>OX463861.1:4151045-4782351 GCA_949825065.1 Odontocerum albicorne
GCAACATACCACGGCAATAAAATTGGGAAGCCCCGGGTCCACATATTTTTGTGTCAGTGTGGATGCGGGGAAACGTGTTTTCTCCGAGTACTTGTGGAAAATTGTGCTAGTGAGAACCTCGGTTAATCCAACTCACGGATAATTGAGTCCCGGATAATCAGAGCTCTACAGTACTTTTTTAATGCTCGAAAAAAGACCGTACCTTGAATTAAAATAAAATATAAATTTTACTATGTATTCATACTATATGGCAACTTCTCATATTTGTATTATGCCCATTTTAAATTAACCCTTCCCTTACGGTGATAAAAATAATACGCGTGCTCCGGTGTTGGGTAGTGAGTACGCAATAAAAAATTAGCAATTTTAAATCGGAAAAATAAGAACATTAATAGATAATCCCCTTAATTAATTATAATTGAAGTTAAAAATTATAATAATTGAGATTTATTTGCTGAAAACATTAAAAAACCATCTGGCACCACTCACGGAACGGGCGTACGTCTAACCTATTTGCAAGCTTAGAAGCTACTAGAGGCGCGGAACGTCAGTCGCATACCCCGGCGCTTACGCTTATGCTTGCGGCGTTGAGACAATTCAGCTCCTCGCAATTCAGTCTAGTATGCAAGAGTGAGATGCGAATATAGTGTCGCGCTTCCCGCATACTATTCACCTATCGTCAAGACGAGGCACTCGCAGCGTTTAAATGCGAATTTGTTTTCGATCTTTACAAAACACCTCGATGTAGTCGATAAATTCTGATTATTATTAATATTATTTTTTAAATCAATGCGTAAATATATTATGGAGGAATACCTAAAATCTTAACCTTGTATTTATAATATTTATAGAGATATTGATGGTTATTAGAAGCAACTTGTAGAAGATACCCAACACAGGGAAGGAAAGGTTAAAGATGCTGATATAAATATTGGTGTAGAAGACACCTCTAGCCTAATACTTAATTAATTTATATCTCCCGGTATCTCTAACTAAAAAAAATGTATTTTATTTACAGTCAACAAGGTGTCCATGTAACATGGGTGGCGCTAGGTTCAAGATGCTTAGAAGGGGCGCGTGCCCTCCTAGCGGATGCCCGTCTCGAAGCCCAGGCATGCGCGCCGATCGATCCCAGCAACCCCGGCGCCACATCCTCTCAAGAAGAACTCCAGAACGAAACTCCCGCCTCTTTGGATGCGCTCCAGGCGCACACTGCGGCCCAGCGCGCGGCTAGATTGGCCGCATGTGCGCCACTTCACCAGGTAAATAATGGCGATGCTGACTGTTCATAATTTCTGTCAATCGTTTCACCATACAAAGCTTTTAAGCTTTCAAGCTACATGATCTTAGTTTAGACTTTTAACTGTCGTTTCTATTTTTTAAAGGAGGACCCATAAAGCCAGACAGTTTTGATGTACGAGGGGAGGTCAATAAATTCGCGGAACGAAGGGGAACAAGGGCAAATAAAATTATTTTTTATTTTTCCTTTTCAATATATTAACCATTAACTCTAATACATTTTTCAGATCTTTCAATGAGTATATCGTTGGTCTAACTATAAGAACACGTAACTCCATATTAGTAACTTGACATGAGAGAGAAAAAGTCACAGTTTGTCCTATGTAAACTTAAACATTGTTACATAAAAGGAAAAAATAAGTAAAATAAAATAAAAAACTTATTTTATATTTTTGTGTTCACCGCAGGTTTAATTTAGGTTCACAACTAGTTTCGAAGACCACCGTCTTCTTCGTCAGGTGAATATAAACTAAGTTGCTAAAATATATTCTGTACAAGTGTAAATAAACTAATATAAAAGAGGTGAGGTAGGGGGAGTGAAGTGGGGAGAGATGTGATACAATGGTGAATGGGGCGGGGAAAAAAAATGTGAAAGTGAATGTGAATCTTTAAGGCAGGGGGATTTTAAATTGGAAACATATACATAAACATAAGCAGAGGGCTATTATGGAAATTGGTTTGGTTATTGATGATATTTAAACTTAATTTTATAGATTTTTTAATCTCGAGAATTTCCAAATTGTCAAGATGCAATCCCCCTCGGTTTATATGTAGAATCCTCAAACCACGATTAATATCGAACGAATGGTTGTTTTCAATTAGGTGGTTAGCGAACTCTGAAAAATTATTGTTGTTCAGGCATCTTAAATGTTCCTTAACTCGTTTTTCAAAATTTCTTTTCGTCTTGCCAATATAAAAATATGAACAATCATTACATTGTAATTTGTAAATTCCGGATTGAGTTAAGTTTACTTTCCGTGTCTCTATTGTTCAACATTGTTTTTTTAAATATATCTGATTGATAAAGACATTGTTTTTTTGTATCAATCAGATATTTAAAAAAAACAATGTTTAAGTTTACATAGGACAAAACTGTGACGTTTTTTCTCTCTCCTGTAAAGTTACTCGTATGAAGTTACGTGTTCTTATAGTTAGGTCAACGATAATTATATACACGAAAAAAAATAATACCTTTTGCCCTCAAAATTTGTCGAAATTGCACTTTTCACTTCATCATCGTCAGTAAGTTGCCTCCATCGAAGTTCTTTTTTCATATCTGGAAACAAATAATAGTCAGATGGAGCCGGGTCTAGGCTGTCGGAGGGTGATTTAATGTTTGAAAGTCACAGTTGTTTTCCCTTGTTTTTGGGAGAAACTTAATGACGGTGCAATACTAAATTTTTTTCATACTTGGGATGTTATTAATGTTTGACATTCTCCAAACAATATTTCAAACAATACTGTCAAAATTAGACTTAAACTTGGTGAATATATTAATAATGAGTCATATTATCGAAACATGTGTATGCGCACTACCGACCCCTCCCTTAAACCATTCCGCAATTTTTTTATTTATTTATTTAATTAACGACACAACAGTGTCTTTATATACAAATGAACATGTGACAGGTTATACAAGTACTTAAAATTATTGACAAATAATACAACTTTATCTTAAACTAACATGAAGATACAAAAAGCAGTGGTAATAATAAATTACAGTCATTGTTTTAAAATTATTTAATAATTATATGTATATTTAAGTTCAATATATGTTATGTATGTATACCACAGAATATTACCAAACTTCACCAAGCAGACTTAACGTAATTGTCCAAGACTTATTTTATAGAGGTAAAGAACTGTTTTTAGTGGAATAACGCATACATCCTGGCTGCGGAATGTGAGGGAGTGGACCGGCATCCGGAGTGTAGAGGAGCTGTTCCGGGCGGCTCAGGACCGAAACGGATTCGCCGAAGTGATCGCCAACGTTGGGGGGACCCAACAGGGCACTTAGAAGAAGAAGAAGAACGCATACATAGAACAAATATTGGATTTTTTGAGAATTTCGTGGGAATTTTATGGATAGATATTGAGATATAGAAAACACACGGCTTTATTAGTAGAACGAGATGCAAGTTGCTTTGTAGAATTAAAACCTTCCTACATGTTGATGCAGGGCTACTCAACTCCAGAGGCAAAGTATTGTCCTTAATGTTTTGTTTATATTACGTTATTTATATTAATAAAGGAAAGCACAAAGTTAGTAGCTATTTCTAAATATTGTTGTGGTATTCTGGGGAATACTATATATACTTATATATAATTTATTGACCTCGTCTCGTAAAATAGAACAAAAACAATGAAACTCTATATCTAAAAAGTGTAGTTATGTCTCTACATAGCACTGTATGGAGCGGAAATATTGACGATGGAATGGAATGAAGGAAACATGATTGATACCTTTGTGAGTTATTGTTGAGGCGGATATTCCATATTCAATAGATTGGAAGGCGCTCCAATGTCTATCATGAGGATTATCGAAAGATATTCGACATACAAGAAAAGAATCCTAATGCACCTTGGGCATGTTGCTATAAAGAATAATACAAGTCTGGAGAAACTGATGATCACGGGACAGTTTCCCTTTAAGTGCCGGAAGTTATTAGTATGGCCGTACCCAGCAGGCCGGGATTTTTTCAACAAAAATAAAACCTAAATAATTAATATTTTTTGTATACAGATATAAAGGATATTATGAAAACTTACTAAATATATACACCGTGGGGCGTCTGAGCTGCCGTTCACTCAGAAAAACACAGTTTAAATATTCACAAAATGTCAGGGTTGTCACAACTTGACGCAGAAAACATGTTTACTTATAAATATAGTGGAATATAATATACTTTGTAAACTAAAATCAACAAATTATCTGTATGATGTATAATAAAGCACAAAAGGTAAATAAACTATAAAATAAAACCGTAAAAAGTCTATATAAACGTCGTATTATGCCGCAAAACTACCACCAATAACCAAACAATACATGAAACCAAACAATACATGAAAACACACTTTGTAAATAACAAAAATAACGCACAAAAGTTAAAAATCAACCATTGAATAAAACTACAAACGAAGTCATTATAAATCGTCGCAATTAAGACGCAAAAAACTGTAGTCGGTAACCCTGTATCAGAGACACGTATTGACTGTCAGTGGAAGCTTTTAGAAAGATGACTAACTTTAATAATATCGGTAAATTGTAATATTTAAGTATTTCTTGACCATCCCAATAGATGTCACTATGTGTTATAATTTATAAATTATTACAATTGGATTTGATATTGGCTTGCGGCAAGCTCAAAGAAGAGCGCATTTACGCGTTCATTGTGTATGGCTGGCCTGGTGAGCACTGAATCGGAGAGCGCGTCAAAGCGCTCGTGGCAATAGACCGGTTAAGGAAAAAAAGCAAATGGAAGTTTCAAATAAAATAGTTAAATTCAGTTCGATCCCACATCCCATCCAGCACGAAATTTTTTATGAGCGTGACGTCATGTAGGCCCATGCCTAAAGTGTCGTCACATTCTCGAAGAAACTTGCCCAGTGGCGACACACCTGAGTGTGACAATAATACAAGTGAAGATGGACTTAAGGTCCATGCCCATGACCGGCAAGGATAGAAACAAGTGGTTTTCACTCTTCACACCAAGTAGTTTTGGTTCAGCTGTCTGAAATTAAATTTCACATATAACCGAGGATCGGAATGCTCAGCATCGAGGGTATTGGGATAGGAAAGTTTGGCGCTCTGTCTTCTGCATACCCTAAGAAGGAAATGGTGTGATAACATTTTATGGGTTATCTCTGTTACTTTTTGGTTTGTCCCTTTAATGATATCTAAATTTATCTCAGTTTTAAATTTAAAAAATCTGTTTTCTCTCTTTTAGTTGCTGGTTCTTCTGGGAGTAGTTTGCTACCGCAAAGCCACAGCCCTAAAGAGGGCTGTTGTCCAGAAGCAACATGAACAAGATGCGGACCGCTCGGATTCCACCGTCTATTATCAAGATATGATTATGTGTTCCGAAGACTCCGAAACAGATGATGGTACGAAATCAAATTTGAACCCCTATTTATCTCACACCCTTTTCTTTCTGTCAACTGACAGATGTGACAAAATGCTTCCATTTAGGGCAGTCCCTAACCCGTCACTGGTAGACAGTGTCTGATTTTCTGAGTCCCGATAAGCTGAAATAACCCTTAGGCTTTGGCCACAAAGGAAGGAGCCTCGCTTGATGCTTAAAGTTATGTTGCAAGTTAGGTGACATATCCTAGTGAACCAACGTACCGCATAGTATCGCAGTGGCCACACTGCACGCTTCGCGCCACGTTGCATGACGATTATTCATCGAGTGATTCTCCTAGCAAACAGACGTGTTGGCTAATTTACAAGATGGCGGAAGTTTTGAATGACAGCTGTTTATAAAAGGTAGCCTTTGTGGAACCCATCGAGCAAATTATAGAAAAATGCACCTGTAATAAAATCACTTTGGAATGAAGTTGCACAGAAAGGAAATAAAGATGGTAAGTTGTAATGATATTGGTAAGTTTTGAGAGTGACATTGTGTATTGACTCAACCGCTCTCAACTGTCAAATGAATTTGTGCGTAGCACTTGTGGTTATTAAAATAAATTGATTCAATTCGGCAATTTTATAGACCAAATACCAAACTTCGTTGCTGTCGTATTTGGATAATTGCAAGTGTTATAGACCAAAAACCAAACTTTGCTGTCGTATTTGGATAATTGCGAGTGTTATAGAATAAAAATACTAAACATTGCTGTCGTCTTTGGATAATTGCTAGTTTTTTTTTTTTTTTATTTTTTTTTTTTTTTTCAAAACAGGCTTAGCCCAATTACTTTGAAAAATACAAGACATTAAAAAAGAAGAAAAATTACATAGAAAAAAATTAAAAAATTATATAAAATAATGCATATGCATACAAACGAGTATATACACAAACATATGATACACATATATTAAGTCACTTAAGTACGTTGATGAGTGCTTTCTAACGCGCTCAATCTAAGAAGAAAATTACTTTTGCTTTTGGTAATGTGATATGAAATATGTCAATATCCGAAGCAGTCCCGTTCAGAAGATTTAAGGCCCTTCCAACAGGCATAGCGGCTGGAAGACCCGTTCTTGCGTATGTTATTGAGAACAGTTCTTGCCGGCGCAGTCTAGTGTAATTGTTAGGAACATTTAACGCTAATCTTTGTAGTAATGCTGGACAGCTCACAACTCGAACGAGTTTGACTACGTATACCAGGAGACGCAGATCTCTTCTTACGCTCAAGGAGTTATACCCGAGCATGCCCAGCAGAAACTGCGTAGGATAAAGCCACGGATAGACACCGAACTATCTCATATAAAGATATCGTAGATATTTTTTTTGTACTTTCTCCACCATGAGCGAGTTCTGCTTTGCTGTCCAAAACTTTGTTCCAAACTTTGCTGTCGTATTTGGATAATGCGAGTTTTATATACCAAATATCAAACTTTGCTGTCGTATTTGGATAATTGTGAGTTTTTGTTTTAATTTTTTACATCTATCGTTTTTTTTTTATCGGCAGCTATATTTTCCGCTATCGCCCCGGATATCAAAAGTCTACTGTATTCTGAATATTTTGGTCTCTTTACAGAGGACAGTGAACCCCTGTTGGGGCTGTGGTTCGAGGCTACATTGGTAGCTCCAGACGGGAACGAGACATGTCCGGCATCATCGGGGCCGGCCAGCGAGGGACAGGATGGGACAAGGAACTCTGGACAGCCGGGGCTGGTGCCTGACAAGGCGGAACCTTATTCCGTATGTTGCATTTCACTTTGTCTTGAATACTGACAACACCCTAAGTTGTTTGAACCCCAGGCTTTAAACTACTTATAGGTGCATGGCTTTTAACTGCTTATTTGTTTTGGTATTTGAGAGCATTCTCTTTCAATGGCCGATCTCAATTTATTAACTGTTGCCGGTTTTGTATCATAATCTTCATCTTTGATGACTCCCCATAAAAAAGTCCATTGTCATGAGCTCTGGTGAGGGCGAAGGATATTCAATGCTACCTCTTTGTCTAATCCATCTGTTCGGCAAATTTTCATCAAAATAAACCCTCACATGATGATGATAGTGTGGAGGTGCATGGCTGCACAGTAATGCACTGGACTTCCGTACGGAAGTTCATTTGTTCGAACCCTTAGCTGTGGTGGGGCTATTGAGCTGGCTGGTGTACAAGGCTAAACTCACTTAAAAAAAAAAAAGGTATAACTTCACTTTCCAACTGAATTAACGTTGGATTGGCGAGGGGATCCTTGATTACGAGGCCTAGTAACGGCAACCAAGCCACTTTATAAGTATATTTATCATGCTTCGAGTCATTTTCTACCGTGATTCTTTTTACACTAGAGTGTTATACTGGAGAAGTGGCATGAGAAGGAGGAGGGGAAAAAGTGTGTGCATTGTATGACATGGGTCGGCAACCTTTTGTTGTAAGAGGGCCAAATATTTTATGTAGGGATTAGTGCGGGCCGCACTTGGGCCATATGTCATTACAGTATACCTACAATATTTTTGTACAAATATTTTAGTTTTAAAAATAAAACGTTAATTATGTATTTTTACGACATTTATTTAAGTTAATAAAATCAATGAAATTTTTGTGGCTGCATTTGACTCCGTTCTGTATGATATCGTCGGTCACGTGCGTTGCGGCGAGAATCTTGCGGGCCGCACCAAGACGCCTCGCGGGTCGCTGTTTGCCGACCACTGATGTATGAGATAACTCAGAGAAACAGAATCAGGTTGATGACTTCTGTTATTTGTGTAGTATGTTAACGTGTGATGAATGGTGAGCTAGGAAAGAGATGGAAAGAAGTGTAGCGACAAGTAAAAAGGTAAACGGAGCACTAAATATAATGTACAACAATAGCTTTTTATCAAAAGTAGCAAAAATAATAATACATTATAGTGTGTTGGTACTCACCTTAAGGTATGGAAATGAAACATAGACTTGGTAGTAGAAGGACACGCTCTTCTTCACCTTACTTAACTCATCAGCCTTAACTTTTTAAGTGCCGGAAGTTATTAGTATGGCCGTACCCAGCAGGCCGGGATTTTTTCAACAAAAATAAAACCTAAAAAATTAATATTTTTTGTGTACAGATATAAAGGATATTATGAAAACTTACTAAATATATACACCGTGGGGCGTTGGAGCTGCCGTTCACTCAGAAAAACACAGTTTAAATATTCACAAAATGTCAGGGTTGTCACAACTTGACACAGAAAACACGTTTACTTATAAATATAGTGGAATATAATATACTTTGTAAACTAAAATCAACAAATTATCTGTATGATGTATAATAAAGCGCAAAAGGTAAATAAACTATAAAATAAAACCGTAAAAAGTCTATATAAACGTCGTATTATGCCGCAAAACTACCGCCAATAACCAAAGAATACATGAAAACACACTTTGTAAATAAATACTTTGAAAAATTAACAAAAATAACGCACAAAAGTTAAAAATCAACCATTGAAGAAAACTACAAATGAAGTCATTATAAATTATCGCAATTACGTCGCAAAAAACTGTAGTCGGTAACCCTGTATCAGAGACACGTATTGACTGTCAGTGAAAGCTTTTAGAAAGATGACTGTAACTTTGATAATATCGGTAAATTGTAATATTTAAATATTTCTTGACCATCCCAATAGATGTCACTATGTGTTACAATTTATAAATTATTACAATTGGATTTGATATTTGCGACAAGCTCAAAGGAGAGCGCGTTTACGCGTTCATTTTACATGGGCGGCCTGGCGACCACTGAATCGGAGAGCGCGTCAACGCGCTCGTGGCAGTGAACCGGTTAATTTCACATCTATCCCTTATCATTTAATTCCGTATTCTGTTATACATTGTCACTTCATGTATTCTTCTCAATGCACGTACCTCTACATCATTTATTCAGTTGCTTTGTCTTTTTCCACGTTCACATTTCACTCCCATACAACCAAGTTGACACCAAAATACTACTGTGGATCGTTTTAACAGATCAGTGCACCATTGACTTACAATTAAAATAAAATAATTAAAAAAAAAAGACGGAATTTTAAAAGAAGACAGGAATGATTTAACAATTAACTGTTATATCCAATTACATCACTCTTCAGGCAGAAAGTCCGAGAGCCATCAAATCGGAAGTAGAAACGTACTTGGAAGGGAACACCGTAATTAGTAGTATAACAAAGAAGTAAACACCGTAATTAGTAGTATAACTAGCCCATGGAGTACCTTACCTTAGTTAAAGGCAAAACCCTTTGATAAAAAATATTTAACTTATTGCAGTATATAAGCCTTGCAACAGAGGTGTTCCTACTCTTGGACACTGAGATTTTACCGGGGGGTGCAAGGCTGGGCAGCTCTGCAGGCCTGCAAGAGACACAACAGGTGGCCCTGCTTGCAGCCCTGGTACGTGATCTGGACAAGGAGACAGCCAGGACTGATACTGGTATGTTTTACTCGTCTGTAACGGACGTATGCTATGCATCACAGAAATTTATTTGTAAAATTATTTTTAAAATTATATTTTTGTATTGTAATGTATTATCTGTGTTTACCATTGTTTGTGACTATATACATGTGACCTGTGGACTTTGCAAGAATCACTTTAGGCGAAATATCCAAGTCAATGTAATGGGATTCCGAACCTAGCACCATCCGATTATTATCTGTTTCTCTCTATAAAATTTTTTGAAGGAAAAAAATTTAAAAATGAAGCAGATGTCAGCCAAAAACTGCTTGAGTTAACCTTTCCTTCCCTGTGTTGGGTATCTTCTACACGTTGCTTCTAATAACCATCAACATCTCTATAAATATAATAAATACAAGGTTAAGATTTTAGGTATTCCTCCATAATATATTTACGCATTGATTTAAAAAATAATATTAATAATAATCAGAATTTATCGACTATATCGAGGTGTTTTGTAAAGATCGAAAACAAATTCGCATTTAAACGCTGCGAGTGCCTCGTCTTGACGATAGGTGAATAGTATGCGGGAAGCGCACTATATTCGCATCTCACTCTTGCATACTAGACTGAATTGCGAGAACCTGAATTGTCTCAACGTCGCAAGCAAAGGCGTATGCGCCGGGGTATGCGACTGACGTTCCGCGCCACTAGTTGCCTCAAGGCTTGCAAATAGGTTAGACGTACGCCCGTTCCGTGAGCGTTTTTTTAATGTTTTCAGATGGTTTTTTAATGTTTTCAGCAAATAAATCTCAATTATTATAATTTTTAACTTCAATTATAATTAATTAAGGGGATTATCTATGAATGTTCTTATTTTTCCGATTTAAAATCGCTAATTTTTTATTGCGTACTCACAACCCAACACCGTAACACGCGTATTATTTTTATCACCGTAAGGGAAGGGTTAATCACCTCCAAAGATGAGTTATTCTACAGAAATGTAATTACAGAAATGTAAACTACCTTCACGCTGGGAAGAGGTCATTAGTATAGATCGTTTAGCCTCAAGAGTAATAATTTTTGCAATAGTGTGAGTAACAGTGCGTTTACAAAAACGTGTCATTTTATTTTTTTTAATGAAGTGAAAAAGTAAAAAAATAATATTTTGTATTCAAACATTGAAATGAACACACGCGTTTTGTAAATGAAAAATGCTGTCGGCTTAAATTGTAATAATCATAAAAATAAAATTAAAGTAAGTTTATTTAACATATTAATTGTTTAGGCATGGCAGATTCTACCTATAGGAAACATTAAATAACAGTAATAGAATTTTTCAAGATTAAAAATAAATTTAAGTACAAGTACTATAAAGTAAAATGTTCCTCAGCTTTAATTAGATTATTGCACATAAAAAAACAATTATTATTGTATGTAAGATTATTTATCATAATTACATAAAGTTTTAAAATAATAGTGGATGGAGTGATACTAAATTCTAGGAAACTTAAAAGTTATAACAAAGTACATTCTAAGCTTACGAAAATTTTTGAATTATACATTACATTAGACAAAAATGGCATTAATTGATTGCAGCACCTTTTCGACCGATCCATAATTATTATCAATCATTACCAAAATTTAAAAACAATCTCCTTTGCTTGGTCAAAAAGCGGTTTTCACTTTCCTAATTTCGACACGGTAGTGTTTTTATAATCACTGAGTATTTAAACGTGCGCTCTGCGCAAACCAATCCTGTGGCATTCTAAAACCAATACCACTATACAATTTGTGTAGAATAATACGAAGAGTGTTACTCACACCATTGCAAAATGACTCTTTAGGCTAAAGGATCTATAACGATGGAAGTTATATTGTTCAGGAAATAAAGGTATTGAAAATTAATAATTTTCTTTTAATTCAATAAACGGACAGAACTTTCCGGTAGACCTAATATAAGTTAAGTGAATAGGAAAGAAGGTAGTGGATACGGCCATTAGAAAAATAAGAAGTAAAATCAATCATATAAGCTGTGTATTGAAGATCTGAAATAAGTGTGTTGAGAGAAGAAAATCTGTCTCTCATTCCTCTCTCCCTACCTCGGCAGGGAACGTTGTAACGTTTTGTCGTAAGTTAATCTGAAAATGAGATTGAATATTGATTTAACTTTACATGTGTTATTTTCCAGGCACGATATCACCGTGCTTTGGCCCCCGCCTGGGCACCCTGTACGGGGAGTTTAGCTCGGCGTTGGTGCGCTACCTGCACTCGCTGACCAGCTCCCCACACACGACTACACTGAGGCAGCAGCTCATGGAGCATCTCGGGGCTGCACCGCCGCAAGGGGAGCACTCCACTCTAGTGCCCCTGCAGGTCAGTGACTACTGGACGTGCTATAACTGTTTGTGAGATACAGGTGTTAGTAATAATAAAAGAACAATTTATATAGCGCTGCTGAGAGAGCACCCTTCTCGAGGGCGCTCTAATTCGAGACTCGAACCCACTGTTATTAATAGATAAAAAATATTACAAATAAAAATATGACAAAAAAAACAGTACCGTATTAGCCCGACTATAAGGCGAGGTTTTTATTTAAAAAGGTGACTTTTAAATAGGGGGTCGCCTTATATTCCAGTCACAAATATAGTGGGTAACAATAAATTCACTACTCGCGATTAGCGAAATGGCAACATTGTAACGAGAGCGTTAAAAAGGCGTCATTGTTTTACACATAGCCTGTGCGTAGTAATTTCTGACAAATTGTGTTGTTACAACTTTTATATGAAAAATCAATCATGTACGTTAGTTGCCACGTTATTCCACTAACCTCTTCTGATCTTCTTTTACTCGTTACTTCTTTGCCTTTTCTGCTTATATAGGATTGTCCGCTGTTTCTCAGTTTCTTCTGTTTATTATCTGACCATTTTGCAATCCTTGCTTGTCGTTTTTTTACCGAAATTGTTTATTTTCGACACTAGCAGAAAATTTTCAAAAAATATTAGTTACCACCTAATTCGCGGCACGCATTCAAATATGGATTAATAAGTGTCGTACCAGTGAAACGAGATACGCCTGTATTTAACGAAGATTCTTATTTTTTTTTATTTTACCAAGGTTGGATGCCGTGTGGTGAAACTGATGGGCGGTGTAATCCTGTCGAAACCTGTCACCGAGAGAGAGTCCAGTATCCTGGCGCTATGGAGCAAGACTATCGCCACCCTCGTGGAGTGCTGTCTACAGGCACAGCCCTCACAAGACCATGAATATGAAGGTATTTTAATAATAATAAAAGGACAATTTAGAAAGCAGTATCTCTTCAAGATTTGGCTCCGATTCAGGATTTGAATCCACTGTTATAATAGACAGATTAAAAATATAAAAATACGTGGAATTTAAAGTATAGGAAGGTGGTAACTGTGGCTATTATATTAGATACTTCCTTGCATTTGCATATGTTAAGAAAACCATATTTGGTAAGAAAACCGCAGATATTTTTCCATGGGAAACTTTTTAGACTATCCGATATATGATAGTAACACAATCGGCTTTAGATGTGTTTTTTATTCCATCCATCCTATTCTTTAGCTCATAACTGAGTGTCGTGACTCCCATGATAGCCCTTGACGATTCCTTTCCGTCTCTGCACTCCGTGGTTCGAAGGGCAGTTGTTAATGGTAGTCCTGTTGTTTCTCTTACTTGGTTAGACCATTACATTGGAACTATTCCTCTTGTGCGTTGTCCTTCCACACTTCCAGTGACCACAAACATTTCCAAACTATCCCCCTAGCCACGAGCAATATAGGACTTCTGACGCTTGGACGGGTGGGAATCTGGTGCTTTCTCCTCTCTGCCACGTCAACAGTGAGACAGTGTGATGGTACGTGTATGGATGTATGTATTCTTGTCCCTTTTGTAACATTATCTATAATTTAATGAATATCGTTTTATTTAATGAATATTGTTGAATCGAATGCCCATAACCTGTAATTAGTATAATAGAAGGTACGATAATGAGTGGGTTATCAGGTTATTTGATGTTGATGCCACCGGAGATGACTATGTAAGTCAATCTCTGATGAACATGTTCTGTTGCATATAGGCCAATAAGCTTCAGTACCCACAACTTACCTGCATCTTCTTTCTCTATTGGGTCTCCGATAACAAGCAACAGTTTTACATCATTTGCTTCTTTCTGCTGCTTCTTTCTGCTGCTGTTTGCTCCAAGTTGTGCTGAGCATTAATGTATTTTAACTGTCCCATGCAGTACGTCTGTATATCTCTTGCGCTGACTAATGTGCCTACTTCTGCCCTCTGTCAGCTCGCCAAAGAGGACATTTCTTGGTAGTCTGTAATCAGGCATACGAGCCACGTGTCTAAACTAACACAGGCGTACTGCTATACCAAAATCTCGATGCTACAGTAGTTTGCTTAACTGTTACCACACACTAAATAATATTTTGGTACGATTCCAGATATGAATGTGGAACACGCACAGTTGCTGGTGTACCTGTTCCACTCTCTCAACTTGATGCAAAAGAAATATGTGCTTCTGATGACCGCCAATGCCATCATCAAGGTAAGGGTCCATCATTGGCACTTTGCGTGTCTGGTAAAACATTTCCGGTAGTTGTACTGTGACATTAATGATCTAGTGGGTAAAAGTGAGGTCCTCTCTAATAAAAAGAGGGTTTTTTCCCCCCTAGTATAACGATACCTATGACTGAGCATAATTATTCTTTTTGAAGAGAAAAAAAAAGTTGTATGCCATCGGATCTAGTACAGTGGTGTGGTCGGCGAGTTTGCTGGTGTGCAACAGCTCACTCGCTTAAAAAAGAAAAACCCCACGGCACAGCTTCACTTTCCAACTGAATTGACATTGGAATGGTGAGGGGATCCTCGACTACGATGGCCCAGCACCAGCAATAATGACCATGATGATTTTGGATAAAAGCACAATTCACGTTGCTTAGACACTTCGTCATCAACATCACGTACGCAAGAACCATAGACAAGTATGAATACTGTTAATATCTATGTCAAGTTTAACTGTCTTATGTTGATGAAGAAAAATCTAAGGAAAATTAAAAAGAAAAAGAAACAGAACATTATAACACCAGCACTTCTGCGTTTGTTTGTTGGATCTAGTTCAGACAGTTTTTAAACTGGTACAATGTCACAGTACTAACTACACTATTGGGCAGTTTGTTCAAAGATTCCACAACTCAGCAAAATGATATTTTTATTGTGGAATTATAATTTGATGAGTTTTCAACTGATGTCCTCTCAAATGTTTTTAACTGATGTCTTCTCAAATATTTTTAACTGATGTCCTCTATAATGTTTTTATTTAACTGATGTCCTCTCAAATGTGTTTAACTGATGTCCTCTTAAATGTTTTAATTGATGTATTCTCTAAAAGAGTTTTGAGCAATTATAATGACTGTTAATTATACAAAAATGTTGTACCTGTAATAAAATCACTTTGGAATGAAGTTGCACAGAAAGTAAATAAAGATGGTAAGTTATAATGAAATTGGTTAGTGTTGAGAGTGACATCGTGTGTTGACTCAACCGCTCCCAACTGTCAAATGAATTTGTGCGTATCACTTTGGTGTGGCAATGCATGAAGTCACCGAGTATATGAGTCATGTAAAATCTAGCTTAGCACCTAATGAAGCATTTTGGTGTGGCCTCGGTCTTACAGTACTCAATCTAGTGTCCATGTGTTCCTCTTTGTTGTAGGATAGGCAACATCAATAATAGCACCATAAAAACTATATAAATTAAATTATGTCATCGAGACCTACAGAGTTTCTTCTTTTCCCATGCCTTATTCCATCCATTTGAGGCCGGCTGTTTGGACCTTTTTTATCCATCTCTCTCGACCTCGCCGATCACTCGGAAATAGTCCGAATCTCATCATATCTTCCTCCACTGTCTTATATAGGCTCTTCTTGGGTCTCCCTCTGTGTTTATTTGGGAGTTCCCATTTTGTGACTGTCTTAAGCGTATACCCTTCACCCATCCCACCATTGCACATGCCTATACCAGCGTAGTTGTGCTTTATTATTGGTACCACTTTAATTGTTCCACGAATTCATTCATTTCGGATCTTATCCAATCTAGTGACACCCAGTGCCACTGTAGCATATGCAGTGCCACTGTAGCATATGCATATGCATCACCGTGACACGTTTTATAGATCAAGACATACGGAGCTAATAAGTCCAAGCTTTTATGCAGATTTTTTTAGATCTTTCCATATGTGCTTGGCTTTAGGTGAAGGTAGTTCATGTGTGTCGTGTTCACACGCTACCCATATCTTTAATACTAAGATGTAGACTGTTCAACGCCACAGGACCAGCAAAGGCAAAGCTCTATTATAATACCTCGCCCTATTGGATCGATTCGGAACAGTCAATTTATTAGTCGAGAAAGAAATCGACGTGGAACATCTCTCGGACACAGATTCTAAAAATACAATGGAGACATCCCATTAAGGGACTTGAATACACAATTATTTTAAATATACATATTAAAAAAAAATCCGGTCTTATTTATAGACAAATCTCAGATTCGATTCAACATAACATCTTGGTACGGAAATGTTATTTATTTAATGCATTTTCGCAGGTGTGCGATACGCTGGGAATGTCTGACAGGAAGTCTGCCTCTCAGGCCGCCCCCCACCAGCTGATGCTGACCACCCGACTGCTGCTGCTTTTGGAATACATCATGAAGCACTTGTATGAGGCGCCGCCTTGTCTTCTGCAACAGGTAAGCAACACGGTGTATGCGAGTGAGAAAGAAGTTTCAAACCAAAAAAGTTCATGTCGTTTTTTACTTTATAAATTAAACTCTGGTAGAAATTTTTATTCATTAATATAATCAATTTCACAATTTACAACCCTTTACCAACGAGACACACAAGTTTGTAAATTCCGCTTTAATAAAACATCCGTCTTTAGGAGTAAAAATATCTACCAATTTTATCTGCTTTATTCGTGAATCGTCTATTGTGCATGTGATTATTTAGTGTCAAGAAAAGCTGATAATCACGTTGGAGAAATGACGGTAGAATATAGAGGATGTACTAGTGTTTCCCATCCTAAGGCACAAATTTTTTCACGTGTACGTATGGTAGTATGGGGTCTTGCATTATCCTTCGAAAATAACACTTACTTTCGATTTACTAGTCCTGGCTGTTTCTGAAGTAACCCATTTGCCTAGCTTCCATGATCACGTGTACATATGGTAGTATGGGGTCTTGCATTATCCTTCGAAAATAACACTTACTTTCGATTTACTAGTCCTGGCTGTTTCTGAAGTAACCCATTTGCCTAGCTTCCATGATCACGTGTACGTATGGTAGTATTGGGTCTTGCATTATCCTTCGAAAATAACACTTACTTTCGATTAACTAGTCCTGGCTGTTTCTGAAGTAACCCATATTTGCCTAGCTTCCATGATTTTCTGATTTGATGCAAATATAAATTAATCGTTTCGTCACTGAATTAAAAAATTATAGTAGCACGTTACTTTTAAATTATTTTCAATAATGGCTCGTAATTTGGTTCTTCATTATCAATAACGTAAGGTCTTCTTGAATTGGGTGAATCTTCAATTGATTCAAGACACCAGAAGAAAACATTTCTGTATATCTGCCTTAAGGTTTCGGCCACACAGGTAGGAGTCTCGCTTAGTGCTTAGAGCTACGCTGCGAGCTAGGTGACATATCCTAGCGAACCAACGCACCGCATACTATCGCAATGTCCACACTGCACGCTTCGCGCCACGCTACATGACAATTAGTGACCTGGTGAGTCTCCTAGCGAACAGACGTGTTGGTTAATTTTATTGTGTCACCAAGTGATTTTGCAAGATGGAGGAAGTTTTATTCCGCAATTCTTTGTAGAGAAGCTGAAACTCTCCACCCCATACTTCTAGATAACATTAACATTATGCACCCAACAAGTTCCAATTTGAGATGTTCTCTGAGAGAAGTAGCTTTCTGGTTAGTTTTGAGAGTGGCATCGTGTGTTGACTCAACCGCTCCCAAATGTCAAATGAATTTGTGCGAAGCACTTTGGTGGGGCCAAGTCACCTAGTCTATTAGTCACGTAGCACCTAGCTAAGCACTAAATGAAGCGCTTTGCTGTAGCCTTAGCCTAGATGATACACATAAAAACTCGGGCTATGAAAGTCCCAAGTCCCTGCAACGAACTCACCGAAAACCGCACAAACTTTACCTAATAATATAATGTGTTAATTGAATAATTTTTGTATTTCCAGATTGAATGGAACCTGGTGATAGCACCGGGTTTGTCACCCAGCGAACCTGGACAGATTCCGGTTGGGGGCTCAGCGGGTGCCTCGCGCATCTACTGCCCCGTACCGCATGTAGAACAGGCGTACCGTCGGCGCGAGCCACAGGATGCCGACATGTCCATGCGGCCCAAGTTCTATGCGCTCACCAACACTGAAATCAATAATCAGGTAGGTAATAATGGCATTTATAATTTTAAAACAGTTGAGAAAAGCAAACTGTTGTAGCATCAAGATTCTATTGTGGCGTGCTCACTTGCTGTTGGATGAGTGAATTTGATTTGATATTACCTATGAAATTGTTAAGAAATTATTATTGTATATTATTGTATTGTCATGTATTATGTGTGTTTGACCTGTACATATTGTAATAAAGTGATCACTATAGATCAGCGGTCACCAAACTACGGCCCGCGGGCCGAATCCGGCCCTCCAACCTTTTTCATCCGGCCTCCGACTTTTATTCATAAATATTATATATAAGAAATATTAATTTTATAAAATTTTATGATTTGGTTGTGAATACACGACAACGGTTCTTCTATTGTGATTCGATATAAGACTTCCAATATAAACTATATTTGTTTACACATGCAATGTAAACTAATGTTCTAATAGGATGTCAATAAGAATATTTTATGTTCTAATAGGATTTCAACAAGAATATTTTTCGTCCGGCCTCCCACGTTTTTAAATGTTTAAATCCGACCCGTTTTTCAAAAAGTTTGGTGACCCCTGCTATTGATGATCGGACACCCCATACATGCGGAAAGCGCGTGGTATGCTTGGCTTTTGCAAGCCGTGACAGTATACTAGGTCGAATCGAGGGGCATTCGATAAGCGATGGGCTGATACAAACTTCAACCTGCCAACGAGAAATCTCTTCACCCTGCTCTTCTTCACCGAAAATGCAAGAAGCAAACCGGAATCTTCCAGCATTGAGCGGCAGCCATCCACCTATTTTACAGTCTTTGTACCGGGGCTGTGCACTTGCGTTAGTCTGGACACATAGCTCACATGCTTGAATACAGACTTCCAAGAAATATCTTCTTTGGTGAGCTGATGGAAGGCAGAAGAAAGCATGGTGAACAATGCAAGACTTACGTACTGCATGAGACACTTTTAATCTATCTGAAATAAAGAATTAAATTAAAATTATTTCCAATGTTTGAAACTGAAGTGCGACTGATGAGTCACCCTGTTTAATATAAACTGTGTTACCTGCTAGGAAACACCGAAACTAGATGGGCTGGCGTGCAACTTCGTGCTGGGCACTCCTGACAAGCTCAAATACCCCCAGCTGCTGTCTGCACTGCTGTCCTTGCTGGGGTGCGCCGGCGCCTGCGACCGCTGGCCTGCTCCACCCCTGCCGGCACTCTGTGCCGCCCACTACTGCTTCCAGACTGCCTGGAGGTGAGTGCACTCCGATATTCATTCCAGTTCTCCGAGGTCGGATTGAAAAGGTCTTGAACTTCAGGTTCCGATTTTTTATGGTTATGTTCAATTTATCGAGTCCGTTGTGAATGATTAAACGTAACACTTGGCTGTCTACCAAGCGGTAACCTCTGTATGTGACCCAACTACCTCCAACGCCTCAACCTTATTGTGGTGTTAACCCTTCCTGTCCTGTGATGTGTAACTAGTACACATTGCTTCTAAAAACTTGAATATCTCTATAAATATAATAAGTACTGGGTTCAGATTTTAGGTATTCTTCCGTAATACATTTACGCATTGAATGAAAAAAATAATATTAATAATAATTAGCACTTATCGGCCACATCAGAGATATTTTGTGAAAATCGGGAATAAATTCACCAATACAATCAATCGTGTGCCAGTGTGTGATGTAGGTATATTCATTCTAAAAAAAAACGATATGGGTGAGGAAGCGACGCTATTCACGTCTCACTCTACTTCGGTATATGGGAACGCAAGAAATAGAATATCAATTCGCTCGCTTCTCTCGTTTAGTAGCCAGCTGGCTTTCGTTTGAGGTGGTCGTCTCGCCCGTTTTGTGAACATCGGCCGATGTTTTTTTTTTCATGTTTTCAGCAATTAAATTTCAATTATTATCACTTTTGATTTCAAATTTAATTAATTTAAGCGACTGGCTATGAATATTGTTATTTTTCCGATTTAAAAACGCTCTATTTTACATGTGTATTGAATACACAGCACCGGAACGCAAGGATTATCTTAGCACAGTAAGGGAAAGGTTAATAGGCTGTTGCTGATTCCGAAGACGACTTATTCATGGTGTGCTCGTACCAGTTCAGTTCGAGAACACCAACACCCATGCTGTTATGGGGGATAACATAAGTTCCTATCCAGCACCGATCTACACTAGAAGATCGAAATCTTCTTTATTTTCTTATGAACGCAATTTCATATTGTGACGAAAGAAGGAACTGTCCAACGGGATTCCTTTTCAGTTTGCAACACGCACAACAACAACGTACAATTAACAACAATGGACTTTAGGTCCGACATCAGGGGAGAAAGAAAATGACTTGAAGGCCTAGAGTTCAAACAGACTAACAAATTCTCGGTACTTTCACAGAAACCTTTGAATGAAGCAAGACTATCCTTTGACGCCACTAGATCAGAGTATCCTATGGTCGTGGTTTTAAAAAAAAATTCATTTTACTGCGCCCTAAACATATAAAGGTTTCTTCACGATGCCGTGTTGTATATCACACAGTTTCTCAAATCTTGAATCAATGCAGACACAACTATCTTCATTTCCCGGTCAAAATGTAGTTTTCGGGGATATTTCGTTTTTATTACAGCTACCGGCGAAACAGCTTCGTAGAACTTGGAACAGTCATCGAAGAGTATTCATCCTTTAATCTTCAAAACTCTACCAGTTATATATTGACAAATTTTATTTTTAATGTACTGTTGCAAGATAGCTCAATCAGACTCTTCTTCGACAGATGTAAAGTCAGATGGAGAATAGGTCTATTATAATTTTATTTTTAATGTACTGTCGCATGATAGCTCAATCAGACTGTCTTCTTCGACAGATGTAAAGTCAGATGGAGAATGGGTCTATTATAATTTTATTTTTAATGTACTGTCGCATGACAGCTCAATCAGACTGTCTCCTTCGACGGATGTAAAGTCAGATGGAGAATAGGTCTATTATAATTTTATTTTTAATGTACTGTCGCATGATATCTCAATCAGACTGTGTTCTTCGACAGATGTAAAGTCAGATGGAGAATGGGTCTATTATAATTTTATTTTTAATGTACTGTCGCATGACAGCTCAATCAGACTACGGATGTAAAGTCAGATGGAGAATGGATCTTGAATCGATTAGATGTTGTTGCTTCTTATCATTTTGATTGTGCATCAGAGTAAAAAAATTCAATTGGGATTATTAAAATTTAAAAGTCTGAACTTAGTTGACAGCTATCTATTTATTAGCTCCATCTATATAATTAGTTATTAATAAAATGGACAATTATGATATCAATAACTTCGGGATGTTTTAAATGGACAAGTTTCAAAGCATTGTTTATGTTTAACCTTTCAGATTATTGATTACAATGCCTCCGTCCACCCCTCACATGGAGGAGGTGTCTGGGGGCTCGGCAGTGCCTCTGCATGCTCTCATCTGGGCTCCCAGGGCTGCCCATCAGAAGACATTTAGCCCCTGGTTGAAGGATGCCCTCGTCAAGCAGGGGATGTACACACAGGTAATTCTACTTTGCATTATCATACTTATTATACACAATAAAAGAAACCAAATTACAGTAGAGCTCTGATTATCCGTGGTAATTGGGGGACACTCGAGCCTGGATAATTGAGAAACACGGTTTTATTGAGTTAAAACATTTTAAAATTTGAAATGCTAGATAAATAAATGTTTGGTCTGTTCTGTTGTAAGGCTCGGAAACATGGACGCTGAAGATTCATACTATGAATTGGTTGGAAGCGTTCGAGATGTGGTTGCACAGGAGAATTCTTCGTGTACCGTGGACTGATATGATCACCAATTCGGAGGTCTTGAGGAGAGCTGATTGCCTTAGACAGCTGTTGACAGATATTAAGGCCCGCAAGATATCCTATCTGGGTCACATTTTACATGGAGAGAAGTACGAAATCCTCCAGTTGATGATACTGATGGGCAAGATCGAGGGGTAGCGTGGTCCTGGTAGAAGGCAAACATCTTGGCTGCGCAATATAAGAGACTGGACGGGGATGAGGCGTGTGGAGGACCTGTTCCGGGTTGCGCAAGATAGAGAAGCCTTTGCCAGAGTGATTGCCAACGTCGGGGGGATCTGATGGGGCACGACAAGAAGAGGAAGATAAATAAATAAATGTTGTTACGCAAGATGAGTTCACGAACAAGCTTTTTCAATGTTTAGACAGATAGAACCGCTAAATGTCAGTATCATACCGCGACAATAACATTGGGAAGTTCGGGATCCACATGTTTTCGTGTCAGTATGGATGCGGGGATATACTGCCAACTTACTAGTGTTAATGAATTGGTGCATTGCCGCGCACGGTAACCCCTTGGACTTGCGGAAGGTCGCTGGTATTAGCCCCGTGCTGTGCTACTTCCCTCAAATGATGCAGACATTTTTCCTCCAAGTATTCAGGGCTATAAAAATACCTATTACTTCGGTCATATTTATTCTTTCAAAAAGAGACTAGTACACATTGCTGCAAAGATCATATCACTTCAGTGTGCCATCGGATCCTGTACAGCAGTGTGGTCGGGGAGTGCTGGTGTGCAACAGTTCACTTAAAAATAAACAAAAAAAACTCCACAACACAGCTTCGCCTTCCAATTGATTTGATGTTGGAACGGCCCTTGTTCATTTTACTCAAGTTATCAGCTTTAACCACTTCACAGTTTCACGAAGTTTTTTTTTATACTGACAAGCCCGAGCCTCGTTCGGGCAAATCTTGTTTCGACTTGTTGGGAATGTTTCTCCCGAGCGTCGTTTGGGCAGATCTTGTTTGAACTTGTTTTCCCCGAACGGAATATATTTTCGTTTTGAATTTAATAGTTCATAGTTCGTCATTGTGTTACGTCATCGTGTGCACTCTAGCATATTCTAATTTGAATTTATCCACTTTTATGTAATTTTTGTTCACATTTTAGACGTAAGGAATAAAAAAAAGAGCACCAAAAATTGTACGCTCCAAAGAGGTTTCAACGAAAACATTGTTATAATATTACTTGGTAAATATTTTTTAATAAAATGTATAATAAAAAAAAAACTGACAATTTTTGGGCACCTTGACTTACCAAAATCCAACTGTTAAGTGGTTAAATTCATGTTCATTAAATAAGTGGTTAAATTCATGTTCATTAAATAAGTGGTTAAATTCATGTTCATTAAATAAGTGGTTAAATTCATGTTCATTAAATAAGTGGTTAAATTCATGTTCATTAAATAAGTGGTTAAATTCATGTTCATTAAATAAATGTTATTATTTCAGTATGCTGAGAATCTGCTGAGTAGTGTCAGTACGGCGTGTGACAATGTGTCGCATACCGTTTGGCTGGCTACCAAAACGTTCAAACAACTGAAGGAAAACATTTCATGTAAGTTTATCTTAGAAATTTAACATAACCTCACATTATGGCGACATTATTTTATGTGAGTGTCATCATGAATAATTATTTGAATTCCTTGAATCTTAGAAAAGACGTTTGTTTCACTTTGTGGTGTCATTTTTTATTTTGTATTCATCGCTGTTTTATTTGAGATCACAGTAGGTTTTATTTTGTATTCATCGCTGTATTATTTGAGATCACAGTCGGTTTTATTTTGTATTCATCGCAGTTTTATTTGAGATCACAGTCAGTTTTATTTTGTATTCATCAATGTTTTATTTTAGATCACAGTCAGTTTTATTTTGTATTCATCGCAGTTTTATTTGAGATCACAGTCGGTTTTATTTTGTGTTCATCGCTGTTTTATTTTAGATCACAGTCAGTTTTATTTTGTATTCATCGCAGTTTTATTTGAGATCACAGTCGGTTTTATTTTGTGTTAATCGCTGTATTATTTGAGATCATAGTCAGTTTTATTTTGTATTCATCGCAGTTTTGTTTGAGATCACAGTCGGTAACTTGTTCAAGCGTGGTATCTATCCATACAAGCTTTAACTTGTTCTGACGTGATATCTGTTCATACACACTTTAATGTGTTCTGGTGTGATATCTGTCCATACACACTTTAACCTTCTTTCAATTGTGCATTTTTTTTTAATTCTTGGATAACACAGGTGTCGCGAATTTGCTTGGGTCTTGTCACATTTGAGAAGTGGCAAACACAGATGGCGTAGCGAACTTGCCTGGGTCTAGTGAGATTTGAGAAGTGTAATGTATGACATTTATAAAAATGGAGTCGTATATATGTACAATGCGTTCAAATTGTTGAATTATTTTATATATTGTAATCTCCGGAAACGGTGATGTTAATCGGCCACCAAGATCATGTGATCTGACACCGTTGGACTATTTTCTCTGGGGTTACGTGAAAAGCCAGGTCCATAAGAATGACCCCCGATCAATTCCTGAGCTGAAAGGACGAAATTATTCGCGTTATTGGTGAGTTAGAACCGCACCGCAATTATGCCAAAATGTCATCGAAATTTTTGACAAGAGTGGACATCTGTGGAGCAGCAAGAGGTGGACATTTGGCGCATATTGTTTTTTGTATTTAAATGTCATACATTATACTTGAGTGACCAATAAAAAAAATTTTGAAATCAAAGCAAATTGTGTGTTTTATTCAAGAATTTAAAAAAACGCTCAATTTGAAAGACCCTTTATGATGATAATAAAAATATCTGCATTTTGTATCTATATTTCATAATCTTTGTCTATTCCAGCGGACACGGGACTGCCCTCACTGGTAGACGTAATGACCGTGAGCTGCGTACTACTCCGTCTGCGTGTGCTGCTCACCAGCGAAGCACCCAAACAGCAGCAGACACCTCCGTCCCAACAGCAGCAGCCGCAACCCCAGCAGCAAACCTCGCCCAGCGACGAGACCTCTGCCGCCTCCTTGCAGCAGTTCATGCCCGAATTACTCGATCTTCTGGAGATAATATTCCAGTGCTGTCGGTAAGATTTTGATTCTATTAATTGTACCATGAATAGCCTGATAGATATAGAGCAATACGAGGGTTGCTACTGCGAAGCGGTTGATGCGTTCAAAACGCATGTTTTGAAGTTACCTCATTCGGAGTGGAAAAAGTGCTTCAAAAATCGGTTCAAACGAGCTCTCACACATCGGCTCAAACTAGTGACTTCTTGAGCACACAAAACATCCAATTGATGGGTCATCCGCCGTACAGCCCTGATTTGGCACCCAATGACTTCTTTTTATTCCCAAACATCAAAAATAAATTGAGAGGTCAACGATTTTCGACGCCTGATGAAGCGGTCGATGCGTTCAAAACGCATGTTTTGAAGTTACCTCATTCGGAGAGGAAAAAGTGCTTCGAAAATTGGTTCAAAGGCATGCAAAAGTGTATTGATCTTCATGGAGAGTATTTTGAAAAACAATAAAGCCATTTTAGATGATAAATATTTGTTTTTACTTGTCTGTCTCAAAACTTAAGAAGCAACTCTCGTATAGCAATAATGCATAGTATGGTTTTGAAAAATAGCAATAAAGCGTAGAACAGTTTTGAAATATAGCAATATGGCGTTTTACGGTCATGAAATATAGCAATGAGGTATAATATGATTTTGATATACACCAATAAGGCATTAATACAGTTTTAAAATACAGCAATAAAGCATAATACAGTTTTCAAATACAGCAATGAAATATAGTACGGTTTTAAAATACAACAATAAGGTATCGTTGTCATTACTGGACCTCGAGTCGAGGATCCACTCACTATTCCAATTTCAAGTCAGTTGGGAAGCGAAGTTGTGCCGTTAATTTTGGTTTTGAGGGAGTGTGCCGTTGCACACTAGCAAACTCATCGATTACACCGCTGTGCGGGATCCGATGGCAAAGTGTGACGATCGGAGCACACCGGCATGTTTTTCTCTTTTAACAATAAGGTATAGTATGATTTTGAAATACAGCAATAAGGCGTAATACGGTTTTGAAATAGAGAAATTGGACATACTACAGTTTTGAAATAAAGCAATTGGACATACTACAGTTTTGAAATACAGCAATTTCACATTATTCTATTTTACAGTTGTAATATAGCAATAAGGCATAGCACGGTTTTGAAATAGAGCAATTGGACATAATACTATTTTGAAATACAATAATAAGGCATAATATGGTTTTGAAATAGAGCGATTGGACTTAATATGGTTTTGAAATAGAACAATTGTCCATAATACTATTTTAAAATACAGTAATAAAGCATAATACGGTTTTGAAATAGAGCAATTGGATATTATATGGTTTAGAAGTAGAGCAATTGGACATTTTATGGTTTAGAAGTAGAGCAATTGGCCATAATACTATTTTGAAATACAGGAATAAGGCATAATATGGTTTTGAAATAGAGCAATTGAACTTAATATGGTTTTGAAATAGAACAATTGTCCATAATACTATTTTAAAATACAGTAATAAAGCATAATACGGTTTTGAAGTAGAGCAATTGGACATTATATGGTTTAGAAGTAGAGCAATTGGACATTATATGGTTTAGAAGTAGAGCAATTGGACATTTTATGGTTTCTGGTTTAGAAGTAGAGCAATTGGACATTATATGGTTTCTGGTTTAGAAGTAGAGCAATTGGACATTATATGGTTTAGAAGTAGAGCAATTGGACATTATATGGTTTCTGGTTTAGAAGTAGAGCAATTGGACATTATATGGTTTCTGGTTTAGAAGTAGAGCAATTGGACATTATATGGTTTAGAAGTAGAGCAATTGGACATTATATGGTTTCTGGTTTAGAAGTAGAGCAATTGGACATTATATGGTTTAGAAGTAGAGCAATTGGACATTATATGGTTTCTGGTTTAGAAGTAGAGCAATTGGACATTATATGGTTTAGAAGTAGAGCAATTGGACATTATATGGTTTCTGGTTTAGAAGTAGAGCAATTGGACATAATACTATTTTGAAATACAGGAATAAGGCATAATACAGTTTTGAAATAGAGCAATTTTACATAATACTATTTTAAATACAACAATAAGGCATAAAATACACTTTTCAAATAAAGAGCAAGAAGGCATAGTACAGTTATGAAATACGTAAAAAAAAAATTCACTATATTTTGATCAACCCTCGTACATATCGATACAGGAGAGTTTGCTCAACGGCATTTAAAATTTTGTTATTTAGATGAAGAGAATAATTTTTTTTCATTTCATCTGTTCCAGAACTTGTGTGACCCGTGACTCGACTACGCCCAACGCTGTGGCCAGTACGGAAGAGACGACCAACTCGACGGAGGTGGTGGGCGGACCCGCTGCCCTGGAGGGCGTGCTGCGCTGCTGTGGAATTAGAGCTGCTCCGTGGCTTCGGGCCAACCTTCCTCCGGCCGCGCGCACCGCCCTCGACAGGGCCGCCTCTGCTCCACAGTGTCCCAAGCCTATTGTTAGTTTGATTTACTTATACTTATTTAGGCCATTATAAAATATATAATTTGCAAATTCCAACCAACCATATTATTTATTAGTGGCACAATATCTGGGTGAAAGGTTATTTCAATGCTAATCAAAAATGGAAATCAATAATTAAATACACATACAAACTGTCGCGCCAAAGCGCCTGACTTTCCTATTCTTAGAATCCTTTTAAGAATATCATTCACTTAATCCAACCATACTTTCTTTGCTCTTCCTCTTACACGCCTTTCACTCTTATTTGCACTGTATATCTATTTTAGTCTTCATTCATTCGTTCCACGTGTCCATACCATCTCAGCGTGCTTTTCTTCTTCTTAACACATCACCCTTAATCCTTTTAATCCCACGGGGCCGATCATCGGCCCCGACTGGTTTATTGGAAAAATCCCACGGGGCCGATAATCATAAGGCCTCAAAGTTTGCATACAAGTTTTTATGTTTAATATATATTTTTTAAACTTTGAGAATCATTCACTTTTAAAAGAATACATTTGACGCATATGACGTTTATCCTCTAGGGTACAGAGTGACTTCCGTGGTTTATCCTCTAGGGTACAGAACTAAATATTAACTGAGATAAAAAATAAAATATAAACTACACTGTTTTTTTGCCAAAATATGCTGAGATTAAAAGGGTTAATTTCACATTCATCCCTTATCAGTTTCATTCTGTATTCTGTCATACATTGTTTCTCCATGTATTATTTTCAATGCATGTACGAGGCGTATCCAGAAACTAAGTGTACTGAGGCTATGTCGAAAAATATCTTACATATATACTACGGTAACCACGTAATTTTGTTTAAATAAAAAAAATTGTAACCTACAAAAATTCAGTACACTTAGTTTCTGGATATGCCTCGTATTTCTACAGCAATTGTTCAGCTCCTCTCAGTCTTTTTCCATATCCACGTTTCGCTCCCATATATCAAAGCTGGCACCAAAATACTGTTGTGGATTATCATCTTGGCAGATTTTAAAACTGTTGTTGAAAAACACTATAGATGCTGTTTGGTTCTTCGAGGTTCAACTCTATTGCTATCAAAACCTTTAAATTTAACATAATATTTCAGAGTGCATTTTCGAAGGACGCCATACCATCGGAGAGCGGCATCCTTCAGCTGTTGACCCTGCAGAGTCAGCTGATGAGCAGCGGCTGCGCGGGAGATCCGCTGTTGCTGCTGGCCGCGGAGGCTGTGGCCGCGCTCAGCACCCGAGCTAGTCTACTGCTGCAGCCCGAGAGCGCTCAGGACAGGGAGCGTGCCGTCTCGCTGCTCCTGCCCGCCATCGTGAGTTAACTTAACGTAACAAAGATAACCTACAATGTTATTCTCTTCCACCTGATGATCGAGAATTTTCTGTCACATCAACTGGATGAACTGAATTCGGGAAACACATGAAATAAAAGTCAGTTAATTCGAAATTCAGGGGACCAAGTTCCATGAAAAAATTGAAATTACAAATTACGTAATTTTTCTAAATTATGATTTACGTGAAATGAAAAATTCAAATTATAAATTACATAATTTTTCAAAATTATGATTTACGTGAACATCGTGACCATCTTTTTATATTGTAATACATTCATAAATATGTTAAACTACGTCTCATTATATCCATAGACAAATTTCCTGCCAAAATGTAAAACTAAGTCAAAAGTGTCTAAAAGCAATGTTGAGGCTTTGTTCAACCTTTTCAATCGAGGCATTGAATTATGTTTCAGTGTATAATCTCAAAAGTAGACCCTTGGGTATGTACGTAAGAAGGGGCAGTTCAAATATTTGGTCTTGTTAATGGTCCAACCCCCTGTTTCTCTGACGGTCGCCGGTTTCCATCAGGGTATCGTTATGGCTAGTCAGTCAACAGCGCCGTGGGCGAAGATATCATTGTACAGACGTTGCCTCCAATATGAAAGGTGACGTCACGAGATTATGGTGAAACTTGTATACATTTTTAATCTGCTTACGGTGATATTTAATGTTCAATAGGTTTCTGGTATTTTATAGGGGTTTTATTTAATCAAACATTCAATGGGTACGAGAAATAAGAGTCAAGTAAAGTTTTGTGTAATAAAAATCAAGTCAAGTTTGGTGTAACAAAAGTCAAGTCAAGTTTTGTGTAATAAAAGTCAAGTTAAGTTTTGTCTAATAAAAGTCAAGTCAAGTTTTGCGTTATAAAAGTCAAGTCAAGTTTTGACTAATAAAAGTCACGTAAATATTAAAAGTCAAGTAAAGTTTTGTCTAACAAAAGTCACGTAAATAATAAAAGTCAAGTAGTGTTGACTACTAAAAGTCATGTAAATATTAAAAGTCAAGTAAAGTTTTGTCTAATAAAAGTCATGTAAATATTAAAAGTCAAGTGTAGTTTTGTCTAATAAAAGTCATGTAAATATTTAAAGTCAAGTAAAGTTTTGTCTAATAAAAGTCAAGTAAAGTTTTGTCTAATAAAAGTCAAGTAAAGTTTTGTCTAATGAAAGTCACGTAAATAATAAAAGTCAAGTAAAGTTTTGCATTATTAAAGTCAAGTAAAGTTTTGACTAATAAAAGTCACGTAAATATTAAAAGTCAAGTAAAGTTTTGACTAATAAGTCACGTAAATATTAAAAGTCAAGTAAAGTTTTGTCTAATAAAAGTCACGTAAATAAGTCAAATAAAGTTTTGTGAACATATTTCCGCAATATTGAGACATAATACCATATAAAATGTTAAAATAAATAATAAAGAAACCTAATTTTTTTCATGGGCAGCCAATGCATATGAAAAAAATAAAACTACTTATTTGATTTTGACATTGTCACTTGTTTACACAAAATAACTTGGTTTTTAGTTGGTCGCATACTTAATTACGATATTATAGTATAATCTACTATTGGTCCTGGTTTAGCATTTTCAAAATCTAGTCAATCGGATATAGGCGACCAATTAATAAAGGGGTCTCAGCATGATTATTCATTTATTCAATGTGTGTAGACATGTGAAATAAGTTTTGACCATCTGTGTAATAAATTATCTCTTGTCAGGTGGACGGGAGACTGGAGTACCTGCAGGAGAGCGCCTCGGCCATCTTGAGCCAGCTGCTGAGTAGTGCCCAACACGTGGAGCAGGCCACGCACGAGGAGGTGCTGCGGAACATGTACCCTGTCATGATCGGGGACCTACAGCCCAACAATGAGAAGATACTCCGAGGAATGGTGAGCCTTTTTTATATAGCTGTCCATTGATGGTAAATTTTCACATATATCTTTTCGTCGCTTACTTAATGATGAGCGTCATGGTCCCCTGTTACGCCTCGAATCCGGTTCATCACCTGTCTCCATTCCTCCAGATCCTGGGCCATGTTGAATGCAGTTTTTAAAGAGACTCTTGTCAACCCTTTATTTGATTCGTCTTTCTCATAGGACACCTTCCTATAACTGTCCTCACAATATTTACAAACCATCACGCATTAGTACAGTTTTAAAATATAGCAATAAGATTATGCTTGATGTAATTTCCAGGTGAAGTACTGGGAGAAAGTTCTGGAGAGGCCGGCAGGCCGCCTGGCATTAGAGGAACTTTTTGGCGAGGGGAAGAGCTGCCTCGGAGAAATACTGATTGCCGCCCCCAGCGCCCGCCAGCCGTATAGCTCCCGAGTGGTCAGGTACGTAGCGTACTATGTTGATGTTTAGGCTGTACATTATCAGATCAGTGATAAATGTTTTATTAATGGTTGTTAGATTTTATTTTATATAAGAATATATTTATTTTCATTTTGTTGTGTACATGTCTAAACGTGGTACATCTGGCGGACTTCAATTTCTTCCAACCAACCAACGCATCTTGAATACGTTAGGCCTCGGCCACACAGGTAGACGCCTCGCTTGGTGCTTAGAGCTACGCTACAAGGTGACTATAATAGTCACGTAGCGTGGCGCGAAGTGTTCAGTGTGGCCATTGCGATAGTATGAGGTGCGTTGGTTCGTTAGGATATGTCACCTAGCTCGCAGCGTAGCTCTAAGCACCAAGCGAGGCTCCTACCTGTGTGGCCGAGGCCTTAGACCAGCTGTCGGTAACCTATGACACCTAGTGGCATGCGAAAGGTTTTTTGGTGGCACTACATAAAGAATGACAAATAATGAAATTCGTCATTACATTTACAAGCTCTAAGCACAAAGCGAGGCTCCTACCTGTGTGGCCGAGGCCTTAGACCAGCTGTTGGTAACCTATGGCACCTAGTGGCATGCGGAAGGTTTTTTGGTGCCACTACATAAAGATTGACAAATAATGAAATTCTTCAATACATTTACGAATTACATACATAATTTCTTAAGCGAAATGGCTAGTGTTCTTAAGCGAAATGGCTAGTGTGCTACGTGAAATTATTCATCTCCGGTGGCACCAACGTCTAGCACCCTGATCCCCTACTCTTTATTGTGCCTTCTATTATTCTCGTAGAGAAGAAATTGCACAGAAAGAAGAAGCGTGTATACCTGGAAAACCAAATAAAGGAGGCAGAACTGTCGCATTCACAGAATAACACCAGACTTTTCTATCGTAAAATCAACAACCAACGGAAAGAGTTCAAGCCTAGAACAACTATGTGTTATGATGGTCGGGGAAATATTTTAAACGACAGGCAAAAGGTTCTGGATCGATGGGTGGAATACTTCGACGTCCTTTTGAATGGTAACCAACATGGAGCAACAAGCGGGAACCAACAAGTAGAATACGACACCACTGATGTTGATGATAATGAGCCATCCCCAACCTTGGCTGAGATTTCAATTGCCATAAAGAATCTCCATAATAACAAAGCACCTGGATGTGATAATCTACCCGCTGAGGTGTTCAAGCATGGTGGCGAGGCTCTCCACAATCATATTCACAAAATCATCTGTGACATCTGGCGCTACGAAATACTACCAAATGAGTGGAATTGTGGTATAATATGTCCCCTGCTCAAAAAAGGAGACCCCATGAGTTGCTCCAATTATAGGGGTATCACCCTTTTAAATATAGCATATAAAATACTCTCAAACATTCTTTGTAATAGATTGCAGAAATACTCCGAATGCATAATTGGAAAATACCAAACTGGATTTCGTAGGGGAAGGTCAACAATAGATCAAATGTTTTCACTTAGACATATATTGGAAAAGACTGTAGAGTTCAACATTGATACATACCACCTCTTCATAGACTTTAAGGCTGCCTACGACACGGTCAATAGGACAAAACTCTATGAAGCTATGGCTGAATTTAATATTCCTGTCAAAATCATTAACCTAGTCAGGCTTACAATGTCCAACGTTGAGTGCCGTGTCAGAGTGCAAGGGGATCTGTCTGAACCTCTTAAAACATTTAATGGACTTAGACAAGGAGATGCTTTGGCGTGTACGCTGTTTAATATGGCTTTGGAAAAGGCCATTAGGGATAGCGGCATACAAACAACAGGCCATATATTCAGTGAATCTGTGCAGCTCCTGGCTTATGCAGATGACATTGACATCATAGCGAGGTCGGAACATGAACTTATAAATGCCTTCCGAGCACTAGCAGCATCGGCAAAAAACCTAGGCTTAGTAGTCAGTGAGACCAAAACAAAATATATGCCCGTAAATGGACGCCAAAACCCAATAAGTCTACAAATAGACAACTTTACCTTCCAAACCGTTTCTGAATTTGTGTATCTCGGTACCATGGTGACAAATAAGAACGATGTTTCCACTGAAATAAATCGAAGATTGATAGCTGCAAACCGATGCTATTTTGGACTGCAGAGGTACATGAAATCACGACATCTCTCTAGAAAAACCAAAACTCTACTTTATAAAACACTCATCCGACCTGTGCTCACCTATGGCTCAGAATGTTGGACTCTAAGTAGAGTGGACATGAGGGCTCTGGGGACATTTGAGAGGAAGATTCTGCGCAAAATATATGGCCCCATTTGCAATAACGGAGAATGGCGTATCAGGTATAATCAGGAGCTGTACGGTCTGTATGGAGACCCTACCATAACACAGGAGATTTTAATTGGGAGACTCAGGTGGGCTGGACACGTGCAGCGAATGAGTGAGGAGGACATTCCGAGAGGGCTCTTGAATGGCACACCGGGGGGTCGAAGAAGGCCAGGAAGGCCGAAGCTTCGATGGCTGGATGGTGTCAATAGGGATGCGCAGCTCATTGGCATCCAGAACTGGCGAACAGCAGCACAGGACCGCCAGTCATGGAGGCGTGCTTTAAAGGAGGCCAAGACCCGACCTGGGTTGTAGAGCCACTGTTGATTGATTGATTATTCTCGTCACGGGTAATGACCATTCAATTAATTCTATAAATATAACATTCCAGATTATTCAACAAACTATTTGCATGGTGCGATACGTCTTCGCCACCCGTGAGTGTATGCGTGTCAGTGATGAAGAAAATGGGCTCAGCTTGCTGCGCTCCGTCCCCAACCTCCGACAGTGGCCAGAGTAGCAGCGCGGGAAGTAGCAGCGGTGCAACAGTCGGCGGTTGGCTGGCCGGAGCCTGCTTAGCGGGAGTCCCTGCAGTGCCGCAGACACGCTTCATTACCACGCAGATTCAGGAGCAGGACATATCGCCGGCACCGAGAAACGGACAGTCTGATACTCAACCGTCTGGTAAGTGTAACGTAACCACTCTTTCGTAATGTTTTTGATTAACCGTTGATTTTTTTATTATCGGTTAAACAGGTTCTTTTGATTATTAAGTAAATGAACTGTGCTTTGGCTGAGTGGTTCAATATTTCAAAAGAGGTAAAAAGCAAGAATGTGTCATGTCACTCTGGTTGTTTAATATTTACATAGATTTGTGTATGTAGGAAATTAGAGGTCAATGGGTGGCATTCAAATGTCGAATAAGACGGTGTGCGGATTATTGTATGATGATGAGATGGTAGTGTTAGGTAGGTAGATGGTAGGATGAATTGCAGAGTCTAATAAGTGAATTGTATGAGAGATGTAAAGAGAAATGTTAGAAATCTAAAGTCATGGTAATAGAAAAATGTGAAAGAAAAGGTAAATGCAATATATGGGTGGGTATATAAGTTGAAGAATTCTGCTATTTGGGTTACGAGATATATTGAATGGAGTATAGCGATAGGAAACAAAGTCAATGTTGCACTAAAACATATATATATACTACCTTGATCAAAAAGTTTTAAGACTTTATTCATAAAATCGAAAATACAAGTTAATTCATCAAAATCGATATGGTCCCCTTCAAAGTACTCCCCATCGACTGCAACGCACTTACGTCAGCGCTTGATCCGATCCTCGAAACACCGCTGGTACTCAATTTTCGGTATGTCCATCAGAGCTGTCTTCGATTTTTTCATGACATCCTCTCGGGTGCTGTAACGCGTTCCGCGAAGCGGTTTTTTAAGTCGGTTGAACAGGAAAAAGTCGCAGGGAGCCAGATCAGGTGAATTCGAAGGCTGCTGGATAGTATTCGTGTTGTTTTTGGTCAAATACTCATGGAAATCATGTCTTTCGCAATTTTAACGCGGTCCTTTTTTTGCATGAAATTGAGGTCTTTCGGCACCAGTTTTGCAGAGACACGTCTGAGGCCGAAATCACTAACCAAAATGTCTTGAGCGGATCCATAAGCGATGTTTAAGTCCTCTGCCAGCTCTCTGATGGTCAATTTGCGGTTTTCAGCCAACATTTCTTTGATTTTATCGATGTTTTCATCGGTTTTCGACTGCCACTAGGTTCGTCATCCTCGGCTGACTCACGACCACTTCTGAAGTGTTCGTGCCACCGAAAAACACTTCTCCAACATTTCCAAATTCTGAGGACCGTTAAATCCGTTTTTCACACAAAATTTAATGCAAACTCATTGATGCACAGTTGATGCCATTTTCAAACATGTAAAAAATCGAAAACACGCACAAAGGTAGATGTACTCAGTACAGCGTAACTTTTACCAATGTCAAGCTATGACGCTGAAATTTGAAGGAAAGTGTCAATGATAGATGTGGTAACCTAACAAAAAAAAAAGAATTCCAATCGGGTGACTGACAGCGCCACACGGTGGCTGGTCCTAAAACTTTTTGATCAAGATAGTACTCAAACCGGACAGTATAAAAATCTATCAATAAGTCCACAACAGTATTTTATAATCAACTTACACGCTCACAACTAAACCTGAAAGCATTAATTTAACATTAGGCTCGCTTATAAATCGAACACACACGCACACAACTAAACCTGAAAGCACTAATTTAATATTAGGCTCGCTTATAAACCGAACACACACGCAGGATGTATGGATGTGATACGTAGACTTAGAACAAGACCGAAAAGAAACTAATAAATGCTGTAGAAATGCGTGCACTATGAAGAATAGATGGGGTGACAATGTATGACAGAATCCAGAATGAAGTGATTAGGGATGAATGTGAACTTAAGGCTTGAGTAAGATGAAGATAAAATCGACCTCAAAGTTCTACTCCTCTCCAAAGAAACATCTGTCAGACAAAGATTGGAAAGATACAATGGAGACATCCCATTAAGGGACTTGAATACAAAGGGACAAAGTTTGAAATCAGTCAGTTTGTGACACTTGAGCCATTGAATGAATTGATTTCAATGCAAAACAGTGTTATTTAATCTGAAATTGAATTTGTATATTACAGACAGCTGGCCGGGAGCCGGAGACAGCAAGGAGAGCGTGGCCACCACGCTGCTCTCGGAGACGAACAACACCAACGACAATGCTACTCTTCTGTCCAACCTCACCAAGCACATGATCCTCCATTGGTTTGTATTATATTTCCATTTATCTTCTTATTTGATAACTTACTTGACCTAGTTGTTAAGATGTTCGATTTCCACCTGGAGGCTTCGGAATTCGAATCTCCGCAATGATACCCGAAAAAAATAGAGATATAAACAGATGGCACCACTCCGGTTTAAAGAATTCAACTGGTAACAATCAATACTCACAAGCTCTATTATAATATTTACTTTAATAGACACCAGTCTAACCTAATTATTACTCTCATAACAAACCGGGATCATTCTGCCTGAAGAGAGCCTTGGGATAGGAGGTGGAAACATGTGTAGCAGAGATGATGTAACAAAGTGATATATTTTTAAATATAAAAAATATTTGTTTTAAATGATGTAAAAAAAAGGCTAAGCCAAACAATAATTGTACAACTAGAGGAAAGGAATTCCTTTGAGGATAATGAAGGGAAACAAAGAAAAATTAGGATGAAGGATATTCTTAGTATATAAATTTTATTTTTAATTATCTCTTGAAGGTAAATAAAAAATGTTAATATGTTTATCCATTATATAATTCTGCTAAAAACATAATGTAACCGTGAAGTGGAAATGAAACAAAACATATGTACAGAAGTTACTGCGAAACGTGAATATTACAATTTCGAAACGCAAGCTATCGAAGTAAAACAAGTCGGCAATTGCTTGCAATATTAAATTAGGTTGTTTGCTTTTGAAATGTTGCAAAACAAATGAAAATACATTTATCGTCATTCGCATTTTGAGTACGCACGTATTGAAAAATATTGTAATTATTATGTGAAATATCACACTGTTTGATGGATGAATAAGCTGAAAAGCATATGGACTTTTTAGTATGTTAAAGTGTAATAATGAATGTGGACGTTTTCTTCCAGCGATGAGGATGCCAGCATGTCCCTACTGTCTGCGCTGATATCCCTAGCCCCCGAGGCGCTGCGTGCGGACCACGCGGGGCTTCCCCTCCCCAGGCTGCTGAGGGAGGCTGCTCGCCTGGCGGATGCACACTCTGGCAAGGGGCACCGAGATCTGCTCCCAGCCGCATTACGCTGGCTGAATACATGGTATGACTTGTTTTTTGGATGAACCTCTAAGGTCACAAGATGGTTGTCTTCAAATTCTAGTTGCTAAGATGAAAGGTCTTTCAAATTGAGCGCTTTTTTTAATTCTTGAATAAAACACAGATGGCGCGGCGTCGCAAACTTGCCTGGGTCTTGTGACATTTGAGAAGTGTAATGTATGACATTTATAAAAATGGAATCTTATACAATACAACAACGCGTTCAAATTGTTGAATTATTTTATATATTGTAATCTCCGGAAACGGTGATGTTTAATTGGCCACCAAGATCGTGTGATCTGACACCGTTGGACTATTATTTTCTCTGGGGTTATGTGAAAAGCCAGGTCTATAAGAATGACCCCTGATCAATTCCTGAGCTGAAGGACGAAATTATTCACGTTATGAGTTAGAACCGCAATTATGGTGGTGAGTTAGAACCGCAATTATGCCAAAATGTCATGGAAAATTTTGACAAAAGAGTGGACGTCTGTGGAGCTGCAAGAGGTGGACATTTGACGGATATTGAAAGGTTCCCAGTTTGGTAACAATCAATGCTCACGTGTGTGAGTGTTGTTGCAACTCAGCTTATAAAACTCTAGGATTTGTAATGAGAATCTCTAAGTCGTTTGAAAACAAAATGGTGCTCAAAACGTTGTTTAATTCATTGATCCGTAGCAAACTAGAAAGCGATGCTTGCATTTGGAGCCCGGTGGGGGCGCAGAACTCGCTCATGGTGGAGAAAGTACAAAAAAAATATCTACGATATCTCTATATGAGAGAGTTCGGTGTCTATCCGTGGATTTATCCTACTCAGTTTCTGCCGGGCATGCTCGGGTATAGCTCTTTGAGCGTAAGAAGAGATCTGCGTCTCCTGGTATACATTGTCAAACTCGTTCGAGGAGTTGTGAGCTGTCCAGCATTACTACAAAGATTAACGTTAAATGTTCCCAACAATTACACTAGACTGCGCCGGCAAGAACTGTTCTCAATAACATACCCAAGAACGGGTCTTCCAGCCGCTATGCCTGTTGGAAGGGCCTTAACTCTTCTGAACGGGACTGCTTCGGATATTGACATATTTCATATCACATTACCAAAAGCAAAAGTAAATTATGTTCTTAGATTGAGCGCGTTAGAAAGCACTCGTCAACATACTTAAGTGACTGAATATATGTGTGTAATATGTTTGTGTGTATATACTCGTTTGTATGCATATGCGTTATTTTTTATTTTATATAATTTAAATTTTTTTTTTATTTTTCTTCTTTTTTAATGTCTTGTATTTTTCAAAGTAATTGGGCTAAACCTGTTTTGAAAAAATTAATAAATAAATAAATCTTTTGAATGTATTAAGGTGCATTGAATGAATTATCTCCAGTGGCTCTTAACTGTTTTTCTAATAATTTTTCATTATTATAACTTGAAAATGCTAGATCAAATGTTTCCTTAAATTTTATTTCATGTTATTAGAGCAAGTTGAGGAGTGTTGCTATTTAGTTTTACCACGTCCATGTTCAGCCCCAGCCTCATCTATAAGTGTTTGAATGTCGTCAATACTGCCAGAAAAACCATATCATCTGCGTACCTGATATTGATGCATACACCATTCACTTTGATCCCCAGATTATAAGTTATATAGTGTTTCTTTGAAAACTATTAGGTGTACAAATAAGTTTCCGCCGTTTTTTATAAAAAAATGGGCATTTATTGTGAAAGAACGGAACCTCATGTTTTATTCGAAGTAGTACCCATCGCTTGCCACTACTTTTCCCCATCTTTCTGTCAGCATACGAATACCGCGTCAGTCATCATCATCATCTTTTGAGGCTATCCACGAATCGACTCAATTTTTGGTATCTTCATATGATGTGAAGTGCTGCTCAGACAGGCCATGCGTCATCGATCAAAACAAGTGGTAATCAGAAGGAGCAATGTCTGGTGAATACAGCGGGTGGGGTAAAACTTCTCAATTGAGTGTTTCCAAATAGGTTTTGACCGGTGCCGCAACATGTGGACTAGCATTATCATGCAGGAGAATAATTTTGTCATGTCTGGCGTAGTAGTGGGCGCGCTTTTCCTCGAGTGCTCGACTCAATCTCATCAATTATGTTCGGTAGACAGCCCCAGCAATGGTTTCATTCGGTTTGAGCAACTCATAATACACGACACCAAGCTGATCCCACCAAATACACAACAAGAGTTTTTTTCCATGAATATTTGGCTTAGCCGTAGATGTTGAAGCATGACCAGGGGATCCCCATGATTTCTTCCTTTTTGGATTATCATAATGGATGCATTTTTCATCACCAGTGACTATATGGTGCAGAAAACCCTTTCGTTTATGCCTGGCAAGCAGCATTTCACATGTGGAAAATTGGCATTCAAAGTTTCTCCGTGTCAGTTCATATGAATCCCAATTTCTTTGTTTTTGAATCATTCCCAATGATTTCAACCCATGTGAAATTGCTTGTTGAGTCACTCCTAATGTAAGTGCAAGTTCTTCTTGCGTTTGGCACGAATCTTGATCCAATAATACTTCCAATTCCGCATCTTCGTACACTTTCGGCCTTCCGCTACGTTCTTTGTCTTCGATGTCAAATTCACCGTTCTTAAACTTTTGAAACCACTCACGACAACTTCTCTCACTTAAGGCAGCCTCACCATATGCTTCTACAAGCAATCGATGCGCCTCAGCTGCAGATTTCTTCAAATTGAAGAAGTAAATCAAAAGTTCCCGCAAATGACGCTTATTCGGCTCAAAACTTGACATTTTCGAACACAAAAAAATATGTTATACTGATAAAAATTCACTAATATTTCAAGGTCATGTTGTTGACAGTGTCCAACCTTACGATAATGACATTTTACATCTGACAATTTTAACCATAACTTACTGGTGGCGCCAACTTTTGTCAAACGGCGGTGACTTATTTGTACACCCAATATATTAGAGTACAAGAGTACAGAATGAATAACATAGGTGACAAAATACAACCTTGTCGGACTCCACATTGAATTAGTATGCCTTTTGATTTGTTATTAGCCTGTTCACTGCCACGAGCGCATTGACACACTCTCCGATTCAGTGCTCGCCAAGCCGGCCATACAAAATGAACGCGTAAACGAGCTCTCCTTTGAGCTTGTCGCAAGCTAATATCAAATCCAATTGTAATAATTTATAAATTGTAACACATAATGACATCTATTGGGATGGTCAAGAAATATTTAAATATTACAATTTACCGATATTATCAAAGTTACAGTCATCTTTCTAAAAGCTTTCACTGACAGTCAATACGTGTCTCTGATACAGGGTTACCGACTACAGTTTTTTGCGACGTAATTGCGATGATTTATAATGACTTAGTTTGTAGTTTTCTTCAATGGTTGATTTTTAACTTTTGTACGTTATTTTTGTAAATTTTTCAAAAGTATTTATTTATAAAGTGTGTTTTCATGTATTCTTTGGTTATTGGCGGTAGTTTTGCGGCATAATACGACATTTATATAGACTTTTTACGGTTTTATTTTATAGTTTATTTACCTTTTGTGCTTTATTATACTTCATACAGATAATTTGTTGATTTTAGTTAATAAAGTATATTATATTCCACTATATTTATAAGTAAACGTTTTTTCTGTGTCAAGTTGTGACAACCCTGACATTTTGTGAATATTTAAACTGTGTTTTTCTGAGTGAACGGCAGCTCAAACGCCCCACGGTGTATATATTTAGTAAGTTTTCATAATATCCTTTATATCTGTATACAAAAAATATAATTATTTTAGTTTTTATTTTTTTTGAAAAAATCCCGGCCTGCTGGGTATGACCATACTAATAACTTCCGGCACTTAAAGGACTAGAGGACTATTATTGAAATTAATTTCAACAGTTTCCCTACTGAGCTTTAGAAAATGCGCTTTATCCCGTGGAATTGGCAGTTCTTGCTTTCTCGTCATGAAACTATTCCTGTATTTCAACCCTGATATTGCTGACTGATGACCATATAAGGAACGTTTTGGATCCTGGACTCGTTTTTTTTTATTTCCTATCACTATATTATCATTGAATACCCCTCGTAACTCTTCCATCATCAGATAATTCTAGCCAACTAATAAGTTATCGTGTATTCTAGTGTGGAATCATTATCAGAACCATCAGTACTAGAAGTCCTGGAACAAGGTGGAGGAGAAGTTCAGCAGCGTTCGCACCTGGAGGCAGCGTGCCACCTATTGGCGTATGTGGGCGATGCTCTACATGCCACGTGCGGTCCAGACGTCGGCCCGGTACCCAACGAGCCTGCCACAGGGCAACTCCCAGCTTGGGATGCCCCTTCCGATCTGGTCACGCCAGAGGCTGATTGGGCCGATGATCCGCAGGATGAAGATGACACGAGCGCCGACGATTCTGTAAGTTATTTGACTTGAATAGCTGATAAAAGAAGTTTGACGAACGTGTGAAACTTGGATAGTGATTTGGTGGGAATCGAAGAGTTCCGACGGAAATTTTCTGCCATATGTTCGTGAAAAAAAACCGAAGGAAAAATAACACTTCTTTGTTTGTATGTAGGAACTTTTTCAGATAGTCAATCAACAACTTGATTATCGGCTCGTCATAACCGAGATCTCGTTATATCCGAGTTTGTTACATGTTCATGCTCTCTAAAACCAAGAAATTTATTATTTGCTCGCCATAACCGAGGTTTCATTTATCCGAGTTTGTTACATATTTGTGCTCTCTACAACCAAGAATATTATTATTTGCATTACCGTAATTGGATTTGCTTACCATAACCAAGATGTGGTTGTATCCGAGTTTGTTATATATTAGGTAGACCGAAAAGAAATCAAAAAATTCATTCAATTACAAATAAAAAGTTTATTTAAAAAAAAAACTTAAAAATTAATCTACAAAATAATGCCTAATTGTTGACAGTATATGTCGGCAGTAATTGTTTCTGTTTCGCCTGGTTTCAGTACTGCAAAGTAAATAACTCCGGCGCTATCCCACCACACACAAAGAAGTACCTTATTTACCATTAGAGACGGTTTTGGAGTAGGAATAGCTACCTGACCCGGTGAAAGCCATTGTCTTTTTCGTGTATAATTATTGTATAGAACCCGTTTTTCGTCACAGGTAACAATTCCCCGCAAAAAGGGTTCAGATTCATGCCTGGATAAGAGAGACGCACAGATAGTACGTCCCTGTTCTAGTGCATTTAACCCTTCCCTTACGGTGCTAAAATTGAAACGCGCGCTCCGGTGTTGGGTAGTGAGTACGCGATAAAAAATTTGCGATTTTAAATCGGAAAAATAAGAACATTCATAGATAATCCCCTTAATTAATTATAATTGAAGTTAAAAATTATAATAATTGAGATTTATTTGCTGAAAACATTAAAAAACCATCTGGCAACGCTCACAGAACGGGCGTACGTCTAATCTATTTGCAAGTCCAAGAGATACTGCGGCGCGGAGCGGTACCCCGGCGTGGCTTACGCTTGCGACGATTGAGACAATTGAGCTCCTCGCAATTCAGTGGAGTACGCAAGAGTGAGATGCGAATATAGTGTCGCGCTTCCCGCATACTCTTCACCTATCGTCAAGACGAGGCACTCGCAGCGTTTAAATGCGAATTTGTTTTCGATCTTTACAAAACACCTACGATTTAGTTGATAAATTCTAATTATTATTAATATTATTTTTTAAATCAATGCGTAAATATATTATGGAGGAATACCTAAAATCTTAACCTTGTATTTATTATATTTATAGAGATATTGATGGTTATTAGAAGCAACGTGTATAGTAGAAGATACCCAACACAGGGAAGGAAAGGTTAATGATAATTCATGAGGAATTCAAATTCCTCGTATGTAACTTTTTCCTATGCGATGAAGGTGATCCTGTATTGTTGACTATGGGCAGCTAAGCTTGCTTGATAATTCTGAGATGGATGGATCAGACTCCACTCAAGACGTCAGATCATCATCATATTTTTATAAAGGTCTTCCCGTTTTAGGATCATCTTTGATGTTCCTGTCACCATTTTTTTATTTTTTATCCACCTATGACACTTATCAAGTGTCAATACATCTTCATACGTTTCGTTAATTTTCTGCGTCACTTCTTTCCCTTTCACTTTTTTTGATCAAACAAAAATATCATCAATCCACGGAAATGTTCTTCATCGATTGTTGGTCTCGACATTGTTGGTCTCGACATTGTTTATTTAACGTGTTCCCCGCGGGAAGCACAAACGCCTGTGATCTGAGGACAATCCAAGTTTCAAATCACAAATACTTAAAAAAAATGACACAAAACCGGAATAAAAATTGAACTAAAATTTAAAATAATCTTTATTCTAGCGACATCTCTGAAAACCTTGTCAAATAATATATTATTTTATGAGATATTGTTGAATAAACAGAGCGCCGAATTTTTTTGGTTTCTCAATATTTCCAGCATTAACGACCTGTCGCGCGGATCGAGTCGTGCGATGAGTCTCTCTTACATGAATAAACATTACTAAGTCTCTCTTACGTAAATAAACATTACTAGTGCTATATGCATTTGATTGGGTGAGTGTCATGAAGCATTGATTTGATCGTAGCATTCCTTTGTTTATTTTACGTAATGTTAAGTTTATCTCCTTTATTTAATGAGTCTCCTTAAGAGTAATGACTATTATTAATTATCAGAAAATTACTTAAGTGTCATGTTTACTTGGTGTTGTAATCAAATATCAGTGGTTCTAAACAAAATATGTGTTTAAACTTAGAAATTAAAAAACGCTGAAATTGTGCCGCGCACAGGATTCGTGGAATTTGATTTTTAACGCGGTGAACAGCTTAAATAACGGTAAAAAAAAAAAACATGAAAACAATAAATTTACAACAGTCTTAATTTGCTAGCAACAAAAAATACGTGTTCCCTGGACTGCAATGTGTCTCAATATAAACTGACTGTAAAATAGGGTGTCAAAATATTTTGATTTCTTTTCGGCCCCCCTAATATATAAATAAATAAATATAGGTTTATTGACAGCAACATAGTATGTACAAAATATATTTAAATAACACTTCTAAAACACATAAATTGCAGGTAATTAATAAATGCAGATAATTAATAAATACAGACATTAAATACAGAAGCTATCAAAAGGTCTGGGCTCATCTAATAACATCCCCTCAGCCAAGATACACCCTACCAATACTAGGTTAGTCAAAAAGTTTTGAAAGCGGAAATGAAAATCCATTTTTTTTGGGGGGAAATCACTTTTATTGCTCAGTATAGTCTCCCATAAGATCAATACACTTGGTCCAACGATCTTCCAACCTTGTTGTCCCATCACGGAAGTGACTTTCTGGAAGGCCTGCAAAATACTCCTCTACGACGGCTATAACCTCTTCGTTTAATGAAAAATGCTTTCCACGAAGGAATTTTTTGAGGTGTGAGAACAGCCAGAAGTCAGAGGGAGCTAAATCTGGCGAATAGGGTGGATGCTGCAACAATTCGTACCCCAATTCACTGATTTTCGCGATGGTTTTTTGAGCTGTGTGAGCAGGTTTTCGAAACCCAAAACTTCAGCCAAAATATGCCATGTTGTTCCATGTGAGATGCCTATGGTGTCAGCTATCACATCCACAGTCGATCGATGATCTTCCAAAACCATATCCTGTATTTTCGCTATGATTTCTGGTGTTGATGCACTTTTTGGACGTCCTGAGCGTGGATCGTCTTCAACGCTTGTACGGCCACGCTTAAACTCCAAAACCCATCGGTGAACGGTTGGAAATGAAGGAGAAGACTCCTTTAAAACTTTCACCATCTTTGCATGGATCTCAGTAGCCGATAAACCTTCCAAAACAAAGAATTTAATCACTGCACGATATTCGGATTTTTCCATTGTTAAAAAATACACTGACACGTCAACTTCAAATGGCTTGTAAACAAAGAATGAATTGACAGATCGAAATGAAATTTTGAGTACGTTCTTATGAAAGATAAAATATTAAAATGGCGTAGAAATTTTGATTTTCTACTGCTCCATAGATGTCGATTTCAAAACTTTTTGACTAACCTATTATAGGGCGAACCCAGCCACGGGGACACCAGATGTTTTTCAGCCCACACCCTATTTATGCTCTTGACAACCAAGAACTTGATTATTTGCTTGCCATAACCAAAATCTCGTTATATACGAGTTTGTTACATGTTTATGCTCTCCACAACCAAGAACAAGAACCCCGATAGCGAAACTATGTGGTGAGTCATATGTATGTTTGTATAAATATATATATATATATATATATTTTTTAAGGACGAAGACTCGATGCTCCACCTGAAGCTGTGCACGTTTACGACAACGGCCCGCGAGTACATGAACCAGCACTGGTACCATTGCCACACGTGCCGCATGGTGGACAGCGTCGGGGTGTGCACTGTGTGCGCGCTTGTCTGCCATCGCCAGCACGACGTCACCTACTCAAAGTACGGAAACTTCTTCTGCGACTGCGGGGCCAAGGAGGATTCCAGGTAATTAAAAACGTTTCTGAACTGTTATAAAATGTACGTTCGTAACATTACGTGATTTTCCAAACATTCCTAACTCGACACACATTTTTAGCCTCTTGTATATCCATACACCGTATGCATTTTATTTTAATACAATGTACGGTCCTTTATCGACCATTAAAAAAGGTCACAAAAGTAATATTCAAATTATTAACATTTACATACATACCGCCACGCCATTTACCTGCCAGGGTAGGCAGAGAGGACACAGTGCCATACTTTCCTATCTCGATACACATTTTTAGCCTTTTCTGCATCCATACATCTTCTCATATAACTTCTACGATTTCTCTGACTTTCCATGTTTCTTTCTTTCAGGATATTCACTTGATCCGATTTCTCTGACTTTCAGAATATCATTCACTTAATCCGATTTCTCTGACTTTCAGAATATTATTCACTTGATCCGATTTCTCTGACTTTCTGAATATCATTCACTTGATCCGATTCCTCTGACTTTCTGAATATCATTCACTTGATCCGATTCCTCTGATTTTCTGATTATTATTCACTCGATCCAATTCCTCTGACTTTCTGAATATTATTCACTTGATCCAATTCCTCTGACTTTTAGAATATCATTCACTTAATCCGATTTCTCTGACTTTCAGAATATTATTCACTTGATCCGATTTCTCTGACTTGAGAAATATGAAACCACTCAGACAAGGCACCATTCAGTCAGGTTATAAAACGGTGCTTGTATATAAAGTATTCACAGGATTAACTACTTACTTCCCCTATAAACACATTTTATATAAATTTTTCAAATAAAGGACCACGTTAAACACAACAATTTCGCTTGAACACATCACCTGACAGCTGAATTTTAAACCTATAAAAAAATCATTCCTCAGTTAATTCCAATACCTTCCTCCAAAACTCGAAAATTTTGAACAAAATGTATCCACATCTGAGTCATCTACCGCAGTCTACTCTCAGCATATCCTTATTACTGGGTTATAGAAGCCAATGTTACTTCTAAATGTAACTACACTGAACAAAGCCGGTCTTGTGAGAGGAAACGCTTAAATCAATAAGTTCCAGAGTCGGGACCATTCAAGACTTAAAATAAATACAAGATCAAGAATACGTCTGCGAGCCTCGAAACGATTCAAGATCGAAAAATGACAATTTGTCAATGTACGACCCAAAAAAGATTCCCGATTGAATATTATTTACCTTACAGTTGTCAAGCCCTTGTGAAACGCAGCTCGTCACAGCTGCTCTCACGGCGGTGCGGAGAGCCTGTGGACCAGCAGCCGCCGCCCTCGCTACTCAGGCGCCGCCCCTCTAGCCCCCTCAGAGAGACTGCACCACCGCATCAACGGAAACCAGCGTACGCTTCCAATCTCAATGGTAAGCCACTTTACTCATTGATATCACTTTAAGACTTATCTGTAGACACTTTTTTGTAGACATAAACAACCACTCTCTCGTACATCATTTTGATAATTGTAATCCATTGTGACGACCTCCGTCGTCTAGTTCATAAAATATCTGCTTCCAATGGTTGCAAAATTTGATTTTGGTCGGAACCCAGTTTTTTTTTTAATATATTCGAGTCTCGTTCGCATTTGAGGCGACTCAGGATTTTTCCATGATTATTGACAACATTTTTGTCTCCAAATAATGATCTAAGAGTTGATTTGGCCTTGTATTTATTTATCGTTGAAAGGTGTGCCGCACCGGGGTTCTATCTGGGCTGCCAAAATTGATGCATTAAAACGGTCAAGAGACCCTGTTGGCCATCCCTGATATAGAGAACTCACTCTGGAAAAATGTTGGATGAGAAGTTTCTTTTGTGAAATAAAAGTGTACATTTCGAATGTTGATAAATTAACGAGCTTTAAAAAATAGAGAAGAGTTTGCTCTCTAAATAGCAGTATGTAAATTAACAAGCTTTAAGAATCAGAGAAGAGTTTGCTCTCTAAATAGCACTATGTAGATTAACGAGCTTTAAGAATCAGAGAAGAGTTTGCTCTCTAAATAGCACTTTGTAAATTAACGAGCTTTAAGAATTAGAGAAGAGTTTGCTCTCTAAATAGCACTGTGTAAATTAACGAGCTTTAAGAATTAGAGAAGAGTTTGCTCTTTAAATAGCACTATGTAAATTAACAAGCTTTAAGAATCAGAGAAGAGTGCTCTCTAAATAGCACTATGTAGATTAACGAGCTTTAAGAATCAGAGAAGAGTTTGCTCTCTAAATAGCACTGTGTAAATTAACGAGCTTTAAGAATTAGAGAAGAGTTTGCTCTCTAAATAGCACTGTAAATTAACAAGCTTTAAGAATAAGAGAAGAGTTTGCTCTCTAAATAGCACTATGTAAATTAACGAGCTTTAAGAATCAGAGAAGAGTTTGCTCTCTAAATAGCACTATGTAAATTAACAAGCTTTAAGAATTAGAGAAGAGTTTGCTCTCTAAATAGCACTATGTAAATTAACGAGCTTTAAGAATTCAAGAGTTTGCTCTCTAAATAGCACTATGTAAATTAACGAGCTTTAAGAATTAGAGACGAGTTTGCTCTCTAAATAGCACTGTAAATTAATGAGCTTTAAGAATTAGAGAATAGTTGGCTCTCTAAATAGCACTGTATATATTAACGAGCTTTAAGAATTAGAGAAGAGTTTGCTCTCCTAATAGCACTGTAAATTAACAAGCTTTAAGAATTAGAGAAGAGTTTGCTCTCTAAATAGCACTGTGTAAATTAACGAGCTTTAAGAATTAGAGAAGAGTTTGCTCTCCTAATAGCACTGTAAATTGTCCTTCTACAAGGTCTTTCAATAGGGACGCTCGAAATTTGTTAGGTTATAGTGGAAATCACCATGGAAGGTTATAATGTTGAACAACGTGTGCAAATCATCAAATTTTATTTTCAAAATCAGTACTCCATTCGAGAAACGTTCCGCACATTACGTGATTTTTATCCTCGCCACAACTGTCCTGCCGAGTCAACTTCGGCATTCGGTGGCCAAATTTGAGTCAACTGGTTCGATAAATAATCAGCCAACATCCGTACGTCACCGAAACGCAAGGTCTGCTGGAAACCCGAGGCAGTCAATTTCTCGTCGTTCATAAGAAATTTTGCATCAATATTCGCCAAGTAATAACAAAAATAAAATAAATTCTGCGGGCTGTTTCTTTTTGATTGAGCCCATCTTTTTTACTCACGTTGACAACACACACTGTCTATGATGTACACATTACGATATTCAGCCATATTGGATGGGCAGTTTGTGTTTGACGGGCAAGTATTTACAACATATTTTGGCACGTTTGCGATTTTTTCATTTTAAAAATTACTGACAAATAATTTTTTAAGTTTTACGCAGTTTGCGTGAGGAAATCCCAAAGAAAACAATCAGAATTGTGGGCAAACAACTGCTGAATTTTGCACCATGATAATGCACCGGCTCACATTTCATTACTGATTCGTGAATTTTTGGTCAAAACCGTCATGATACCGCAGCCACCATATTCACCAGATATGCCCCAATATTACTTTTTCCTTTTCCCGAAGATGAAGAGGACATTGAAAGAACGTTTTGCGACCATAAAGGAGAAGATAAAATCACTGGGTGTTTTTTTTTGTATATTTTTTACATATCAATGGTTTTTCCATATTTATTGTTAAGTTCAATAAATCTCTTCAAAAACAACGATGGAGGTTTCACTGTACTACAAAATAAAATACATCATTTTATCCATTCTAGGCATTGACCCATGGGTATGGGAAAGCGTAGAGTGGAGTAACTGCCTGTCAGGACTGCAGAAGCTGCTGGGCGCTCTCGCAGCGCCGGTGGCTACGTCCTGCGAGCGACACTCGGCGGTGGGCCGCCACGCCCGAGCCCGTCAGGGCCTTGCCCAACTGCACGCCGGAGGAGCAAAGTTTCAACTCACCGACCAACTGATGGTGCCTACCTTGGGTGAGCAGTGTATTTATATTTACATACCATCACTTCTTCTACATCTGTATAACTGCTACGATTTCTCTGACTGGCACTAAAACATAAATACTCGAATCGGATAGTATCAAAATCTTCTCAGATGACCAACTTCGATGTACGGGAGTGAAACGAAGGATCCAAATATATGCTGTAGAAATACGTGTACTGAGAAGAATACACGAGGTGACAATATATGATGAAATACTGAAAATGGTAAGAAATTAATGTGAACTTAAGGCTGATGTGTTCAGCAAGACCACTCTGAGATTGTTGGAGATCTAGAATTAATGAATAAAGAAAGATTAACAAAACAGATAATAGTATACAGAAGAGGTGTTGGCAGGAGGCAAGTCTCCTGGCTCCGCAATATACGTGATTGGACTGGCATAAGGGGCGCTGAAGATCTTCTTCGGGCTGCCGGGGACAAAGATGTCTATCTACTCTCAGGTGATATTCAACGTTGGGGGGACCTGACATGACACTGGGAAGAAGATGAAGAAATTTTAAGAAACGTTTATCTTTCGTAAAGTGATGCATTGATGTATTTACTGTTGGTCAATAAATAAATAATATTATTGCAAGTATATATAAAGTCTTGGCAACATTATGCAGGATAATGAGTGTCGGGCTTACGACTGACTTTGGTGTAGCCATTTTGTGGCATGTTCTGTTCTTGATAAAACAAAGAGGGTGTTGTAAGATAAGATTAAAGAGTAACCCTGTCTGTACGTTGATTTTCAGGTTCCCAGGAGGGCGCGTTTGAGAATGTGCGCATGTCCTACACGGGTGAGCAGGGGCAGACCATCCGGCAACTGATCAGCGCCCACATGGTGCGGCGCGTGGCCATGTGCTGTATGGCTCTACCCCACGGACGTCGGCAGCACCTCGCAGTGTCACACGAGAAAGGTAACGCTCGACTCCTATTTACAATTCGTGATCCACTTACGCGTAATATTATTAGCTTAAATTCTACGAAATACCTCTTTTCTTATCTCCGACTGTTTAACCCATAGATTCCCAAACTTATTTGACTTGACGCCCATATTTCAACGTCAATATTTTTCATCGCCCGCATTTGGAAAACTGTATCTCTATTTAAGATAATAGTAAATAGTAAACGTATTTTTTTATATTCATCAATATATTCATGTAACATGTGCATTTTTATAATTTTACATAGGAAGTTTGGAAATAAAATAATTTTTAATTGAATTTATAAAGTATATAAATATTTAATAAAATAAAACAAAAAAAATATACACTTATAAACAAAAAAAATATAATTATTCTAACTCTAACTAATTTCAAACAAAAAAGTAAAATCAAAATTAACACTTAATGAGAAGGATGGGCCTGGTGTTGTGCAATGAATTTGTCAATATTAGGAATTTGTCAGAAATTAGTGTTGTACCATTTTTTGTGACTGTGGATTACTTATCTAAGTACCATTTTCAGTTTTCCATACCTGGAAAAAGGGTTAGAGCGGCTATTTTAATATACCCTAAAACAGTGGTCCCCAACCTTTTTGTCGCCGGTCAACGTTTCATAATTTTACCGCGGCCCACTTGGGGGGGGGGGGGGGGGGTGGAGGGGGACACATTGAATGTAGTTTTTTTTTAAATTTAATAACAATATATTTGTACAATATATAATAATAAAATTTACAACTGTGGTACATAAGTTATAGTGACAAATAATAGTAGAGAAAACACAAGGTTTGTGGGAAAAATGAAGAAAAAATATATAATAACAATGAAGGATTATTAAGTTTCAGTTAATTTTTTAATTTTCTTTTAGATTCATGTGTATTTTCAATATTTTTAAGGTTCAACGGAAGGTTGAAAGCATTTTTTTCCAAGATAGAGAAAAGAATTTTGAGAATGCTTAGAGTTTAATATCGGGATTTCAATGTTATTCTGATATCTTGCAGATATATTAACTTGAAAGTTATTTATCTATTTTCTTTAAAAGTTTTGATGTTGAAGTTTTATGTGTTTTGATTTAATATTTTTAATTGAATCGTGTGTAAAGATGCCTTCAAAATAAAATACAGTTACCTTCAAAATAAAACAGATTTAATATTTTAACTTAATGCTAAATCAATGAGAACCCTGAGCTTGCTTCATTGAAACGAGATGGTTCCATCTGGGGGTAACACGAGTAGGAGATTGTGACACCCGAAGTGTCTTGCTTATGTCCAGTTTATTTCTTTGTTTTGTTTTGGTTGCTGTCACTGCAGAAAACCCCGCTTCACATAGATAGGATGTCGGAAATGGCAATAGGGATTTTAGTGCTGTGGTGGCAATCTCAGGGTATTCCGCCATGACTCTAATCCAGAACACCGGCAGAGTTGTTGTCTCGAACAGGTATTGTCGGAAGGTCAGTGGTAACTTAGCGTGAAGGGGTTTTCAACGGAATAATTATTTTAAGCTATAATTTAGTTTTATTGGGTATGTTCGATTTTACAAAAGTAATTTTGATTTTTAAGCAGGCCCTTGCGCGGCCCAGTACCATTTGGTCCACGGCCCGGGGGTTGGGGACCACTGCCCTAAAACACATTATATTTCATGCAAAAAATATTTGCTTTACATATAATATAAAATGCTCAAAACATTTTTACACGACATTATTTTTTCAACAATCTGTTATTGCCCATTTGACTCCTCACATCGCCCACCAGATTCTTCCGAAGCCAGTATTGCCCACCAAGATAACCTTCATCACCCACAAGTGGGCAATATTGCCCAGTTTGGGAACCTATGGTTTAATCGATATTGCGAATATCTGTCTTGGTGATAGGAATTAACCTGAAGCATGTTAGGAAATTTACCTATCAAATTCGCGAGATTCAAACTAACACCTAATACACACGTAAAAAAAATATACCGTATTTTACAGACTATAAGACGCACTTTTTTCTTCAAAAAATTGCCTCCAAAATTCAGGTGCGTCTTATACTCGAAATTAATATAAAAATGTCCAGTGTTTGATTTAAAATTCCCGCCAGTCTTAAAAATGGCCATACATTCGATGCCGCGGGAAACCTATCTCTATCTGGCAACAATAGGGAAATATAGAGCTTGCTGTTATTCCGGGAGGACTTACTTCACAATTGCAACCTCTTGATGTCTCGATAAATAAACCATGTGTATATGAGAGAGGAATGGAACAAATGGATGATGGATGAAACCCAACATGAATTCACACCAAAGGGAGCTTTAAAACAACCTACAATTAAACAAGTGTGTCAGTGGATAAAACAGTCCTGGTCTAGAGTGAGAGAAGATATTATTGTTAGATCTTTCAAGAAGTGCGGCGTAAGTAACACTCTCGATGGCAGTGAAGACCATCTTATATGTGAAGAGGACAACGATGACAATGAAGAGGAAGAAGAAGAAAGTTCAGGTGACGATTTTCAGGGATTTTAAAGGTCAGTTCGGTTTTATAAACTAAGTTCGTTCGGTCAGTGCGGTTTTATAAACTAAAAGGTCAGTTCGGTTTTATAAACTAAGATTTTTTTTAGTCTGGCTTTGCAGTCAAATGGTAAAAATGTTATTTTTTTTTTTAAATTGCCTGAAAATTAAGGTGCGTCTTATAGTCCGTAGCGTCTTATAGTCTGTATAATACGGTAACTAATAACCTCCTGTCCTGTACTCAGTGAGATACAGGCAAAAGCCTAGTTTACTGACACAACAAATGAAAGGCAACAAACCCAGATCCATTTAAAATTGTGTGTTCAAATCAAATTACCTGTTGTTTTTTCGCAAATTGTGTATATTTCTTGCCATGTGTAAATAAAATAAAAATAAAATAAAAACCAAAAGTTTTTTTTAGAAATTTTGAGCGGGATTTACTTCATTTAAAAAATTATTAAGGAAAAGAAAACTTAAAACACACACGTACATTTATTTGGAGTAGACATATCTACATATTAAAACAATTATTAAGGAAAGAAAACTTAAAACACACACATACATTTATTTGGAGTAGACATATCTACATATTAAAAAAATTATTAAGGAAAGAAAACTTAAAACACACACATACATTTATTTGGAGTAGACATATCTACATATTAAAAAAAATATTAAGGAAAGAAAACTTAAAACACACACATACATTTATTTGGAGTAGACATATCCACAAGTACATATTAAAAAAATTATTACGGAAAGAAAACTTAAAACACACACATACATTTATTTGGAGTAGACATATCTACATATTAAAAAAAATATTAAGGAAAGAAAACTTAAAACACACACATACATTTATTTGGAGTAGACATATCTGTATATTAAAAAAATTATTAAGGAAAGAAACCTTAAAACACACACATACATTTATTTGGAGTAGACATATCTACATATTAATAAAAATATTAAGGAAAGAAAACTTAAAACACACACATACATTTATTTGGAGTAGACATATCTACATATTAAAAAAATTATTAAGGAAAGAAAACTTAAAACACACACATTTATTTGGAGTAGACATATCTACATATTAAAAAAAAATATTAAGGAAAGAAAACTTGAAACACACACATATATTTATTTGGAGTAGACATATCTACATATTAAAAAAAATATTAAGGAAATAAAACTGAAAACACACACATACATTTATTTGGAGTAGACATATCTACATATTAAAAAAAACATTAAGGAAAGAAAACTTGAAACACACACATAAATTTATTTGGAGTAGACATATCTGTATATTAAAAAAATTATTAAGGAAAGAAAACTTAAAACACACACATACATTTATTTGGAGTAGACATATCTACATATTAAAAAAGGACAATTAATTGACTGCGTTGACAAGTGTGTATGCACATAATGATATTTGGCAACATCGCATGCCATATTGTAAGTTACGAAGACGGCCACAATCGACCTGTTGGCCATCTCTGATATGGAGAAGTCATTCTGGAGGAACCTCTGAGGAATTCTGAAATATTCTGAGAAATATGGAGATAGGACCATCACTAGGGGGCATGACATTACATTAAAATGAGAATACATTTTTGAAGAGTAAATCTAAAATAGCAACTTGTGAATTAACTGACCCAAAGTCAATTGAACCCCGTTTTATTTAAATTCTAGGAAAGATAACGATTCTACAACTGTCCCAATTGCTGAAGCAAGCAGACTCCTCCAAGAGAAAGCTGACCCTCACCCGCCTGACGTCGGCTCCGATCCCCTTCACTGTGCTGTCACTTAGTGCTAGTCCCTGGAACGAGGACGTCCTCGCCGTGTGTGGCCTCAGGGAGTGCCATGTCATCACTTTCACCGGAGGCGGTGAGTTGTTTTTTTTTGCATGTCTCGCAGATGATAGGAAATAAGCATGAATCGTGACTTATGCCAGAAATAAGAATTGTTGATGTGATTTTCAATTCTGGCTTGAAGGTAGCAAGTTTAGTAAATCACCTCAGAGTTGGAATTATTGTGTGAGGACAGACAAGAAAGAAAAGTTGATCAAAGATAAAGATAACTAGAGATCAATGCTAATAAGGCTGCAGCTTTGAAGATGGTTGTGAAATCCAGACTAGAATAGTCGCCTGCTAGGATTACGTACTCACTCATGCTAGAAAGGGTTGAGAAAATATTTCTCCATTGTTTCTACATGAGAGAGTATGGATATTAGCCCTGGCTTTATCCAAATGTCTTCTTACTGGGGATGCTTAGTTACAGATCATTAGAGAGGGGAAGATCTCTTCGATCAGGAGTCCACTTTTTTTGTTTGCACAGGGGTAATTTAGTTAACCCATCCGTCCTGAACAGTCTTGGTTTGTATGTTCCAGATAATTATCTGAGACAATGCATCCATAGATAGTTCAATCAACCTATAAGTCGTACCAACCTGCCTTTGGAAATGCCGATAGGTAGAGCAATCACACTGTTGAACTGTGTGTGTCCTCTTATAGACGTGTTTCATGTGTCGCTCAGCTCCTTTAGAAAAAATCTCTTAAATTTAGTGTAGCACAGTGAAACCCCGTTTTTACGTTTTTGAAGGGACTGATAAAAAAAACGTAATTGGAGGGAAAACGTAGATTCGGGGCTAGAAAAAAAAATTGAAAATTATTTTTTATTTAGAAAATCACGCAAATCTGAAAACTTTTTTCAATCGATTCGCGATTTTTTATTATCGTAGCCAAAGTTGTAATGGGTATCCCTGAATCACGCGCGAGCGAAACACGTGAACCAACGTGTTTATTCACTTTTTTGAGAATTTTCCTTTTCTCTTGAATCGATAATGTTTTTCTTTGCCGAGAAATTATTTGAAGGGATTCAACGAAAAATTAAAAGAAATTTAATTGACACACGAAATACACGACAATTGACAATTGAAATTGTATGTACACGGCCGACACGTTTAAAACACAAGCACATATTGACCAAATATATCATACAGTCTGTCTGCCTCTGATTCGCTAAATGTCCCACCAATTGCATCGTATTACACGACTCGTGTAACCTTGACCACGTGCACTGCAGGTGCACACGTGTCTATACATAGAAACAACATATTTCTGCTTCCTAATATTCATTTCAAATATTTAAAATCGTCGCACATTTAATTAAATATGTTTATAAATTGATTTGCATTTTAAATATTTCAAACGTAAATTGCGGGAAATAAAAACGTGAAACCGGGTACTAAATGTAAATACAAAAATAAAACAGGATTGTAAAAATTGAACGCAAATAGGAAAACGTGAATTCCGGTCACGTAAAAACGGGGTTTCACTGTACTTAAAATAATTTTATTTTTTATACTATTTAACATGCTACATTTTGTCATAATGTTTTAGTGTAACATATACATTTTTATACTATTTAACATGCTACATTTTGTCATAATGTTTTAGTGTAACATATACATTTTTACTATTCTTCTTACCAAATAAGTCTTAAAATTTTGAATTGTTTTTTAAATTTTTTTTGTACTTATGTTTGGACCTTGTACAAATTAGGGAAATCTGTAATATGTAAGGGACCTTAATAAATAAATTAATAAATGGAGTTAAACAAATAAATGGAGATCATTATCATCTGGGGAGCACAAACAACACTCTTGTTTCTGCTCCTCCGATGATGAAGTGAAAACCTTGAAACCGGCAGTGTTATACCATTACCTTATGTGGAAAAAACAAAAACAAATTACAGTATCCAGCGGTAAGTAATACACATCGTTTGTAGAGCGTCGTCTCTGTTGCACGATGCGCTAACCGCGTCGTGACTACGATACCGGACTGTTCACAGAGACGATGCTCTACAAACTATGTGTATTACTTACCGCCAGGTACTGTACAATGTCATTAAATTTCCACAGTACTGTTAATGCCTCAACTTTAAATAATATATAAAATTATTTTGCGGGAATAATTAATGTGATAATATTAATCATGCCTAAAGAAATTTATTCTTAGAGTACAAAATCTTAATGGGTTTGCCTGTACATGTCTGATAATTTCCTTCAGTTGTATTAAAATAAGTCTGTCACAACACTACAGGTTCAGTGTTTGAGAGGCTGGTGATGCAGCCAGCCCTGGACCCCGGGAACTTCATCATCCGCAGCATCTGGCTGCCGGGCAACCAGACGCAACTGGCGCTCGTCACAGCCGATTTTGTCAAGATCTACGACCTGGCCAAGGATGCAGCTCTGCCCGAGTATCACTTCCTCGTGCCCAGCGGCAAGGTGAGGCTTCCTATTTTGTGAAGACTTCCTTAGTTGTTACGAGAATTCATACGGTTAATCACTTCTTGACCACATTTCAGTTTCTTGTACTTCTTCTTAAACTTTCTGTAGACTCTCTCAAGAGTCTGTTACTGCAGGATTGTCCTGTGATGCTGAGCTCCAGTTATCTCTCCATCGTTTCGGGGGTCTCCCTGGCAGACGCCAGCCATCCGGCACCCCATACAGAGCTATGTATGGGATTCTTGTGGAATTCATTCTCTGTATATGTTGGTACCAGTATTGTCGACACTGTCATCCCCATCTTGGACCTCACAGACCTGTACTTGTATAGATTATTTTTTTGTAGATCTCGTTCTTTCTTCATTCATCGTTCATTCTTTCTATTTGAATGGACCATCGCAATGCCTTAGATCAGGAGTCTCCACCAACTACGGCCCGCGAGCACCACCAAAACGGCCCGCGATAGCGCGCCAGATATGCCCGGTATCCGGCCCGTCATAGTTTATTTTGATTACATTGTAAAATTTACAATGTAAGTAAATCATACAAAATAATAATCAAATCTTATTTAACGACCAATAAAGAAACACAATAATTGACATACATAATGAAATTGAACATTTTAACTGTAATTAATGATATGAGATTTATCCTAAAAGCTTACAAGAAGTGACATACATAGGTAATGAACTTAATGAAATTAAACATTATAATTATGATTAATGAGATTTATGTAGCTGTAACTTTCCACTGACAATTGTTTGCAGTTGTGGATCAACTTTACTAGTGGAAATTATCAGCAGCGACTTCAAATGCTCATCAGTTAATTTGGATCTGTAAATATTTTTTGTATATTTCATTTTAGAGAATGTTGTTTCACACAGATAAGTTGTGCCGAAAGCGGAAAAAAAGCCACGAGCAAATTTATGCAACTGATCAAACTGTGTGAGTGGAAGACTCTTACAAAATTCCAGCAGTGATGACTTGAAATATTTTTCTTTAAAAATATCGTATGTACCAACCAAAATCTGAACGGAGCGGAGTCCACCCCCGCACCCTGCGCCATAGATATCTTACTCGCCAGCTAGTCCCAATACGAAAATTTGTGCGTAATTCAAAACTACAGTATGTTGGTATGATGAGCTAGCTAGGTCTTGGCCCTTGGGACTTAGTGGAGGAGTCAGTGTGGCCCTTAGGCTAAAAAGTTTTGAGACCCCTGCCTTAGATGATCGCAATGTTTTGAGACAAATTAAGTTAAAAAAAATCTGCCGTGCTTCAGCTTTGAACTTCATTAATATTTTGATGACAGAAGTCTCCCTCAATTGATAACAAAATCAGATATAAAAAAGAAGTTCCAGTCTGGTTGCGGCTTGCTTAACACCTTTCTGGTTAGTTGGAAGAGATTGCCACAAGGGAATAATCTCGCCAGGTTAAACTGCACTGTTTGTACGGCACAATAATGCAGCTGATCCGCCTCAAAGGACCACTTTGTACAGCACCGGTACAAAGATTGTAAAATAGGTGAATGGCTCACTTTATGCTTTTCCGGCGAAAAGTACCAGGGTGAAGAGGTTCTTCTTTAGCAGGTAGAATTTGATTTTAGACGTTCGAGACACAGAATATATTTTAGTGTTTTGTGTTCCTTATGTGCAGACAATCGCTCATCGTAAGCTCCTATTTTGGCCCGTGTATGCCATCATGGCTTGCGAGATATTACGTATTTCGCATGCATGGGCCGGCCGACTTGTGATAGTAGCTCTCGCGAAGGCCACGCATAAGGAACGTTTCATTACAGTCGGCACACAGCAAGTACATCAAACAAAACATCTTTAACCCTTCCCTTACGGTGATAAAATTGAAATGCGCGCTCCGGTGTTGGGTAGTGAGTACGCGATAAAAAATTAGCGATTTTAAATCGGAAAAATAAGAACATTCATAGATAATCCCCTTAATTAATTATAATTGAAGTTAAAAATTATAATAATTGAGATTTATTTGCTGAAAACATTAAAATACCATCTGGCAACGCTCACGGAACGGGCGTAGATCTAGTCTCGTTGCCAGCCCAGCAGCTACTGCGGCGCGGCAGGGTTGGTGGCTAACCCGGGCGTGGCTTACACTTGCGAGGTTGAGACAATTGAGCTCTTCGTTATTCAGTGAAGTATGCAAAAGTGAGATGCGAATATAGTGTCGCGCTTCCCGCATACTCTTCACCTATTGTCAAGACTCAAGATCAAGGCACTCACAGCGTTTAAATGCGAATTTGTTTCCGATATTCACAAAATACTTACGATGCAGTCGATAAATTCTGATTATTATTAATATTATTTTTTAAATCAATGCGTAAATATATTATGGAGGAATACCTAAAATCTTAACCTTGTATTTTTTATATTTATAGAGATATTGATGGTTATTAGAAGCAACGTGTAGAAGATACCCAACACAGGGAAGGAAAGGTTAAATATAAAATAAACAAGAAAATATACATCAATCATATTTTAGGTGACGCATACGTCCGATACACAGCTCATACAACTTTCTACGTTTCCATCTTTCATAATATCCTTGAGCTTTCTCTTATATGTTCTTCCACTCACGTTTGCCTTATATATCTGTTTTGTTTCTTCATTCATTCGTTCCACTTGCCCAAACCATCTCAGCGTATTCTTCTTTATCATAATACATCAGCTTTAAGTTCACATTCATCCCGTACCACTTCATTCTGTATTCTGTCATTTCTTCGTCACCCGATGTATTCTTCTCAATCTCAAAAAAATCTCATCTTAATCCCTAATTTACAGGTCCGCGACGTGACATTCGTGTCCCAAGAGACAGGCACGTACATGTTGTGCATGGGCAGCGCAGGGCACATCTACTGGCAAGCCATGAACGAGGTCTCCCACGCCGCTAATGGGCCCTTCTACATTACCAACACTGTTGAGGTGCTGCATCCTGAAATCAAGGTAAAATTTTATGGTTTACGAGAGTTTCCCAAATGACTTATACATACATACTTTAGGAACTGTTGTTCTTTAAAGAAGAGATGATGAGGATGATTGTTGATAAATGAAAACTCGTCGAAATGGGAATGTGTAAAGAGGAATTTTATTGACAGACGTCGGTATTTATAATATTATTGAATGTGTGTGGGAATGCGCGCACAATATATCGTTGTCTCGTCTCTGCGTTTACAATACGATTCTTGTCGCGTGTAGGTATTCATTCTGCTTTGGGAACCGGCGCGAAAGATGTGTTGCTTTCTCGTTTTATCATGGAATGCGCTCTCGATTGATAGCGAGTTGAATGACCGATGCATGGACTTAGTTCATTGCTTGTCTCGGATTGTGAAGCTGTGCAAAGGTCGTCTCGTGGGTTCAGTGACCGCGCATGCGATCGCCACAATACTATTCATCCTAACCAGTTGACAAGCTTTGGACGAGGTCTACCATAACTCGAACAGATCTTTCTACGAATTGATGATGCTTGTGTCGATATTGCTCTCTGATGTTTACACAAGAGTACACCGAGATCTTTGATAAAATATGCCAATCAGTGGTCAATAATATTTTTTTTATTTAAGAATATTTCGGAAACTGGAATGTTTTTATTTTCATAATTTTCAAAATCATACAAAAAAGGACCTCAGAAAATCTTAAAAAAGAAAGTGTTCGAAGACTTGACCCAATACAGCCTGTCTTTGTTTTTTTCTTTCGTCTCTTTGTAGTTACGCTTATATTAAATGAAGAGGTTGTTAGGTTAGGATTAACCTTTTCGTTTACGTGGGCAGAAGGAGTGAGGAGACTAACATTAACATACTTGTTATGATTACAGGACGTGACAGGTCAAGTGGGTGGCGGCGGAGTGTCAATCTATTACTCCCACACGCTGAAGATGCTTTTCTTCTCCTATGCGCAGGGCAAGAGCTTCATGGCACCTTTGACAACTGTTGAGGAGACGCTCAAAGGTATAGAACTGTTGTGATGTGGGACACGGCAAAGGATAAATAATAAAGGGTCGATATATGATCCCTGTTGAAGATCCAAATGTAAATGTAGAAATAGAACAAATTGTATCATAGTATAAATAGGCCAAAACCCATACGATGGCTGTCGCCAAAGAAAGAATACGAGAATTGAATTTTGAATTCAAAAGAGCGAGAGAGGAATACTTGGATTCTCTCCGAAAGTAATTCGAAATTTGAATCTCGGTGGGTCCGTGATAACTGAACGCTTTTTAAATACCTAGCTAACAATTTTTGAACCGGTATAAGAGGGGACGATGTATAAATGATATATATAAACAAATTCTACATTTATGAACACATATTTTCATAAATGTAGAATTTGTTTTACTTCCGTGATTATTTCACTGGTCGCAACTAGTTAGAAATGAATGAACATGGTGTTGAATGTAAATTACTATGTGGTATTGCGTCAATATATGCTGAGAGTAGAGCGTATATCAGAATGAACCTTTATAGAATGGTTTAATATTTCAAAATGAGTAAAGCAAGGATGTGTTATGTCACCTTGGTTGTTTAATATTTAAATTGATTCATGTGTGAAGGAACTACAGAGGTCAATGGGTGGTATACAAATGTCAAATGGGAATGTGTGTAGACTGCTAGATGAATTATAGAACCAGGAGCAAATAGCACAACACAAATAGCCATCCATTCTGTCGTGTAGCTCATGACAGCATCGGTACTCTCATGATAGCCTCCGATGACTCGTCTCCGTCTATCCCAGCATTCCGCGGCCCGAAGAGCAGTTGTGGGGTAGTCCAGTTGCATCTCTCACTTGGTCAGTCCAACGCATTGGGATTCTCTTTTGTGAGGAGATCCCTTATCCCATTTTACACTATTTTCATTTTGTGAGGAGATCCCTTATCCCATTTTACACTATTTTCATTTTGTGAGGAGATCCCTTATCCCATTTTACACTATTATTTAGCGAAATGAAGCAAGCATGTCAGGAGTGTTCAACATTATATTCCATGAGCGAAATGAAGCAAGCATGTGAGGAGTGTTCAACATTATATTCCATGAGCGAAATGAAGCAAGCATGTGAGGAGTGTTCAACATTATATTCCATGAGCGAAATGAAGCAAGCATGTGAGGAGTGTTCAACATTATATTCCATGAGCGAAATGAAGCAAGCATGTGAGGAGTGTTCAATATTATATTTCATGAGCGAAATGAAGCAAGCATGTGAGGAGTGTTCAACATTATATTCCATGAGCGAAATGAAGCAAGCATGTGAGGAGTGTTCAAACCTATATTCCATAAAGTTTAGTTTAACAAGATTCTTTCTAAACTGATAATTTAATTGATAGGACAGCTGGCAGAGATATTTCTCATTTAATTCTTTATGTTTTTGATAGTTTTCCAAGAGCGATTTTCGCTTTGACTAGATACATTTGACAGATAAATGTTTTTTAGTTAAATGAATTTTGTAGTTAAAAGTCATCGATTCATCTCTGCTCTTCTTCAGGAGTGATCCAGATCCAAGTGAGCCACAGCGGAGGCAGCAACAACAGTGGAGGCAATAGCGGAGGAGGTGGTACAGGGAGCGGAGGCGGCCGGGAGGGGCGCGGGCGGGGCGTGCAGCCTTTGTGCCAATGGCAGGAAGTGCCCGGCCACCCGGGACTGGTCACGGCCGTGCTGCAGGCTTCCAACAACCCCGTTGTTATCATGCTCAATCCACAATCGGTGCTCTTACAGGAGATCAAGGTGAATTTAACTAACTGACATCTTAACTGAATATTTGCTCGCCGGTTTAGAGTAATAGGTGGGCTATCCTTTGCAATCTGTATGATTGTCGGCTATCCTGCGGGTAGAAGACGCCTGTGGGTGTAATCTTTTGTGCACAGTCTTGACAGGTGGAACCCGAAGATCCGATTGCAAGAAGATCAAAATAGTGGTTGTTGACCGCCAAAACAATAATACAATAGAAACACTCGTAACACACCATTGTGATTTCGTGGTGATGACAGGCAATCCTTCGTAATGGAATATGATTGCCAGAGGATGGAAGACACCTGTGCGAGCGTGGTCTGCTGTTTTATTTCAGAGAGCAACATGCTGTCGACAAATAACAGACAGGCCCGAATATGGAAAGAAGTGCCGAAATTTGGACAAAGTGATCGCTAACTATCCAAAATTACATGGTGAAATGAAAAAGTCAAGCTCTATTCAAACATCATTGCTTCAATATTTATCAAAAAAGTAGTTTATCGTTTAATTATGTATTCATTCAGTAAAAAAAATTCATGTATTGTTTTTTATTCATTAATATTTTTATCCTCTAGTAATAACTAAATTAGATTAATTAGAATTGATCCTATACTACCTTGATCAAAAAGTTTTAGGACTTTATTCATAAAATCGAATATACAAGTTTATTCATCAAAATTGATATGGTCCCCTTCAAAGTACTCCCCATCGACTGCAACGCACTTACGCCAGCGCTTGATCCAATCCTCGAAGCACCGCTGGTACTCAATTTTCGGTATGTCCATCAGAGCCGTCTTCGATTTTTTCATGACATCCTCTCGGGTGCTGTCAAGCATTCCGCGAAGCGGTTTTTTAAGTCGGTTGAACAGGAAAAAGTCGCAGGGAGCCAGATCAGGTGAATTCGAAGGCTGCTGGATAGTATTCGTGTTGTTTTTGGTCAAAAACTCATGGAAATCGTGTCTTGCGCGATTTCAACGCGGTCCTTTATTTGCATGGAATTGAGGTCTTTCGGCATCAGTTTTGCAGCGACACGTCTGAGGCCCAAATCATTAACCAAAATGTCTTGAGCGGATCCATAAGCGATGTTCAAGTCCTCTGCCAGCTCTCTGATGGTCAATTTGCGGTTTTCGGCCAACATTTCTTCGATTTTATCGATGTTTTTATCGGTTTTCGACTGCCACTGCGTTCGTCATCCTCGACCGACTCACGACCACTTCTGAAACGTTCGTGCCACCGAAAAACACTTCTCCAACATTTCCGAGGTCTGCGGACTGTTAAATCCGTTTTTCACACAAAATTTAATGCAAACTCGTTGATGCCATTTTCAAACTTGTAAAAAATCGAAAACACACACAAAGGTAGTTGTACTCAGTACTACGTAACTTTTACAAATGTCAAGCTATGACGCTGAAATTTTAAGGGAACTGTCAATGATAGATGTGGTAACCTTACAAAAAAAAGAATTCCAATCGGGTGACTAACAGTGCCACACGGTGGCCGCTCCTAAAACTTTTTGATCAAGGTAGTAGTTTATTGTTTCGATTTACGTGATTTCGCTTAGCGCAAGGTAATTACAGGCATATCACGGGCCTGGGCTCAGGAGGCTGTTTCGTAACGTACAAAAAAATAATCGATTAAAAAAAAAATGAAAACAAATATATTTGTAAGTTTGAGCTAAAAATTATTAATTAGAGTCTCGTCAAATTTATGGTTCAAATTAAAACACTCCCTGAGATAAGTTTTTGAGGTATTAAAACTGTCTCCAGGTATGTCCGAGACTGCAGCATACTCATTATTTATTATTTGGTATGATCCTGCAATGGCTGTCTTTGAAATTCTTTGCAGGAAGCTATTAACAGCAAGTCACTGTTAAACCTAAAGCCCACTTTTATTGAAATCTGAAGTCTGTCAGGTTGTACTGTGCACAACAAAAGTATGATACAAGAATATGAATATTCGTAATGTAAAGTGTAAATGTGAGGGGATTGCGTGGAAGAGAAAGACTAAGAAAAGCGTGATAGGTTCAATTGAAAGATATTTTGAAAGAAGGAAACGTAAAAAGTTGTAGAAGAAGGTGTATGAATATAGAAGAACTGAAGGGTTAGTGTTAAGATAGGAATGTATGTATCATGTAAATAAATCATGAAAATACAATAATTAGTCAAAACCACGTTGACTTGGGTGGATATTTGAAATGTTAGTGTTGTCGTGCTCAGCAAGTGTTATTTTACGGTATTTCCTCAATTTCAGGATTGAACACGGGTTATTCAATTTGATATAACGTGTTTATTTAATTTTTATTTGCCCAATGAGTTTGTATTCTCGTTGCCTTTGAGAGAGGCTTTATTTTGTTTATTGAAGTATCGTACTGTTGATTGAATTTAATTATTTGTGTTTGATTATTTATTTTACTTTCTGTGTTGTTGTATAAATTGGTAGTTGCATAAATATTTACATTAAGAAATATATGCAAATGCATCCTGCATTATTAGTTTCTTTTTAGATTTCGATACGTTCCCTTTTGTTACATAATATTTGTACAGTGATATATAAATAAATGTTTACATTCATCATATAAACTCTTATATTTTTTCATGTCTGTATTTAATTTTTCCAGGTGGTCCCGACCCGGGCCAAAATTACAGACATGGTCGCGGTGAGGCACTCGGCGGCAGGCGATAGCAAGACTACCCTGATCCTCCTATGCGAGGACGGCAGTCTGCGTATCTATGCAGCTGCACCCGAGCTCACCGGCTACTGGCTGTCCTCTAGCGTGGCGCCCCCGTCCCCAGGGGTGGCTGTGCCACCTAGAGGGCGCCGTGTGCGAAACCTCACCAACAACAGAAATAAGGCTGTACAGGTAACAAGACTTCTTATGACCTCTAGCACCATGTTTACCATGTCCCGGTTTTGAATCAATTGTCCTGGCGTCCGTTGAGTTTAGTTTTTTTGCTGTGATATGCTGCGCACGAAACAATAATTGTTACACTTTTTGTGATAAACTAAATTAATTCCTTTTGGCCGGAGGATAAAAGTAGGACAAATGTAAATACTTGAAATATCTTTTTGGTATACGACCATTTAATGTGTTTTTATATATATATTTTTAAAACACACCGTACTTTCTTGGTTAATATGTGAGATTGGAAAGAACAATAAACAGCGTAGGAGTCATTAAGGAATAAACACGAAAAGAAAGGATGCGGGCTGGACTCAAACCAGCAACTTCTGTTTTCGTGACAGCGTCTTTACCAATTAAGCTACGAGATCTCATAGTACTTTCTTCAGATAAAATCCCTTAAACAAATCAAGGCTGTCCTTTTTTTTTTTTTTAACTTCCATTAATCATTATTTTTAATTGATAAACAATCCACAGGCTGGATATTACCAGAATGCAAATGTCTCAAACATAGTCAGATGTGTTACGAAGATGCTCTGTCATCAATTATTTAATTATTTTATAAGTCTTATGTGCTGCTCTTTTAAGGGCAACTTTACCCAGAGTATTAATTAGCGTAGATCGTGCCGGATGGAGACTTATTTTGTTCCTCGTAACAGAATGGGTCGTGGTGGGATGAAACCGAAAGTTCCAGGTTTAATATTATATAGTTTGATTTGACATTGCAGGCGTCAGGCAAGCCAGGCGGAGGGCCCACTTTCCCGGTGGACTTCTTCGAACACTGTGTGGCCATGGGCGACGTGGAATTTGGAGGCAATGATCTTTTGCAGGTGTACAACACTGCTCAGATCAAGCATAGACTCTACACCAACGGTAAGCTGTCTTTTTTTTTTCAGAAATTTATGAATCAGGCAAAACAGAATAAGTTACAATAATCCAAACGCACATTGCAAATGAATTATTACGCATTTTTATTTTCCTTGTTGGAAGACATCGACGTGCAAATTTTAACTCTAAAACTATATAAATCTGAAGAAACTATATAACTTGTTTGTGCTCCCCTGAAGATGAGGTGAAAGTCTTGAAACCGGTAGGGTTATACCGTCACAAAAAAGTGGAATAAACAGTGTTTGATAAAAATAAATTACAATGTCTTTAAACCTCCACAACGTTAATGCCTTAACTATAAACAATATAAACCATATAACTTCATACCAGAAGGCATTGAACTGGTTGAATGTTAGAAATAGACGCCAAATTCATATACTGTCGCTATTGTATAATATCCTTAACTGTCCGGCCGCCCCCTCTTATCTGGCCGAAAATTTTCAGCGTCTTTCCAATCATGGATTAGCGCTACGCTCAAACAGAGATTGTCTATTGACCTTTCCAGTTCACCGCTCCTCTTTTTTACGTCGTCCTTTACCGTCCATGCAGTGAGACTCTGGAATCAGTTACAAACTAATATAAGACTCGCTCCGTCCTTGGCATGTTTTAAGAAGCGACTGAAAAAACTCTTAATTTCTAGTCAGTAAAATAACGTGTTTCATTCCCGACTTTTCTTTTCCTTTCCTTTCCACCATCCCTTCCTTTCCTTTTGATTGATATCTCACTTTATATGAAAAATAATGTTCGGGTGATTGTCCGCCTTTGTGGGGTTCGTGGGCATGTGCTCATGTATATGTTTATGGATTTTATGGGGATGGATAGTCATTTGAATGATTTATGCGACCACTTAACTTGCTTCATTTACTTTTGTCTGGTTAGTTGGAAGAGATTGCCGCCTGGCAATAAGCCCGCCAGATTGTATTTGCAATAAAAGTGTTAAATAAATAAATAAAAATAACCAATTTGTCTATCAAAGAAGAACTTACTATCAAGACAGACACGGAGAAATTCGATACTTTGTGGGAAAAATACTAACACCCAAGACAGACACTGAGAAATTCGATACTTTGTGAGAAAAATATTAACACCCAAGACAGACACCGAGAAATTTGATACTTTGTGGGAAAAATACTAACACCCAAGACAGACACCGAGAAATTTGATACTTTGTGGGAAAAATACTAACACCCAAGACAGACACCGAGAAATTCGATACTTTGTGGGAAATATAATAACACCCAAGACAGACACCGAGAAATTCGATACTTTGTGAGAAAAATACAACTGATAAAGCATCCCCATCAAGAAGAGGTTGGGTTTTATTTTATCCATACATTCATTTCTGATATTTTTATTCTGCCTTCTTTCATACACTACATACATTTTCCTTAGTGCAAGTATTTCCTCAGCATTAACCTCTAAAGGAGTATGGCCATACGGTGTACGGCGAGCGAATTTTTACCTCAAGAGAGTATGGACGTACATGGTACGTCCGATGTTTTTTTCCCGAGTACATGAATTTATCCATAAAACGGACAAGGCTCAAATGTTCTTATCTATTCGATTATTTTGTATATGGCGGCCGCAATTACGTTTTTTATATTACTTACAAAATCAATTTTTTATTTTGCTAACAAAATCTCACTCGCTTTGAGGTTAACCTTATTTTTTTCCTTCTGCCAGTTCTAAGATTCACTCCCATACATTAATCTACTGGGAGCTATGTATAACCTCGGTTATATTTATTCTTTTAAAAAAGGGAAAAAAGAGAAAACATTTTTATTTATTTATTTTTATTTATTTATTTAATTAACTACACAACAGTGTCTTTTATATACTAATGAACACATGACAAGTTATACAAGTACTTTAAAATTATTGAAACTGGAAATTCGCGAATTTTTGAAAACCCATAACTTTATTGAAAATCAAATTCTACTTTCTGTTGAAACATCATATACAAGTATATTCCTTCGTGTCTTCAAAACACATGAAACCGGCGACGAATCCTTATCGGGAGACGTTTATGAGTGCACTCAACATTCAAGGCTATTTTGTATGGACACGGGAGCCGTGTTCGACGCAGTGAACGTGTTAAACTAACATGTACAGGAGATACAAAAAGCAGTAGTAATAATAAATTACTAAGTCATTGTTTAAAATGATTTAATATTAATATTAAGTTCAATATATGTATGTATACCACAAAATATTACCAAACTTCACCAAGCAGAGTTACGTAATTGTCGAAGACTTGCTTTATAGTGGTAAAGAACTTAGATTTGTTTTTAGTGGAACAATGCTTGCATAGAACAAGATAAATTGGATTTTTGAGAGAATTTTATGGATAGATCTTGAGATATAGAAAACACATGGGCTCACTTGTAGACCAAGATGCAAGTTGCTTTGCAGAATCGAAACCTTCCTACATGTTGATGCAGGGTTATTCAACTCCAGAGGCAAAGTATTGTCCTTAATGTTTCGTTTATACTAGGTTAAAACATGCCGGTGTGCTCCGATCATCTCGCTTCGGTTTGACATCGGATGCAGTACAGCGGTATGGTCGGTGAGTTTGCTGATGCACACTCACTTAAAAAAAATTAACGGCACAACTTTGCTTGACTACGAGGTCCAGCAACGACGACCAGTGAATTGTATATCGAATGCCCTCGAGACTCTTATCACAAATCTCAGAACTTGATTGGCAGATAAACACATACTCTGAATATGATAACCACATGTAAATTTACTGTTGAACATAATCCCAATGTCTTTGGCAGAGTCCACGTGCACGATGGGCTGATCATCAATTAAGTACTGATGGATCCCAGCTCTTGAAAAAGTCAGGAGCTTGCATTTCGAGATCTTGAAGGTAGGTTCATTGGTCTCGCAGTTGAATTATTTTTTACTGATTCAAGCGGTCTCGTACACCCGTCATGACATTATGACTTCGATGTTTTTTTAAGACACTCGATTGATCTGTTCTAGGACTGTACGTGGTATCCACTAAGCTGACAGGCTTCAGTCTGGAAATCACCAATCCAGACTCGGGAACGGTAATAACCGGCATCCGAGTGTCACTGGGCAATCAAGATGTCACCAGGACACCATCGTATATTGAGGTATCTAACTCGGCATATCAAATGTTGCTTTTATGGTTTTTAAACTCATGTTAAAAATTCATAGTTTTAACTACAGTAAAATCTATTTCACATGTGTGAAGGGACTTGTTGAACTAAATCAAGTTTGGTCAACTGGTGGGCTGCTGACGTCATGTGGCCCGCCAGGGCACCAAACATTCTCTCAAATGACAGGTATTTTTATCCACCCAGTATTTGAGGATGTAAGGATATCTATGACTTCGGGTATAACGATATATTTGAAAGTATAAGGATATCTATGACTTCGGCTATAATGATATATTTGAAAGTATAAGGATATCTATGACTTCGGGTATAACGATATATTTGAAAGTATAAGGATATCTATGACTTCGGGTATAACGATATATTTGAAAGTATAAAGATATCTGTGACTTAGGCTATAATGATATATTTGGAAGTATAAGGATATCTATGACTTCGGGTATAACGATATATTTGAAAGTATAAGGATATCTATGACTTCGGGTATAACGATATATTTGAAAGTATAAAGATATCTGTGACTTAGGCTATAATGATATATTTGGAAGTATAAGGATATCTATGACTTCGGGTATAACGATATATTTGAAAGTATAAGGATATCTATGATTTCGGGTATAACGATATATTTGAAAGTATAAGGATATCTATGACTTCGGGTATAATGATATATTTGAAAGCATAAGGATATCTGTGAATTCGGGTGTAATGATATATTTGAAAATATAAGGATATCTATGACTTCGGATATAATGATATATTTGAAAGTATAAGAATATCTATGACTTCAGATATAACGATATGTTTGAGGGTATAAGGATATCTATTCTTTTAAAAAGAAAAAAAGAAAACATGCCGGTGTGCTCCGATCATCTCACGTGCATCCCATGACCCTTAACCCAATGCAGATTTTCGCTCAGGGATGAATAAAGTTGGCCACTTATGAACTAAATGATAACACATCGATTAATACGCCCCGGGACTAACTACTAAAACAACATTTGTTTGCCAAAATTCTTCTTTATTCATCAACATAGTCTCCTTCAAGAGTGATACATTCATTCCAACGCTTTCCTAACTTTTCTATGCCAGCCGTGTAGAATAATTTATCTTTGGTTTCAAAATAGGCGTTAGTTTCGGCAATCACTTCTTCATTGGAGCCAAATCACTTTTCCTGGAGCATCTTTTTGAGGTCTGCGAAAAGCCAATAGTCGCTGGAGGCCAAATCTGGAGAATACGGTGGGTGCGGAAGCAATTCGAAGTTCAACTCATGCAATTTGGCCATTGTTACCATCGACTTGTGACACGGTGCATTGTCCTGATGAAAGAGAACTTTTTTCTTCATATGGGGCCGTTTTTTTTGCTTTTAATACAAATTTAATTATGTAAAATATTCTAGGTATGTGGGCGTACGATTCCCACAATGGTGGTACGCAGCCGTTGGTATGACATCCCGCTGACTCGGGAAGAGTCCCTGCAAGCTGACAAGAAGCTGTCCGTCACATTCGGATCGTCGCAGGACCCCGAAGGAGTCATCATGGTCGACTCGGTCAAGGTATTAACAAAAAATTATAATTTAATAAATTAAATCTAAGGCTGCTTTCTCATACAGCTGCGCGCGCACACCTGTTGTTGATGCACAGACTTTATTTTAACCACTTAATGCTAGGGTTTTTTTTACAAAGAGGGTTTCAAAAAACATCAAGTTTTTTTTTTGTGTTTTATTTTAAGTTTATACACTTTTCAATTTAAACATATTTTAATTAAAAAAAATTAAGAATAATTTAAAATTAAATTTGGTATGGTAGATTTGGGCGCATTGTGTTAAGTTAAACATAGACCTACGTAAATACCAACACAATATCGTAAATATGAAATAAGCAACACAAAACACGACCACTCACAACTGCAGGCTAATTTACAATAAATAAAACGCGAACGACTGGCGAGCGTTACACGTGTTAGCTTAAATTAGAACACTGCAAGTCAAGAGACAAGCGAGCGTGACTTGGGATAGCGGAAATTGGAACGCATTTGGCGCACGAGAGGGTCTCGTTCAAGGGCATTAAGTGATTAATATATTGGACCATTATATACACTATTAACCTTTCCTTCCCTGTGTTGGGTATCTTCTACACATTGCTTCTAATAACCATCAATATCTCTATAAATATTATAAATACAAGGTTAACATTTTAGGTATTCCTCCATAATATATTTACGCATTGATTTAAAAAATAATATTAATAATAATCAGAATTTATCGACTACATCGAGGTGTTTTGTAAAGATCGAAAACAAATTCGCATTTAAACGCGGCGAACGCCTCGTCTTGACGATAGGTGAATAGTATGCGGGAAGCGCGACACTATATTCGCATCTCACTCTTGCATACTAGACTGAATTGCGAGAACCTGAATTGCCTCAACGCCGCAAGCATATGCGTAAGCGCCGGGGTATGCGACTGTATTCCGCGCCGCTAGTAGCTTCTAAGCTTGCAAATAGGTTGGACGTACGCCCGTTCCGTGAGCGGTGCCAGATGGTTTTTTAATGTTTTCAGCAAATAAATCTCAATTATTATAATTTTTAACTTCAATTATAATTAATTAAGGGGATTATCTATGAATGTTCTTATTTTTCCGATTTAAAATCGCTAATTTTTTATTGCGTACTCACTACCCAACACCGTAACACGCATATTATTTTTATCACCGTAAGGGAAGGGTTAAGATTGTTTCTGGTGCTTAGGTCGATTCCCAGCATCGTGAAGTTCACACTATCAAGTTTACAGTCTAGTAGGAATCGGTTTAAAGAGGTTTGACGAGAAGGAACATAGCCAGGAGACAACATGGCCTTATTAATCGAGCTTTGTGGTTTATAAATCACTTTTGAAATAAATCCTTTCACGACTTTTTAGAAACGAATCAATATGGCATATATCAACCTTGCAGCTGCATTGAGAACAAACTGGATACTAGAAATTTGTGAATCAAGCAAACCAGAATGAATAGAGTTACAATCCTTCAGATTCAACACAACAAATGAATTGATAATGAATTTTTATTTCCCTTATTGAAAGACATTGATGTACAAATTTTAACTCTCTAAGACTGTAGAAATCTAAAGAAACCGTATAACATCTCTCAGACACATATTCGAAAGATACAGTGGAAACATCTCATTGAAATCTAAAGAAACCGTATAACATCTCTCAGACACATATTCAAAAGATACAGTGGAAACATCTCATTGAAGTCTAAAGAAACCGTATAACATCTCTCAGACACATTTTCAAAAGATACAGTGGAAACATCTCATTGAAATCTAAAGAAACCGTATAACATCTCTCAGACACATATTCAAAAGATACAGTGGAAACATCTCATTGAAGTCTAAAGAAACCGTATAACATCTCTCAGACACATTTTCAAAAGATACAGTGGAAACATCTCATTGAAATCTAAAGAAACCGTATAACATCTCTCAGACACATATTCGAAAGATACAGTGGAAACATCTCATTGAAATCTAAAGAAACCGTATAACATCTCTCAGACACATATTCGAAAGATACAGTGGAAACATCTCATTGAAATCTAAAGAAACCGTATAACATCTCTCGGACACATATTCAAAAGATACAGTGGAAACATCTCATTGAAATCTAAAGAAACCGTATAACTCTCTCAGACAACATCTCATTGAAATCTAAAGAAACCGTATATAACATCTCTCAGACACATATTCAAAAGATACAGTGGAAACATCTCATTGAAATTTAAAGAAACCGTATATAACATCTCTCAGACACATATTCAAAAGATACAGTGGAAACATCTCATTCAAAGCTAAAGAAACCGTATAACATCTCTCGGACACATATTCAAAAGATACAGTGGAAACATCTCATTGAAATCTAAAGAAACCATATAACCTCTCTCAGACACATATTCAAAAGATACAGTGAAAACATCTCAATATGGGACATAAATACAAAGTTTGAAATCAATCCGTCCATGTCACTTGAGCCAATGTAGACTTTTTAGAAGCTAATAATTATGATTAGCATATATCAAACCAGCATCGATTTTTTTATCAAGCTATTTCGACTTTTCACAGCTAGACTTGTCGCAATGGGGAATAAAAAGCTACCAAGTTATTTTAAATTTGTTCCAGGTTTACGGAAGAAACAAGGAAGCGTTTGGATGGCCCGAAGAGAACGAGGAAGCCACGTGCAGTGCAGCTGCCAAAGTTCCTCAGGTAAATTAGTCACTGATAAAATATATAATTATTTTTATAAAATTATGAAATTTCTCAAATACATTCCGTGTTGTGGGATTTACATTCGTACCGTCATACCAAATATGTTTGAGACTTTCACGGCTCTTCGAAACTTGATTAATGCGAGCTACTCCAGATAATCGAGTCTAGTAAAAGTAACTAAAAAACATTTTATTTAGCTCCGTTTATAGAACGAACTCTCCTCAAAGGCACTCGAACTCAAGACCCGAACTCACTACCATTGACAGAACTCACTACCATTGACAGATCAAAAATATTACAAGATAAACATATATGTTAATAAGAATACAGTGGCTGCGACTATTAGATTAAGTACTTTCTACCCCGTATCTGCATATGTTCAGAAAATATTACAAGATAAACATATATGTTAATAAGAATATAGTGACTGTGACTATTAGATTAAGTACTTTCTACCCCTCATCTGCATATGTTCAGAAAATATTACAAGATAAACATATATGTTAATAAGAATATAGTGACTGCGACTATTAGATTAAGTACTTTCTACCCCTCATCTGCATATGTTCAGAAAATATTACAAGATAAATATATATGTTAATAAGAATATAGTGGCTGCGACTATTAGATTAAGTACTTTCTACCCCTCATCTGCATATGTTCAGAAAAACATATTTAGTAAGAAAACCGCAGAAAACTCACCTAGGGGAGATGAACTATAAAGAAACCTTTGTAGATTTTCTGATATGTCATAGAAATACATTCTGCTTTAGGTGGAGTGTTAGCAGGAATCAATCTATATCATGTATAAGCAATTAATCTTATTGCCCAACTTAATGTATGTTGTCTCCATGCATAATCTATATGGCATATTTGTATGTGGCAATCTCTTCAAACCGCCCAAAAATATACTAAAGGAAAAAGCAAACCAATGTGAAATAAAAGTGCTACCTCCCGGTCGGAAGACAGACATCTTGCAGACTAGGTCACTATATGTAATTCTATTACTTTTATTGCATTGTAGGAATCTGAAGGACAATCGTCGAGCTGGACACCACCGGGCGTGGAAAGGTTAGCGTGCGCCCTCCTCGAGGCGTTGGAACTTTCCCTGGGCGAAGGGGCGGCCTCTGCTGGAGTGGAATGGGGCACAGGCCCTAAGGATACGGCCACCCGGCTGTTGTGCGCTCCGTGCCCTCCACCTCTGCAGGCTCGCTGCAAGGCGCTCCTGCACGCGCTACTCACGCAGCAATATCACCAGCACAAGGTGGGTGCTCTTCTGAAACTCCTTTATAACTGGATTCATTGATTTTAATTTATCATATAAACATAGGGACTACATTATCTGGGTAGGATTTTATTTGATGATATACGAATGATAGGGTGATCTCTGTCGCGTCCTACAGTAAACATGTGGCATGTTCGATAATTAATAGTCCGGACACAGATAAAAAACATCAGCCGACGTTCACAAAACGGGCGAGACGACCACCTCAAACGAAAGTCAGCTGGCTACTAAACGGGAGAAGCGACAACTGAGATTCTATTTTTTGCATTCCCATATACCGAAGGAGAGTGAGAGTGAGACGTGAATAGTTTCGCTTCCTCACCCATACAGATTTTTATAATGAATATACCTACATCACACACTGGCACACGTTTGATTGTATTGGTGAATTTATTCCCGATTTTCACAAAATATCTCTGATGTGGCCGATAAGCTCTAATTATTATTAATATTAAACATGTGGCATGTTTGATAATTAATAGTCCGGACACGGATAAAAATTGAGTAAATAATAATAATAATCTTAATTATCAATAATAATAAAAGGACAATTTATTTTTGAGCCATCTTGAATTACGAATTAACAGACTTTTACTGAATATATTGGGTGTACAAATAAGTCACCGCCGTTTGACAAAAGTTGGCGCCACCAGTAAGTTATGGTTAAAATTGTCAGATGTAAAATGTCATTATCGTAAGGTTGGACATCTGTCAACAACATGACCTTGAAATATTAGTGAATTTTTATCAGTATAACATATTTTTTTGTGTTCGAAAATGTCAAGTTTTGAGCCGAATAAGCGTCATTTGCGGGAACTTTTGATTTACTTCTTCAATTTGAAGAAATCTGCAGCTGAGACGCATCGATTGCTTGTAGAAGCATATGGTGAGGCTGCCTTAAGTGAGAGAAGTTGTCGTGAGCGGTTTCAAAAGTTTAAGAACGGTGAATTTGACATCGAAGACAAAGAACGTAGCGGAAGGCCGAAAGTGTACGAAGACGCGGAATTGGAAGTATTATTGGATCAAGATTCGTGTCAAACGCAAGAAGAACTTGCATTTACATTAGGAGTGACTCAACAAGCAATTTCACATAGGTTGAAATCATTGGGAATGATTCGAAAACAAGGAAATTGGGTTCCATATGAACTGACACCGAGAAACGTTGAATGCCGATTTTCCACATGTGAAATGCTGCTTGCCAGGCATAAACGAAAGGGTTTTCTGCACCGTATAGTCACTGGTGATGAAAAATGGATCCACTATGATAATCCAAAAAGGAAGAAATCATGGGGAACCCCTGGCCATGCTTCAACATCTACAGCTAAGCCAAATATTCATGGAAAAAAACTCTTGTTGTGTATTTGGTGGGATCAGCTTGGTGTCGTGTATTATGAGTTGCTCAAACCGAACGAAACCATTGCTGGGGCTGTCTACCGAGCACAATTGATGAGATTGAGTCGAGCACTCGAGGAAAAGCGCGCCCACTGCTACTCCAGACACGACAAAATTATTCTCCTGCATGATAATGCTCGTCCACATGTTGCGGCGCCGGTCAAAACCTTTTTGGAAACAATCAATTGGGAAGTTTTACCCCACCCGCTGTATTCACCAGACATTGCTCCTTCTGATTTTCACTTGTTTCGATCGATGACGCATGACCTGTCTGAGCAGCACTTCACATCATATGAAGATACCAAAAATTGGGTCGATTCGTGGATAGCCTCAAAAGATGAAGCATTCTTCCGACGCTGTATCTGTATGCTGCCAGAAAGATGGGAAAAGGTAGTGGCAAGCGATGGGCAATACTTCGAATAAAACATGAGGTTCCGTTCTTTCACAATAAATGCCCAATTTTTGATAAAAAACGGCGGAAACTTATTTGTACACCTAATACAATGTTTTTTATTTTCGTATACATTCACACCTATATTTATTTATTTGTTTATTTAACACTTTTATTGCAATACAATCTGGCGGGCTTATTGCCAGGAGGCAAACTCTTTCAACCAACCATACAAAAGTAAATTATGCAAGTTATGTGGTCGCATAAATAATTCAAATGACTATCCATCCCCACGAAATCCATAAACATATACGTGAGCACATGCCTACGAACCCCACAAAGACAGACAATCACCCGAACATTCTTTTACATATAAAGTGAGATATCATCAATCAAAAGGAAAGGAAGGGATGGTGGAGAGGAAAGGAAAAGAAAAATCAGGAATGAAACACATTATTTTACTGACTAGAAATTAAGAGTTTATTCAGTCGCTTCTTAAAGCATGCCAAGGACGGAGCGAGTCTTATATTGGTTTGTAACTGATTCCGGAGTCTTGCTGCATGGACAGTAAAGGACAACGTAAAGAAAAAGGAGCGGTGAACTGGAAAGGCCAATAGACAATCTCTGTTTGAGTGTAGCGCTAAACCATGATTGGAAAGACGCTGAAAAATTTCGGCGAGATAATAGGGTGCGGTGGGACAGTTAAGGATATTATACAATAGAGACAGTATGTGAATTTGGCGTCTATTTCTAACATTCAACCAGTTCAATGCCTTCTGGTGTGAAGTTATATGATCGTACTTTCGTAGGTTGAAAATGAATCTTAGACACACATTTACTATGTTTTTACACCTCACACCTATACTATGTTTGATTTATAAATTTCGCAGAGTACGAGGTTAATAATAATAACTAGTAATAAAATAAGAAGAATTATAGCAAAGTAGTAGTCCTATTGGGAGTAAATAAATAGAATTCTGATAGGAGAGTATACTATATATGAGTGGTTCAGAAGCCAAGTGAACTAAGTCTAAAAATATTGAATTTAAGATCACTGCATGAAAGGTGTCCGAAAAGCTTTAGCTTTTAGCAGAAAATGTATCAATATAACACTTTTCAGAATTGCGATCATACCCTTACAGAATTAGATACACTAGAATATGTTTAAACCTAGTTTACTCAAAACTAACCAGAATGGTTGTTTATAGTTAAGGCATTAACGTTGTGGAGGTTTAAAGACATTGTAATTTATTTTTATTAAACACTGTTTATTGCACTTTTTTGTAACGGTATAACCCTACCGGTTTCACCTCATCTTCAGGGGAGCACAAACAAGACCTCAGGGGAGCACAAAACAGTCTTGTTTGTGCTCCCCTGAAGACGAGGTGAAAGCCTTAAAACCGGTAGGGTTATTATACCGTTACAAAAAAGTGGAATAAACAGTGTTTGATTAAAATAAATTACAATAACCTGAATGGGCTTGGTTCACTTGGCTTGTGAACGACCCATATGATGAGGTGTATAGATGTGGCAAATGCGAAAAATGTGTGCCAGGATAGAATGAAGTGTACATCTGTACTCTCATCCAACCTCGATAGGGGCATAGTGTAATGATGTTGATGATGATAACCAAATGTTTCCAGGACCAGGCAATTCTGTCTTACGTGATGGAGCAGCTGAGCGAGATGTACGCGATGGAAGAGGCGCGCACGGCCGATCCGGAAAACTACTTCCGCCTGATGCTGCTGGCCCGCGCCGTCGCTGCCGCTCGACCCCAGAACCTGGTCAAGTACTCCGGCCCCCTACCGTCGCCGCCTGACTCGCCCAGTATGGATTTTTTTTAAATTTAATATTAAATTATTCAATTTTTATTCTTTGAAGTATGAAATTCAATTCTGTTCTATCCTTTATTTTATTGTATTATATTTTCATTGTATATACTACCTTGATCAAAAAGTTTTAGGACCGGCCACCGTGTGGCGCTGTCAGTCACCCGATTGGAATTCTTTTTTTTTTGTAAGGTTACCACATCTATCATTGACACTTTCCTCTAAATTTCAGCGTCATAGCTTGACATTTGTAAAAGTTACGCTGTACTGAGTACATCTACCTTTGTGCGTGTTTTCGATTTTTTACAAGTTTGAAAATGGCATCAACTGTGCATCAACGAGTTTACATTAAATTTTGTGTGAAAAACGGATTTAACGGTCCGCAGTCCTTGGAAATGTTGGAGAAGTGTTTTTCGGTGGCACGAACACTTCAGAAGTGGTCGTAAGTCGGTCTAGGATGACGAACGCACCGGCAGTCGAAAACTGATGAAAACATCGATAAAATCAAAGAAATGTTGGCCGAAAACCGCTAATTGACAGCTGATCATCAGAGAGCTGGCAAAAGACTTGAACTTGCTTATGGATCCGCTCAAGACTTTGGTTAATGATATGGGCCTCAGACGTGTCGCTGCAAAACTGGTGCCGAAAGACCTCAATTTCATGCAAAAAAAGGACCGCATTAAAATCGCGAAAGGCATGATTTTCCATAAGTTTTTGACCAAAAACAACACGAATACTATTCAGCAGCCTTCGAATTCACCTGATCCCTGCGACCTTTTCCTGTTCAACCGACTTAAAAAAACCGCTTCGCGGAACGCGGTACAGCGCCCGTGAGGATGTCATGAAAAAATCGAAGACGGCTCTGATGGACATACCGAAAATCGAGTACCAGCGGTGTTTCGAGGATTGAATCAAGCGCTGGTGTAAGTGCGTTGCAGTCGATGGGGATTACTTTGAAGGGGACCATATCGATTTTGATGAATTAACTTGTATTATCGATTTTATTAATGAAGTTCTAAAACTTTTTCATCAAGGTAGTATGTAAGCAATCTGCTGTTGATCGACCAAATCAAGAACAACATTTGTCGAGTTATTATTGAAATTATTTAATTAAAAATTTGGTCACATCCAGGAACAACCAAGGAGGGACATTTGGCAGGTAGAGTGAAACCCCGTTTTTACGTGCCGGGAATAAATGCTTTCCCGCTATTTTGTTCAATTTTTACAATCCGGTTTTATTTTAGTACATTTAGTACCCGCTTTTACGTTTTTATTTCCTGCAATTTACGTTTGAAATATTTAAAATGCAAATCAATTTATAAACATACTAGCTGTACCCGGCCACGCGTTGCTGTGGCTTAGACTGGTTAAATGGAAAAGAATGAAAAGAGAAAGCACACGTTTCTAATATGTTTAATTTCACAATGCTTGTGGGTATACAATATTTTTGACGTCTTTCAGCCACTCTCAGCCTGTCGCATTCATTCTGTTGAGAACTAAGCAGATCTGAAGCTGCAGAACACGATCTCCATGCTCGCAACCGTGCATCCTCAAGTCTGGCTGACGTCGCTCTGCTGCTATCTCGGCATTTTGATGAACTAAAGCAGATTGATTGCACTGAAAAAGAAGAAAGAAATTTATAACAAAAACATATAAAATTGCGAAACATTTAAAAAGGAACTGAATAATATTGTTAAGTTCGTAAACGTCTTTGTTCTTGGCAGCAAGAATAGCTCGTACACTCAGCCAATCGTGATTCTTATAATTGATTTGAATATTGGGAAATACTTTTTCAACCAATTCTTCTTTTGACGTCACGTAACGGCAACACACGCAATATAGATTTAGATTTTTTTCATTTTGATTTCGAATATAAAATATTAAATATTAAATTTTGCATTATCTGATCGTTAATCTCTTTTTGCTCAAGCGTTAGCTTAGGAATATTTAATTGCACATACGACAAAAGATCACCCGTGTTGTAATTTTGTTCATGATGCAATTCTACATCGAACGAAGCAGCAGCAGATCGATTCGGTGATTCGGTGCATTCCCAATTGATTGAGAACTTTGTTCGCGATTTCTAAGCACAAATCTTCAATCATTACCAACGCTTTGCTGTAGATTTCTGCTGAGAAATCCATGTTCATATTTGAATTTTCCTCGCGTATTCGACGTTACGTTTTCCCTTAAATTACGTTTTTTTTTATCAGTCCCTTCAAAAACGTAAAAACGGAGTTTTACTGTATTTTTATTCGAACATAATTTACCTTCTACAATTTTTATTTCTTCCAGATGAATGGGACAAACTGTGGAAGTGGATCAGTGAAGGTACGCCGCCTGCCCACCTTGCGCCACTGTTAGTCGGAGTTCTTCTCCGACTGGGCGGAGTTCCGGAGCCACCTGTGCCACCATCACTTGCACCAGTGGACCGTAGTGGGCTCCGCCATGCCGAGCATGCTCTCCATGCCCTGGCCGACATCTTACATGCTCTCATGTTGCACTCTGATCAAACTATGGTTTGTATCTCACTGTTTTTGTATTCAATTTGTTGACATATTTCAGATTATCACCTCATACTTCAATAGTTCGAAACTAGATCAACTTGTCATGGTTCACACACACGTTCCTCGTAGATTCACCTGGCAAAATATCTTATTCCATTATGAAGTAAAGTAAACATCTGTTATACTTAAGAAATTGTAGCACGGTTCCTGTGACAGTTCACAAATTTGCTCCAATACAACCTTGTAACGACGTTCAGTAATTTTAATTATTTTATCAACTTTAATATAAGCCTCGATTCTAATAAATAGCAAGTTATTTAGGTAAATACATTACATTAAACTAACAATAAAGACAAATTAATACATCTTGTTACAAATTAGCAAAAATGTGGCACTTTGTTTAAATCAAATAATATTTTTTGATGTTTGTCAAAAGTCACTACGTTAGTATTGGCCTTGGCTAGGGATGAGGTATTCGATAATTGATTTTATCGATTTTTCATTATCTAAAATTAAATGTACATAATTAATATTAATTCATAGTGGATCTTGGCCTATTTAAAGATAGATACAAATCATACAATACATTAGAAAGTCAGTATAATGAAAATTAGGAATTAAAACGTCAGTTTAGAGAAAAACAATTTTTCGAATTTATAAAAAAACTATTCGATTTATAAAAAAAAAACATTTTACCCCATCCCTTTGAGACGTGACGTTTCAAACGTCACAGGGACCATCCTACATTTTCCCAAGTATAATAAGAAGATTGATAATTCGTAATTTGTATATTTCACCATTTTCTAGGTCCTAAATTTGACTTTTCGTACTGTTAATTCGAAAAACCACATATTTTGTATTTTGTTTTTTTTCACCAAAAAGAATTTACGAATCCTAATAAACCGATATTTTTGGTTGGCGACCCTGACTATTACGCGCCAGTGAACGATCAAATTCTACGCTCTCCCTTTATCCAAAGATTCAATATCGTATTATCTCAAGATTATTATTGTAAGTATAGGGAAGCCCACTTAAGCAAAGTGACATTAACACGTTCCGCACCGCGTAGGTCACCGGTGACCTACCGTGTTTTTGACCAGGGCGCCACATAGGTCACCGGTGACCTACGTGTTTTTTTTTTATAAACAGTTCCAGTGCGCCAGCGGTCACATTTACTACGAATTTTAACATTGAATGTGACCTATACGGCGCCCCTGAATATAATGCACATAAAAACTTCCAAAATTTTGTTTGAAAATGCAATTATTTTTAATAAACCTCCAGGTGTACATGAGCAAGCTATTACGGTTTATTTTTTTCAAGGATAAACTAGCCTCTACAATTAGGCTAGGGGGTATAGAAGAGATTCCAGGGATAACATAATGAATGGGACCATCCATTTGTCACACTCTGGAAATTTATGAGGGTGCATTGTCTATGCAACATTGTGACCCTTTTTTTTGGAGCTATTGTCTCAGTAATCATGAGAGATTATTATGTTATGGCGTAACACTATAGCATATTACATAAATAAATAAAAAATATAATAAGTAATAAATTAGGCATGCTACAATTTGTTTGGACTACAAAAGTTTATGTTGTATATACATGTATTACCGTACGACGCCGCGTAGGTCACCGGTGACCTACGCTCACAATATCACCTAAAATCAGTTTATTTTTAAAAATAAATCATTATTTATGAAGCCTATATGTGTATACATTATATAAACTATAATTTGTTTAGTGGCGCAGGTACTTATTTTCTCAAAATGTACTGCGGCACGGAACGTGTTAATAGGTATAATTTTGAGTGTTATTTTCATATAAATTATTACATATTTTTAGATTTTTTTTTACTTGCCTTTTTATAATTTCACAACTGTGAATATTAACCCTTTTAATCCCACGGGGCCGATTATCGGCCCCAACTGGTGTATTGGAAGAATTCCACGGGGGCAGATCATCGGCCTCAAAGTTTTTATGTTGAATATATATTTTTTTTTACTTTGAGAATCATTCACTTTTAAAAGAATGCATTTTAAACTAAATATTAACTGAGATAAAAAATAAAATATTAACTACTTTTTATTAAAAGGGTTAAATTATCAAAAACTTGAACTCGTTGATTAGAATATTGTAATCAAGCGCGCGACCAAATAAAAACCAGTGACATCATCATATTTATATTGGCGTGTGTAAAGATGAACAAATTAATCTGTGTGAACAAGCGACCATGTCAAAATCAAATTAGTGACAATTAGTGTTTTTTATTCAATTTGTATTAAAATCTGATACAAATTTAACAAAAAACACTCTACAAAAGTATTTTGGTGCTAAGTTTGATGTATGGGAGTGAAGCGTAGACGTGGAAAAGACTGAGAAGCTCCGAAGAAATGCTGTAGGGATGCATGCATTGAGAAGAATATATGCAGTGACAATGTATGACAGAATACGGAATCATGTAATTTTACCACTTATATTTCTGTATTCACTCATACTTTTATTGTTTTGAAAAATTGTTAATGGTTAAAATTGACCGTAAATTAATAAATAAGTAAATAAATTACTTTGTTTATATTTTTATTCCTCACTTGTGATACATTGCTGCAGGTGGACATGGGCAACAGGATTTACTTATCCCTTCTGCTGTCCGAAGATCAGGTCATCAGCTTCGGCGCAAAGTCTGCAATCGTTCGGGTCTTAAGGCCCAGAGTCAAGAGACGAAGGGTGTACATACCGTCTCCTCCCGCTACTCCCGGTAATGATTCCCATTTTCTTTTTAAAATTACGTAAATTGTTTGTTAACCGTTTTAGGGCTATGCATTTTGTTAACCGTTTTATGGCTATGCTTTTTGTCAACCGTTTTAGGGCTATGCTTTTTTTTGCAAGTCTATCTAAATTGCTATAGGTATTTTTAAAAAAAATATGGTATTACATAAAAATGCAATAACTTAGACAAATATCAACCAATTTTAATGATTCTTTTTGCAGTTTACAAATAAACAGATATAGAATGATATCTTATGAATCTTATAAAATAACTACAACTGCTAAATATATAAAAAAATACAAAATTATGTCGCTTCACAATTGTGTTTCTCCGCGCATAGCCCATGTTGGACCTTCTTACACCGGGCGCATACGAGGTTGGATCGCCTCGCCTTATCTCCCTTCTTTTGTTGCACACTACACACTGGCGTAAATTCCGCCCGGGTAATTTTTCTAAACTGAACTTTTTATTGGAAGAATCAGGTTGTTCCCTTTCACTATTTTTGTGAGCCACCCACTCCTTTTCAATATCTTCTGTAATTTTAGATGTAAACTTAAAGTCTTGTCATTTTTTTATCATGTCGGCGCTGCGCCGCACTCGTACCGGTTAATAATCTGACTGTTGATATAATACAATTTTTAATCTTAACACACTGATCGCCAATAGGATTTTCGTAAAATGTCCAAAAAATGTGTACATTTTTAGGTTTTTAATTTAATATAACCTACCTATCACATTCATGAGTATATCTTTTAGAACCATGAAGATATCCTAAGGCCATATCGTAGTAAGATAGAGGAGGGCCGTGTCGGCCAAGTTTAATAGTAGTTTAATACAGAGCGCGTAGCCGACGGACAGGATGACACTCTGAAGTTAGGTATGCCGTGTCAGCCACCGGTGGCCGACACGGCCCATTTGGAATACCTCGGTGTCGGCCAACGGTGGCTGACACGGCGATCAACGTGTTAACTTTAGTTCTAAAAGAGTTTGGTTATGTTTAATTATCAATTTTTGTAATTTAATTATAACTTAAATGTTATTAGTTTACGTTTATCATTTACTCTTATTAACCTTTCCTTCCCTGTGTTGGGTATCTTCTACACGTTGCTTCTAATAACCATCAATATCTCTATAAATATAATAAATACAAGGTTAAGAATTTAGGTATTACTCCATAATATATTTACGCATTGATTTAAAAAATAATATTAATAATAATCAGAATTTATCGACTACATCGAGGTGTTTTGTAAAGATCGAAAACAAATTCGCATTTAAACGCGGCGAGTGTCTCGTCTTGACGATAGGTGAATAGTATGCGAGAAGCGCGACACTATATTCGCATCTCACTCTTGCATACTAGACTGAATTGCGAGGAGCTGAATTATCTCAATGTCGCAAGCAAAGGCGTAAGCGCCGGGGTATGCGACTGACGTTCCGCGCCACTAGTTGCCTCTCGGCATGCAAATAGGTTGGACGTACGCCCGTTCCGTGAGCGTTGCCAGATGGTTTTTTAATGTTTTCAGCAAATAAATCTTAATTATTATAATTTTTAACTTCAATTATAATTAATTAAGGGGATTATCTATGAATGTTCTTATTTTTCCGATTTAAAATCGCAAATTTTTTATTGCGTACTCACTACCCAACACCGTAACACGCGTATTATTTTTATCACCGTAAGGGAAGGGTTAAGGGCATTTACCCTTATTAAGGCAGTTCAATGTATGCAGGTTGTTATAAGTATGATATGAACATGGTTGAAGGCAACTGAAATGCTGCCTGTAATTTTACTCATATCTTGATTGTTTAGACATTGTTTGAAAAGTTAAATATATAAAAACATGAAAAAAGTCTTAACAAATCAAATATACAGTTCAAATGTGAATGGAAGGCTTGGTAGAGGAAATCCAAGGGAAAGATGTGTGTCGTAATAAGAATGTCGGGCGTTCTCTCTTCCCTGCCTACCCCGACAGGGATACGGTTTTATGGTATGTGTGTAAGTACATTTCTTGTTTCACATTCATCAAATAATTATTTGTAAATTACAATTATTGACTGATGTATGTAATGTTGAACAGGGGCATCAGCGAGCAGCCTTCCCCTAGTCCGTGCCGAATCTCCGTTGGGCGTGGCTGCCGGGGGTGCAGGTGCTTTACAGCCGATGGGTGCACCCGCAGACCAGAACCATAATCAGTCGAGACACCAGTTTATGGATGTGGACCAAGTCGTGGATATGAGCAGGCTGTTGGGAGCTGATGGAGGTGTGTATATACTGTTTTGATAATAGACCAAAAAAGCTTGAACCATAAAACGACAATGGTTTACAATACAGTGGTGTATAATGGTCCACTTCTTGGTGTTTGGGATATGGGGGGCGCGTGCAGTTTTACAAAGACAGCCCTTTTTGGGAGGTATTATCAAAATTTATGATGTTATATGAACACTACACAATACACTATACTCTACCTAAAGCCGAATGTGTTACTATCATATATCTGAAGATCTACAAACGTTTCTTTTGTAGTTCATCTTCTCTCGGTAAGTTTTCTGTGGGCTCCTTACCAAATATGTTTTTCTGAACATATGCAGATGCAGGGAAGTACAGTACCCGGTAGTAAGTAATACAAGTTGTTTCTGTCGCACGATGCGCTAACCGCATCGTGACTACGATACCGGACTGTTTGCGCATCGTGCGACAGACGACACTACAAACTATGTGTATTACTTACCGCCGGGTAGTGTATCTAATCTTCTGGCCACAACCACTACCTTCTTTTGCATACACTCAATTTATATATATTTATTTTGTATTGTTTTTTAATCTGTCAATAACAGTAGGTTCGAGTCAATAGTAATTGACTTAAGGAGAGTTTCCTCTCTAAATGGCGCTATATAAATTGCCATATTATTAATTCAGTGTGCACTCAACATTCTATAATGATCGATAAAAGACCGTACATTGTAACAAAATAAATAAATTAATTAATTAATAAATTCTCCTTCATACCTTTTTGAAAAATGTCAGTTTCTTTCAGAATACGGACTTTCTTCGATCAGGCAATCTGAGACTCCTACCAACACATCACATTTTCCATTCGTACCAACACATCACATCACATTTTCCACGTCTTCATATATGTTTTACTCAGCGTGACGGTGTAACGAACTCTCTGTTAAGTTTATTTAATGCGGGACACAAGTGATACATGGTTTGCTCTTATATAGGGCAAGACAAACTTGTAACAACACTGTACAAAATATATTCAGAGCATTGTGACACAGAGTATTGTCAATATAGTGAATACAAAATGTACCCACATATCAACACTCAATTGATTAGATGTACAACCATTCTTATTTACGTTTAACAGAGAATTGAAAAAATATCAGTTAACTTGAAAAAGACACGTAATCTATGGTGACGTTGCAGTAAGCGACCGTGTCTAATCTTCTCCCTGGCTCCATCCCAACTCACTGTCTGCGAAGACTGTTGGGGTCAGCTCTCCTCGTCCTCAGGTTGTATGCTCTTCTGTCCCGGACTATGTCCCCCAGGCCATGCCTCTGCGTCAGGTTATCTTTTTGCACCACCCATGAATTCTTTGGTCTTCCTCTGGTTGTTATTCGAGGAAGATCCATGGAGATTGCCTGGTTCACAATGTGATCGTGTGCTCTGCGTCCAACGTGCCCATACCATCTCAATCGCCTCTCCTCCATCTTGCTGTTGATGTCTGTAACACCTAGGCTTCCACGAATGCGTGAGCTTTTTATTTTGTCTCTTAGGGACACACCAGCTGACCATCTTAGCATGCGCATTTCAGCAGTTTCTAGTTGCCTGGAGAGTAAGAGTTATACATCTTTTCCTAATGCGGTTTACTTTTCCTAATGCGATTTAAAAAATTCGACACTCAAAGATGGTGTTCCGCTCTTGAAGGCAAATTACCATTGATGACGACCAAATCAAGAGAATCAGCATTTTACGACATGAGAAGATTCTGAAAATATCAAAAACCACCATCCACAAGCGAAATATTAAACGAAACATTTTTTTCATGTATTCCCACATTTATCGTTTCCATGACTAATCCACCTACAGTATTAGCTGGGACGACCAAGGCCTGAGTGAATGTGATGGAATACAAGTAGCCTGAACGAGTGGACTTGTTCTTGCTAAATAATTAGTTGTAAGAATTGTTATCTAGTTATAAGTAGTATGTAGGGGTTAATTATTTCTAAGAAATCATATATTAAGATTGTAAAAAATAAAAATAAAATGATGTGTAGGAAAATAAGATTAAGTAAGTGCATAAATGATAACATATAATTAAGATGAGTTAAGTAATAAATTTGTATATAGGTATAGCCTTGACAAATGTTTGTACAATATTTTACTTTATTTAATAATAAAAAAAATAATAAAGCGTAAATAAAAAACATTTATCGTTTAGTCCGAAAAATACCTTCAAAAACTAAAGAGGTTGCATTGTAATTGATCTGTTTCAGAGGGACTCGAAGCTTTATTAGACATCCCGCCAGATGCTGACGATGAGACAATGGTAGAACTGGCCATTGTGCTATCTTTACAAGAGCGCGGAGGCTCTTCTGCGAGCAGCGCTCCAACGCCGGCTGTGTCGATGCCGCCGCGCACCGCCACCGGCAGCGGCGCACCTTCCGATGCCACGGCTTCGGCCACCGGCAGTGACGACGATGAGGGAGAAGGGGAGGCTGAGGCCGAAGTCGAAAGCGGCTCTGTCGCCGGCGGCAGCAGCGGCCTTCCCGAGGTCAGCCCCGCCGGTAGGTCGAGTGAGAGTGGCAGCGGCACTTCTGGCAGGAGTTCTGCCTATGGTAGGTTGATTGGTAGAAATAATATTTTGACAATATGCTTCGTTTGATGTTTTGTCCAGGAGTACCTCCCCATCAGCATAACAGATAGGTAGGTGCTCCAGGACTTAAAAAAAAAACAATAATAACTGGCTAGAACAAATGGAGAGAAACAACAGTAGTTATATGTAACAGAAGGCTACTAATAAAGTTTAAGGGGGTATTTTTTTATAATGCTTTCTGAATCATTTCCAGTAAGAAATTTTCAAAGATCTTGAAAATTCGAAAAGTTACGAGGGTTTATAGTCGAGCGCGCCGGTCGAAAAATGATCAAGGCTTCGCAGCTTTCGGGTCGGCAATTGTTATGGCAGCAGCCTTCCTTATTTTCCAAGAATTCTCGTTCAATAGGATTTCTTGGAATGATGAATTAATATTTAGTTTGTCGGGATTTTTCAACAAGTTTATATGGCCCTGGAATTGCTGATTAACAGTAAGTCGAAAATATATGCTTTAATTCGTGTAAAAAGGCACTTGAAACTTTAAATGAGTTTCCTGAAAAATCGCTTTTTTTTTAAATATTCCTTCACGCGGATATGCATATACTACGATGGTCACTGGGCATCACTAGATTGGATAAGTGGTACCAATATTAGATAAAGCCCGGGAAGCACAACTATGCTGGTATGGGCACGTGCAACGGTGGGATGAAGGGACTACATTAATAATAACCACAAATCGGGAACTCCCACGTATACATGGAAGGAGACCCAAAAAGAGCCTTTATAAGAAGAAAGCGGAGGACATTATTGGACTCGGATTATCCTCGAATGATTGGTAATTCGTAAATAACACCATTTCCTAATTCCTGAAATCGACTTTTCGCAATAAATTTTACTGTTAATTTGCAATAAATTCTACTTCATTTTTCATATCAATTATTATGTACGAGGCATATCCAGAAAGTAAGTGTACTGAATTTTTGTAGGTTACAATTTTTTTTATTTAAACAAAAAAATTACGTGGTTACCGTAGTACATATGTAAGCTATTTTTCGACATAGTCGCCATTCCTCTCAATGCAGGTGGTGAAGCGGGGTATCAACTTTTTGATGCCTTCCTCGAAGTAGTTTCCCGCCAACCCCTCCGTCCACTGCTCCACCGCCTCCTTTACCTCCTCGTCGGTCGGTTGTCCTCGTCGGTTTTTCCACAATTTCGTCACAATTGAAGGTCTTCCGCTCCTCTGATCATCATGCACAGACGTACGACCGTTTTTAAACTCGCGACACCACTTGTACACACTCGTACGATTCATAGCTTTATCACCATATGCAGTTTTCACCTCATTATAAACCTCAACCGGAGGTTTTCCCTTCCAAACGAGATAACGGATGACGCCGCGTATTTCGCACTTGGCGGGAGATTGGATTGACATTTTTCACGAAACGTGTTGTCGCGTCGACACTTCTCAACGTACTGACCTCGGACCGGTCTCGTTGCGGAGGGGAAGGGTCAGGCTACATGGAAGTGTAGCCAACATGTCGAAAATAAAATCCATCCGGTCGTGAGAGCCTCAGTACACTTACTTTCTGGATACGCCTCGTATTTTCAAGTTTTTATTTTATTTTGATTTTAGTAACCTCACAACTGGGTAAACAATTTGTCGAAAACTTAGAATCGTAGATTATAATTTCGTAATCAAGTATGCAACAACTTAGAATCGTAGATTATAATTTCGTAATCAAGTATGCGACCAAATAAAAACCAATGACATCATATTTATACTACGCGTGCAAACATTAACAAGTGTGTGAACAAATGACCGAGTCAAAATCAAATGAGTTGCGATCATTCTAATTTGTTACCTCTTTTTATGATTGATAAAATACCGTACATTGTCATAAAATAAAAAATAACATTGTAAAGTCTAAAAGCTGTATATCGAACATTGGGTCTCGCGGCAGCCGCGCTTAATGCATACTGAGTTGCTGTGCGAGCCAAATCAAACATTGGCGCGCTCGAACGTTGCTGTGCAGCGATGCGATCGCTGTCGGTTTTGGGTGCGCGGCAAAGGAGAGTCAGTTCACTGCTCGGGCTCGGTTGAGACGGGCATTTAGTTATTTGAGATGGCTCGTGCGGCAAAGCGACAAGACGGATAGTGAAAAGTGGCGCTATTTAATTCAGTTGTACGGCTCCAAGGAGCTTCCGTGGAATAGTAAAATAAAAGATTACCACAACAAATTGCTGAGGCAAGATGCGTGGAGGAATATAAGCTCCGTATTAAGCTTACCTATTCCCGACTTGAAGAAGAAAATGACCACGCTTCTCGCGTCATACAGAAGAGTTAGGTTCAGGTTCATTTCTCCAAGCTCCTGGTATAAGTTTCCCCTTACTCTCACTATCCAAAGATCCAGGCGGCATATAAAGTAATCGTGCACGTGGTTTTTTTTCTCATGAACTTATGCAAACGTATAGTGGCTAGAACAATTTTAGTGGCTGTTTTTGATGCCAACAACATAGGCTTCCATAATACTTGAAAAACTGAGCTGAGCTTGAGATAGCCGGTAATTGAAGATTCTTTCCTGAGACCCTCTTTCTGGCTCTCCTTGAAATGGTTTTATTGTGTATTCATTTAGTGCGAGTACGGCACTGTAACAGCATATGGGAGTCTTATTGCCGTGCGCGGCTGCTGCGCAGTATCAAAAGTCGTGACAAATTTGGCACACGCGGCAAATAAATGGGTTTGCCGCAGTCGAACATGGCTCGCGCGACAGCCGCGCTTAATCGATACACGGCATAAGAATCACATAAATTGAAAATTCTCGAAGGAATTGAAAATATGTAAAAAAATATCGCAAAAGTCAAAAATTTTCCGAGAATACTCATAACGATGATAGACCACAGGAGAAACTGTATTCTAATAGTATAATGTGAATGTTGCAGGTGAAACCGGAGTTCGTGCAGGTGCTGACGGCACGGAAGTGTGCGTGGCAGAGTCCCAGTGGAGCGTGGAGGCAGGCGGGGCAGAGGGCGCAGCCAAACTGCGATCCCTGCGCCTCGCCCTGCTGGACCTGCTCGTGCAGGAGCTGCCCGCACTCCGAGACCTGCCGGGCATCAGGAGCATCCCTTTCATGCAGGTAACACCATACATAGATACATACCATCACGCCATCTCCCTATCGGCCAGAAAAGTTCTACATCAATAAATCTCATACAGATCCTACGTTTCCTCTGACTACATTTTCTTCATTCAAAATATCGTACATTTGATCCAACCATACTTTCGTTGGTCTTCCTCTAACAAGTACTCATATTTACGCTGTATTTTTCTTTTGTCACCCTTTTTCCATTTATTCGTTCCGTGTACCCTAACCATCTCTGAATGGTCTTTTTCATCTTGCCCAACACATCAACCTTAAGTTCACCCTAATCACTTGCATATCTTACCGTCTAAAACTCACTCCCCTTTGCATATCTTATTGTCTAAAACTCACCCCTATGCATGTCTTACTGTCTAAAAATCACTCCCCTATGCATATCTTACTGTCTAAAACTCACTCCCCTATGCATATCTTACTGTCTAAAACTCACTCCCCTATGCATATCTTACTGTCTAAAACTCACTCCCCTATGGCATATCTTACTGTCAAAAACTCACTCCCCTATGCATATCTTACTGCATATTTTACTGTCTAAAACTCACTCATTCATGCATATTTTAATGTCGAAACATTCATTCCCTTCTTCCTCTTGCATATTTGCCAAAAAAACACTCATTCTCCCTTACAAATTTTACTGTCATAAACTAACTTCGCTGTTACATATTTGACAATTAAAAACTTACTCCCCTGTAAATATTTTATGGTCAAAAACTGACTCCCCGACGCACATTTACTGTCAAACACTTATTCCCCGTGCATATTTTACTGGTGAAAATTTGCTTTAAAGTCAAAACTAAGATATCGATGATAATTTTTTACTTTTTTGTTAATATGAAATGATCTTATTGAAAAATATGCTCTCAATTTGCAGGTCTTACTGATGTTAGCGAGTGCGATGGATGCAAGCGTGGACGCAGAGCAAACAGCGCTTGAGAGGGTCCTATCATGCCTAGTGTCTGAGCTACAGCTGGGCGTAACAGCATCCGAAGAGCTACCCCCGCTGGACCCACCCGTGCACTGCCGCACGCCGTACCGCGAGATGCAGCTTCTCATCATGAGATTGCTCAGTGAGTGTCTTCCGATATCTCTTAATTATTTTTTTTACTTTATTTATTTATTAACAAACATGAAAACAAAAGCTGGGTCTCTTAAGGGGATATTCTACTCTAGAGGCGTGAATTTCGGGTGTTTTTTTAGAATAATTAAAAAACATTTTTCTTATGCATTTTTTCCAGTTTGTTTATTGATGATTTGAGAATGTACAAAAAAAATAAAATGGAAATTCACGATGCTATCAGCTGCTATGTCTTGTCGTAAAAAAGAAAAGGGGGGGTGAGCTGGTCGACATGATTGGAACCCTTTCGTAAATCTGAAATAAAAATCATACACAGTTTCTTGATAAGAAATAATGTCGGTATAGTTGGTACCAAAGAGAAAAAACGTTAAGTTACGGCTGTCTAAAAAAAAATTCAATTTCTTTACCCTTTTTTTCAAATTCTTTGTTTGTAAAAATAGTTTTGAATTTTCCAAGGTAAGAACGATAGACAAACATATATCAATGTTTCATACCAAATTTGAAGTCAATTGATTGGATAGAACTTGAGATTTTATGTCGACCAGGTCGAAAAAAGCGCATTTCAAGTTTTGAGATTATTGTCAGAGTCATACCGCTGCGGCGTAATTGCTGCCTCATTTATAGCTATAACTTCAGAATATTGAGAATTTTAAAATTTCTTTTTGAGAACATACTCGTATTAGGTCTAAACTTTAAGAATATGCCAAAAAAATAATCTAATTTCTAGAATTGAATAACCCCTTAAGTTGAAGATCCCCTCGCCAGTGTAGCGTCAATTCAATTGGAAAGCGAAGCTGTGCCATGGAGTTGGTGCCGTTGCACACCAGCAACCTCACCGGCCGCACCGCTGTACTGGATCGGATGGCACACCAAAGTGAGATGATTGGAGCACACTGGCATGTTTTTTCTCTCTCTTTTTTGTAAGAATAGGTAGGACTTAAGTCATAGGTATCCTTATACGCACGAATACTAGGCAGAAAAATGTAGGCCTGTGTCATTCGAAGCAAGTAGTACAGTGCAGCGTTTGAACCAGCGTCATTTTTGTGGTATCAATGTATTCGACAAGGCAGTGGATAAATTGAGAATTAAATTTCTTTGTAAACTCTGTAGATAAAGTAGTGAGGTGATTCAGACTTCATAGGGAGGCTTCATCTTCTTCTTCTTCTTTTAGGCCTGTTAGCCTGTTATAGTTCTGCATCATCATTTCCCTCTTGTGACGTCGACTGCCAGCTGTCATTCCATCTTTTGGGAGGTCTGCTTGCTTAGGGAATACTATCCCTGGCCATTCTTACGGCTCATGGTTCTGCCATTCTGGATACATTTTCGATCCAGAACCTTCTTCTCTGTCATCCCCATATCTCTTCAACTTCGCACATCCTACGGATTTCTGTGTTTCGTACTCTATCACGAAGGGTTTTGCCAGCGATACTCCTGAGTACCTTCATTTCGCTGGTTCAAAGGAGGTTCTGACAGTGTCGGCTCTGGACTCTATACTGTATGTCATTATGGGGCGGGACACAGGTCTTGTATATCCTCACCTTGCTTTGGATGTTCATATACTTGTTTTTCCAGATAGTGTTCTTTAAACATCATAGGGAGGCATGAGTAACAAACAACAAATAAAATTAATTTCTTAAGGGTGGGTACCATATGAAAGAAGTCAGACAACATCACGGAAAACAAGAATCTATAAATTTGATCTGTTCATTAATTAAAGTTTAATTTTTCCAGGTGTACTAATGGCAAGATGGAAACCAGTCGCTGGTGCCACAACAACAACTGTGGCATCAACACCCCGCCCGCCTAGCGAGTGGCATGCAGCACGCGCGACAGCTTCAGCATTGCGTGCGGCCAACGCGGGCGCACACTGCGGTGCCCTGCTGCGTGCGCTGTTGCCACACTGGCGCGAACAAGGTGCTCGCGGCGCTGGTGCTGGAGCCAACGCAGACGGAGGAGGCGCACCACCGACTGGAGAGGCGCCTGCCGCCCAGCCGGGACAGTTGCAGCTGCTAAGACCGCAGCCACCGCACCCGTTGCCTGATATGCAGCCGTTCTTCTTGCGACAATATGTTAAGAGTGAGTAGAACGTCTCTTTTGAAAAAATCTAGCCACCGGTTGGCATTGCTCAATGTAGTTTTATAAGAGGTGAAGAAGAATTCGGACGGTGCAAAATAGTGATGGAAATAAGATAAATGTAGTGTTAACCTTTCCTTCCCTGTGTTGGGTATCTTCTACATGTTGCTTCTAATAACCATCAATATCTCTATAAATATAATAAATACAAGGTTAAGATTTTAGGTATTCCTCCATAATATATTTACGCATTGATTTAAAAAATAATATTAATAATAATCAGAATTTATCGACTACATCGTGGGTATTTTGTGAAGATATCGGAAACAAATTCGCATTTAAACGCTGTGAGTGCCTCGACCTTGTGTCTTGACGATAGGTGAATAGTATGCGGGAAGCACGACACTATATTCGCATCTCACTCTTGCATACTCCACTGAATTGCGAGGAGCTGAATTGTCTCAACGTCGCAAGCATAAGCGTAAGCGCCGGGGTATGCGACTGACTTTCCGCGCCTCAGTAGCTTCTAGGCTTGCAAATAGGTTAGACGTACGCTCGTTCCGTGAGCGTTGCCAGGTGGTTTTTTAATGTTTTCAGCAAATAAATATCAATTATTATAATTTTTAACTTCAATTATAATTAATTAAGGGGATTATCTATGAATGTTCTTATTTTTCCGATTTAAAATCGCTAATTTTTGATCGCGTACTCACTACCCAACACCGGAGCACGCGTTTCAATTTTAACACCATAAGGGAAGGGTTAATGAAAGCGTTGCGTAGAATGTACGGAAAAACAATGTTTTCCGATTAGCATACTTCAGGAGAAACAAAGTTGGCTGCTCATAATGTAATCTTGGTCTCATATATACATACCATCACACCATGTCCCTTGCAAGGTAGGCAGAGAGAACAGATCTTCAAACTTTTCTATCCAAGTATACGACTTTCGCCTTCTCCACATTCATACATCTCATCGTGCACAATTTTCTATTCATATTTCTCACTTTATCTTTCAAAATCTGGTCCATTTATTAATTTTTCTGCGGATTTCTTACCAATGTGTTTTTCTGATATGCAGATGCGAAGAAGGGCCTAATATAATGGCCTCAGCCACTATCTTCCTATCCGTAAACTCAACTGATATATATTTAATTTTTAATATTAGTAATCTGTCAATAATAGCGGGTTCGAATGCCCTTGAGAGTTTGTTTAAATTGTCATTTAGAGTTTTTTAAATTGTATTATTATCTGTTCTCTCTTCCCACTCTACTAGAGACATGGGGTGATACTGATGATAATGTACATACATACCATCACGCCATCTCCCTGTCGAGGTAGGCAGAGAGGAGAGAAAGGCAGTCTTCAATAGAGAAACATCTTTCTCCTTCTGCATCTATATACCTTTATATATACAGCTCCTACGATTTCTCTGATTTTTTACATTTCCTTAATTCAAAATATCATACACTTCCAACCATACATTCTTTCACCTTCCTCTACCACGCCTTCCACTCATATTTGCACTATATATTTGTTTTCTTCATTCATTCTTTCCATGGGCCCAAACCATCTCAGCGTGCTTTTCTTCATCTTACTCAATACATTAACTTTAAGTTGACATTCATCCCTAGTCACTACATTCTGTATTATATCATACATTGTCACCCCACGTATTCTTCTAAATGCACTCTATTCTACAGTATTAATTCTGATCTTTTGATGAAGTAATCACATTAAATAATACAATTTTAATCTGTTTGCAGGCCACGCATGGGATGTTCTGGAGAACTATCCCAACCTCCTTACCGAGATGGCCCTCAGACTGCCATACCAAGTTCACAAGCACTGCGACCCGCCTGCACCGCCCTTCTCCAACACCTGGCACTCTCTTCTCTGCGAGTACATGATGAACCAGCAGACACCGTTCCTCAGGTAACTTCCAAAGTCGTGCAACATTAAAAACTGACAGCTAGATGTAAGGAATGGACACGCTCTAACCAAACTTATCGACTTTCTGTAATGCAGCAAGTGATTCCAAGTTGTAGAGGAAGGAATGAATCCTTATTGCATTGGTTGGTTTTCAATTATCTACTGTAACTTCTGGTATACTCAAGAAAATGTAGCACGATCCCTGTGACGTTTGAAATGTCACGTCTCAAAAGGAATGAGGTAAAAGTCAATTTTTTTTATAAATGGAATCTTTTTCAAATTGATTTATATTTTTTTTATAAATCGAATCTTTTTCAAATTGATTTACAATTTTTTTATAAATCTAATCTTATTCAAATTGATTTATATTTTTTTTATAAATCGAATCTTTTTCAAATTGATTTATAATTTTTTTATAAATCGAATCTTTTTCAAATTAATTAAATTAAAATAATCATACCATACGAAAATAATGATTGTCAAAACAGAAGATTGAGAAAACAGTGGTGGAAAAAAAACAGAAAGAGAATGTTTTGCAGATTGGGATCGCGATGTGCACTTCGTCAATGTATGTGAACAGAACTTCATAATGAATGTCGGTGAAAGTTGTAGTTCTGATAATGACGATAAAAATTTGGAATGTGCTCCTTTTTCGGATTCCGGCTAAAGTGTATGTTTTATGATTAAATAAAATGGTTTTTCTCTAAACTGACGCATTAATTCCTAATTTTCATTATACTGACTTTCTAATGTATTGTATTGTATGATTTTTATCTATATTTAAATAGGCGAAGATCCACTATGAATTAATACTATTACCTTGATCAAAGAGTTTTAGGACTTTATTCATAAAATCGAAAATACAAGTTTATTCATCAAAATCGATATGATCCCCTTCGAAGTACCCCCCATCGACTGCAACGCACTTACGCCAGCGCTTGATCCAATCCTCGAAACATAGCTGGTACTCAATTTTCGGCATGTCCATTAGAGCCGTCTTCGATTTTTTTCATGACATCCTCTCGGGTGCTGTAACGCATTCCACGAAGCGGTTTTTTAAGTCGTTTGAACAGGAAAAAGTCGCAGGAAGCCAGATCAGGTGAATTCGAAGGCTGCTGGATAGTAGTCGTGTTGTTCTGGAAATGGTCTCATGGAAATCATGTCTTTCGCGATTTCAACGTGGCCCTTTTTTTGCATGAAATTGAGGTCTTTCGGCACCAGTTTTGCAGCGACACGTCTGAGGCCCAAATCACTAACCAAAATGTCTTGAGCGGATCCATAAGCGATGTTCAAGTCCTCTGCCAGCTCTCTGATGGTCAATTTGCGATTTTCGGCCAACAGTTCTTTTATTCTATCGATGTTTTCATCGGTTTTCGACTGCCACTGCGTTCGTCATCCTCGACCGACTCACGACCACTTCTGGAGCGTTCGTGCCACCGACAAACACTTCTCCAACATTTCCAATGTCTGCGGACCGTTAAATCCGTTTTTCACACAAAATTGAATGCAAACTCGTTGATGCCATTTTCAAACTTGTAAAAAATCGAAAACACGCACAAAGGTAGATGTACTCAGTACAGCGTAACTTTTACAAATGTCAAGCTATGACGCTGAAATTTAGAGAGGTGTCAATGATAGATGTGGTAACCTAAAAAAAAAAGAATTTCAATCGGGTGACTGACAGCGCCACACGGTGGCTGGTCCTAAAACTTTTTGATGAAGGTAGTAATTACGAATATTTAATTTTATTATGTATAAAAAAATCTAAAATCCAATTATCGATATACCCCATCCCTAGCCAATGCAGACTAACGTAGTGACTTTTGACAAACGTCACCAAATATTATTTGATTTTAACAAACTGACATATTTTTGCTAATTTGTAACAAAATGTATTAATTTGTCATTATTGTTAGTTTTAAGTTTTTACCTAAATAACTTGCTATTTATTAGAATCAACGCTTATATTAAAGTTGATAAAATAATTAAAATCACAACGTCGTTACAAGGTTGTATTGGGGCAAATTTGTGAAACGTCACAGGGATCATGCTACATTTTCTTTAGTATAGCACTCGATATTTTTTATAATAATACGAAGGTCGAAAAATATTTTTTATTAGTTTTAATTGGATTATCTATTTCAGGAAACAAGTGCGCAAACTGCTGTTGATGATGTGCGGCACCAAGGAGAAGTACCGGCAGCTAAGGGACGTGCACGCGCTCGAAGTACACCTTGGCGGGGTACACCGCGTACTGGAGAGCCTGGACTTTTCGTACGACAGCATGGTACAACTGATGGATCATCTCAAGGTTATTTCATTGATTTATTTTGCGGTATTTCTTTCCGTTGCAGTCACGTAAGTGGAAACAAGTGTTTCCGATACTAGAATTAGATATGGACTTTTTAATTAGGCCTCGGTCACACAGGTAGGAGCCTCGCTTGATGCTTAGAGCTATGCTGCGAGTAAGGCGACATATCCTAGCGAACCAACGCACCACATACTATTGCAATGGCCACACTGCAAACTTCGCGCCATGTTGCATGACGATTAGTCACCGAGTGAATCTCCTAGCGAACAGACGTGTTTATTAATGCTGTTTCTGAAGTAACGCCCATGTGGAACCCATTTACTTTGCTTCCATAATTACTTCCATAATCAGTTACAAACCAATATAAGACTCACTCCTTCCTTGGCATGCTTCAAGAAGCAACTGAAAAAACTCTTCATTTCTAGTCAGTAAAATAACGTGTTTCATTTCCGATTTTTCTTTTCCTTTCCTCTCCACCATCCCTTACTTTTCCTTTGATTGATGATACCTCACTTTATATGAAAAATAATGTTCGGGTGATTGTCCGTCTTTGTGGGGTTCGTGGGCATATGCTCATGTATGTGTTTATGGATTTCGTGGGGATGGATAGTCATTTGAATGATTTATGCAACCATGTAACTTGCTTCATTTACTTTTGTCTGGTTGGTTGGAAGAGATTGCCGGCTGGGAATAAGCCCGCCAGATTGTATTTGCAATAAAAGTGTTAAATAAATTAATACCCCGATCGGGAAATGACGTGAATTGGTCTCTTTCTATTAGTATTGATTTTTTTAAAAATACTTTTATATAATATTTTAATTGATTTATTAAAATTTTAATCTTTCGTCAATACACCACAAACACTTTAAATGTGGGTGATCCTTAATAACATGACGCTAGTCTGACCTTAAAATTGCTGTTGTCACAAACCGGGATCATTCCGTCTGAAGAGAGTCTCAGGATGTGAGGTAGAAACATGTGTAGCGGGAATTCACATAATTAGTGTAATAACAAAGTAATTTATTATTAAATATTGTTAACTTTTGTATTCACATTGCAGGCGTGTGTGGAGATTGTTGTGGCCAGGACGGGCAACTGGCAACACATGTGCGCTATACAGTCACCCTCGACTCTGCCGTACCTGGTGGGCGCGGCCTGCATGCTAGATGAGGGTGTGGCGCCCACCGTGTTACAGCTGCTGCAGGGGGCGCTTTGTCCCAGGGCCAACCCGCAGCAGGAGACCACCGGTGTTAGTATAATAAATTCTTCTTATTATCAGAGAGATCTGTCATATTCACCAATGAATTTTTACAACCGAAAGGTTTATTTTTGAGGGATGAATACTTGATCTTTGTCCATCTTCACCTCATGCCGGAATTACTTCATACGTTGTAGAAAAAGTCTGCTTCAGCTTTCTGCAGCAGGAGTCATTCCGATAGCATGTCAGTGGTGTGGAATTTTCAAAATCATGGCAGGGATGCTGGATGTCAACCTCATAGGGATGATTGGAGGTCATTCTCACATTTACACATTCTTTCCGAGCCACTTCACAAGAAAGCATGAGTAACATTGTTCCTGGTATCACTTTTAGAATTTTTCTTGCAAGCAGATGTTTTGAGTGAAAAAAAACAAAAATCAATTGTTAAACGTTGATTTTTGTTGTTTTCACTAAAAACATCATAGTGAAAACAACAAAACATCATATTCATAGCATCTCCACCGTACACTTCGTAAATATCACGAGCAGCTTTGGCAGCTTTATTCCCTCGATTGAACGCGAACAGAAGGATGTGTCGAAAATGCTCACTTTCATCTACTTGACATTCCATTTTGAAGGCTTGTAATCGAATAAAATAATATATGTAACGTAAAAGCAAACACAATATCTTGTAGAGCAGAAAATTTTCTTTCGAATGACGTATAACCTTTACCATTTTGTTTTACTTTTGGTGCTTATTTTTAAATTTGGAAAAAACGGACACAACTTATGTTAACACCCAATACATTGCGCTTTATACTTGAATATTTTATTAAAGGTGATTGTATCGTTAATCTTTCAAAATGCGTTAACATGGTTACGTGGCAATGTTGCAGGAGCGTGCGGAGAGGGGTAGGAGCGCAGAGAGTGACGCATCCGTGACAGCCAGCTCCAAGTTCCAGGAGCAGATGGTGCCACAGCTGGTGCAGCAAATCCAACAGCAGGTAATTTATTAATTGTTTTAAAACAGGCTTAGCCCAATTACTTTGAAAAATACAAGACATTAAAAAAGAAGAAAAATTACAATAACAAATTATATAAAATAAAAAATAATGCATACATACTCGTATATACACACAAACATATGATACACATATATTCACAGTCACTTAAGTACGTTGATGAGTGCTTTCTAATGCTCTCAATCGAAGAAGAAAATTTACTTTTGCTTTTGGTAATGTGATATGAAATATGTCAATATTCGAAGCAGTCCCGTTCAGAAGAGTTAAGGCCCTTCCAACAGGCATAGCGGCTGGAAGACCCGTTCTTGCGTATGTTATTGAGTTCTTGCCGGCGCAGTCTAGACGCACATCTCTTCTTACGCTCAAAGAGTTATACCCGAGCATGCCCAGCAGAAACTGAGTAGGATAAAGCCACGGATAGACACCGAACTCTCATATAGAGATATCGTAGATATTTTTTTGTACCTTTTCCACCATGAGCGAGTTCTGCGCCCCCACCGGGCTCCAAATGCAAGCATCGCTTTCTAGTTTGCTACGGATCAATGAATTAAACAACGTTTTGAGCACCAATTGGTTTTCAAACGACTTAGAGATTCTCATTACAAATTCTTGAGTTTTATAAGCTGAGTTGCACATAATTTCTATGTGAGGACCAAACTCGAGATTGCTGTGGAACAAGACACCCAGATCCTTAATACCTATCAACCCTCGCATACAGTGTCATATTATTGCTAATGACTAAAAGAGATAAAGAATACACAAGATAAATAGTGTCGAAAAATATTACACACAAATAAGTAATAAACTATTGAGACAACAACTCTAAGGACTGTACAATATCTCGATCATGTGACAAAAATATTCATAATCTACAACAGAGATGGCAGTATCTGTACTAATTATAAAATATAGCGCAACCGTATATCAAATTGGTTATATAAGCTAAACAATATAAACGCCGATATAACCTTGTTTGACCGTTGCGGTATTGATTAATTTTACGGATAATTCTGTTCTTGGTTTTGAAACAGTTAAATATGCCTACTTCTGATGTTATCTCTTAGCGTGACGCTAACAGACTATTGCCGTTTGCACTCTGTTCTTGTAAGAGAATACACAGTCCAGCATTCCGAGTCGTATAGAAGAGTTAGTCATACCACAGTTTGTTATATAATCTCTTCAGTTTATATTGACGTCTTTAGAATAAAATTTTGATTTTTAAATCAATGTACTTCCAGGTTACAATGGAGCAATTGAGACATTTCATCCGAGTGTTCCTTTTGGAAACAAATTCGACTGCCGTACGCTGGCAAGCACACGCTCTGCTCCTGGCTATTTATGAGTAAGTTATAGTTATTTAAAAAAAAATTTTTTTGACAATCTCCATAGCCAATAAGAGACTTGATTTCTACATGGGGGTTTTGGGTTTGTAATATTAGATATTATTTGCAAAGCATGCATTTGCATCAAATTTATTCTGTTCATATCACCAGGTTTTACTAACATGAAGGTGGGTACTGGTACACCATTGTAAACTATAAATTTATAAAATTTTGCAATGATTTTTTAGCTACTAGTGCACCTTTGACCTTATTTCCTGCCGCAACTCTCAGAAATGTGATATGTTACGTAGACTGATAATAAAACTTTTATATTCCAGGAACTCCTCGGTGTCAGAGCAAGGCAAGCTGGTGAAGCTGATGTGGGAGCTATGGCCCGCACTGCCGCATTTCGGCCGCAAGACGGCCCAGTTCGTGGACCTGCTGGGGTACTTCTCTCTCAAGACTCCCGATATTCCCATGGAGGTCTGGTTATCTTTTTCAGTTGAAAATGTGGGAGAATTATTGGTGTAGTTTTATGGAAATTAATTATAATTTAAGGACAATATATTGGGTGTTACCATAAGTTGTGTCCGTTTTTTTCCAAATGAAGAGAACAAGAGGACACAACAAAAAAAAATTACAACAAATTAGTCAATAATGTATTCTCCTTCATTATTTACAGCTTCTTGCCAATGTTCTACTCGATGAATTGACTCGAGGAATTCGTTCAACCATGTCCGTAATTCGATGTTATTATTGAAGGAAACACCGCTTAAATTGTTCGAAAGCGACCGGTGGAAATCCAACAGCTCAAGGTCTGGAGAATATGGAGGGTGCGGCAGGACTTCCTAACTAAGCGTTTGAATGTCATTTTTCGTAATGTTGGCGATATGAGGGCGGGCATTATCGTGTTGCAGAATAACGCCATATTGCCGATCCGACCTATTTTGTTGAATTGCAGTGTTGAGCCGCTGCATTTGCAGAATGTATAGCTCCACGTTGACTGTCTGATTGCGTTCAAGTATCTCGTAGTGGATGACGCCTTGCCATTCCCACCAGATGCAAATCATCGTCTTGCGCAGATGCAAACATTGTTTCGCTCTGGGCGTTGCTTGTTGACCATAACTCGCCCATTCTTTCCATTTCTTCATATTCGCATAAAGGCACCATTTTTCATCATCAGTAATGATGCGGTAAAAAAACCTTTGCTTGTGGCCATGCGTAGCTCGATGATGCGCGAGCAAACCAGCAGAACTTGTCGAACGTTGATTTTTGTTGTTTTCACTCAAATCATGTGGAACCTAAGCGTCGAACTTCTGGACTTATCCCATTGATTTAAGATGGCGGTATATGGTCACGTGACTATAATTCATCTGCTCAGTCAATTCTATGGGGGTTTGAAGGGGATCTTCATGAATAATATGGTTTAAGCGGTCCTCATCGAAGTCCACTGGTCGTCCGGAATGCTCCATGTCTTTCAGGTCAAAATTACCATCTTTGAAATGCAAAAACCATCGATGAGCTGTCCTTTCATTCATAGCATCTTCACCGTATACTTCGCAAATATCGCGAGCAGCTTTGGCAGCTTTATTCCCTCGATTGGACGCGAACAGAAGGAAGTGTCGAAAATGCTCACTTTCGTCTACTTGACATTCCATTTTGAAGGCTTGTAATCGAATAAAATAATATATGTAACGTAAAAGCAAACACAATATCTTGTAGAGCAGAAAATTTTCTTTCGAATGACGTATAACCTTTACCATTTTGTTTTACTTTTGGTGCTCATTTTTAAATTTGGAAAAAAAATGGACACAACTTATGTTAACACCCAATATATAACACCATTTAGAGAGCAGACTCTCCTCAAGGAGCCTCTTACTCGGTCAGATTCGACCTACATTTTTTAACAGATAAAAAATGTTGGGGATTTTTGACTATAGGTCATTAGAGATTGGAAGATCTCTTCGATTGATTGTCCACTTTTTTATTTGCTTAACCCTTTTGTACTCCTTAATTATTATTTTTTACCTACCACCTTAATTAATTTACAAAAGTGTATTGGAACAGTGTAGGGTGCGTACGTAATTATTATTATTTCAGTCCCTGTTTAAGTATTACAAAGTATTTGAAAGAAAAAAATCACATTTAATAATTTTAGAAATTGCGTCATATAATGTCGAGTCTAGCTCGACGTAAGTAAGTAGTATGAACCGACTGGAAGCATTCGAAATGTGGATGCACCGGAGAATGCTACGGATACCCTGGACGGATATGGTCAGCAACGCGAGGGTTCATAAAACAGCCGAAGTTGATAGAGAGTTGCTGACTATTATTAAAATTCGAAATCTATCCTACTTGGGTCATGTACTTAGAGGAGCAAAGTATAAATTACTGCACCTGATCATTCAAGGCAAAATAGAAGGCCGAAGAGGTATTGGCAGGAGGCAAATCTCCTGGCTCCGCAATATACGTGATTGGACTGGCATAAGGGGCGTTGGATATCTTTTTCGGGCTGCCGGGGACAAAGATGTCTACTCTCAAGTGATTTTCAACATTTGGGGGACCTGACATGACACTGAGAAGAAGAAGAAGCTCGACATAAGAGTTGGCGTAAGAAATATGATGTCGAGCCACACTCCACATAGGAGTGCAAAGGGTTAAAGGTTATCTAGTTCACGCATTGTTTTTCAATCTTTCGAATAAAGTACTCATTATAAAAAAAGAATTCCAGTCTGTTTTTCACTTTAGGGTTTTTGAACATCTTTCTAGTTGGAAGGAAGAATTTGCCACATAGCAATAAGCCTGCCAAGTTGTACCGAGAACCGAGATATACGAAACATGTTTCCTATGAAATTGACTATTTTATCCAACCATTATTGAATATTCTAGGATTGCCTGAAGTCAGCAGTGAACCTGCTTAAGGCGCAGAACAGCGTGCTGACGCTGCACGGCAACGCGCCTACCTATTCGGCGCTAGCCAGCTACGTGGAACTGGAAGGATACTATCTCGAGTCCGAGCCTTGCCTGGTGTGCAACAACCCTGAGGTGCCCATGGCCACCATCAAGCTGTCCACAATCAGGGTAATTAATTTTTTTTTGCTCTTTTTTGTAAGTGTGCTGCTAGTAAGTAAAAAAGTTAAAATTTGTATGTCTTTGTCTTCCAACAAGGGAAATAAAAACTCAGATTAATTAATTTATTGTGTCGCGTCTGGATTATTGTACCTCTATTCTGGTTTGCCTGATTCACTAATATCTAGACTCCAGTCTGCTATTGTAGTCGTAAATATTGCCATAGTGATCTGTTTCTAAAGAGTTTAAAATAGCTTAATCGGTTCGCTGCCACGAGCGCGTTAACGCGCTCTCCGATTCAGTGCTCGCCAGGCCGGCCATATAAAATGAGCGCGTAAATGCGCTCTTCTTTCAACTTGTCGCAAGCCAATATCAAATCCAATTGGAATAATTTATAAATTATAACACATAGTGACATCTATTGGGATGGTCAAGAAATACTAAAATATTACAATTTACCAATGTTATCAAAGTTACAGTCATCTTTCTAAAAGCTTTCACTGACAGTCAATACGTGTCTCTGATACAGGGTTACCGACTACAGTTTTTTCCGTCGTAATTGCGACGATTTATAATGACTTCGTTTGCAGTTTTGTTCAATGGTTGATTTTTAACTTTTGTGCGTAATTTTTGTTAATTTTTCAAAGTATTTATTTAAAAAGTGTGTTTACATGTATTCTTTGGTTATTGGCGGTAGTTTTGCGGCATAATACGACGTTTATATAGACTTTTTACGGTTTTATTTTATAGTTTATTTACCTTTTGCGCTTTATTATACATCATACAGATAATTTGTTGATTTTAGTTTACAAAGATTATTATATTCCACTATATTTATAAGTAAACGTGTTTTCTGTGTGAAGTTGTGACAACCCTGATATTTTGTGAATATTTAAACTGTGTTTTTCTGAGTGAACGGCAGCTCAGACGCCACACGGTGTATATATTTGGTAAATTTTCATAATATCCTTTATATCTGTATACAAAAAATATATTTTTTTTTAGGTTTTATTTTTGTTGAAAAAATCACAGCCTGCTGGGTACGGCCATACTAATAACTTCCGGCACTTAAAGGGTTAAACACCTTTCTAATTGGTTTGTATTCCACATCCCTTGAAGAGAGTTTGCTCTCTAAACGGCACTATATAAATTGTCCTTTTTTTATTACTATTATAACAATTAATCCACCAGGCTGTACTGTTGACAGTTTAGCAGAATGGTTCTTATTGGAAGAGATGATGATGGTTGTTGATAAATAAATAAACTCGTTAAATCGCAATGCGGAAAGAGAGAGTGTTTATTTTTATAGTAACGTAGGTATTTATATATTTTTGGAATGTGCGCGAGAGTGCGCTCGCGATATACTTACGTCTCACTTCTGTGAATGCAGAAACGGTTATTGTCGTATGTAGGTATTCATCTAAATACGGAATTGTTGAGATAGCCGTGGTGCGTTCTCTCTCTCTGGCGTGTGGTGCGGTCGCTCGGCCGGGGTCAATGGCCGGCATGTGACCTTCGGCTGTTTACTATAATTTATCGAGGAATCCGAAGGTCGTTTCATCGGTCATTGACCGTATGTATGCGACAATATTCCGCGACGACCGCCACAACAGTGTAAATGTAAATATAGGATGGGTATTTCCGCTCAGATTGATCTCAAAGTTTGTCTCTTTGTATTCAAGCCCCTTAATGGGATGGTCTCCATTGTATCGTTCAAATCTATGTCTGAGGAACGTCCCTTCGGAGAGAATTAGAACTTTGAGATCCATTTCTTTTTCATATAATTAATTGGTCGTTCAAAATCAATCCAATAGTGCAAGCTATTATGATACACCTTTTGCTATTCTGATCCTAAAGTGTGGAATGGTCTGTCTTCTGGTATCAGAGGTATGCAGCTTTAGGAATCACTTAATGACAATTCCTCTGTGGTAGATCTTATCAAAATTTGAGTGAGTTTTTAATCTTAAGTTGGAGCGCCCTCGAGAGATGGAATCCTGTGTTGAAGCACCCGTTCCGACGCAATATTATTATGAATGCTATTTCCTACCAGTTCTTTAATTTACCTTGAACATTCTCACTTATTTTGTAACTTTCTGTATTCCAGATTGATTCAAAATTCACGACGACAACCCAAATAGTAAAACTCGTCGGCAGCCATACCATCAGCCGCATTGGCCTGCGCATCGGAGATCTGCGTCGCACCAAGATGGTCAGAACCATCAATGTTTTCTACAACAACAGGACTGTTCAGGCCGTTCAAGAACTTAGGAACAGACCAGGTAGGTCTCTTTGTCATTCTCTACTAACACTACATTTCATCTCCTCCTCCGTGGTTGCAGTCCTAAGACTGGTTTGCAGCAATTTCAACTCTTCTCCTCCATTCCCCCCTGTCCTGTGCTGCTCTTTTTAAATCTGTATATGTTGAGCAGCGCACGTCCACCAACAGGTCCTCCAGGTACTCTCGGCGTGGGCGTCCCCTAGAGTTTGTCCCCTCGGTCATACCCTCCATTATGGCATGCAAGAGGCCCTCTTGTCGTATTATATGACCGATCCATCCTGCACGCCTTTCGGACAGGATCCTGAGCAGGTGCCTTCCTCCTTCGATTCGTTGGAGAACCTCTTCATTTGTGATGCGGTCTCTCCAGGAAATTCCTAATAGTCTTCTATAGGACCACATCTCAAAAGCCTCTAGTCTTCGTCTATCTCTTTCGGATAGGCACCATGTCTCGCAGCCGTACATCAAGATACTCCATACATAGGTCTTGATGAGGAGTATTCTCAGTTTTAGGTCTATATTATTTGATTCTATTATTTTCGACCTTTTATTAAATGCAAGTCTAGCCTGATGTATACGGCTGTCGACCTCGCTCTTGGACCGACCGTCCCATGTTATTTTGCTCCCGAGGTAGACAAACTCCTTGGTGTTCTTTAGTGGTTTACCCGACACTGGTTTACCGACTTTAGTGGTTCACCATACGATAATCCAAATACATTCCATGCTCACGTTTCACTCCCATGCATTAAAGTTGCTACTAAAGTACTTGAAGGTACCATCGTCTTAGCGGATTGTGATACTGTCGAGTTCAAGAATCGCTGTATACCTTTTTATAATCATAAATACATATTTTTATAATGTAACATTGTGTTTCAGGAATGTGGCACAAAGCCAAGCATGTGGTGCTGGCTTCGGGGCAGACGGAGGTGCGCATTGACTTCCCACTACCCATTGTAGCCTGCAACCTGATGATGGAGTATGCTGATTTTTACGAGAACACGCAGGCCTCGGGTGAGCCCATAATTATTATTATTATGACAAAGATATGGACTGGTCGGTCTGTACTCAGAAGAACCAAAATCCGTCTGGTCTTAAGTCTCTAGTATTCTCCATAGCACTGGATGGAGTGTAAACATGGAAGGTGAGAAAGACGGAAACAAATGTGATATATACCTTCAAAATGTGGTGTTTATTTTTTTTCTCAAAACACAGGCTTAGCCCAATAAGGTTGAAAAATACAAGAAATGTTAACATTAATAAAAAAAAATTTTTTTTTTATTTTATTTTTTTTTTCAAAACAGGCTTAGCCCAATTACTTTGAAAATACAAAACATCAAAAGAGAAGAAAAATTACAAAGAGGAAAAAAAAAATAAGTTAAAAAATTATATAAAATAAAAAATAATGCATATGCATACAAACGAGTATATACACACAAACATATTACACACATTTATTCATAGTCATTTAGGTATGTTGATGAGTGCCTTCTAACACGCTCAATCTAAGAAGAAAATTTACTTTTGCTTTTGGTAATGTGATATGAAATATGTCAATATCCGAAGCAGTCCCGTTCAGAAGAGTTAAGGCCCTTCCAACAGGCATAGCGGCTGGAAGACCCGTTCTTGCGTATGTTATTGAGAACAGTTCTTGCCGGCGCAGTCTAGTGTAATTGTTAGGAACATTTAATGCTAATCTTTGTAGTACTGCTGGACAGCTCACAACTCCTCGAACGAGTTTGACAACGTATACCAGGAGACGCACATCTCTTCTTACGCTCAAGGAGTTATACCCAAACATGCCCAGCAGGAACTGAGTAGGATAAAGCCATGGATAGACACCGAACTCTCTCATATAGAGATATCGTAGATATTTTTTTTGTACTTTCTCCACCATGAGCGAGTTCTGCGCCCCCACCGGGCTCCAAATGCAAGCATTGCTTTCTAGTTTACTACGGATCAATGAATTAAACAACGTTTTGAGCACCAATTGGTTTTCAAACGACTTAGAGATTCTCATCGCAAATCCTAGAGTTTTATAAGCTGAGTTGCACATAACTTCTATGTGAGGACACAACGCGAGATTGCTGTGGAACAAGACACCCAGATCTTTAATATTATCTGTGCGGGGTATAGGTGTAGATTCTAGTGTAAATCTATGGAATTTCAAGACGTGTGAGCGATAATACGACATAATTTTGCACTTTGATGCATTGAAATATAATTTATTATTGTGGCTCCACTCACAAACGTTGTTGAGATCTGACTGTAGGTCTAAGCAGTCGGTATAAGAACGAATTTTTTTAAAGATTTTGAGGTCATCAGCAAATATAAGAAATGTGGATTTTTTTATAACTCTACCTATATCATTAATAAAAATAAGAGTCATTATTTATCTTTATTTTAACATGTGGGTTATGTATCAATGTTAAATTTCACGAATTTGATATGTACTTAGATCGTGACTATTTTTTTTACATAAAAAGTTGATCGTGAAAAAAAACGAGTTAGCCACCCCTGGCATATATGATATTAACGTAACCGTGTTCAGAAAATAATGAAAATAAATCAATAACACTGACCTGTCCAGAACTGGTTGAACATGTTTCTTTCTCTTTCGTTTTATCTCATCATTAAATTATTTTAATGAACATTACAGGCGAGTCCCTCCAGTGCCCCCGCTGCTCGGCTGCAGTACCTGCCAACCCTGGAGTGTGCTCCAATTGTGGGGAGAATGTCTTCCAATGCCACAAGTGCAGGTAAATATATAGAAGTATTAGGTGCGTGCTGGGTTATGACAGAAGAGACTGCAAACGCATTGAGGTTGTAAAAAGACAAGTGAAAGTAAGCTGGGCACGTCGCCTGAACAACGGACCATCGTTGGATGTATGAAGTAATCCAGCAATACCCAATGGGAAGAACTAGGCCTGTAGGAAGAATATATAATGCAAATGTTTGTGGAGGATAGAGTAAGACCGAGTAAAGTATGGTTGGATCGAGTGAATATTAAAGAATATATAATGCAAATGTTAGTGGAGGATAGAGTAAGACCGAGTAAAGTATGGTTGGATCGAGTGAATATTAAAGAATATATAATGCAAATGTTATTGGAGGATAGAGTAAGACCGAGCAAAGTATGGTTGGATCGAGTGAATATTAAAGAATATATAATGCAAATGTTAGTGGAGGATAGAGTAAGACCGAGTAAAGTATGGTTGGATCGAGTGAATATTAAAGAATATATAATGCAAATGTTAGTGGAGGATAGAGTAAGACCGAGTAAAGTATGGTTGGATCGAGTGAATATTAAAGAATATATAATGCAAATGTTAGTGGAGGATAGAGTAAGACCGAGTAAAGTATGGTTGGATCGAGTGAATATTAAAGAATATATAATGCAAATGTGAGTGGAGGATAGAGTAAGACCCGAGTAAAGTATGGTTGGATCGAGTGAATATTAAAGAATATATAATGCAAATGTTAGTGGAGCATAGAGTAAGACCGAGTAAAGTATGGTTGGATCGAGTGAATATTAAAGAATATATAATGCAAATGTTAGTGGAGGATAGAGTAAGACCGAGTAAAGTATGGTTGGATCGAGTGAATATTAAAGAATATATAATACAAATGTTAGTAGAGGATAGAGTAAGACCGAGTAAAGTATGGTTGGATCGAGTGAATATTAAAGAATATATAATGCAAATGTTAGTGGAAGATAGAGTAAGACCGAGTAAAGTATGGTTGGATCGAGTGAATATTAAAGAATATATAATGCAAATGTTAGTGGAGGATAGAGTAAGACCGAGTAAAGTATGGTTGGATCGAGTGAATATTAAAGAATATAAAATGCAAATGTTAGTGGAGGATAGAGTAAGACCGAGTAAAGTATGGTTGGATCGAGTGAATATTAAAGAATATATAATGCAAATGTTAGTGGAGGATAGAGTAAGACCGAGTAAAGTATGGTTGGATCGAGTGAATATTAAAGAATATATAATGCAAATGTTAGTGGAGGATAGAGTAAGACCGAGTAAAGTATGGTTGGATCGAGTGAATATTAAAGAATATATAATGCAAATGTTAGTGGAGGATAGAGTAAGACCGAGTAAAGTATGGTTGGATCGAGTGAATATTAAAGAATATAAAATGCAAATGTTAGTGGAGGATAGAGTAAGACCGAGTAAAGTATGGTTGGATCGAGTGAATATTAAAGAATATATAATACAAATGTTAGTAGAGGATAGAGTAAGACCGAGTAAAGTATGGTTGGATCGAGTGAATATTAAAGAATATATAATGCAAATGTTAGTGGAAGATAGAGTAAGACCGAGTAAAGTATGGTTGGATCGAGTGAATATTAAAGAATATATAATGCAAATGTTAGTGGAGGATAGAGTAAGACCGAGTAAAGTATGGTTGGATCGAGTGAATATTAAAGAATATAAAATGCAAATGTTAGTGGAGGATAGAGTAAGACCGAGCAAAGTATGGTTGGATCGAGTGAATATTAAAGAATATATAATGCAAATGTTAGTGGAGGATAGAGTAAGACCGAGTAAAGTATGGTTGGATCGAGTGAATATTAAAGAATATATAATGCAAATGTGAGTGGAGGATAGAGTAAGACCGAGTAAAGTATGGTTGGATCGAGTGAATATTAAAGAATATATAATGCAAATGTTAGTGGAGCATAGAGTAAGACCGAGTAAAGTATGGTTGGATCGAGTGAATATTAAAGAATATATAATGCAAATGTTAGTGGAGGATAGAGTAAGACCGAGTAAAGTATGGTTGGATCGAGTGAATATTAAAGAATATATAATACAAATGTTAGTAGAGGATAGAGTAAGACCGAGTAAAGTATGGTTGGATCGAGTGAATATTAAAGAATATATAATGCAAATGTTAGTGGAAGATAGAGTAAGACCGAGTAAAGTATGGTTGGATCGAGTGAATATTAAAGAATATATAATGCAAATGTTAGTGGAGGATAGAGTAAGACCGAGTAAAGTATGGTTGGATCGAGTGAATATTAAAGAATATAAAATGCAAATGTTAGTGGAGGATAGAGTAAGACCGAGTAAAGTATGGTTGGATCGAGTGAATATTAAAGAATATATAATGCAAATGTTAGTGGAGGATAGAGTAAGACCGAGTAAAGTATGGTTGGATCGAGTGAATATTAAAGAATATAAAATGCAAATGTTAGTGGAGGATAGAGTAAGACCGAGTAAAGTATGGTTGGATCGAGTGAATATTAAAGAATATATAATGCAAATGTTAGTGGAGGATAGAGTAAGACCGAGTAAAGTATGGTTGGATCGAGTGAATATTAAAGAATATATAATGCAAATGTTAGTGGAGGATAGAGTAAGACCGAGTAAAGTATGGTTGGATCGAGTGAATATTAAAGAATATATAATGCAAATGTTAGTGGAGGATAGAGTAAGACCGAGTAAAGTATGGTTGGATCGAGTGAATATTAAAGAATATAAAATGCAAATGTTAGTGGAGGATAGAGTAAGACCGAGTAAAGTATGGTTGGATCGAGTGAATATTAAAGAATATATAATGCAAATGTTAGTGGAGGATAGAGTAAGACCGAGTAAAGTATGGTTGGATCGAGTGAATATTAAAGAATATAAAATGCAAATGTTAGTGGAGGATAGAGTAAGACCGAGTAAAGTATGGTTGGATCGAGTGAATATTAAAGAATATATAATGCAAATGTTAGTGGAGGATAGAGTAAGACCGAGTAAAGTATGGTTGGATCGAGTGAATATTAAAGAATATATAATGCAAATGTTAGTGGAGGATAGAGTAAGACCGAGTAAAGTATGGTTGGATCGAGTGAATATTAAAGAATATATAATACAAATGTTAGTAGAGGATAGAGTAAGACCGAGTAAAGTATGGTTGGATCGAGTGAATATTAAAGAATATATAATGCAAATGTTAGTGGAGGATAGAGTAAGACCGAGTAAAGTATGGTTGGATCGAGTGAATATTAAAGAATATATAATGCAAATGTGAGTGGAGGATAGAGTAAGACCGAGTAAAGTATGGTTGGATCGAGTGAATATTAAAGAATATATAATACAAATGTTAGTAGAGGATAGAGTAAGACCGAGTAAAGTATGGTTGGATCGAGTGAATATTAAAGAATATAAAATGCAAATGTTAGTGGAGGATAGAGTAAGACCGAGTAAAGTATGGTTGGATCGAGTGAATATTAAAGAATATATAATACAAATGTTAGTAGAGGATAGAGTAAGACCGAGTAAAGTATGGTTGGATCGAGTGAATATTAAAGAATATAAAATGCAAATGTTAGTGGAGGATAGAGTAAGACCGAGTAAAGTATGGTTGGATCGAGTGAATATTAAAGAATATATAATGCAAATGTTAGTGGAGGATAGAGTAAGACCGAGTAAAGTATGGTTGGATCGAGTGAATATTAAAGAATATAAAATGCAAATGTTAGTGGAGGATAGAGTAAGACCGAGTAAAGTATGGTTGGATCGAGTGAATATTAAAGAATATATAATGCAAATGTTAGTGGAGGATAGAGTAAGACCGAGTAAAGTATGGTTGGATCGAGTGAATATTAAAGAATATATAATGCAAATGTTAGTGGAGGATAGAGTAAGACCGAGTAAAGTATGGTTGGATCGAGTGAATATTAAAGAATATATAATGCAAATGTTAGTGGTGGATAGAGTAAGACCGAGTAAAGTATGGTTGGATCGAGTGAATATTAAAGAATATATAATGCAAATGTTAGTGGAGGATAGAGTAAGACCGAGTAAAGTATGGTTGGATCGAGTGAATATTAAAGAATATATAATGCAATTGTTAGTGGAGCATAGAGTAAGACCGAGTAAAGTATGGTTGGATCGAGTGAATATTAAAGAATATATAATGCAAATGTTAGTGGAGGATAGAGTAAGACCGAGTAAAGTATGGTTGGATCGAGTGAATATTAAAGAATATATAATGCAAATGTTAGTGGAGGATAGAGTAAGACCGAGTAAAGTATGGTTGGATCGAGTGAATATTAAAGAATATATAATGCAAATGTTAGTGGAGGATAGAGTAAGACCGAGTAAAGTATGGTTGGATCGAGTGAATATTAAAGAATATATAATGCAAATGTTAGTGGAGGATAGAGTAAGACCGAGTAAAGTATGGTTGGATCGAGTGAATATTAAAGAATATATAATGCAAATGTTAGTGGAGGATAGAGTAAGACCGAGTAAAGTATGGTTGGATCGAGTGAATATTAAAGAATATATAATGCAAATGTTAGTGGAGGATAGAGTAAGACCGAGTAAAGTATGGTTGGATCGAGTGAATATTAAAGAATATATAATGCAAATGTTAGTGGAGGATAGAGTAAGACCGAGTAAAGTATGGTTGGATCGAGTGAATATTAAAGAATATATAATGCAAATGTTATTGGAGGATAGAGTAAGACCGAGTAAAGTATGGTTGGATCGAGTGAATATTAAAGAATATATCATGCAAATGTTAGTGGAGGATAGAGTAAGACCGAGTAAAGTATGGTTGGATCGAGTGAATATTAAAGAATATATAATGCAAATGTTAGTGGAGGATAGAGTAAGACCGAGTAAAGTATGGTTGGATCGAATGAATATTAAAAAAAAAAAAAAAGGAAACGTTAAAAGTCAGAGGAATCATAGGAGTCGTATGAGAAGACGTATGGATATGGAGAAGGTGAAGGATGTGTGTTTAGATAGAAAAAGCTGGTGATCTTTTCTATCTACTCCAACAGGGAAATAGTGTGATGATATATACGTGCATAAATGCAATATTTTTTCCGAGTTTGTTTATTTTATGGTCAAAGCAACAATAAACTATAAATATGAAGTAATCAAGTAGTAGCCAATGGGGAGAAGCAGGCCTGGAGGAAGTCCGAAGGTACGAAGGCTGGGTGGATGAAATACGTAAGCAAGCAGCGATTTACGCGGTAGCAATGCGCAAAGGACAGGATTTCTTGGAAACAAGTAAAGAGGCCTATATCCTGCGGTGGATGAATATAGGCTAATGATGATGATATTAGAAGTCCATTAATTCGAAATTCAGGGAACCAAATTTCATAAAAAAAATATTCTAAAAACATAAAATTTCGAGATATTTCTTTATAGCTGGGAACATCACGGCCATTTTTTTCGCACTGTTAAAATAATGCAAGTAAAGTTTTTTCGACATATTTCCTCAATATTGATACATTATATAGTAACATATTCAATAGTAAAATATATTTTAAAATGTAGACAATTTTTCATGGGCAGCCAACTTGTACGGAATTATGGTGAATAATACAAATTACGAATTATCGTTGTTCTAATTGATAATGTGTGAGGAGTTGAGTTTCGCAAGATGTTTCCAGTTGTAGTTGAGTGTCACTGTTTGTCAGGTTGATGAGAGCGTGCAACGGGGTTTTTTTGTGTTATCAAAAATCGGAAAGATGTATAGATTTATTTTTTCATGCTAAATACCCTCAGTGAGATACAGGCAAAAGCTTAGTTTACTGGGGACACGACAAATGAAAGGCAACAAACCCAGATCCATTAAAATTATATGTCCAAATCAAATTACCTGTTGTTTTTTCTCAAATTGTGTATATTTCTTGTCATGTGTAATAATAAATAAATAAATAAATAAAATAATTACCAGATATAGAATTATCTTGGCTAGTACTGAGGGAAGATCAGTAGGTGACTCCGAAAGTTCGAGGAAGCAAGTTGAGGAGTTGTGTGAGGAGAAACTGAGATGACAGTGGAAGCTAATGAGTTGACCAGAGATCGAGATAAATGGAGATATGTGTTTGTAAGACTGGATCCTCTTGTAAACTCTGTGGCTTGATTAGGAAGACGCCTGTCTTCCTACCCAGTTTCAGCCTGGTTTTCACCTTGTTTAAAGCCAGCCACCTTGTTTAAAGTTCAGCCTTGTTTAATCTTTCCTGTCCTGTGATGTTTAACTAGTACACATTGTTTCTAAAAAAACTTTAATATCTCTATAAATATAATAAATACTGGGTTCAGATTTTAGATATTCCTCCGTAATATATTTACGCATTGAATGAAAAAATAATATTAATAATAATTAGCACTTATTGGCAACATCAGATATTTTGTAAAAATCGGGAATAAATTCACCAATACAATCAAACGTGTGCCAGTGTGTGATGTTGGTATATTCATTCTAAAAAACGGCTATGGTTGAGGAAGTGACGCTATTCACGTCTCACTCTCACTCTATTTCGGTATATGGGAACGCAAGAAATAGAAACTCAGTTCACTCGCTTCTCTCGCTCAGTAGGTCGGCGGCTTTCGTTCGAGGTTATCTCTTCGCCCATTTTGTGAATGTCGTCCAATGTTTTTTTTCATGTTTTTAGCAATAAAATTTCAATTATTATCACTTTTGACTTCAAATTTAATTAATTTAAGCGATTGGCTATAAATGTTCTTATTTTTCTGATTTTGAATCGCTCATTTTTACATGTGTATACACAGCACCGGAACGGGCGGATTTTTTTAGCACAGGAAGGGAAAGGTTCAACACCTTTCTAATTGGTTTGTATTCCACATCCCTTGATGAGAGTTTGCTCTCTAAACGGCACTATATAAATTGTCTTTTTTTTATTACTATTATAGCAATTAATCCACCAGGCTGTATTGTTGACAGTGAAAATGTAAATATTGGATGGGTATTTCCACTTTTCATAACTTGGAAAACTATTTTCAGAGCCATCAATTACGACGAAAGGGACCCCTTCCTTTGCCACGCGTGCGGCTTCTGCAAGTACGCCAAATTTGACTACACACTGACCGCGCGCCCTTGCTGCGCGGTCGATCGAATCGAGAACGACGAGGACCGAAAGAAGATGGTGGCAGCCATCGGTCTTCTCTTGGACAAAGCAGACCGAGTTTATCGACAACTTGTTGCCAACAAACCGCTTATCGAGGTACATTATAGATTATAAAATAAATATTTTGAACTGTTCGTAAAATTACGACAATGATTTATTTATCGTATTAAGCTTTACGTATACTGACATTCAGGAATCTTCTGCTGCTTCATAGCATGCTTAATGCTGCGTATCGTGGTCCGTAATATATCTGAAACTTGTTGCGCCACATGTAGAACAGCGGTCAGCAACCCGTGACCTGCGAGGCATTTTGGTGTGGCCCGTAAGATTCTCGCCGCAACGCACGTGACGGACGATATCATATACACTTAAAATGGTATTTAAGGAAAAAATTTACTTGGTGGATTTCTATAGGAGTTTGCCTTCTGAAAACTACAAGGAGTTAAAAAGGTTTGCTCAGCAAATAATTGCTCTGTTTGGTAGTACATATATTTGTGAGCAAACTTTTTCAATTCTGAATTACCGAAAAAACAAACACTGTTCTGTTATCAGATTGACATTTAGACGCAACACGTTACTACGCGTCTCTACTTCAAAATTGCAAGCTAATATAAAAAAACTTGCAAGTCAAATGCAGCCACAAAAATCTCATTGATTTTAAATATTCTTCTTCTTCCTCTTGGTTTAGGTCGTATGACCTGTTTGTGACGGTGGGCTGTCCTGGGATGATGACGTCCAGCTGTCCTTCCACCTTTTCGGCGGCCTTCCTGGTAATCTCCTGCTGTCAGGGTTTTCAGTCTTAGCGATTCTTGCCAGTCTTATATCCTGCTTGTTCACTTAGTTATAGGGAAAATAATCATGGAGAACCTCCAAAACTGATAGAAAAGTTTAATATCGAGTCACTTGAAGATGACAGTACAAAATACCTGTGTTAGTTGGTTGTTTTTTAATCAGTCAATTGTTGATTGGAAGAAATTGCTGTATGTTAATAAACCTGTCAGATATACGATGGTAGTCCCAAAAGTACCCGACCTAACAAAGAATACAAAAAATTTGGGAAAAAGTATTTTTATTTCTCAACATAGTCAGCGATGTTCAATAGCTTCGATACCCTGTTTATAGTGAGAACCGTCGAGCGCCTCAAAATAGCTATCAACCGCAGATTCCACCTCTTCATTGTTGGCAAATCTTTTACCACCGAGCCATTTTTTTCAAGTTTGGAAAAAGAAAATAATCCGAGAGGGCTAAACTGGCGAATAGGGTGCGTGAGGAAGCAATTCGAACTTTAATTCATTGATTTTGGCCACCGCGATAACGGATGTGTGAACTGGTGCGTTATCTTGATGAAACAACACATTCTTTGTCGCCAATTGCGGCCGTTTTTTCTTGGTTTCATCACTCAAACGCTGCAATAAGTTCGCATAATACTCGCCGTTGATTGTTTTTCCTTTTTGAAGATAATCAATGAAAATTAACCCACGCGCATCCCAAAAAACTGACGCCATGACCTTGCCTGCAGATGGAACTGTCTTCGCCTTTTTTGGAGCCGATTGTTTTGACTGTTCCTTCGTTTCAGGTGTGAAGTGATAGACCCATGTTTCATCCATGGTTATGAATCGACGCAAAAACTCGGCTTTATCTTAAAACTTGAAACTTAAGCTTTATAAGTTTAGGACTTTCTACCATAGTAATGTTTTAAAGCATCAACCGCCATCTATAGTATACGTCAGGTCGGGTACTTCTGGGACTACCCTCGTACCATGTTAAACCATGTATTCAAAACAATTGAAATAAAATAAATAATAAAATCTATTTATTCTTCTATTTACTTTCCAAAATATATATTTTTTCATCAGAAGTTTAAATATTAATACCGCTATGAAAACATATGTAGTTGTATTAAACTTGTATTGTTGTTAGTTAAAAGTCTTAATGCGGTTCGACAGTCACTACATTGACAACTAGAGCCATCTATGAGCGAATTCCGGTTTCATATTTACAGACCAATATACTGTAATAATACTATATATGGCCCAAGTGCGACCCGCACTAATCCTCACGTAAAATATTTGGCCCTCTTAAACAAAAGATTGCCGGTCCATGATGTAGAATACGGTGTTCAAAGAGCATCCTGTTAATTCCTTTATTTGGTCCGTTCATTTTGTAGGACACCTCTCTCTTGCTCACTTTACCTCCTCTCTCCCTACCATCGCCAGCTTCTCCATAATTTTATTTAGTAACATGCACAATGTAAATTAGAAATTATTTTCTTCATTTTTTTTAATCTTTCGGTAATCTTCAATTCTTGGATGATAGACATTGATGTTCCTTGCCGTCCATAGGATATGTTCCAGTTGAGTCGCTTGGCAATGCTGATGCATGTTCGCAGCACTTTGATTGTTTTTCAATGTCTAGCTGTTGAGACAACATCAACCTGAGAACAGATGACGCTCTATAATCCTGAGCCACCTGGTCCCGGTCTTAAGATGCCCCATACAGAGTCAGGGACTCTCCCAGACTGTCCTTATAGCGCTTTCTCTGGTCACTAACCCTTAATTTTGCCATTACTTCCCCATTGAAAATGCGTTTTGGAAGCCTATAATCACCCATGCATATACATTTTTGGTCCATTTTGATTTTACCTTTACAACCATATCGTTGACAGGTTTACAGTTGTAGGAGTGAATCATTTGTGACGTGATCACTCCACTAGATCCAAAAATGCGATGTAGGAAATGTTGGGCGAACATTTTAAGGCTCTAAATGTGCTTTACTGCACCTGATCATCCAAGGCAAAATAGAGGGTCGAAGAGGTGTTGGCAGGAGGCAAATCTCCTGGCTCCGCAATATACGTGATTTGACTGGTATAAGGAGCATTGTGGATCTTTTTCGGGCTGCCGGGGACAAAAATGCCTACTCTCAGGTGATAGTCAACGTTAGGGGGGACCTGACATGACACTAGGAAGAAGAAATGTGCTTTCAATTGGGAACCCAAGTCTCCATAGAGAAGTGTGGGAAAGACTATGGCCTTGTAGACAGAAATGTATAGTTTCAAGGGGAGTTTGAAAGAGTCCATACTGATGATGCGAATGTATATTTTTCCAGAGCCTGCTGCATAAGATTTCGGAGCACCGCGTAGACGTGGGTCGCGGGCCGGGCGAGGAGGGTACGGGCACTGTGAGTGGCGGTACAGGCTCCACCAGTAGCAGCGGAGCGCAGGTCAACCGGGTCATCCAGTACGTGGCTCACAAGTACTGCGTTGACAGCAAGAACCACTTTGACGACCTCTCAAAGATAATACAGAGGGTCCTGGCTTGCAGGTACAGTGTTCATTGAAAAATCAGTCACGTTTTGTATTTTGATATTCAATGGTATGTTGCAACAGGAATGAAGATCGATGATGCACTTGTGTGTATGAAAAGAAAAGCATAATGTACGGTGATGTTCTAGTAGCACCCACTCTTATGATTGAACAGTTTTTTTTATGAAAATAGAAATTTATCTGTTTTACATTTATAAGTTTGTTCATACATGGATATACATTAGAAAATAACAAAAGCAAATTTAAGTGACGTAAACCAGTATCTTCACCTATTAGGGCTTATGGTCTTTGTGTAAGTACATGTGCACATGCATCAACATGATATTAAAATCTACAAAGGTTTCTTTGGAGTTCGTCTTCCCTTAGTAAGTTTCCTGTGGTTTTCTTACCAAATATGTTTTTCTGATCGTATATAGATACAAGGAAGTCATCTAATGACCGCAGCTACTGTCTTCCTATTCTTACACTCAATGTGTTTATTACACTCAATGTGTTTGTAATTTGTTTATTAAAATATTGTTCCACTTAACATATTGGTATAACCCTAACGGTTTCATGGTTTTTACCTCAACATCAGAGAGCACAAACAAGACTCCTTTCATCAGAAAAGCACAAACAATACTCCTTTCATCAGGGGAGCGCAAACAAGACTCCTTTAATCGGAATAGCACAAACAATACTCCTTTCATCAGGGGAGCATAAACAATACTCCTTTCATCAGGGGAGCACAAAAAAGACTCCTTTCATCAGGGGAGCACAAACAAGACTCCTTTTATCAGGTGAGCACAAACAAGACTCTTTTCATCAGGGGAGAGCAAACGAGACTCCTTTCATCAGAAAAGCACAAACAAGAATCCTTTCATCAGGGGAGCACAAACAAGACTCCTTTCATCAGGGGAGCACAAACAATACTCCTTTCATCAGGGGAGCACAAACAAAACTCCTTTCATCAGGGAAGCACAAACAAGTCTTATTTTCACCTCATCATTGGATGATATGAAAACCTTGAAACCGGTAGGGTTTTACTGTTATGTTATGTGGAATACAGTGTTTTACTTAACAAATTACGAATAATATTATTTAATTTTTTAATGTTTTTATTCCATCAATAATAGCGGGCTTAAGTCCTGACGCCTAAAAAACGCCTTTGAGGAGAGTTTGCTCTCTAAACGGCACTATATAAATTGTCCTTTTATTATTACTAAGATTTTGCAACGGGGTTGTGAAGTCTTCATTTTTTTTATCTTTTGAGTGGTCGCAAGGCTATAAATCTTTAAAGATTGAACTTAAAGCTGGTTGGTTAAGAGAAATTGCTTTTATAGCAATAAGACCACCAGATGTACTGTGTAGAACTAAGAATACCAGTTGATATATTTTTTGCTTATTGTTGTTTTTCTTACAGACGTGAATTGGTGGCCTATGACAGATCGCAGAGTGAACAATTAAAGGCTGATGCACAGCCGGCTTATACAGCATTATTACAACAAGAGACCAACAAAACATTGGGTGAGTAGGATAATAATAAAGCTGAAATATCGTATTTATTCTTTTCGAGGGGCCCTCCGTCTCCTCTCCTGTTGGAGATTGGCCGCCATCATGGCAATCTTGATCTTGTTTACTGTAGAAAGCACGGAACAAATTAGTAGAACTGGAACCAACCCACTCCTGTAATTTCAACATTTGAAGGCATCCCTCGAAAAGGGGGTCTAACACATCTATCAATAAGTCCCGGGACTAACCAACAGATGACGCCTCTAATAACAAATCCATACCATTCTCAGTTAGTACCAACCTTTAGAAGTTACGTGTCAAACTTTCATGACATTCCGACATTGTGTCATTGAGTTAGTGATTTTAGTGACGCTACTTTTGCTATTTTCAAAATATTTTAAAGACATTGTAATTTGTTTTATCAAACACTGTTTATTCCACTTTTTGTAACGGTATAACCCTACCGGTTTCAAGGCTTTCACCTCATCATCAGTCTTGTTTGTGCTCCCCTGATGACTTCCACCAGGTAATTTAATTCCCGGTGGTTCCCGAAATATGATAAGGTCGTAGTCTGATAAAAGAGTTCATCTGGTATCAATATTACTCACGCACGGTAAAGTGTTTGAGTCTTGTTTCCTCTTCACTTATTGGTAGAGACAACTGACGGAAGAAGTCTTGTTAAAAACCAGACTAAAAGCCAATGTTTTCTTTTGAGTTATATCGGGTATCGAATCCATAAAAACCACCAGACCGAAAGTGCAAGGGAAAAGAATATAATTTTTATCTTGTTATTTTATGTAATTGTGTTGAAACTGTCAAATGTAAAATAAATAATTATACATTTTTGAAATTGAAACTCTGATCTCCGTGAGATATCTTTGACTGTATGCAGTTCTATAGTGAAAATTGTATTTGGATTCCAGAATGGGAGTCGGGCCACTGTTACGGATGCGCCCTCTCCGCTGCTTCACACTGCCTGACTCTGCTGCGCGCCCTCGCCTCCTCGCCGGAGCACCGCCAGAGATTATGCCAACTGGGATTGGTGCAAGAGCTGGTGCAGCACAACCTCAGGCGGGGGACACCGCAGGTGACTAACTATCTTCTGTGGATTTCAACATTTATCTAATAGTGGCACCCTAAATAAAATAATTTATATTTGTTTAAATAGCTTTGGCATCACTTTGTGGAAATCCACAGTTAATATAAAATTTAAACGCGTAGTCTTAAAAGCCTTACCTAATGAGATTAAGAGCGCCCGCACACTAGGCAGCCTAGCTGCGGCAGCCGAAATTTTGAGCAGCCAGTTATAAGCAGACGGTCGACCATTGAATCGAGCGAGATGGACGTGGAAGATGTTATAATTGTTTACCTTTTGTCTCGTAAGAAACGCAAAGCAAAAAGGAGGCGTTGGATTCATCCTTTACTTCTGGAGCGGCACTCAAAGGGCTTATTTCAACATTATTTTAAGGATCTTCCAAACTACTCTGATCATTTTTTTTTACTATACAAGAATGTCAATGCAATAAGATTGATAACCTATTGGAAAATATAAAAAAATTCAATTATGGTTGCTAATAGTCGTATGCGAGCTTGTATAACTCCAGAAGATAAATTGGTAATTACTTTGAGGTATGTACACAAAACAAAATGTTATATTTACTTTTAATAATATCACGAATTTCGTTTAGGAACGCAAAATACGTCTGGCTGCTACGACAAGTGCGCGAAGACTTGATGCAGCCACATATATTTGTCTTGTCTCGCTCTGGCTGCGCGCACCCAGTTGGCTGCCGTGCAGGCGTACACGTTCTAATGGCGCGTGCGCGCGCTCCAATGAGCCGCCATAGTTCGGATTGGCTGCCGCAGCCAGACTGTCTAGTGCGTCCTAAACCAACATTTTATACGCTTTATTGATAATTCTTTTTCCGTTACTCAAGAGCCAAGACGAGGTGAGGCAGCTGATCTGCGTGGTGACCCGCGACAACCTGCCGGCAACCAAGGACCTGTGTCGGTTGCTGTCGCAACGCATCACACTCGGTCTGTTGGGCCACGCCGCCGCACAAGACCATACCAATGCCGTGAGTCGATACAACTTATCTGTTGACTAGTTCATAAACACAAGTACTACTACAGTTAAACTCCGTTTAATTGATTGAAATAATCATTCGTAAATTACAGGTTTCGCTTATTCATCAAATTCAAATGTTAAATTGCGCCAAATGCTCGTGGATGGATGTTTTTCGATTTTTTTATTATCTTCTCAATCTCTCTTGCCGTAGTAGAGCACGGTTTATTCTCGGATCAAAACTTTAATTTGGCCAACATAAATAGTAATTAGCCTTCCAGAGCAGACACCATCTTAAAGTGTCGTATTATCGTTATGTTTAAAGCACATTTGACACACTATCACTTACTGCATCATCACCATATACTGTACATATTTATTTTTGTTTTGCGGTTATAAAAAATCTTAAGCACTGAAAATACAATTTATTTTATTACATCTTCAAAATGACGCTTAAAAAACGGCTTAAGCAGTTTGGGTAAACAATGGTTAAAAAACCTTTCATAATAATATACATTCAGCATGTTTGGAATGACGTTAGTAATAAAAATATTGTCCTTACGACATCTATCTGAGAAATATGAATCTACTTTTTGATATGTGGGTACATTTCATATTCACAATACTCTGTGCCACAATGCTCCGAATGTATTTAGTACAGTATTGTTACAAGTTTGTCTTGCCCTGTATAAGAGTTGACATGTGTCGCTTGGTCCCCGCTTTAAATAAACTTAAAATGGTAGCATAGCGTTGCTAGAGATCGGTTTATAGAAATCCGTTGTTAGAGGTCCGTGATTAATGAATTAAAAAAGTTGAAAGTTTTAAAAGTATTTATTTAAATAAAAATGGCGAGAATTAGTGAAAGAAATATATTGTTATGTGAAGGGGAAGAATACTTCCAACGGAAAGTAAGAATTGTATAAATGTAAAGAAGTAATCCTGCGAAGGGCTCATGCCAAAGATAATCCGGAGGAATGGGAAGAAAAGGATATACAAGCTACTAATTACATATATGGCGTAACAACTAACAAAGCTGGACGATGAAAAAAAAATGCAACAAAGAGTGAAATAAAAAAAAATTCTAGATAAAAAATATAAATATTGTTAATAATGTTTTTTGTGAAATTCGGAGAAATGTTGAAATTAATATAAATTTTGTTTATGGCAGAAAACTGATTAGACTGAATTGCAATTGAATTTTTGTGTAACATTTAAGTTGATAAAAGATTTTTTTTTGAATAGTAGAAGTATTGTTTTGAGTTGAAGGTTAAATGTTACTAATGTTTAATTCTGTCATGTTTGTAATTTGTGAATATAAATTTACGGAGGCGTGTTGATATGTGGGTACATTTCATATTCGCAATACTCTGTGCCACAATGCTCCGAATGTATTTAGTACAGTATTGTTACAAGTTTGTCTTGCCCTATATAAGAGCAAATCATGTATCACTTGATCCCCGCTTTAAATAAACTTAACACTACTTTCTGGATAACGCAATTGCAACGTTTACGCAAAGACCACATATTTTGGAGTCTTTCAGAATACTTCTCAGTTTGGAGAAGAAATACGTGAAATCTACATTGGGTTTCAGGTGGTACGATCACATGACGAATTGCCATTTAGTGTGTCAATTCACCTCATCATCATCATAAGGAATACAAGTATGTCGTAAGACGTCTCTGCTCAGGTCTCATTACAGTCCAGCACTCCACGTCTTCACACGAAGAGCCGAGACTACGAATCTTCATATCGCAACACTGGCATACGGTGTAGGATGTGTGTCTGATGTATCGAGTCTCTTGTGATTGATAAGAGCACAGTTTTCAAGGAGCTGACTCTTCACCCTTGTTGTAGTGGTTATTGACTGGCTGTCAACGTTGTCTTTGGTCCCAGTAATCGAGCCTTCAAATTTAAAATCATTGGAGTAGATACGAAACTCACGGTATGTCATTGCACGATAACAGCATATGTTGATAACACTATTGCACATAAATTGACAACAACATTAGCTCATGTATTTGTCACGTACATGTATTTGTACTTGAAGTCTTTGATAATAATTGTAAAAGGACAATTAATTCAGCACCATGACAATTTATTAACCTGACCTTACTCGGAACTCGAATCCACTACTATTGTTAGATAAAAAAACATTATAAAATTAATATATCGTCGTCATACAAGAGAAAGTGACCAAGTGCATTTTTCGCGAAAACGTGATTAACCTTTCCTTCCCTGTGTTGGGTATCTTCTACACGTTGCTTCTAATAACCATCAATATCTCTATAAATATAATAAATACAAGGTTAAGATTTTAGGTATTCCTCCATAATATATTTACGCATTGATTTAAAAAATAATATTAATAATAATCAGAATTTATCGACTACATCGAGGTGTTTTGTAAAGATCGAAAACAAATTCGCATTTAAACGCTGCGAGTGCCTCGTCTTGACGATAGGTGAATAGTATGCGGGAAGCGCGACATTATATTCGCATCTCACTCTTGCATACTAGACTGAATTGCGAGGAGCTGAATTGTCTCAACGCCGCATGCATAAGCGTAAGCGCCGGGGTATGCGACTGACGTTCCGCGCCTCTAGTAGCTTCTAAGCTTGCAAATAGGTTAGACGTACGCCCGTTCCGTGAGCGGTGCCAGATGGTTTTTTAATGTTTTCAGCAAATAAATCTCAATTATTATAATTTTTAACTTCAATTATAATTAATTAAGGGGATTATCTATGAATGTTCTTATTTTTCCGATTTAAAATCGCTAATTTTTTATTGCGTACTCACTACCCAACACCGGAGCATGCGTATTATTTTTATCACCGTAAGGGAAGGGTTAATAACTATCTGACACCTTATACTAACATAATGGTGGCCTGGAAGAAATAACCCAGCAAGAACTTGGAAGAATAATAATAATATCTTGACTTGTTTAAAATGACTATCTGCATTGATGTTTATTTTCTTACAAGCAAAATTGTATGAAAATTTTCAAAAATATTTATTTCTTTATTTTGAAAGCAATGAACATTTCTATACACACAAAAATAATCACAAGTGTGAATACATTTATTTAAAAAAAAAATTGAAAACAAAAGTGTAAAAATGGTTAAATTGGCTCTCCTGAACATTTTGCATTTTGTTAGTTGGTCACTTGCTCCTGTATGACGACGATATATAAGTTGAATGTAAGTATATAAAGGTAGTAGCAGCTGCTACCAGATTCGGACCCCCCTTTTTTTAGACCATTGAGAACTGAACCCGAAACACCCGCGTGCAAATCAAACATCGTACCAACTAGGCCAGTGATGGGTAACCTATGACACGCGTTTCAGAGTTGACACGCCAAGACATTTTGGGTGACACACGTCGTTTACTGACGATCTTTGCCCAAGAAAGAGCGATGCGCTTTCTTCGCTAGTATACTTTCAAGACAGCATCTCGGCTCAAGAGTTTGTCGACTTGAGGTTCAAACTCATGAATCTAGAAAGAAATCGTTTGGAGAATGAAGAAGAGTGCCACTAAGAAAAGATATGTTGAATGCTTGGAACCGATTACCGAACACTTTTGGCACTCTGAAAAATCTAGCGATGGCTTTACTCACAATATTTCCCTCAACGTACTTCTGTGAGACCTTATTCTCGTTGCATTGAATAATATTAAAACAAATAAAAGAAACCGACTGACTGATGATGTGTGTAACGCTTGCTTGTGTTTAAAATGTACTCGTACCAACCTTCAATTGAAGATTTAGTAAATGCAATTCAGCAACAAAAAAGCCACTAATGTAAATAATAATTTGTTTTTGCTTTTTAATAAAACCAAATAAATAGTTCAAAAACAAAACTTTCATTTACTAGGGCTGCAATAATTATTATTATTCCTAGATGTGACACGGCACCCCCGGGTCAAGCCAGGTTTTCTCAGAATTTTGACACGCCGAGCTAAAAAAGTTACCCATCACTTACCTAGGCGATGGAGGTTGTCAAAACCTTCGATAAATGTCACCAGTAAAGTTTTAATAACACTAAATTTCGTGATGGATTTGTGTGAAAACGACATTGTTCGAGTGTTTTTATCTTTGGTACGTATTATTTTCAGGTACGTCCCTTGGTGCTGCTGCTGGGAGGTCTGGTTAAGATTCAGGACTGTTCCGACTGTTGGGAGGTGCGCCTAAGATGCATCATTAGACTCTGGGTTTGGTGAGTTGTTCTTTTCTAGAAAATATCCATAAACCTCTACGTAGAATAAATCACAATTTCAAAGAGATTTAGCGTTTTACGAAGTTAAAAAAATTGATAAAAAGCGATGAATTAATACAAGACGACTAACCCGCATCATGTATGGTTTCTAAACTGTTATAAAACTATGCTTGAAGAGAAATGGAAAATATACAATACATATTCTCAAAAAAATTTAAATTAAACAGAAATGCCAATATGTCATCTACACACATCAATTCTGCTACATGCGCTACACATAGAACGTATTTAGTGTCAATTTCTCAAATAAAAGACTGCGCTCAACAGAACAATTCAACTCTGACAGCTGAATGTCAAAATTGTATAATCTTCACTCACAGTTTGTTTATTCAACACTACTCGTAAAACAGAATACATGTGTAACGATGCATGTCCGGATGGAGGCGCGCCGATGATGATTAACGGCAACCGGATCCCTCAGGTGAATAAATTAAGATACCTGGGTGCCACCATCACCTCCAATGGTGATCTCCGGACGGAGCTGCCCATCCGCATCGGAGCTGCCAGCGGGGCGTTCAACAACATGGATAGGATTTGGAAGGCGACTGGATTCAGCGTCACAACAAAATGCCGCCTGTTTAACGCATGTGTTATCCCGATCCTCCTGTACGGCTGTGAGTCTTGGCATCTCACCAAGGCTCAGGAGCGCAAGATACTTAGTTTTGAAAACAGGTGTCTCAGGAGGATATTGGTAATCAGGTGGTATGGCTACATAACAAACGACGCTGTACGTCGGCGCACCCGGCAGGGGTCTGTCGTCTCTGTAATTCGGGAGAGACGATGCTCCTGGCTGGGACATGTTCTGAGAATGTACGATGATAGTTGGCCGAGGCGAGCGCTATTTTTCTGTCCATTGGGGTCCCGACGGCCTGGAAGACCCTCTGTCACGGTGTACCGTTCCTATGACAAGGAAGTCAGAGCGTTAGGAATGTCGTGGAGGGAGATTACCAACACCGCTCTGAATGGAGAACACTGGTGGCCTCCCTATGCTCCCTTATGGAGCTTTAAAAGAACGGTGAATTGACTCGTACATCAGGATGTGAATAAAAAGAAATTGTTTCAATTTTATAATTTTTTGTACATAGCGTGCCTCATTTAATTTCCAAAAGGGAAATAAAATAGTGCGACATCTGTTATTACAAATAACAACTAAGACTGTGCCCTATTATGCGGATGTTATCAGGGAATACTCCATCTAGAAAATAAACAATATTTTGATTCTTAAAAACTGTTGACATAACATCATCATCAATAAGCCATGTCCCTATTAGTAAAGACAGAGAGAAAAGATCTCATATCACTTTTTTTACTTCATTCTTCTTTCCCTTAAATTAAACTCTTGGTTTGTTATCATCAGGACTGTCTCTCTTGACATGTTTACTTCAAGCTATCCTTCCACGTTTTTGGAGGTCTTCTTGGGGGATGATTGCCAGCGAATTTTCATGCATTGTCAAGTAGAAAACTCTCGTGTTATCCATCCGTTCCAAATATACAATATTTTCATGCATTGTCAACTAGAAAACTCTCGTGTTATCCATCCGTTCCAAATATGCAATATTTTCATGCATTGTCAAGTAGAAAACTCGTGTTATCCATCCGTTCCAAATATCCAATATTTTTTAAATGGTTTTCATTTCATTAGTTCTTAACAGGGAATTGAATTATGATACACCGGTTGTCCCATCGCTATGGTTGACTATTACAGGGAAAATTTCGAAAATGTTAGAATTTATAAATACTTTTTGTAGAAAAAAACATTACAAATTATGAAATATGCAGTTTATCAAATTGACAGAATTTTTTTTCAGAACCTAGAAAATAGCGAAAAATATGAATTATTGTTTTTATAATTCAACGTATTCTTACTGTTATTACCTTTTGATTGATTGCCTTCCATATGTAGGTGCTGCCCATACCTGTCGAATGGACTGGGTCCTTTGCCTGCGCTGGAGGGCGAGGAGTGCGCTCCGCCCCCTCTGCACTCTTCGGGGGCCGCCCAGGATGCTCACGCGCTGCAGCAGGTGGCACTGCCCTGCCTGCAATACCTGCACCATCTTATGCAACCGCCTGCATCCTCCAACAAGGTAACCAAGAAAGGTGTTAAAGAAGCCTTAATTGAAATGCAGTCTGAAATTCATTTAAAAAATCTTAGTTTCAACGGTACACCCCTAAGTTTGAAGACAAGCGTCTTACCAACTTAGATGTTCCTTCGTCAAGGAGTAACTCTTTGGTATCGGTTTAGTCTTCGTCTAATAAATGAATTGTTCTGAATATATCCTATAGGGCAGGGTATTAAGATAGAACTTTTGCTGTTGCTGGTCCTGTGGCGTGAAATTGTCTACCTCTTAGTGTTTGAGATATGGGGAGGCACGTGTAGCTTTAGGAAGCACTTGGAGACAACCATTTTTGGGAGGTCTTAGGGAAATTAATGATACTAGTTGCAACCCGTGAAATATTCACGGAAGTAAAACAAATTCTACATTTTTGAAACACCGAATGGAGCAAGATCAGTTTAAAGTGTTTTGGTTTCATTAATGTTTAAAGTTTAAAATAAAAAAGGTACATCTTGATTGATGAATTACTTAATTCTCAAAAATCTCTTTATACACCATGTGATGTTTTGTGTATAAACATTACTGTTGTTCAATTTAAATTGTTGATAAAGTTTTCCTTGAAGACTTGTTGCAGATATATTGACTTGAATGTTTTCGCGTTTCCGACAACAAATATAGATGTAGGAAAGTACCTAATCTAATGGCTGCAACCACTACCTTCCTTACACTCAACTTGTATATATTTTATTTTGTAATATTTTTAATGTCAATAATAGTGGGTTCGAGTCCCGACTTGGAGTGCCATTGAGGAGAGTCTGATAGCTAAATTCCTAGATCATTTATAAGTTTTTTATTATTATAATTATTTAGGCTAATGGCTTTCCAAAGACAAACCACTGTTCCCTAATGTACTAAAATATTTACCATTGCGTCTTTCAGGATAGCAGCAGTCAAACAGAACAACAACTTCCCGAGGCCCCTCCACTAGATCTAGGAGCCTGGCTAGCGGGACGTATTTCGTACGCTGACTGGCGACGCCGCCGCTCTGTGCCCACTGCACCTCCACAAGACCCCGAGAAGCAAGAGCCGCTCACCGACAGGGATGAAAAGCTGGCCGTCAAGTACACAGCCAAGTGGAAGAACAAGGTATATTCTCGCTTCAGGTCGAAGATGTGCGCATTCCAGTTTCTATTATCACGATTATAGGTGACGTCCACCTTCATCTCTTGCCAGGGATACTTTTGAAAACGGAGTTCCAAGGGAGGTTTCATCAACATATCCTCCATTTGTTTTTTTTTTTTCTTTTTTATCCACTTTGCACGGATTTCTCTTGTTACACAAAGAGGGTCTGCTTCTAGCGTTAGCTTATTCGTTAGGAATAATATCAGCCAGGATTCTTCTCATACTGCTAGGCGGTACCGAGAATATATCAACCGTGTCATTCAGTTGGTTCAATATCTCTATACCACGCGTGACTGAGTGTTTAGCCATGATATTCGTCCTGTAAGGTATGTAGAACAGAGGGTGATTCCTTGCACGGCTATATTTATTGGGTACATATTAACTTAGTGCTTCTAGAATCGCGGGACAGTTAAAGGAACCTTGGAAAACCTTTATTAGGAATATCGCAATTGATTCTTGCCTTCTTGTTTCGAGGCTTCTATAATTACACACCGGGAGAAGTTCGGCATGGTGCGCATATTTTGGGTTATCGCCCTTGGTTCTGTACCATAGATATCTGAGGATTTTTTTTTGTATTTGTTCTATATTGTTTTTATATCTGAGCTGATGAGGAGCCCAAACTGTAGATGCATATTCTAATTTGGTTCTAATTAGATAATTATATAAGTTTCGGAGGATATCGGTGCTGTTAAATTCTCTCGATATTCTCATTATAAAACCGAGTAGTTTGTAACAGTCCGATATCAAACGTGAGACATGGTTAACGAACGTGATTCCGACATCAAAGGTTACGCCCAAATCTTTGAATTCCGAAACTTTGTTTAGTGCCACTCCCTGTATAGTATACTGATGGTGGATTGGTGAAAACGATCGACTATAAGATACACAGACACATGTATTAATGTTGAACAGAAGATGATTTTGCTCACTCCAGGAGACTAGGGAGTCTAGGTCCTGTTGTAACTGCAGTCGTAAGGTGAATTGATCTTTTTGAAAATTTGTTGTTTCCTTTAACTTTGCATCCCCATCAGCGGTGGCTAACTTATACAAACAAGTATTTAAGTGATCCACGTTTATCTCAAATGTTTCACTAATATTTTATTCATAGTTAAGGCATTCATACTGTGGAGGTTTAAACTGTTCACCGCATTAAAAATCAAATTCCACGAATCCTGTGCGCGGCACAATTTCAGCGTTTTTTAATTTCTAAGTTTAAACACATATTTTGTTTAGAACCACTGATATTTGATTACAACACCAAGTAAACATGACACTTAAGTAATTTTCTGATAATAAATAATAGTCATTACTCTTAAGGAGACTCATTAAATAAAGGAGATAAACTAAACATAACGTAAAATAAACAAAGGAATGCTACGATCAAATCAATGCTTCATGACACTCACCCAATCAAATGCATATAGCACTAGTAATGTTTATTTACGTAAGAGAGACTTAGTAATGTTTATTTACGTAAGAGAGACTCATCGCAGGACTCGATCCGCGCGACAGGTCGTTAATGCTGGAAATATTAAGAAACCAAAAAAATTCGGCGCTCTGTTTATTCAACAATATCTCATAAACTAATATATTATTTGACAAGGTTTTCAGAGATGTCGCTAGAATAAAGATTATTTTAAATTTTAGTTCAATTTTTATTCCGGTTTTGTGTCATTTTTTTTAAGTATTTGTGATTTGAAACTTGGATTGTCGTCAGATCACAGGCGTTTGTGCTTCCCGCGGGGAACACGTTAAAGACATTGTTATTTGTTTAGTTCAACACTGTTTATTCCACTTTATATATAACTGTATAACCCTACCGGTTTCAAGATTTTCACCTCATCATCAGGTAGCATAAACAAGACTGAATTATGTTCGAACTAGTACCAACATACACGCTTCTAATGGTAAAAATTCGGGCTGGGGATTGTTGGTAGAGGGAGGCAGGAGACAACTTCAACAATCAGTGGTGAGATCTTAGGAATGTACGAGTGGGTTAGAACCAGACATGACTAACCCACAAAAATATAAAATTAGAGTAAGGCACATACGCTACATCTTTATACCCATTTCTATCAGAACCAAACATGATTATGAGTTTATAGTTCACTATAAGTGCAGACATCTACCGTTACATTTTGGAATCAACAGGAAAAAAACTTTGAAGTCAATTATCTCGAAACAAAATAAATGTGGGCTAGTCATGTCTGGTTCTCATATATGATGAGGTAACAACATTGAAACTGGTAGGGTTATACCGTTATACAAAGTAGAATAAACAATGTCGGAGTAAACAAATTACAATGTTTCACTAATTTCCGTTATTTTAGTTTAAATTAAGTATGTACTCGTTAAATTAATATTTTGCTACCGAATATGGTTTTTATAATTAACGCTTTGAACGCGGGTGCCACATATGCGGGGCGGTAGAATGTATGGTTCTAAATCGCGTACGCCACATATACGGGGCAGTAAGGTTACGCTTGCTTTGCGCAGTATGTATTGCGCACTATATTGAAATATTTAGTTTAAAATAATCTTCAAATAATACGCTTATTGACATCTGTTGGAATCAGACAGAAATTTTGTCTTTGTTTGTTAAAATGATTTTAGAATTTGTGTTGTTGAATCGTGATATTTACCCAGTGATTTGGGAATTCCCGCTTCTTACAAATAACGTATTGCGCAAGCGCATTACGTTATTTCTAAGATCATTCCAGTCTCGCGTTTACGGCTTGCGTCGATGTGTGAATAGATCGATATCGTGTGAATATTTTAAAGTGTAGATACGAGTGTCATTAAATAATGTGCGTATAAGTGTTGCAGCAATTAATGATATAATATATATTTAACTTTCGGCGCAGTGGTTCTCGCGTCCATAAAAACAAAATGGCGTTGTTACTTTGGCGAGTACAAGTTGTATGACCTATTTGTTTTCGGTTGATATTTCCTTTTCTGTTTACATTTCAAACACATTAAAGATATGAAAAATAACAAGAATCATTTATGAATTAAGATGAGTTGTTTAAAATAAGATGACTTTTATCGTTATTGATATATCTCGAGATTGATTTAATGACAAAAACATGCCGCGGACATGTATCTTATAACTTTTATACAGAAACGCGTTCAAAGGGTTTTAGCGGGATGCTTTATTGATACGTCGTGATGATTATGATTGTTTTGTATTTAAAATAAAATACGTCGATTCAGGAATGTGGAAAGTGAGAGTGAGAATGAATAGTAAACAGCAATGAATGGTCAAGTGAATAATAATCTTTATTTGTCGATAAGTAGGTATTTATAGATGTGCGTGAATGCGCCCGTAACAACAGTCAAGTGAATAATAATCTTTATTTGTCGATAAGTAGGTATTTATAGATGTGCGTGAATGCGCCCGCAACAACAGTCAAGTGAATAATAATCTTTATTTGTCGATAAGTAGGTATTTATAGATGTGCGTGAATGCGCCCGCAACAACAGTCAAGTGAATAATAATCTTTATTTGTCGATAAGTAGGTATTTATAGATGTGCGTGAATGCGCCCGCAACATATACTTTATCTCACTCCTGTGCGTGCAGAGGCGTTTGCAGACGTTGCGAACAATATAGTGGGTAGAATATTTATCTCTCTACCGTGGAATGCAACGTAAATATTATTTGCCTGTTAACAATATTAGTGTTCTGGTATGCGGATTTTGGACATATCCAAAGTTCGTTTCGTCGGTCGTTGACCGTGCATGTTGACAATATTTAGGGACGCCGGTATTCCCTACAGGGTTAAAAAAAACATTGATCGAGTAAAATAATACAAAAAGTTGCGATATTTTAAACAAATATTACGGTGAAACGATGCTTAGAGGAACGATCCATTTTTCTATATTTTATTTTAAATAAATTTGGAACTTGGTAAAATAAACTTATATGTATGGGAAAACGATTATTCAACGAAAGATCAATCGAGATTTTACGTGTTTTTCTTTGCAGGCATTCCGCAATGGGGGCACAGTGACACTGTCCCTCGGAGACGGGGGATGGCTTCAGCCGGTGATGTTCAACCCCAGCAGCCGCATGGCGCGGGACACGGCCTGCCAGATGGTCAAGTCCCTATGCACTTCGTACGAGAGGACCAAAGCTGTAAGTATTCTCGGACATCTTTTCACATTACGAGTTGACGCAGACTAGAATTTATTTAATTCCTCGATTATGTCTTAATAACATTTCGGTTTATTTGTGTATTACTTTATTTTATAGTGCATAATATTGTGGGCTTACTATTTCAATCTGTTACAACCAACCATACGATTGTTTTACAAAGTTAAAAGTGGAAGTTTTACATTTTTGATGTAGTGAAAAAAAAACATGTATTATATTAAACTTTTGTTGTATACAATTCAAACTTTTCCAACCAACCAATGTTTAAGAGGCTTTCCATTGGAAATGGAACCTCTAATCTCCGGGCTGGAAGTGTCAAATCATTCTGTGTACTAAATACATTGCTTATCATGCCTATATAGAAAAATATTGTTATTTGTTTTATCAAACACTGTTTATTCCACTTTTTGTAACGGTATAACCCTACCGGTTTCAAGGCTTTCACCTCATCTTCAGGGGAGCACAAACAGTCTTGTTTGTGCTCCCCTGAAGATGAGGGGAAAGCCTTGAAACCGGTAGGGTTATACCGTTACAAAAAGTGGAATAAACAGTGTTTGATAAAACAAATTACAATGTCTTGAAACCTCCACAATGTTAATGCCTTAACTATAAACAATACAGTGGTACCTCGGGTTACGAACTTATTTCATTCTTTGATTCCGTTTGCGAGCCGAAATGTTCGCAAACCGAAATTCATTTTCTTGGGAGCCATAATGAGGGTTAATTTAATGCAAAATATATTTTATATGTACTGTACATTATATATATAAATAGCAAAAAAAATTGTATCAAGAACAACGAACGCAACGACAAACAATGTTCACGACGCGCGCAGCTGAGAACAACTAATGCGTAATTGCGTAATGCGCCATTACAACTAATTCGTGAGCCGAGGCATTGTACACAGGTCTAGTCAAAATTCGTTCGGAAATTGTGTTCGTAAGCTGATTTGTTCATGACTAGAGGCGTTCGTGACCCGAGGTTTGACTGTATGAAAAATATTGTTAAAACTTAACTTAAAGTGAAACAAGCTTTTCACTTTAATTTAAGTTTATTGTGTTGAATTTTTTCACATTTAAGTGTAAAATAATTACGTCTAAAAAATGGAGTTCTGCAATATAAACCCCAAAAAATTTATCGTTAAATAAAAACGTCATTATTTTCCGTATAACCTAATATCAATGTTTTACTTTCAGGTCCTCGTGTTGTTGACTAATTTCCTACCTGAGATCGGATCTGCAGGAGAAGCCAGCGAGCAATTCCTCCAACTCTATCAGAGTATGTTGTTCATTCCTCTAATATTCTTATTTCATTCTGTTGCCTAAGAATGTGTGGAAAATACAATGTACGACAGAATAAGGAATGAATGAAGGAAGATTCATGCTTTTAAGATGAAGAAAGGCTTGACACGAGAATGAGGGAAGAGTAAAAAGTCTTTATAGTACGAGAGTATCTATAACACAAGGTGTATGGGCGCATGGCAGAAGCACAAAGATAGAAATGAAGAGGAGATCTGTTTTCTTTGCCTACCTTAATAGAAACCCCATTTTGAAAGGTGACGAATTAAATGTGGAAAACTACGGACCTATGACTTTTCGAATAATTGGTTCTGGATTGTGTCGATGGCTATGTGAAGCAGTGAATAGCTACGAATCAACACAGTTTTGTTCGTGGAAAATCTACCCTTACAAATTTAATCCTTTATGAAAATTAGATTTCAAAGTTGACTTCGTCTATATAGACTAAACATGTGGTTTTTGCTAAAAAGAATGCTTGGTTCAGTAACCTAATAACTACCTCAAGGATCGTATATTTTGTGAGGATCATGTCTCACAAATCGTATGATTTTTTTTCGTAAAATGGTGTTCCACAGGGTTGTCAATTGGGGCCAATATTGTTTTTATTGTTTATTTATGACATAAAAGAGATATTTAATAATGTTGAAATTTTAATATTTTCCGTTGACATCAAAATTTATACGCTAATATCGAACACGAATTACTGTCGGATTCTTCAACAAAATAGTTCATACAAATGGTGCAAAGAAAATCTGTTTTTTTTTTTAATATTGCTTAATATCAGACAGTCGATCGTAGCGTGGTTGTTATTGCGACAGGATTTTGAGTACTTGGGCTTTCAGGATGAATGACGTGTGGAAAAGATTTGTCTGGGCTCATGAGTGTGGGTTTCTTCTTGTTGTTTAAATTTTGTTGTTTTTGTGTTTCTGTATGTTTTTTATTCTTATGATTGTGTGCGGTATATTGTGGGATGAATATTTTTGCTCTTTCTGGAGTGATGATGTGTGAGGAGTTTAATTTCGCATGATGTTTCCAGTTGTAATTGAGTGTAACTGTTTGTCAGGTTGATGAGAGCGTGCAACGGGGTTTGGTTTTTGTGTAATCAAAAATCGGAAAGAAGTATCGATTTATTTTTGCATGCTAAATATCCTCAGTGAGATACAGGCAAAAGCCTAGTTTACTGGGGATACGACAAATGAAAGGCAACAAACCCAGATCCATTAAAATTGTATGTCCAAATTAAATTACCTGTTGTTTTTTCACAAATTATGTATATTTCTTGTCATGTGTAATAATAAATAAATAAAAATAAAATCAAGTTGAAGGTTTCTTGCATATGTACTTCAAGACTCCAGTGTTGCCATTACTTGTGTAGGGAATACCGTCGTCCCTAAATATTGTCAACACGCACGGTCAACGACCGACGAACCAACCTTCGGACATGTACAAAGGTTGCATACCAGAACACTAATATTGTTTACACGCAAATAATATTTACGTTACATTCCACGGTGGAAAGAGAACGCATCGCGTTGTCTCGCCGTTTTCGCCAATAAATATTCTACCCACTATATTATCCGCAACGTCTGCAAACACCTCTGCACGCGCAGGAGTGAGATAAAGTATATATTGCGGGCGCATTCACGCACATGTATAAATACCTACTTATCGACAAATAAAGATTATTATTCACTTGACCATTCAATGCTGTTTACTATTCATTGATTGTTCACTCTCACTTTCCACATTCCTGAATCGACGTATTTTATTTTAAATACAAAACAATCATAATCATCACGACGTATCAATAAAGCATCCCGCTAAACTTGCAATAGGTAGGCATTGACAATTTTTTCAATAGATAGGCATTTACAAAGGAGTCATGTGAAATAGGTATAAACTGATCAATGATAATAATGTAACTTTTAACAGGTCTGGCTTCGGAGGCTCCATGGAAGCAGTTCCTGGCCTTGCGCGGAGTATTGTCCCTGCTGGCGGACCTGCTCACCAAGGAGATCGACCACCTACACAAACTGGAAGAGACCACCCTTACCTCTGACCTGGCTCAAGGTAATTAGCTATAAACATCATTTTATTATCTAATAAAATGTCGAATAATACAAAATAAGTGTAAGAAATGATAAAATAAGAGCTGAAACAGAGAGGCGACATTTCTATAAGAATATGATTTTAACACTTGCGTCATTCTGTCTGGGTAATGCTCAGAATGCCCCTCTCTTGCGCATGCGTGACAAGAGATTTCCCACCTTTTAATTTTTTTTCTTAAAATTGTACAATAAAATGTGTGTATTTTTTGGCAATAAAAACATAATTCGAATTAAGACAATAAATAACATATTAACAATATATAAATTCAAAAATCAAAGTTTTATATAAACAAACATGAAATTCAAAATTGTATATAAACAAACACGAAATTTAAATCAATAAAATATATGCAATTTGTAAAATATAAACACTACAGGAAATTTTAAAATAGGACAAACATATCATATAATCAAAGTTTAATCCTGTGGAGAAAGTTATCGCAATTGGGGCACGAAATAACTTTTGTTTCTATTCTATGTACTAAACACGCAGGTGTTTGACAAATATTGCAGAATAGCCTGCCGCCTTATTTCATTGTACATTAAATTCAAGTGTACATTGGCTACGTTAAGGGCCCTTTCTTCTTCCTGGCGCTGTCCCAACTCATTGCCTAGGTTGGCTGTTGGGGTCGGGTCTCCTCGTTCTCAGGCTGTATATTCTTCGGTTCTGGGTGTCACTTTCATCAAGGCCGTTTCTCTTCAGGATTTTGGAGCATCGAGTCATCCAGGAGTTCTTTGGTCTTCTTCTGGACGGCTGTCAAGGAAGATCCACAGACATTGCCTGATTTACAGTATGGTCTGGTGGTCTCTGTCTCATGTGCCCGTACCATCTCAGCTGTCGCTCTTCCCGCTTACTGTTTATGTCAGTGACTCCCAGGCTACCACGAATGCGTGAGCTCTTAATTTTATCTTTCAGTGATACTCCTGCCGACCACCTAAGCATTCGTATTTCTGCTGTTTCAAGTTGCCTAGAGTAGGAGCTGTACATAGTCCAGCATTCTGAGCCATACATAATTGCGGGTCTAACGATAGTCTGGTATACCTTTCCTTTCAGTTTTATAGGCAGTTTTGGGTCACAAGACGTTATGTTAAGGACCCTATTATACTCCATGAAAAATTCCACTGGGATACTGAGAAGTTTATTAATGAATTATTTCTATACAACCTAATCTTGTATTTAATTGATTTTCACCTTTGTATATTGTGATTACTTTGCAGGTTATGCCCTAAAACGGCTGACAGAGCTACTGGCCATGTTCCTGGAGGAGGGAGGAGTGCGGCGCGCATACAAGGGTCGGCTTATGGGTGCCGTCTTGGGCGGCTACTTGTCTCTACGCCGCCTTGTCGTGCAGAGGACGCGTCTCATCGATGACACGCAGGAGAAACTGCTAGAGCTGCTTGAGGAGATGACCACCGGTTAGCCATTCCTTATCTTTTGTATTTATAAATATCAATTTCGTCACCATCACTTATTTGTCTCTAACCGTAGCTAGCAACTCTTAAATAAGGTTTTTTAAATGAGCACTATATAACGACACCACTTTCTTAGGAAACCAATGCTTAAATTGACTTTTCATAAATTCTATGATACATTTTTTACGTATTTTTATTTTGCTAGGAACTTTCCACTATTTCTACAAAAACTGTCTTAATTATTAGGTGTACAAATAAGTTTCCGCCGTTTTTTATAAAAAAATGGGCATTTATTGTGAAAGAACGGAACCTCATGTTTTATTCGAAGTAGTACCCATCGCTTACCACTACTTTTCCCCATCTTTCTGTCAGCATACGAATACCGCGTCAGTCATCATCATCATCTTTTGAGGCTATCCACGAATCGACTCAATTTTTGGTATCTTCATATGATGTGAAGTGCTGCTCAGACAGGCCATGCGTCATCGATCAAAACAAGTGGTAATCAGAAGGAGCAATGTCTGGTGAATACAGCGGGTGGGGTAAAACTTCTCAATTGAGTGTTTCCAAATAGGTTTTGACCGGTGCCGCAACATGTGGACTAGCATTATCATGCAGGAGAATAATTTTGTCGTGTCTGGCGTAGTAGTGGGCGCGCTTTTCCTCGAGTGCTCGACTCAATCTCATCAATTATGTTCGGTAGACAGCCCCAGCAATGGTTTCATTCGGTTTGAGCAACTCATAATACACGACACCAAGCTGATCCCACCAAATACACAACAAGAGTTTTTTTCCATGAATATTTGGCTTAGCCGTAGATGTTGAAGCATGACCAGGGGATCCCCATGATTTCTTCCTTTTTGGATTATCATAATGGATGCATTTTTCATCACCAGTGACTATATGGTGCAGAAAACCCTTTCGTTTATGCCTGGCAAGCAGCATTTCACATGTGGAAAATTGGCATTCAAAGTTTCTCCGTGTCAGTTCATATGAATCCCAATTTCTTTGTTTTTGAATCATTCCCAATGATTTCAACCCATGTGAAATTGCTTGTTGAGTCACTCCTAATGTAAGTGCAAGTTCTTCTTGCGTTTGGCACGAATCTTGATCCAATAATACTTCCAATTCCGCGTCTTCGTACACTTTCGGCCTTCCGCTACGTTCTTTGTCTTCGATGTCAAATTCACCGTTCTTAAACTTTTGAAACCACTCACGACAACTTCTCTCACTTAAGGCAGCCTCACCATATGCTTCTACAAGCAATCGATGCGCCTCAGCTGCAGATTTCTTCAAATTGAAGAAGTAAATCAAAAGTTCCCGCAAATGACGCTTATTCGGCTCAAAACTTGACATTTTCGAACACAAAAAAATATGTTATACTGATAAAAATTCACTAATATTTCAAGGTCATGTTGTTGACAGATGTCCAACCTTACGATAATGACATTTTACATCTGACAATTTTAACCATAACTTACTGGTGGCGCCAACTTTTGTCAAACGGCGGTGACTTATTTGTACACCCAATATTTAGTTATATTTATATAAATATTTATTTGTTGTTTGTATTAAGTATTGTTTTGTTATAGGTATTGTATCGAGTGTTTAAATCGGACATTTTAAATCCGACAAGTAAAATCTTTCATATGGACGCAAAAAAGTTTGAATAGAGAGAAATTATTTTTGTCTAGATTGAAAAGTAGGCCTTTATTTGCCATGCTTTAAAATTTATCAAACCAAGAGAGTGTTGGGAAAAATAAATAATAATTTTTTTGCTGTTCTTTTTTTTTTGCCAAGCCATGTGTTGACGACCCCTGACGAGTATGATGCAAATAATTACGTAAAAATAATTGAAAACGTTTTATTTTTACACATTTTCGTGTAATCTATTCTAACAAAATTTACACATTGAGTATTTTAGGTTTACACATAGAAAAAAAAACTAAATATAAGGGGTTTGATGATTGTTTTTGCATATATCTATTTAAAATGCCTCAGGCCAAAAGAATATGCGAAATTTAACCATCTGTGTTCATTTCAGGTACTGAAGCGGAGACTGCCGAATTCATGGCAGTGTGCATTGAGACAGTGAAGAAATATCCGCTGCATGACTTCCGCACGCCTGTGTTCATCTTCGAGAGGCTGTGTTCCATCATATATCCCGAAGAAAACGACGTGGGAGAGTTTTTCCTCACCTTAGAAAAGGACCCTCAACAAGAAGACTTCTTGCAGGTTTGTGTAATTAAATAAACCTTAAACGTCACGAATTCCCTACTATTTGGAACTTTTCACTTTTCTGTCTTTCTAGATTTCGATCCTTTCGTGATTTTCTACAACTCGGACAGTGGGTCATTTCAATTGGAAACAATGTCAATGAGGCACTTAAAGACATATTCAAACTGATCAAGATTTGCTTGCAATGATGGTTCACAAAGTGTTAGTTCACGTGGAAAATAAAATAAATAAATTTATTGATAGCAACATAGTATGTACATAATACATTTAGACACATTTCAAGAACACATTAAATAGAGAATATATTAAAAAACAGAAGCTATCAAAAGATCTGGGCTCATCTAATAACATCTCCCCGGCCAAGATACACCCCACCAATATAGGGCGAGCCCAGCCACGGGGGCACCAGGTGTTTTTCAGCCCACACCATTGAACACGTAGAACAAGAAGTTAAAAAAAACTCAGAAAATAAATGGATGATCAAAAAAATACATTCAAGAGATAAAATGTACGAAGGGAGCCGAGTGAATGTGGTAGAAATGCCCGCACTAAGAAGACTGTGTAGTGTATCAATGTATAACATATTAACCTCTCCGTGAGTACCGCCCCAACCGCGGGGCCATGAAATACTGAGTCAGATAGCGTATGACCCCGTGGTTGGGGCGCAGTGATTATTTCTCGAATATTCGCAGATTATATCAGGATTTGTACTACCAATGACATCTTTTGCTGATACCACACAATTAAATAATTTATCGGCTAGTTACATGTTTTATCAACTGAACAAACGATGTTTTTTAATTTTCATTAATATCTTACTACTTGAGACGTTAATAAATGTAATTATAATAGAAGAATGCGAGCTAAAAACTAATGTGTTACGAGTTAGTAGGATAAAATAGAGCATTTTGAATATTACTTACAAAATCAATTTTGTATTTTACTTACAAAATCTCACTCGCATAGAGGTTAATAATATAACTTTCCAACATTTGTGTACAGGGTCGCATGCTGGGTAATCCTTACTCGTCCCTGGAGGCGGGACTCGGCCCACTGATGCGGGACGTAAAGAACAAGATCTGCGCCGACTGCGAGCTGGTGGCGCTGTTGGAGGACGACAACGGAATGGAGCTGCTGGTCAACAACAAGATCATGTCCCTGGATCTGCCCGTTAAGGATGTCTACAAGAAGGTAGAAGGTCACTTTCACTAGCACTAATATGCCTGTCTATAGGCCCTGTTGTCTAATCGATACTCTTCATTCTCGATGGAAAGACATACGTTCCAATTATTTCATTTCATCAGAGCAGGCCTCGGTTGCCTGTGGGTATATCAAAACGATTGGACAACTCAATTTCTATAACCGTGGTAGCTTTAATGACAATCTTTTTAGATTCAATATTGTCTCTTTCCCCCGGTTGTAATTTTTGTGGCCATCTGGATCGATTAATTTTATGTCTTAGATCGTGATTATCAAACACTCATGGTGTTTGATAATCACGATTAATCTGATAATCACCATGGACAATACTATGGGTGATTTATCAGATTGATGGAACGTGGAAAGTCAGAGAAGATATAGAAATTCTACGAATATAGAAGAGGCTTAAGGAAGGATGTGTGTTATGATAGGAAAGTCTGGAGATGGTATGTATATGTGTAAAAACTACTCAAGTCTGATTATTAGATTGCCTGCCTGTAACGTTGGTTGATTGCTGTGAAGTTTGCTTAAAACTTGCCACCCTATGATGGATAGTGAGTGACCAGGACTTACATAATGAAATAGTTTTATAGCTAATTACAAAAAATAACCTAGCAGATTTTGCATCATTTTAGTTTAAAACATACATTTTTCACTAGATGCTGGGCGTCCAGCATAGTGGCTGGCGGAATTGTTTAGCACAGTAAGGCAAGTGTTAAGCAAACTCGCAGGTATGACCGGAGTCAAGTAGAAATCTGCTTTTAATTGATTTGTTTATGCTTGATGGCCGATTGATTTAGATTCTGTTTCTCTGTGTTGATAACAGGTGTGGGCCGTATCGGGCGAGGGTGATGCGATGCGCGTGGTGTACCGCATGCGTGGCCTACTAGGAGACGCTACCGAGGAATTTGTAGAGACACTCAGCGCCTCCAGCACCGAGGCTGTGGATGATGAACAACTCTACCGGATGGCCAATGTGCTCGCTGATTGTGGTAATTATGACACTATTAATTAAACCTTTGGAATCCAAACTTACTGTAAATGGTGTTACCATAAGGTAATAACATCCAACCAACCAGACAAAAGTAAATAAAGGAAGTTAGTTACAAGGTCTTGAAAAAATATATAAGCTTGTGCATATAAGTCAAAAGTTCATAATACTGAACACACGTTTTCGTGTGAACGGACCTACATAAGTGCGGCGCGAAACACACGTTTCCGTGCGAGCAGACCGCTGTGTGTTAATATTATTTTTTTCATTCAATGCGTCGTAAATGTATTACGGAGGAATACCTAAAATCTGATTCCAGTATTTATAATATTTATAGAGATATTCAAGTTTTTAGAAGCAATGTGCACTAGTTACACATCACAGGGAAGGAAGGGTTAAACTGTTACTTTTGTTATTTTAACCGTTTTACTGCTGAGCCTTTTTTCACATATTATGCGAAAATTGCGGAAGAATTTTAGAGAAAAAATGATCTTTCAATAAGTGTGCACAAAATTGTGTACATTTTCATCAAATATAGAGGGATTTTTGTAATTCTTTCGGTTGTGTGTAGGGAACATATCAAACTAATATCGGTTGTGTGTAGGGAACATATCGAACATATCAAAATAACTGTATTTATTTATCTTTTAAAAATAAAAAAAAACAAAGAAGAATATAAAAAAAATTATATGCAAAAATGTTTTCCACACAAACTCCGTGTACTCCCTTCTTACACCGCGCACAAATTAGTGAAGATCGTGTTATTCCTTTACCTTTGTAAACATTCTGATTTCATCCTCTGTCACTAAATGAAGTTGTCACTGTCACTAAATGAAGTTCCGCAAGTGTTTTCATCATTGCTACTTGACGAATTCGACATCGTATGAGGGAAATAAACAATTTTTACTGATAAAAAATTACAAAAATTAATGTTATTTTCACCGCGATATACTTTTTAAAAGTTTATTTATGATTATTATTGACGAATTAAAAATGATTTGCGCGCCCGCACCGCGACACGTCTACACAGGTCGATATCTAAAATCAAACTGAGCAATAGTCGATGTCCCGACGGTACGCAGTTTTCGCGCAGTAATAAAGCGTCGATATATCGACGGCCCGCAGTCAAACGATTAATATGTTTTCTAATCATATTAAGAAAATAATTAGTAAAATATAAATAACAGTTTAAAGTTGGTGCAGGGCATCATCAGATGGCCATGCATCTAGGATAAAGAGATTTAAATTAATATAAAATTGATACATTGTAGTTGAACTGCGAAGATCTGACAGATTTAATCTCAACACACAGGTGGGCTGGATGTGATGCTGGAGAGGCTAGCGGTGGCGGGAGGAGCTGGTGGCGCAGCACGGCCCCTGGCCCGCACCCTGTTGAGGCTGCTGTCGCTATGCGTGCGTGCTCGCCGCTGCGTAGCCCTGCTCACCAGGGACTCCACACATGCTCTGCCCGCCCTGCTGCGGGCAGTCCAACTCGCCGCACAGGACGAAGCCCAGCTGCCGAGACCGGAACTTACCTGTCAACTGCTCGAGGTACGATATTATTCCGAATATTATTATATTTAGATTACGAGTATGATGTATACGCCGGTAGGGAAATGGAGTGATGGTATTTATGTATTAAAGAGGTTGTTTTGTCAATCTTTCTTCATTCATTAGTTTGAGCATGTTGAAAATTATTTACTCTTTCACACCACGGTAGAATTAGCTGAGCAGATGAATTGTAGTCACATGACTGTATACCGCTATCTTAAATCAATGGGAAAAGTCCAGAAGTTCGGCGCTTGGGTTCCACATGTTTTGAGTAAAAACAAAAAAAATCAATGTTCGACAATTTCTGCTGGTTTGCTCGCGCGTCATCGAGCTACGCATGGCCACAAGCAAAGGTTTCTTTACCGCATCATTACTGGTGATGAAAAATGGTTTGAAAATGGTCACGAAAAAAAAAAATGTTTGAAGGGGATCTTCATGAATAATATGGTTTAAGCGGTCTTTATCAAAGTCCACTGGTCGTCCGGAACGCTCCATGTCTTTCAAGCCGAAATTACCATCTGAAACGCAAAAACCACCGACGAGCAGTCCTTTCATTCATAGCGTTTTCACCGAACACTTCGCAAATATCGCGAGCAGCTTTGTCAGCTTTATTCCCTCGATTGAACGCGAACAGAAGGAGGTGTCGAAAATGCTCACTTTCGTCTACTTGACATTCCATTTTGAAGGCTGGTAAGCAAATAAAATAATATATGTAACGTAAAAGCAAACACAATATCTTGTAGAGCAGAAAATTTTCTTTCGAATGACGTATAACCTTTACCATTTTGTTTAACTTTTGGTACTCATTTTTAAATTGGAAAAACACGGACACAACTTATGTTAACATCTAATACATTTTATTTATTGATGATTGTTACAGTTAGTTCGACTTATTGCTAGTCTAAATAGGTCAATATTTATGTACCTCAAATAGTTAGATAGCACCCTTGGAGCATTCCTGCTAGTACACTTTTATGATTGATTTGATAATTTTCCAGATAATGGATCGCATTCTGTCTGTAGCAGCTGGAGAGTCTCTGGAATCATTCCTGCAGTTCTCTCTGACTTTCGGAGGACCCGAGTATGTGCAAACTCTTCTCAACTGTACGGAGTGCCCTGGTAATAACTAAATTTATGTTATTGCTTTTATTGTTATGAATATTTTTTAAGACATTAACCGTCCCTTGCCTATGCGCGTACGCAATGTGTGCCCCAACTTCGTGTAAACCCAAATCCCGTACGCGATGGCAAACAAAACCTAACTCTTATTTTGTCCACCACTGGTACAAACGGCCACCAAAAAATTTTTATAATTGGTTCATCCCTAGACTGCATTGCATTTATGTCTCGTTAAGTTTGTAGCGTACCTACGTCCCCTAAATAAAATAATTGAATTGTCAAACATAATTTATTGTTAAAATTGTAAACATACAGGGTCAACGACCGATGAACTATTTACAATTGTCACATACTAAAACGTCAACAATGTTTACTCACAAATAGTATTTGTCTGTCTCCAGCAAATAAATGCACTACCCGCTACGCTGGTGCACGCGCGGGAGTGAGACAAAGTATGTGTTGCGAACATATTCACTCACTACTATAAATTACCTACTCGTAGACAAATAAAGATTATTAGATTATTATTCACCCAACTGTCAAGACTTGTTATTATTTACCCGCCATTCACTTTCGCTTTCATCCGCATTCCTGAGTTTTATATTTAAAATAAATACAAATCAAAATCATCACGACGTATCAAGATAAGCAACTCGCTACATTGATGACCCTGAACGAAAAGGAACGCAGAATTCGACTAAAACGAATATAGCGATGTCAACATCAACATCATCAGCACGTCCTAATAGGACACATGCTACATTGGTAACGAACATCGCTACAAGTTTTTACCCACGTTTTAAGGATTTTTTATTTCGCTAGCTACTTTCCTTAATAGAAGGCCGAAGAGGTGTTGGCAGGAGGCAGGTCTACTGGCTCCGCAATATACGTGATTGGACTGGCATAAGGGGTGTTGGAGATCTTTTTCGGGCTGCCGGGGACAAAGATATCTACTCTCAAGTGATATTCAACGGTGGGGGGACCTGACATGACACTGAGAAGAAGCTACTTTCCATATTTCTAATAAAACGGTCTTAATTATTTATTTATAATAGGTTGATGCATAAGTAACGTCATATTTTTTATGTAGACTGTGGTATATTTTTTTCACCAACTGTGTTAACAGATGTTCTTAATGGTGTCTTTCTATCATATAAAGGAGGGTTTCTTCTAACATTTTTTTCAGTTTACCGTTAGCGGTTGAGCTATACAGAGCCCTTGTGAATTTTTAAAATGTCAGAGAAAAGAGTGCATATTCTACACTGTTTACTTTTTGAATTCGATAAAGGCCACAATGCAACTGAGGCAACCAAAAACATACGTGATGTGTACGGCAGAGGTGCTATCGATGTTCGAAGCGGTCAACGATGGTTTGCTAAATTCAGATCTGGGAATTTATCAACAGCTGATGAAGAAAGATCGGGACGTCCTTCAACCACCGATTATGATGTACTGAAAGCCATACTTGAAGCTGATCCCCGTCAAAATACCAGGGACATCGCATTGACGATGGGTATCGATCAATCTACGGTGGTGAGGTATCTGCATCACATTGGAATGGTTTCCAAGTACGACGTGTGGGTCCCGCACGAATTGTCACCCGCAAATCTGTTAGACCGAGTTACGACATGTGTTTCCTTGTCTGCGAGACAAGAGCATGAGCCCTTTTTGCATCGGCTAGTGACGGGAGATGAAAAATGGGTTGTGTATAATAATAAAACAAGGAAGCGACACTGGGCCAAGCCAGGACAAGTCCCATTAACCACTCCCAAAGCAGAACTTCATCAAAAAAAAAATCACATTCTGCGATGATAACACAACATAAATTAAAGGAGCTAAATTGGGATGTTTTAAAGCATCCACCTTACTCTCCAGATTTAGCGCCTTCTGATTTTCACCTATTTTTATCTTTACAAAATTATTTAAATGGAAAAAAATTTAAAACAACGGAGGAGGTGAAAACAGCACTAGACACGTTCTTTGCATCAAAACCCGAAAGTTTCTATTCAAATGGGATTAAAAAGTTGACAGAAAGATGGGAGAAAGTCATTAAAAATATGCGAAATTATGTAATTAACTAAATTAATAAAGTATATGCGAAAAAAAAAATTTTGTTTTCTTGAAAAAATACGACGTTACTTATGCATCAACCTAATATTTATATCAATACATTTTTAGTGTTTGTAGCGCATATATTGTTTTTTTTTTTTAGTATTATTTTGTATCTTTAGATTTGTTTTTCGAAACCCCTTTTAAAATAAATTGGGTCCCAATGAGAATCGAACCTGTACCTCGTACTAGTTGAAACGCAGACATCTTACCAAGTAGGCCACGGAGATTGTCTATTATTCTACATGACATGTAAATAAAATAGTTAAGGACATCAAATAATAGCGTACTTGTTCTGCAGGTATAAGAAACAACCAAGAAGCACTATCGCACCTGACCAGAGTCTTGGCTGCGCTGGTTTACGGCAACGAGCTGAAGATGGCACATCTCTGCCAGCACTTCCGGCAGGTGCTGGACTTCAACCGGTTCGACGGGGAACACTGGGCCGAGGAGGAGTTCCGCCTGGAGCTGTTCTGCGTGCTGTGCAGCGGCATCGAGCGCAACGCCATCGGAGGCACACTCAAGGACTACCTCATCTCACTTGGCATCGTACGAGACGCTCTTGACTACATCACGGTGAGTGTATCTGAATTGTGGATCGCATTATTTTTTAAACTTCACTTGACGAAAAGTTGCAGTGAATTAAACCTGCCGATCATCGTCTTGGACGTTGAATCTCTTTGCCATCGGAAGTTTGGATTTAATGAGTCAAGAATTTGTACACAATAAACTAATATTGGTGTCTTCTATCCACATGATGGCAACATTCTGTTGGTCTTCCTTTCACACCCTTTCCACTCACATTTGCTTTATATGTCTGTTTTCTTATTATTTCTTCATTTATTTGTTCCACATGCCCAAACCATCTCAGTGTGCTCTTCTTCATCTTACTCAACACATCACCCTTAAGTTCACATTCATCCCTTATCACCTCATTCCGTATTCTGTCATACATTGTTACTTCATGTATTCGTTTCAATGCACGCATTTCTAAAACATTTATTTATTTAACACTTTTATTGCAAATACAATCTGGCGGGATTATTGCCAAGCGGCAATCTCTTCCAACCAACCAGTCAAAAGTAAATGAAGCAAGTTACGTGGTCGCATAAATCATTCAAATGACTATCCATCCCCACGAAATCCATAAACATATACGTGAGCACATTCCCACGAACCCCACAACGACGGACAATCACCCGAACATTATTTTTCATATAAAGTGAGATATCATCAATCAAAAGGAAAGGAAGGGATGGTGGAGAGGAAAGGAAAAGAAAAATCAGGAATGAAACACGTTATTTTACTGACTAGAAATGAAGAGTTTATTCAGTCACTTCTTAACCCTTCCCTTACGGTGTTAAAATTGAAACGCGTGCTCCGGTGTTGGGTAGTGAGTACGCGATCAAAAATTAGCGATTTTAAATCGGAAAAATAAGAACATTCATAGATAATCCCCTTAATTAATTATAATTGAAGTTAAAAAATATAATAATTGAGATTTATTTGCTGAAAACATTAAAAAACCATCTGGCAACGCTCACGGAACGGGCGTAGATTTAGTCTCGTTGCCAGCCCAACAGCTACTGCGGCGCGGCAGGGTTGGTGGCTAACTCGGGCATGGCTTACACTTGCGAGGTTGAGACAATTGAGCTCCTCGCTATTCAGTGAAGTATGCAAAAGTGAGATGTGAATATAGTGTCGCGCTTCCCGCATACTCTTCGATATTCACAAAATACTTACGATGTAGTTGATAAATTCTGATTATTATTAATATTATTTTTTGAATCAATGCGTAAATATATTATGGAGGAATACCTAAAATCTTAACCTTGTATTTATAATATTTATAGAGATATTGATGGTTATTAGAAGCAACGTGTAGAAGATACCCAACACAGGGAAGGAAAGGTTAAAGCAAAGACGGAGTGAGTCTTGTATTGGTTTGTAACTGATTCCAGAGTCTCACTGCATGGACAGTAAAGGACAACGTAAAGAAAGAGGTTATTTAGCTCCTCTCAATGTTTTTTCATGCCTTTTCATACACCATTGATGATTTCTTGGACTTTCTACGTTTTATTATTTTAGAATATCACTGAGGTGCAACAATATTTATTCAGCTCTTTTCAGTCTTATTCCACGTCCACGTGTCACTCCCATACATCAAAGCTGGCACCAAAATACTATTGTGGACTATCATCTTAGCAGATTTTGATACTGTCCGGTTCGAGAATATATGTTTTGATGCCCCAATGAGTTGCCGGTATTGTCGAGAAAATTAGTCGAAAAATTATCCTTTGACGTCATATCGGAGTAGCCACATGAGCACAGTGTGGAAACAATGAAACCCCACCTATGCAAGGCATGTAGACTGTAACCATGGCCATATGTAAGAACTCGCAATGTAACTTCAAGATCCAAGCAGGTTTATCGAACTCTAATTGTTATAATAATAATTAAATCTTCCAGATGCACGCCCCGTGCGTGAAGCCCACCCTGCTGAGGACAGATTCGGACGAGCTGAAGGAGTTCATATCCAAGCCAGCACTCAAATACATCCTGCGCTTCCTCACCGGACTGGCTACTGACCACGAGCCCACTCAGGTAACGCATGGAGCATTCAGATATATTTACACCTATAGCATTTTAATATGTGTCCGCCCAATAATGACATACATCATAGAGTCCAGAGCCGACACTGTCTGAACCAAAAATCTCCTACGAACCAGCGAAATGAAGGTACTCAGGAGTATCGCTGGCAAAACCCTTCGTGATAGAGTACGAAACACAGAAATCCGAAGGATGTGTGAAGTTGAAGATATTGTCAGGTGGAGACGACAGAGAAGAAGGTTCTGGAACGAACATGTATCCAGAATGGCAGAACCAAGAGCCGTAAGAATGGCCAAGGATAGTATCACCCAAGCAAACAGACCTCCAGGATGACCTCCCAAAAGATGGAATGATAGCTGGCAGTCGACGTCACAAGAGGGAAACGATGATACAGGACCATAACAGGCCTAAAAGAAGAAGGAGCACTTTAATATGCAGTAAAAGTCCCTTAATTAGAACAAGGATAATTCGTAATTCAATTTTTTGCCATTTTCTAGGTTTTAACACGACGTCTTCCGTCCATAGCGATTTGGCCTTGCAGTCGATGTCGCTGAATTGCTTGGAGTTACCCATGATCTTTTATGCTTAGAATTCTCGAAATACATCCATTTTTCATCGCCAGTCATAATTTAAACGATTTTCTTTTGTACCTGGCGAGAAATGATTTTCTTTTGTACCTGGCGAGCAGCATTTCACAAATGGTTTTTCGGTTTTCCTGCTGTCTTTCATTCAGTTCATGTGGAACCAATTTTCCCACCTTCTGGATCTTTCCCATGACTTTCAAACGTATAGAGACGGCTTCTCGTGTCACATTTAATTGATCCGCGAGTTGTTGTTGCATTTGAGCGTCATCCTCACTCAACAATGCTTGCAATTCGGCGTCTTCAAACTTTCTCAGTGGTCCTCCACGTTCTTCGTTTCTCACGTCAAAATCGCCAATTTTGAATTTTTTAAACCGCTCAAAGCACTGTGATTTACCAAGAGCATGCTCACCGTAAGTTTCGACAAGCATTCGATGCAATTCTGCAGCAGTTTTCTTCAAATGGTAACAGAAAATCAATGCTGTCCGCAAATCGTAGTTTTCAGGCACAAAAACAGACATGTTCAACGCTATGAAAACATATGTAGTTGTATTAAACTTGTATTGTTGTGAGTTAAAAGTCTTTGTCGAATGTAAACACAAGAAAAAGGCGCCAATGACGCGGTTTGACAGTCACTACGTTGACAACTAGAGCCATCTATGTGCAAATTCCGGTTTCATATTTACAGACCTGGTACAATACAGTGGCTTTATTTATACCAATGATTTTGATTTATGATTCTAGATGGCTGTATGCGAGAAGGTTATCCCCATCGTGCACCGCCTGGAGCAGGTGTCCTCGGACGAGCACGTGGGCAGCCTGGCGGAGAATCTGCTGGAAGCGCTCAAATCTGAACCGCAAGCCGCGCGCAAGGTGCAAGAAGCTAGAGACTACACAAGACAGGTATGTTGACACCAAAATACTTTTTAGTCTTTGTTTCCTGTTTACAAATAAATACCTGGAATTTCTTCTGGTGTTTCATCAATATTTCGGAAAGGATGAAGATATTCCGATAAAACTCCTTAAAACACATTTTACACTGGGCATAAGGTAAAAAGGGGTCTTTAAAATTAAGCGTTTTTTTTAATTCTAGAATAAAACACACAATTTGCTTTGATTTCATAAAACCTTTGAATTGGTAATTGAAGTATAATGTATGAAATTTAAACACAAAAAACAATATCTTCCGAATGTCCACCTCTTGCAGCTTCACAGATGTCCACTTTTTTGTCAAAATTTTCAATGACATTTTGGCATAATTGCGGTTCTAACTCACCAATAACGCAAATAATTTCGTTCTTCAGCTCAGGAATTGATCGGGGGTCATTCTTATAGACCTGACTTTTCACGTAACCCCAGAGACAATAGTCCAACGGTGTCAGATCACATGATCTTGGTGGCCAATTAACATCACCGTTTCCGGAGATTTCAATACCTAAAATAATTCAACAATTGGAACGTGTTGTTGTATTGTATACGACTCCATTCTTATAAATGTCATACATTACACATCTCAAATGTCACAAGTCCCAGGCAAGTTTGCGACGCCATCTGTGTTTTATCCAAGAATAAAAAAAAAACACTCAATTTGAAAGACCCTTTATTTATACAAAGTGATTCGTCACTTAAATGTGAAAAAATTCTACACAACTTTAATTTAAGTGGCAGATACGTTGCTTATCAAGTTTATATAGCAAAATATCTATGACTTAAAACTAACAAAAAGTTTTAATAGGAGCGACCATCCTGACATGGAAACCACTAACTTTTGAACAACCAGTCCTCAAAATACCTTGATACTTCTTCAATATTATCTTAACGCAACTTTGATGTAAAACACGATGAAAGAGATCAATTTAGTTAAGAGGGTTTTCAAAACAAACCATTGGGATTTTATCTCTTAAACCACAAAGGTTTTTTTTTTCAATCAAAGAGGTTTTATTTGGCTTATTGTTTGATTTGGTAAACATTAAATCCTGGGTCTGAGGTTTTGGAAGGGATACGGTAATTAGCAAAGCATCCTCCAACAATGGGGGATGCGAGACTGAGGCGAAAGAAGAACCGGAATGGTAAAAACTGCTATATCAAAGCTGGAAAAGATATGAAAGAGCAGAATTATCACTATCGTGATGAAAATGAACCTAGTTACAGTACCCGGCGGTAAATAATACACATCGGGCTTAAGAAAGAGACTGTCTGCCATAATCAGCTAACTTCGGCTTTGTAGAGCGTCGTCTCTGTCATTCATACATGTGTTCCGTCGCAATTTGTCAGTCGTTGTCAAGCGTTTTAGGTGAACAGAGACAACGCTCTACAAAGCCGATGTTAGCCGATTATGACCGACAGTCTCTTTCTTAAGCCCGATGTGTATTACTTACCGCCGGGTACTGTAAGTCTCTCGTCTTCGCAATATTCATGTATGGTGCGGAGACTTGGACTCTTAAGAGCAAGCGAAAGACGTAAAATAGACAAATTCGAAATGTGTTGCTGGAGAAGGACCTTACTAATTCCATGGACAGTAAGGTGAACTAACGCATCCATTCTCGAAACATGTATAATAGAATCACCGATAGATTGGCGACAATATGCCTTCGACGAGTCTTCAGATCCTTTAGGCACATTGCTCGTGGCCAACGAGACAATTTGGAGATGTTTGTGGTTACTGGAGGCGTGGAAGGACGGCGGACAGGAGTAACTAATACCTCTATTCTCGAAAAACTTAGAATCACTGACAGATTGCCGACAAGATGCCTTCGACGATTCTTTGGACACATTGCTCGTGGCCAAGGAGACAATTTGGAGATGTTTGTTGTTACTGGAGGCGTGGAAGGACGACGGACAAGAGGAAGAATCCCAATGTATTGGACTGACCGGGTGAGAAACACAACTGGACCACCCTTAACAACTGCCCTTCAAGCCCCGGAGTGCAAGGATAGATGAAGTGGAAACTACAGAGACGAGTCTTTCCCTGGAGCATCTTTTTGAGGTCTGCAAACAGCCAATAGTCGCTGGGGGCCAAATCTGGAGAATACGGTGGGTGCGGAAGCAATTCGAAGTTCAACTCATGCAATTTGGCCATCGTTACCATCGACTTGTGACACGGTGCATTGTCCTGATGAAAGAGAACTTTTTTCTTCTTGATATGGGGCCGTTTTTTTGCAATTTCTGCCTTCAAACGCTCCAATAACGCTATATAATATTCGCTATTGATGGTTTTTCCCTTTTCAAGATAATCGATGAATATTATAGCATGCGCATCCCAAAATACGGAAGTGTGTCTGTATGACCATGTTTGAAATCAGCATACCACCAACAAATGGTTTTTTTCGACGGAGCAGAGCCCGGATAACACTTTTCAAACCATAGCTGAGTTTGAACGGTATTTTTTTCCATTAAAAAGCAATGTTTTATCAACATACGACATTCGGTTTTTTCCATTGTTTTGAAAATAGCAAAAGTAGCGTCACTAAAGCCACTGTAACTCAATGTTGGAATGTCATGAAAGTTTGATACGTAACTTCTAAAGGCTGGTACTAACTGAGATTGGTATGGATTTGTTATAAGGGGCGCCATCTGTTGGTTAGTCCCGGGAATTGTTGATTGATATGTTAGATCTGATGTCAACACCAATGGAATCGATATGCTGTGCTCTTGTCCATGTGACTGTTTGTTTATTACTGTACTTTTGTTATGATCAACCGTTGTTTTGTTGCAGGAGAAGAAACGTCTGGCGATGGCAATGAGAGAGAAGCAGTTGGGTGCCCTGGGCATGCGCACGAATGACAAGGGCCAGGTGACGGCGCAGTGCAGCCTCACGCACCAGGTGCAGGAGCTGGGCGAGGAGAGTGGCGCCATCTGCTGCATCTGCAGAGAAGGATACAAGTACCAGCCCACCAAGGTAACAAACACTCTTACTAATACGTGACATCGGAGGTTTGAATAAAACAGGTCGCTGGTGGGCCTCGTAATCAAGGATCCCTTCGCCATTACATCGTCAATTTAGTTGGGAACCGAAGTTGTGCCGTGGAATTTTTGTTTCTTTTCTCTTTATGTGAGTGACTTACTGTAAACCGACAAACTCACCGACTACATCGCTGTACTGGATCCGATGGCACACCGAAGGGAGATGATCGGAGCACACCGACATGTTATTTTTTAAAGAATAGATATGACTTAAGTCATAGGTATCCTTATACCCCTAAATCAATCAATCAATCAATGGCACTACAGCCCATTGTGGGCCCCGGCCTCCTCCAGCAGTCGTCGCCATTCCCTCCTATCCTGGGATGCATTCCTCCAGCCCCTGATGCCAATCACGCTTGTATCATTCTGCACCCCATCCATCCACCTGAGCTTTGGTCTACCCACGCTACATCTTCCTTGGGGCTTGGAAAAGAGTACCTTGTTAGGCATTCTCTCTTCTCCCATATACCCCTAAATACTTGGTGAAAAACAATTGTATGTCAATTGAGGGGATTAGCACAGTGCGGAATATGAACAAGTGACCTTCTGCGAGGAAGTCCAGCACGTTACCGCGTGACTATGCACCTCACAACAAAACAGGTGGCGACATAACAGTGACCGTGTGATCATACAATAAAACAGGTGGCAGAACACAACTATCTGTCAAAATTCATTAACGCGATAAAATAACATTGTTTTCCGAATAATCTAGTAATATTGAATGTACGACGTTTCAGGTGCTAGGTATCTACACGTACACAAAGCGCTGCGCTGTGGAAGAGTTCGAGGCGAGGCCTCGTAAGACACTGGGCTACACAACGGTGACCCACTTCAACGTGGTGCATGTGGAGTGCCACATGGCCGCCGTGCGACTTGCACGCTCTAGGTGAGTCTTTCGTTCACTTCTTTGGCTCTGCTGTCTTAAATATGCAATGCAACTGCTAGGCTGATAAATTATTTGTTAGTCATAAATATTGTCATGTTAGTCCACTTCTAAAAAGTCTTAACACATCGATCAATAAGGCCCGGGACCGGCACCCATTTCGAAATTTCACCCTTTTTCATGACCATGCAAATGTTCATGCAAAATAGAGTCAACACTACCAAATGATATCTTCAGGATGTCAGCTATCTCACGCAACTTTACTTTGCGATTTTCCATCACGATTTTGAGTTTTTTTTTTTATGTTTTCTGGTGTAACAGCCTCCATTTGGACGACCAGAGCGTTCAGCATCATTTTTGTCTGTACGACCGCGTTTGAAATCAGCATACCACCGACAAATGCTTATTTTCGACGGAGTAGAGCCCGGATAACACTTTTCAAGCCATCGCTGAGTTTGAACGGTATTTTTTCCTTTAAAAAGCAATGTTTTATCAACACAAAGTTCGGTTTTTTCTATTGTTTTGATAATAGCAAAAGTAGCATCACTAAAACCACTGTAACTCAATGACACAATATCGGAATGTCATGAAAGTTTGACACGTAACTTCTAAAGGTTGGCACTAACTGAGAGTGGTATGGATTTGTATTAGAGACGCCATCTGTTGGTTAGTCCCGGGACTTATTGATCGATGTGATATATCGGATCAAGTGTTCTCAACGAATTTATTTCAAACTTTTTCCCTTAAAGCGCATTTGAGGAGAGTCTGCTCTCAAAATGATGCTGTATAAATTCTTCCTTTACTATTATTATACATACATATCATCACACCGTCTCCCTATCGGGGTGGGCAGAAAGAATGAAATGCTCGACTTTCCTTTCGTGATAGAGTATCGATTATCCGACTACCGATCAACCGAAACATCGGTTAACCAAAAGCGTTCAAATCGGCAAATTCTGTCCAATTGCTGTCTTTTAAACGTGTGCAAGATTTAGCGGTGCAAAAACGAGTCTTAACTCTGAAGCAAAAGATAATTTTGGACTTCTTTTCCTAAATTGTAGGCCTTCTTTAATGTAGTAGTGTTTGTAAGGTATGTATTTGTAAGACAAAATATATACAGTTTTGTGCATTCTCATTTGACGTTTGTATGCCACCTGTTAATTGAACTAATTGTACGTGTGTTTCTCAGGGACGAATGGGAGAGTGCGGCGCTGCAGAATGCCTCCACTCGCTGCAATGGCCTGCTGCCCCTCTGGGGGCCCCACGTGCCCGAGTCGGCCTTCGCCAGCTGCCTGGCCCGACACAACACTTACCTACAGGTGCACACACTTTCCATCCATGTGTTTCTGATAACCATACACATTTTTTTAATAATACAGTATATTTAATGATATTATCAATAAAAATATATACTTATTATTTTTCATGGACAGGACAGGACAGCCAACACGTACGATTACATGATCATTTTTCATGGGCAGGACAGCCAACACGTACGATTTTGACATGATCATTTTTCATGGGCAGGACAGGACAGCCAACACGTACGATTTTGGCATGATCATTTTTCATGGGCAGGACAGCCAACACGTACGATTTTGGCATGATCATTTTTCATGGGCAGGACAGCCAACACGTACGATTTTGACATGATCATTTTTCATGGGCAGTACAGCCAACACGTACGATTTTGACATGATCATTTTTCATGGGCAGGACAGGACAGCCAACATGTACGATTTTGACATGATCATTTTTCATGGGCAGGACAGCCAACACGTACGATTTTGACATGGGCAAGGACAGCCAACACTTACGATTTTGACATGGGCAGGACAGCCAACACGTACAATTTTGACATGATCATTTTTTACACAGATTAAATTGCATATGTTTGCATGCGTAATATTAGGTGTACAAATAAGTTTCCGCCGTTTTTTATCAAAAATTGGGCATTTATTGTGAAAGAACGGAACCTCATGTTTTATTCGAAGTAGTACCCATCGCTTGCCACTACTTTTCCCCATCTTTCTGTCAGCATACGAATACCGCGTCAGTCATCATCATCATCTTTTGAGGCTATCCACGAATCGACTCAATTTTTGGTATCTTCATATGATGTGAAGTGCTGCTCAGACAGGCCATGCGTCATCGATCAAAACAAGTGGTAATCAGAAGGAGCAATGTCTGGTGAATACAGCGGGTGGGGTAAAACTTCTCAATTGAGTGTTTCCAAATAGGTTTTGACCGGTGCCGCAACATGTGGACTAGCATTATCATGCAGGAGAATAATTTTGTCGTGTCTGGCGTAGTAGTGGGCGCGTTTTTCCTCGAGTGCTCGACTCAATCTCATCAATTATGTTCGGTAGACAGCCCCAGCAATGGTTTCATTCGGTTTGAGCAACTCATAATACACGACACCAAGCTGATCCCACCAAATACACAACAAGAGTTTTTTTCCATGAATATTTGGCTTAGCCGTAGATGTTGAAGCATGACCAGGGGATCCCCATGATTTCTTCCTTTTTGGATTATCATAATGGATGCATTTTTCATCACCAGTGACTATATGGTGCAGAAAACCCTTTCGTTTATGCCTGGCAAGCAGCATTTCACATGTGGAAAATTGGCATTCAAAGTTTCTCCGTGTCAGTTCATATGAATCCCAATTTCTTTGTTTTTGAATCATTCCCAATGATTTCAACCCATGTGAAATTGCTTGTTGAGTCACTCCTAATGTAAGTGCAAGTTCTTCTTGCGTTTGGCACGAATCTTGATCCAATAATACTTCCAATTCCGCGTCTTCGTACACTTTCGGCCTTCCGCTACGTTCTTTGTCTTCGATGTCAAATTCACCGTTCTTAAACTTTTGAAACCACTCACGACAACTTCTCTCACTTAAGGCAGCCTCACCATATGCTTCTACAAGCAATCGATGCGCCTCAGCTGCAGATTTCTTCAAATTGAAGAAGTAAATCAAAAGTTCCCGCAAATGACGCTTATTCGGCTCAAAACTTGACATTTTCGAACACAAAAAAATATGTTATACTGATAAAAATTCACTAATATTTCAAGGTCATGTTGTTGACAGATGTCCAACCTTACGATAATGACATTTTACATCTGACAATTTTAACCATAACTTACTGGTGGCGCCAACTTTTGTCAAACGGCGGTGACTTATTTGTACACCCAATATAAATATGATGATGTCACTAGTTTTTATTTGGTGGTGCAATTGATTACTGTGTTATGAACTATGATTCAAAGTGTTTTTACACATAAATTTTCGCAGTTGTGAAATTATTAATGGTTAAATAAAAAAAAGTTCGTAAGACACCCGTCTCCCAACCTGTTGTTTTGATTCCCGTTAGTAACCAGATTTTTTAAAAAAGATTTATATCAAGTTTTCACTTAATGCCTCTTAAAAATCTTTCGGGCTGGTTGGTAGATATCGCCACACGGCAATAAACCCACCAGTTGGTAGTGTATACAGCGGAAGTGTAATACAATACAATAATATGATTTCCAGGAGTGCACGGGTCACCACGACATCGGATACCAGTGCACGGTGCACGACCTGAAGCTGCTACTGCTGAGGTTTGCCAGGGAGAAGCCCTTCCACGAGGACACGGGCGGAGGCGGCCCGCTGTCCAACATGCAGATGGTGCCCTGCCTGGCGCACATGGCTCTTTATGTCATCAACACGTCAGTACCTTTCTTTCTCTCTTTATATTGTCACAAATACTATTATTACAGATTTTGACCGAGTGATAAATTGATACTTGATATTTCGTCATTCTATGCTCTCAAGCTTTGATTGAACTAGCTTGTGAAGACTTATTTAACGTGTTCTTAGCGGGAAGCACAAACGCCTGTGATCTGATCTGTAGCATTCCTTTGTGTATTTTACGTAATGTTTAGTTTATCTCCTTTATTTAATGAGTCTCCTTAACCCTGAGAGATGGGCGCACTGCTATAGCAGTGGAAGAAATTTGTTCTACCCTTGTATTCTAAATGAATATCATTCATTTAGAATACAAGGGTACATATTCTAAAATATATTTATGTTGTAAAAATATTTGTTTTTTTGTTGTTTAAAATAAATATTTATCACAAACGTCCGAATCGTAAACATATCTCAGCACTAGATAGACAATTATATTTTTTTCTCGTAGCGCTCTCAGGGTTAAGAGTAATGACTTATTTATTATCAGAAAATTACTTGAATGTCATGTTTACTTGGTGGTGTAATCAAATATCAGTGGTTCTAAACAAAATATGTGTTTAAACTTAGAAATTAAAAAATGCTGAAATTGTGCCGCGCATATTATTTGTGGAATTTGATTTTTAACGCGCGGTGTACAGGTTAAAAAAGAAATTGACACTATTTTCTTTTTTTTTACATAAACAACATTCTAGTTTTAGGAGATTCGGCGCTTTTAGAGCATCTAAGGATGCCACGCCACTGCAGTATTTGTTTGGAATGTTCAGGGTGCCTTTTTAAGTGGAAGAGGATGTATGGATCAGATTTTCTCTTTGTGTATGCTTGTGGTAAAATGTATGAAAAAAACAAAGGATTTTGTACATTTGTGGACACTTGATAAAAGACAAACTATGCAAAATATTGAATGAACATGGTGTTGCATCATTCTGGAAGTGGAGCATGTATTAGAATGAACGGTGTCTTGACTGAGGAGTTTGATATTTCAAAAGGGGTAAAGCAAGGATTCGTTACGTCACCCTAATGATTTAATAAGGGACAACAGAGGACATACAAATGGGAATATATGCGGATTGCTGGTGCTATGCATGAAGAATGAGGATGAATAACAGAGCTTGATAAGTAAATTGTACGAAAAATGTGAAGAGAAAGATCTTCGAATGAATGTTGGCATTTAAAGGTCTAATGGTACGAGGGTCATCCAGAAACTAAGGTTACAAGGGCTCCTGGGGCCGGGGGAAATTTAGTGCACCTTGCGTGTAGGGGAGATCCTAACGGTCAGTTTGTTTGGTCCCGCGTGTTTGTCGGCCATTTTGTTCAGTCACAGTAAATTCTTCCGATGGAAAGGTCGACGCGCGCTCCCGCCAACACTCGTCCGTGCGAGACCCGCGCGGTCATAAGTTTTTTGACTTTGCAGAACAATACCGCCGCGAATATCCATCGGAAGTTTATGGTAGTGATGTGATGAGTCGACAACATGTCACGAAGTGGGTTAGGTTGTTCAGAGAAGGCCGTACTGACACTCACGACGAGGCAAGGCAGTGATTTCTGACGAACTTGTAAAAAAATTGAAGAACAAGTTCGAAATGACCGCCGTGTGACGCTTGACGACCTTCACAAAGAATTTCCTGACATTTCTCAAAGTCTCCTTGGTAATATTGTGTCGGTAAAAACTTGGTAACAAGAAGTTGTGTGCGAGATGGGTGCCCAGAATGCTAACACCGGAGCACCGTCAATTTCTAAGTTTAAATGCGTATTTTGTTTAAAACCACTGATATTTGATTACACCACCGAGTAAACATGACATTCAAGTAATTTTCTGATAATAAATAATAGTCATTACTTTTAAGGAGACTCATTAAATAAAGGAGATAAATTAAACATGACGAAAAATAAACAAAGGAATGCTACGATCAAAGCAATAATTCATTACACTCACCCAATCAAATGCATATAGCACTAGTAATGTTTATTTACGTAAGAGAGACTTAGTAATGTTTATTTACGTAAGAGAGACTCATCGCAGGACTCGATCCGCGCGACAGGTCGTTACATGTGACGCAATAGCTGGAAATATTGAGAAACCAAAAAAAATCGGCAAGAATAAAGATTATTTAAAATTTTAGTTCCATTTTCATTCCGGTTTTGTGTCATTCTTTTTAAGTATTTGTGATTTGAAACTTGGATTGTCGACAGATCACAGGTGTTTGTGCTTCCCGCGAGGAACACGTTAATAGTTGAGTGTGTATAATGTATAATATCTGTGTTTGTGTAATATATAATATAATACGCAAGTGTCTACTGGTTGCCTTATGCTATGTATACACACTGTACACGCGGCGCATGCGCGTAGCGTGTCTATGATGTATGCGACGGAGAGAGTGGAAACGATTCTTCCTCTGTTTCCTCTCTTCTGGAGTCGGAGAAGGGGAATGTTTCACTTTTCGTGACGTTCAGGCCAATTTGGCCTACCGCGCCTATAGAAGTTTCACATCAAAAACCCATAGCACAACTTCGCTTTCCAACTGAATTAACGTTGGAATGACGAGAGGATCCTCGACTACAAGGTCCGGCAATGAGGACAGTCAATGTCGACCGCGACTTCCACGTATAAATTTCTTTCGTCACTCATCCTTTCAACTTGTCCAAACTACCTCAATAACTAAGTTGATGTAAAATCGAAAAATAGATCGTAATTGTAATGTCAAGATTGTGTAATATATGTTGTGTTTGCAGAACGCGCGTGGCTCCTCGGGCTCTGTCCAGCCTGCAGTCATACCTGGACTGGGGCCTGGAGCGGCAGCTGGAGTCATCCTACGAGGCGGAAGGGCCGCTCTACTACCTGGTCATGTCCCTGCTGCTGCAGCCACCACACAAGTCAGTACTAATTCCATGTTCCTTTAATATTAATCCAACCTGTAGTTGTATGTAACATTTATAATTAATCAACAGGTACATACATACATATAAATAAATAAATATAGTTTTATTGATAACAAATTAGTATGTACAATACCCGGCGGTAAGTAATACACATCGGGCTTAACATTAAGCGAGTGAGATTTTGTAAGTAAAATTAAAAATTAATTTTGTAAGTAATATAAAAAACGTAATTGCGGCCGCCATATACAAAATAATTGAATAGATAAAAACATTTGAGCCATGTCCGTTTTATGGATAAATTCATGTATTCGGGAAAAACCATCGGACGTACCGTGTACATCCATACTCTCTTGAGGTAAAAATTCGCTCGCCGTACACCATACGGCCATACTCCTTTAGAGGTTAAGAAAGAGACGGTCGGCCATAATTGGCTAATTTTGGCTTTGTAGAGCGTCGTTTCTGTCATTCATACACGTGTTCCATCGCAATTTGCGTGCCGACGGACTCTTTCTTTAGCCTGATGTGTATTACTTACCGCCGGGTACTGTACATATGTGCGTATAAATACATCTCTAAATAGTATATATATATATTTTAAGATAAATATCAGAAAATACATTTAAGATAGAAGCTATCAAAAGGTCTGGGCTCATCTCATAACATCCCCCCGACGAGATACACCCTACCAATAATAGGGGGAACCCGGCCGCGAGGAGATCAATGTTATTCAGCCCACACCCTTGTACATGTAGATTAAGGAAAAATAACAGAAAATTTACTCTTTTATCCAATAACACCAATTTCGCCTCCTCCACATGTTTATACTAGGTTAGTCAAAAAGTTTTGAAAGCGGAAATGAAAATACATTTTTTTGGGGGGAAATCACTTTTATTGCTCAGTATAGTCTCCCATAAGATCAATACACTCGGTCCAACGATCTTCCAACTTTGTTGTCCCATCACGGAAGTGACTTTCTGGAAGGCCTGCAAAATACTCCTCTACAACGGCTATAACCTCTTCGTTTGATGAAAAATGCTTTCCACGAAGGAATTTTTTGAGGTGTGAGAACAGCCAGAAGTCAGACGGAGCTAAATCTGGCGAATAGGGTGGATGCTGCAACAATTCGTACCCCAATTCGCTGATTTTTGCGATGGTTTTTTGAGCTGTGTGAGCAGGTGCATTGTCTTGATGTAAAATGATTTTTTTCTTCTGCAAACCGGGTCTTTTTTCACAAATTATTTCATCCAACTGGTCCAAAGGGTCACAATAATAATCAGAGTTGATTGTCTTACCAGTTTGGAGATAATCTATCAATAAATTCCTTTTGCATCCCAAAAAACTGACGCTAACACCTTCTTGGCCGATTTCTGGACACAAACTCGCTTCGGAGCCATAGTGCCTGGTTCACACCACTCCTTAGCCTCTTGTTTTGATTCAGGAACATGGTGGTAGACCCAAGTCTCATCCATAGTGATGAATCGACGCAGAAAATCCTTTTTATCCTTTCGAAATTGCTCCAAATGTTGCTCAGAAAGTCGCATTCGAACGTGTTTTTGTTGCATTGTTAGCAAATGCGGCACCCATTGTGCACACAGTTTTTTGAAACCCAAAACTTCAGCCAAAATATGCCATGTTGTTCCATGTGAGATGCCTACGGTGTCAGCTATCACATCCACAGTCGATCGATGATCTTCCAAAACCATATCCTGTATTTTCGCTATGATTTCTGGTGTTGATGCACTTTTTGGACGTCCTGAGCGTGGATCGTCTTCAACACTTGTACGGCCACGCTTAAACTCCAAAACCCACCGGTGAACGGTTGGAAATGAAGGAGAAGACTCCTTTAATACTTTCACCATCTTTGCATGGATCTCAGTAGCCGATAAACCTTCCAAAACAAAGAATTTAATCACTGCACTATATTCGGATTTTTCCATTGTTAAAAAATACACTGACACGTCAACTTCAAATGGCTTGTAAACAAAGAATGAATTGACAGATCGAAATGAAATTTTGAGTTCGTTCTTATGAAAGATGAAATATTAAAATGGCGTAGAAATTTTGGCTCCATAGATGTCACTTTCAAAACTTATTGACTAGCCTAGTAGATTAAGGAAAAATAACAGAAAATTTACTATTTTATCTAATAACACCAATTTGGCCTCCTCCACATGTATACATCTCTTCGTCATGCGCAATCCTCTATTATTCATACTTATCACTTGACCTTATTTCTTAATGTGGTCAACTTGGTCAAGCCATGTTTTCCTTGGTCTACCTCTTCCTCGTACACCTTGCACTTCTGTCTCGTATATTCACATAATGAATGATGAATGATTGTTGACAAAATAATTCTAGGGGGCATTTTTTATTTGTCCTTTTTATTGACACTTCATATTTTTAATTAAGGGATTATTTAATTGCTATCTGAATATAATGAAAATATCATATTTTGTAAAAATTATTAATCCCTTAATTTGCGCTTTCTTTCGTGTTATTCTGTTTTATTTCGATAACCTTAATCGAGTTCCATCCAATAATTTTTCAATTAAAACTTAATATTTTCCAGGTGGCGTGAAAATCGCGTGGAGCATCTGCGTCGCGTCCTGGTGTTGGCACAGGCCCGTTCTGTGAGCCCGTCGGCCTCGCTCAGCGCCCTGCAGCCCGATCAGCGGGAGCCACGCTCCTACGAAGACTACAAGCCGTACCTCGTCTTCTACTCCCTCATACAGTTGCTCTACGATGAGATGTTCAAGGTAGATACAGTCAAATCTTTATATTAACTCGATTCAGTATCCAAGAAGTGTAAATCCGTTAATAACTGAGTGTCCACGTCTTCAGTCGAAGAAATTTTACGAAAAAAGAAAGGGACACAGGCAGTCTTCGTCTTTCGTACCAAATGGTTCCTCAAAATTGAGCAATATAAGTATGGAAAGGTGTGTTTAAAAATATTTATTTGAACCTTAAATACTCGGCAAATCAAATAGTTATTACTGTTAAGTTTATTTAGTGCGGAGGATCAAATGACACAGTGTCAGCTCTTATATAGGGCAAGACAAACTTGTAACAATACTGTACTAAATACATTCAGAGCATTGTGGCACAGAGTATTGTGAATATGAAATGTACCCACATATCAACAATTACAATCAAAGAGGAAATATATAATTATCCAAACAATATTAACAGAGACAACGATTTGTCTCCTCAAATCAACATGGTATCCTATAATCAAATCGAAACGACAACTAAAGGAAAATCAATAATAATATCAACATTTGTGAAAGCCGTGCATTTGTTGTCCCGTAATGGTAAGGAATCATGCGCTTATGTTAAGGTTGTGAACCGAGACAGATCCATGCGCTCACATTGCGGTTGAGATTCTGAAGTAGGCCAGCGCGTGCGTATCCACTTATCGGCATCATAAGCCAAACCATCCGGTAAAATACTCCGAAGAACCTTATCCAATTTATACATTTGCTTTTTTTTTCAAAATATCATACACGTGATGCAACCACACCTTTCAAAATATTATACACATGATGCAACCACACCTTTCAAAATATCATACACGTGATGCAACCACACCTTTGAAAATATCATACACGTGATGCAACCACACCTTTCAAAATATCATACACATGATGCAACCACACCTTTCAAAATATCATACACGTGATGCAACCACACCTTTGAAAATATCATACATGTGATGTAAACACACCTTTGAAAATATCATACATGTGATGTAAACACACCTTTGAAAATATCATACACGTGATGCAACCACACCTTTCAAAATATCATACACGTGATGCAACCACACCTTTCCTTGGTCTTCTTCTACGCTGTCTTTCACTCACATTTGGATTGTTTATTTGTTTTTTAGTCTTCATTCATTCTAAATGCCCAAACGATTCCATTATTAACACAGAACAAAGGGCGATTACCCAAAATATGCTCACCATGTCGAACTTCTCACGGTGTGTAACTATAGAAGCCTCGAAACAAGAAGACAATAATCCATTGCGATATTCCTACTTAAGGTTTTTCAAGGTTGCTTTAACTGTCCCGCGATTCTAGAAGCACTAAGTTTATATGTACCCAATAAATATAGCCGTGCAAGGAATCACCCTCTGTTCTACATACCAACTTACAGGATGAATATCATGGCTAAACACTCAGTCACGCGTGGTATAGAGATATTGAACCAACTGAATGACACTGTGGATATAGTCTCGGTACCGCCTAGCAGTATGAGAAGAATCCTGGCTGATATTCTTCCTAACGAATAATTCTTCCGAACCTAACCTAACCTAACCTAACGCTAGAAGCAGACCCTCTTTGTGTAACAGGAAAAATCCGTGCAATGGATAAAAAAAGAAAACTACTAAATAATTGGTTGGTAATAATGGGAAAGATCTATTGATTTCAAGTGTGTCAAAAGTAAATAGATAAATTGTTTTGCACTCTTTTGTAATACTATATCATCTCAAGAGTGTTATATTTTAATTCTTAAAATAACCGGAGTGTAATTTTGTTAACAAAGCTCTTTTTTTTTATTTCCAGCAAGTACCATCGACACCGGCTGACCAGTGGCCCGTGAAACTAGCGGAAGCGATCCGTCACGGCGATGAAGGGGTCCTTCGCGCTTCCGAACGCATCCTCGCCACGCTCTCCGAACAGCTCTTACCCTGCCAGTCCTTGGAGGAATGGGCAGACGCGGCGGGTCTGCTCGGGGACCTGCGATCGCCGCCGCAACGCTTCTTACGCGATGCCCTGCGTCGCTAGCCCCCGCCGCGCGCCCTCGCCTTCACCCTCACCGCAATCTTCTTCCTCTTCCATCTCATTGTGTTACTTTATCAATGCAACAAATATTCTTTACAACACACGCGATAAATTCTTTTGATAGCCATAAAAAAATATCTTTTCGAAATAAAGTACCTTTTTTTTTATAAATCCATTGTCGTTCTGATATTTTGCAGTGCTGTAAAATAATCTTTTTCCAGTTCAATTAAAATATTGAATTAACACATTTCACACCACAATTAATTTTTTTATTTTATTATCTTTATATATTGAATGGAACCGAACATAACTCCAAGTCATTTGATCTGTATTAATCAGACACGAGAAATTTTGTTTTATAATTCAATTCCTCAGTATTTTATTTTGGGTCTAATTTCTTTGTCTTTCCCTTTGTCTTATTTCTTCTCTCTGGTTTCTTAATTATCAATGTGAAAATTGTCCCACTTTAAAGGCACTCCAACACGAAAGGACAACTTGGAAAGCCTTAAAGAACGGCTTCATTAGCAGATTACAGCGAACAGAATGACAGTTTTTTTTCATCTTTTGCTCAATAATTTGGGTCGCGGTGTCTGTCAAATTGTTGGATCTCTGAGTTCGGTAAAACTTAAATGTACTATGAGATATAGTGTCGAGTGCAACCATTTTAAACCGTGCAACTTTAACCTGTTCACCGCGTTAAAAATCAAATTCCACGAATCCTGTGCGCGGCACAATTTCAGCGTTTTTTAATTTCTAAGTTTAAACACATATTTTGTTTAGAACCACTGATATTTGATTACAACACCAAGTAAACATGACACTTAAGTAATTTTCTGATAATAAATAATAGTCATTACTCTTAAGGAGACTCGTTAAATAAAGGAGATAAACTTAACATTACGTAAAATAAACAAAGGAATGCTACGATCAAATCAATGCTTCATGACACTCACCCAATCAAATGCATATAGCACTAGTAATGTTTATTTACGTAAGAGAGACTTAGTAATGTTTATTTACGTAAGAGAGACTCATCGCAGGACTCGATCCGCGCGACAGGTCGTTAATGCTGGAAATATTGAGAAACCAAAAAAATTCGGCGCTCTGTTTATTCAACAATATCTCATAAACTAATATATTATTTGACAATGTTTTCAGAGATGTCGCTAGAATAAAGATTATTTTAAATTTTAGTTCAATTTTTATTCCGGTTTTGTGTCATTTTTTTTAAGTATTTGTGATTTGAAACTTGGATTGTCGTCAGATCACAGGCGTTTGTGCTCCCCGCGGGGAACACGTTAAAGACATATTATAAGAGATAAACTCGTACATAGTGGAATATTGATTCCACAAATTTGAAAAGTTCTACGAAATAAAAAACTAACTTCCAACGCAAACTTTTCATGGAAAAGCTTCACAGTGAATTATATATGTGTTTTTTTAATTGTGGTGTGATAAATTTATTTTTGTTATAATTGTACAGTGTTAATTTTTCAAGCTGCGTTAATTTTATAATAATATCAGATTATTAAGTATTTGACTGCTTAAAGAAAACATTTTGCCATATATAACAGCAACACAATGAGATTGTACAGAGGAAAACTTGATTAAATAAAGTAAATTTTGATTTTTATTAATAATTGCTTTCTTACGGCCAAATTTAATCATATTTGGCATCATTCGATTACGGTGTCGGTGTACGAGGGTTTAATTTAGATTGTAACTACTTCTAGCAAACAATATAATGTCCTTTTCCACATAGAACATATACATATTCGTTAGTCGATACATTTTTACGTTCGTTTCAGCACTTTGAGTAGACCTTTTATGTTCTTCTGGCAAAACAATGAGAAAACCTACTGTTTATTTATTTTAACAAACAAATATACATAAAAAGCTATCGTTATTGATTTCTTAACTATTAAATACTGAAAAATAGGTGCCGTGAATAAGGTTGTAACTAACAAAACTTGTATTTTACAGTATTCAAGAAAAACATTTTTTTTATTGTTTCGATATTTTAATACTTTTTTTTAAAGCAAAAGATATATTTTCATACACACTTTATTTAAAAATCAAAAATTACCAAACTTTATTCAAAACTACAAAAAAAACATGAAAAACACTAAGAATATGTGGAATAACGTAGTCCGCGAATGCAGTTACAACGTTATTCTGCAACTCTTATATAAAACAAACAAGTTGTGTCGTTACAACTTTTATATGAAAAATCAATCATGTACGTTAGTTGCCACGTTATTCCACTAACCTCTTCTGATCTTCTTTTATTCGTTACTTCTTTGCCTTTTCCGCTTATATAGGATTGTCCGCTGTTTCTCCGATTCTTCCGTTTATTATCTGACCATTCTGCAACCCTTGCTTGTAGTTTTTTTACCGAAATTAAGTTTATTTTCTACACTAGCAGAGTGAACGACGGGCGCCTCTCCGGACATGTTGATACTTGAAACCACGTAATTGCACTGAGCGTGCGCAAAAATCCAACGGCAATGTTGGCTTATCAGTAGAAAGGAAAGAGATAGTGAATATTTTTATAGAGAGGACGAAGGACGTAACCACATAGCACGTTATTTCACAAAAAATTGGATTTTGAAAAATGTCAGTTACCACCTTATTCGCGGCACGCATTCAGTTATCTGTTTCGATTACTCTTTTCAATAAAGCAAAGTAACTTTTATTGCTACTTTAATGAAAAATTGCTTTCAAAACATCACTTGTTTAAAACTTTTGAATAAAAATTGCGCTTTAGACGTTACCGAAATAAGAAACTGTTTTAAAACTATTTTTTTTTTTTTATTTGTTAATTATTTAAACTCTACTTTCAAAGTGCTGAAATGATATATTTACTCAATGTTCAGAATACATTAAGGCAGTGTTTCTTAATAATTTTGAGTCGTGACTCGGATTAAGGTGTTAGTTTTGGTTTCGCGACCCAAATAATTATTAAATATAAAACAAACAGATAACGATTCGATACATTTTAATAATACAAAATATAGTCCAGTAGACTGCCGATTATTCGGAGCTCAATTATCTGTGAGTTGGATTAACGGCGGGGTTCTGTAGTGCAAAATTTTTGTTTTTTAATTGAAAATTACAAAGCATAGACGTAAACTGTTATAAAACCTATAGTTTACATTATATCAATTGACTAACAACGCTAGTAAGTTAGCGGTGTTTCTCCGCATCCTCACTGATATGAAAATATGTGAATCCGAGACTTTCCAATGTTATTGCCGTGATATTAATACCAGCGGTTGTGTCTGTCAAACATTAAGAAAGCTTGTTCGTGTACACATCTTGCGTAGCAAAATTTATCTAGCATTTCAACTCAAAATGTTTTACTCTAAACGATATTAGAAAAAAAATATATAAGAACATCTCTTAGTGAAAATGTGGAATTAGTATGTTAACATCATTTATTTTAACTGTTTGTTTAGTATTATCTTAAATAAACTATTACGTTATCTGAACGCGCTAACAATGTTCGAGTATTTATTTTTTAGTGAAATATTAATAATACATATTAAACTCTAATCATTGATAATATTGTCAGGTATTTGGCACAATTTGGTAACTAGCATTTCACTGCTTTTGAAATATTTCAATCTAAGGGGTGAAACTCGTTTCAATACATCTGTATATCTGGGCATTTATACATATGTTCCAATTGTAAGAAAATCGCATTTCCACGACCTTCCCGGAATAGTCGGTAAGATTCTCGTTTTCTACCTGAGGGTTTCTGGTTCGGTTCGCGATGGTATCTGAAAAAAAAAGCGTTTCTCAGTTTGATAAAGATTTCATCACAAGCTCTAGACATGTGGTAGTGTTACTGCTTCTTCACGTGCTGTTAAGTATTGACAACATCTCCGATAACAAGCTGTGAACTTCGTGCATACTCAAATGGTTCTAAACCCAAAGGCTGATTAATGGGGTTAAAGACAATGTTGTCTCCCAGTCATGATCTTCAATATATTCATCTGAATCACCAAAGTGTTAAAGGGGTACCGTATAAATAAATTTAAAAAGTCGTGTAAGGGTCAATCAATAAGCTAATCGGTTGGACTCGGTTGTCACGTACAAGATGGCTGAATAATTAAAACCCTGTTCGAGGTATGCCATCAGAGCAGAGAGCTGAGTGTTCGCTTTACCAAGACACGGCACTTATTCGATAGATTGTGTCAGCAGTCCTGGAATGAATTGGCAATTATTTCCAGTTCAAATATCAATCCAATTTTTTATAGACATACTTATTGGCAATTTATGCCAGAAATTCGACAATATTTTAGCCAACGTCATCATCTCCGTTACTGGGTCTTGTTGTCGACAATCCTCTCGCTGCCATTCCAACGTTAATTCAATTAGAAAGTGTAACTATGACGTGAAGTTTGTTTTTAAAATTAACTGTTGCAAACCAGCAAATTCACCGGCCGCACCACTGTACTGAATCCGAAACTCATTAGACTGGAGTAGAACAGAGCCGGTGTGTTACCGTGTGGCCATGCACCCCTTTAGCCAACACATTATTTGTAAAATATTATCAAATTCACTTGTATTTAAAATAAAAACACACCATTTAACATTAAATCAAATCGCAATGCAATTTAATATTTAATTAGCTCAAAATATAATGTTTATTATTCAATCAAATAAAATTATTGATGTGTTTTTTTTTTATTTGTTTTCAAATGATGTGTTTTTATTCATTTTATGATATTCTTGAGTGTGTAGAAAAACATATTTTTTCATTAACTGTTTGGTTTTTTTTTCTTTTTGCTTTTCAATAATAAAAATTTCAATTAAGCTTTATAGATTTATTAAATCTGTGTATTCACTTGTAATTGACATATTTTTGCTTAATAAATTTCCTGTATCTTAAATTTTGAGTTTTTATTTCCACTACTTACCTGTCAGGCTCTGGCTGTTATGAATGGTTCATAGTGACAGCCGATTTTGGCGGATTCAGAGAGGTTAGACATCTGCCAATAATATTCAGTTTATATCGCTTTGAGTTTCATGCAAAAACCTTGTTTTGTACAGTGTTGAAAATGTCGAATTTTGTGTTAACCAAGCAGCATTTGCGGGAGGTTTTAATTTTCTGCTTTAATTGAAAGAAAAGTGCAGCTGAAGCCCATCGAATGCTTTTCGAAGTTTATGGTAACACTGCTCCAACTTTTAAATCATGTAGGGAATGCTTTCGACGTTTCAAGGATGGAGATTTCAGCGTCGAAGACAAGCCTCACCCTGGACAGCCAAAAAAATTCGAGGACAAAGAATTAGAGGCATTACTCGAAGAAGATCAGAGTCAAACGCAAGAGGAGCTTGCAGAATCATTGAGAGTGACTCAATAAGCCGTTTCCGTATGATTGAGAGCCATGGGAATGATTCAAAAACAAGGAAATTGGGTGCCTTATGAACTGAAACTGAGAGACGTTGAAAGGCGATTTTTCACTTGCGAGCAGCTGATTCAAAGGCAACAAAGAAAAGGTTTTTTGCATCGGATTGTAACTGGAGATGAGAAGTGGATATTCTACGACAACCCCAAGAAGAAAAAATACGCTAAGCCCGGTCAATCGTTGCCATCGACCTCAACATCAACAGACAAAACCGAACATACATGGTTCGAAGATCATGCTCTGTATCTGGTGGGACCAAAGGGGTGTTGTTTACTATGAGGTGCTGAAACCTGGCGATTCCATTACGGGCGATCGGTATCGGCTACAATTAATTCGTTTGAGCCGTGCATTGTGAGAAAAACGGCCGGAATACGAGCAAAGACATGATAAAGTTATTCTTCTTCATGACAACGCTCGGCCTCATGTCGCAAAAGTCGTAAAAAAATATTTGGAAATGCTCAAATGGGATGTTTTACCACACCCGCCGTATTCCCCGGACATTGCTCCTTCTGATTACTGGTTGTTCCGAAGGATGCTGCAGCACGATTTGGCAGGTCACCGGTTCACTTCTTTCGTAGAAACTGAAAATTGGCTCCAAACTTGGATCGCCTCAAAAGACGAGTCATTTTTTCGAGATGGAATTAGAAAATTGCTGAGAGATCGGAAAAAGTAGTAGCCAGCGAAGGACAATACTTTAATTGATCTGTTCATTCATTTTGTTTAGAAATAAATGCATTTTTGAACACAAAAAAAATGGACCGAACTAATTTGTACACAGTATTAAAAAAAAAATTATGCCAGTATTTTTAAATGATCAAAAGGCCCCTTGATATTGTTAGCTTTGGGTACTTAAATGTATAAGAACATTCCTGTCTATTGTCTCAATTTGTACATAAATCTAAATGAGTCAGGTTTACCCCCGAAAACTAGTTTCGTGACAGCGTGAACATACCCCATCTTCCAAAGTTTATTTTTATAGGTATTGTAGTTAGTTGGACTAAAAAGCGTTTGTCAGTTGGTCAAAGGTCTGGTAGGTAGAAAGGCACTGCCTATAGGAATATTCAAGCTAAAATACTACCAAGCTTCGGTTCCACAAAAGAAACTTGTCTTATTGTTTCTATCATATGGAGGATGGGAATAGGCCACTATCTGGTAGGAAGCCACCTTCATTAAATCCATATAAAAAAAAAACCTAAATACCAGGTCTGTAAGTATGAAACCGGAATTTGCTCATAGATGGCTCTAGTTGTCAATGTAGTTTCTTGTGTTTACATTTGTCAAAGACTTTAAACTCACAACAATACAAGTTTAATACAACTACATATGTTTTCATAGCGTTGAACATGTCTGTTTTTGTGCCTGAAAACTACGATTTGCGGACAGTATTGATTTTCTGTTACCATTTGAAGAAAACTGCTGCAGAATCGCATCGAATGCTTTTTGAAGCTTACGGTGAGCATGCTCTTGGTAAATCACAGTGCTTTGAGTGGTTCAAAAAATTCAAAAGTGGCGATTTTGACGTGAGAAACGGAAGAACGTGGAAGACCACCGAGAAAGTTTGAAGATGCCGAATTGCGAGCATTGTTGGATGAGGATGACACTCAAACGAAATAACAACTTGCGGATTAATTAAATGTGCCGCGAGAAGCCGTCTCCATACGTTTGAAAGCCATGGGAAAGATCCAGAAGGTGGGAAAATGGGTTCCACGTGAACTGAATGAAAGACAGCAGGAAAACTGAAAAACCACTTGTGAAATGCTGCTCGCCAGGTACAAAAGAAAATCATTTCTTCATCGAATTGACTGGCGATGAAAAATGGATATATTTCGAGAATCCTAAGTGTAAAAGATCATGGGTAACTCCAAGCAAACCAGCGACATCGACTGCAAGGCCAAATCGCTATGGATGGAAGACAATGCTCTGTGTTTGGTGGGATCAGAAGGGTGTTATCTATTATGAGCTGCTAAAACCTGGCGAAACCTTTAATACTGAACGCTACCGACAACAAATGATGGATTTGAACCAAGCATTGCGTGTAAAACGACCAGAATATCAAAAGAGACAACACAAAGTGATTTTGCTTCAAGATAATGCACCATCGCACACAGCAAAACCGGTCAAGGAAACGATTGAGGCGTTTAGTTAGCAAATACTTTCGCATGCGGCTTACTCACCAGACTTGACTCCATCCGATAACTACTTATTTGCATCGATGGGACACGCACTTGCTGAGCAGCGCTTCACTTCTTACGAAAATGGGTCGATGATTGGTTTACCTCAAAAGAGCAACAGTTTTTTTGGCGTGGCATCCACAAATTGCCAGAGAGATGGGAAAAATGTGTAGCTAGCGATGGGCAATACTTTGAATAAAATATTTTTTACCATTTTCATACAATAAATGTATATTTTCTATAAAAAAAATCCGATTTAATATTTACTGACCTGATATAAGCATGTGAGACGAGAGAGGTAACCTTTGACCACTTTAGTGTCCTGTACGTGCTACATATGATCTTGATACGGGGTCTGCTTTAACGAGGAGTTTACTCTATATTTTGAATTATTTTATTCCAGGCATATCACGATTGACCTATATAATATACTTACCTATATTAATTCTTAAATGGAGTAATGAGGTATGGGTGTTAGTAATAAATGGAGTAATGAGGTATGGGTGTTAGTAATAAAAGATTGTAATTTGTTTAATCAAACACTATTTAATCCACTTTTTGTAACGGTACCGGTTTCAAGGCTTTCACCTCATCAGGAGAGCACAAACAAGACTGAACTCTGTTCGAACTGGTACCGAGATACACACTTCTAACGGTCAACATTTTGACACCTACCTACTCTCCTCCCCTTATTAGCCATTTCTCCCCTCCCCCTCTCCTGTACCTGATACAATTGAAAAAAATATATTTTAGATATAATTTAGTTCACCTGATGAGGAAGACGGAGGTATTTGAAACCGGTAGTGAACTCAAATAAAACATTTGTGAATACAAAATAAAAAATAAGTGTTTTATTTATTTTATTGACAATTTATAAACATGACACCACAAAGTGAAACAAGCATCTTTTCTTAGATTCATGAAAATAATATATTCTTCTTTTCACTCTTCTTGCATGGCGTCTAGATACATGGAATGTATTTTTAAGAGGTAGTCGAAAGAGCTCAACTCAAATATTTCAGATTTGGGACAAATAGCTCGGATGATGTCCGCTCTCGGGACACGCAGTACGGCATCTTGTATCCCCGTATTGATGGACTCTGAAATTAAATTTATATTTTTCCTTATCAATTACTAGAGCGCAGTAGGAAAGTTGTATGGAATTTTTTTGATTGAACGCTTGAGAATGATGATGGAAGCAAAAATGTAGAACAAGCTTAAGAATGATGATGGAAGCAAAAATGTAAAACAAGCTTAAGAATGATGATGGAAGCAAAAATGTAAAACAAGCTTAAGAATGATGATGAAAGCAAAAATGTAAAACAAGCTTAAGAATGATGATGGAAGCAAAAATGTAAAACAAGCTTAAGAATGATGTTGGAAGCAAAAATGTAAAACAAGCTTAAGAATGATGATGGAAGCAAAAATGTAAAACAAGCTTAAGAATTATGGAAGCAAAAATGTAAAACAAGCTTAAGAATGATGATGGAAGCAAAAATGTAAAACAAGCTTAAGAATGATGATGAAAGCAAAAATGTAAAACAAGCTTAAGAATGATGATGGAAGCAAAAATGTAAAACAAGCTTAAGAATGATGATGGAAGCAAAAATGTAAAACAAGCTTAAGAATGATGATGGAAGCAAAAATGTAAAACAAGCTTAAGAATGATGATGGAAGCAAAAATGTAAAACAAGCTTAAGAATGATGATGGAAGCAAAAATGTAAAACAAGCTTAAGAATGATTATGGAAGCAAAAATGTAAAACAAGCTTAAGAATGATGATGGAAGCAAAAATGTAAAACAAGCTTAAGAATGATGATGGAAGCAAAAATATAAAACAAGCTTAAGAATGATGATGAAAGCAAAAATATAAAACAAGCTTAAGAATGATGATGGAAGCAAAAATATAAAACAAGCTTAAGAATGATGATGGAAGCAAAAATATAAAACAAGCTTAAGAATGATGATGGAAGCAAAAATGTAAAACAAGCTCAAGAATGATGATGGAAGCAAAAATGTAAAACAAGCTCAAGAATGATGGAAGCAAAAATGTAAAACAAGCTTAAGAATGATGATGGAAGCAAAAATGTAAAACAAGCTTAAGAATTATGGAAGCAAAAATGTAAAACAAGCTTAAGAATGATGATGGAAGCAAAAATGTAAAACAAGCTTAAGAATTATGGAAGCAAAAATGTAAAACAAGCTTAAGAATGATGATGGAAGCAAAAATGTAAAACAAGCTTAAGAATGATGATGGAAGCAAAAATATAAAACAAGCTTAAGAATGATGATGAAAGCAAAAATATAAAACAAGCTTAAGAATGATGATGGAAGCAAAAATATAAAACAAGCTTAAGAATGATGATGGAAGCAAAAATGTAAAACAAGCTTAAGAATGATGATGGAAGCAAAAATGTAAAACAAGCTTAAGAATGATTATGGAAGCAAAAATGTAAAACAAGCTTAAGAATGATGATGGAAGCAAAAATGTAAAACAAGCTTAAGAATGATGATGGAAGCAAAAATATAAAACAAGCTTAAGAATGATGATGAAAGCAAAAATATAAAACAAGCTTAAGAATGATGATGGAAGCAAAAATATAAAACAAGCTTAAGAATGATGATGGAAGCAAAAATATAAAACAAGCTTAAGAATGATGATGGAAGCAAAAATGTAAAACAAGCTCAAGAATGATGATGGAAGCAAAAATGTAAAACAAGCTCAAGAATGATGGAAGCAAAAATGTAAAACAAGCTTAAGAATGATGATGGAAGCAAAAATGTAAAACAAGCTTAAGAATTATGGAAGCAAAAATGTAAAACAAGCTTAAGAATGATGATGGAAGCAAAAATGTAAAACAAGCTTAAGAATTATGGAAGCAAAAATGTAAAACAAGCTTAAGAATGATGATGGAAGCAAAAATGTAAAACAAGCTTAAGAATGATGATGGAAGCAAAAATATAAAACAAGCTTAAGAATGATGATGAAAGCAAAAATATAAAACAAGCTTAAGAATGATGATGGAAGCAAAAATATAAAACAAGCTTAAGAATGATGATGGAAGCAAAAATGTAAAACAAGCAAGAAGCTTTTGTAAGTGGTAGAGACTGTGTCGATCAAATAACTAAGGATGCTCAGAGATTTTTTTTATCAAAAACCAAAAGAAAACTGTGCTTTTGTTGATCCGGAGAAAACTGACAAATACTATCACAATATACAGTAGAGTGCCGATTATCCATGGTAATTGGGGGACATTCTTTCTTTTCTTCTCCCTGGCTCCATACCAACTCACTGTCTGCGAAGACTGTCGGGGTCAGCTCTCCTCGTATGTTAGCTAGTGATAGCGTGAAGTAAGTAGTGTTTGGCATGTTCAAACTGTCTTTTGGGGGATCGCAAGGCTAAAAAACAATTCTGTATCTGATTCTGAAGGGCTGCAGAGAAGGCAAAAGAAGAAAAGTATCCTCTGGTTAAACAAAATCCAAGATAAAAGGGAATAAGGTGCCACTATACCGCAATGGTTTATGTATTGACATACAGGAGATACAAGTTTATGATAAATGATTATAAATGGAAAAAGAATGAATACCGTCAGTTCCTGAGACGTCCACCGTACAAGCTGTGTTTCTGCAGTAGAGTTTCAATTGCTCCACATTTTTGTAGTACTGTTCAGCCTAAAATATCAATTATGTTTTTATTGTATTTATTTGAATTCTTAGAAATAGAAGACGTGTATCTAATAGGTGATTAGAAAAAGCATATTATTTTAATGGAAATCTGATGGGTTTTTTTATTAATACTAATTCAATTTATAAAATACTTTCCCCTCACTAGATATACTGAGTCACTTATTCAATCTATAAAATACTTTCCCTCACTAGATATGACTGCGAGTCATTTATTCAATCTATAAAATACTTTCCCTCACTAGATATGACTGTGAGTCATTTATTCAATCTATAAAATACTTTCTCTCACTAGATATGACTGAGTCATTTATTTATTCAATCTATAAAATACTTTCCCTCACTAGATATGACTGAGTCATTTATTCAATCTATAAAATACTTTCCCTCACTAGATATGACTGTGAGTCATTTATTCAATCTATAAAATACTTTCTCTCACTAGATATGACTGAGTCATTTATTTATTCAATCTATAAAATACTTTCCCTCACTAGATATGACTGAGTCATTTATTTATTCAATCTATAAAATACTTTCCCTCACTAGATATGACTGAAGTCATTTATTCAATCTATAAAATACTTTCCCTCACTAGATATGACTGAGTCATTTATTTATTCAATCTATAAAATACTTTCCCTCACTAGATATGACTGAGTCATTTATTCAATCTATAAAATACTTTCCCTCACTAGATATGACTGAGTCATTTATTTATTCAATCTATAAAATACTTTCCCTCACTAGATATGACTGAGTCATTTATTTATTCAATCTATAAAATACTTTCCCTCACTAGATATGACTGAGTCATTTATTCAATCTATAAAATACTTTCCCTCACTAGATATGACTGAGTCATTTATTTATTCAATCTATAAAATACTTTCTCTCACTAGATATGACTGTGAGTCATTTATTCAATCTATAAAATACTTTCCCTCACTAGATATGGCTTTGAGTCATTACTGGATTGGATGGCACACCTTGGCTGAGATGAGATGATCGAAGCACATTGAAGTGAGAAAATCGAAGCACGCCGACATCTTTCTCTTTTCGAAAGAGCCTGTGTCATTCGAGGAGAGTGGCACAGTGTGGGATCCGAACTGGTGACCTTCTACACAGAAGTCCAGTGCATTACTGCATGGCCATTCATCTCATATAATATCTATACAATCCTGCCATATACACAAAAAAAAACTATTTTGCGGTCAGTCTGACGTTGGTTTCACCATGTGAATGATATTGAAAGATGTGAATTTAAAGAGATAAAGCTATGGATGTAAGAGAGGTGAAAGTTGGATTTAAAAGACTGTCCTCTCTGCCTACTCCAATAGAGAAACCGTGTGATAGTATGTATATATAGTTGTAGAGTGAATTTTAGGTCCCTCAGAAGGTGGAGCCAGACTATTTATGATTCAGGATTGTCCTAGCATGGAAATTACAGCCATAGAAAATACCTTCTGATTAATCCAATCTTTAGTATTATTATATTTTTATCGTAAATATTTACCCATGCCATTTTGCGTCGAGTAGTTATTTCAGAGTAATGAGACCCTCCCCTCAGGTCATGTTCTATTATCTTCTTCTTGCAGTCTTCCTCCGCGATCTCCAGGAATATTACCCTGGAAACCAAATAATATATCTTCAAAGAGGTTTATAGACCAACATTATACTGTAATAGAAAAATGTGAAAGGAAAAGCAAATTTCATATATGAATGGACAATGAAAGATTGGAACAAGTTGAGGAATTCTATTTGCTATTTGGGGAGTGTTTTCTCAGGTGATAGTATAGTTAAGGAGGGATATCAAATGTATTATACATAGCAATATATTTTGCCGTTGCTGGTCATGTGGTGTGGGATGGTCTACCTCCTAGTGTCAGATATATAGGTTGTGTATACAGCTTTAGGAAACACTTGTAGACAATCCTTTTTTGGGAGGTCATATCGAAATTTATGAGTGGGTTCGAATCTTGAGTTAGAGCGCCCTCGAGGAGAGTTTGCTCTCTAAACGATGCTATATTAATTGTCCTTTTATTATTATTATTAATTATGTGAATATATATCAGGGGAAAATTATTTAGCTAAAGAAGAAAAGTTTTATGAAGTAAAGATTGAATTATATCACTATTAAACAAACAAATAACTTTTTAACCCTTCCCTTACGGTAATAAAAATAATATGCGTGTTACGGTGTTGGGAAGTGAGTACGCATTCAAAAATTAGCGATTTTAAATCGGAAAAATAAGAACATTCATAGATAATCCCCTTAATTAATTATAATTAAAGTTAAAAATTATAATAATTGAGATTTATTTGCTGAAAACATTAAAAAACCATCTGAAAACATTAAAAAACGCTCACGGAGCGGGCGTACGTCTAACCTATTTGCAAGCCTAGAGGCAACTAGTGGCGCGGAACGTCAGTCGCATACACCTTTGCTTGCGACGTTGAGACAGTTCAGCTCCTCGCAATTCAGTCTAGTATGCAAGAGTGAGATGTGAATATAGTGTCGCGCTTCCCGCATACTATTCACCTATCGTCAAGACGAGGCACTCGCAGCGTTTAAATGCGAATTTGTTTTCGATCTTTACAATACACCTACGATGTAGTCGATAAATTCTGATTATTATTAATAATATTTTTTAAATCAATGCGTAAATATATTATGGAGGAATACCTAGAATCTTAACCTTGTATTTATTATATTTATAGAGATATTGATGGTTATTAGAAGCAACGTGTAGAAGATACCCAACACAGGGAAGTAGAAGATACCCAACACAGGGAAGAGTTCCAACGAGAATGACCAGACTGTAAAACACATTTCTATGTAAGAATTATAGACACACTTGTTGCGAGTCACTTCTTAGCAGTCTCGAATCGGTCCATTATCCACATATACAAGCGGCCCTCGACTTTCGCACGTTCTACTTTTGCACAATTCGCTATTACGCACATTTTTTTAAAATTCAATTTTTTAAAGATTTTTGTCGATAATGCAAAAATTGATAGCTTGCACGCAGTCACTCCCACTTTTTTGGAAGAACTATAATATATGGAATGCAATAAATAATATTGGAGACTCGTGAGCTGAAATAAAACAGTCAACAATGAAAGGTTCCTGGAAACAATTATGCCCACAAATGATGAGTGATTTTATAAATTCTGAAGATACTCCGGAAACTATCACAGATGAAATAGTTAGCCTAATGAATGAACTAAACTTGGATGTTAACAACAAAGATGTTAACGAGTTGATTGAATCTCACTCAGTACCTCTGTCAAATTGAGCAACAAGAGTTAAATGAAATACACACAATGAAAGTGAGGAAGAAGAAGCTGATAAAATCCTCAAGACTTTGACAGTCAAAAGTATGAATGAAGCCTTCATGCATCTTGATTCATTTGTGACTATCATGGAAGAATGTGATCCCAATGGAGAACGTATATCTCAAGTACGTAGGGCGATTGAGAAAGACACAGCATGTTATGGAACTCTTTATCAAGAAAAGAAAAAAAGGGTGGTATTCAACTAACTCTTGACAAGTTTATAAAGAAAACACCTGAAAGCACTTAAACACGCCTCGTTAACTTAATTATGTATATTGATAGATAAATATTTTTAATATATTATTGATAAATAAATATTATTATTGATAAATAAATACTTTAAAATACAATTTTTGATGTTTTTTTTACGTCCCTCTACTTTCGAACATTCAATATTTGCACACATTTTCATGAACCAACTATGTGCGAAAGTCGAGGGCCGCCTATATGTAGGCAAATGTAGATTCTGACAATTTTCTGGTGTGTACTCAAATGAGTACCAGAATTTCTCAACACTAGAAAAAGATTCGGCACCTGAGGTAAACCATTTTTCGTGAGTATCCGTTTTTACGACATATTTTCAATGTGTACCCCCGTCTACGGCCACACGCGCACAAACATTCTTTCTTGCGTGAGTTTCTGCATTGAAGACATTGATTACCTGTTGGGTGGAGTATCCAAGCTGTCCAGCATTTCAAACTCTTGCACATTCCTCGGGAAGTGAGTGAGCACCCACCCTTCTTGCAAGCAATCCTATAAAAACAATTCAATTTCCTCATACAAAAAAAAATTATTTAATAAAAGAGCCCTCCAAATATCTCTGTTCAGTCAACAAGTTCACTGCTGACCCGCAATATAGTGTATATATCTGCGTTTGGGTCCGCGCGGCATCGCGACCGCAGTGGAAATGTAGACTTATGGACGGGCGTCAAGACTAGATCGCTGACCGGTCAGTTTAACACGTTCCGTGCCGCAGTACATTTTGAGAAAATAAGTACCTGCGCCACTAAACAAATTATAGTTTATATAATGTATACACATATAGGCTTCATAAATAATGATTTATTTTTAAAAATAAACTGATTTTAGGTGATATTGTGAGCGTAGGTCACCGGTGACCTACGCGGCGTCGTACGGTAATACATGTATATACAACATAAACTTTTGTAGTCCAAACAAATTGTAGCATGCCTAATTTATTTCTTATTATATTTTTTATTTATTTATGTAATATGCTATAGTGTTACGCCATAACATAATAATCTCTTATGATTACTGAGACCATAGCTCCAAAAAAAAGGGTCACAATGTTGCATAGACAATGCACCCTCATAAATTTCCAGAGTGTGACAAATGGATGGTCCCATTCATTATGTTATCCCTGGAATCTCTTCTATACCCCCTAGCCTAATTGTAGAGGCTAGTTTATCCTTTAAAAAAATAAACCGTTATATTATTTTTCATACACCTGGAGGTTTATTAAAAATAATTGCATTTTCAAACAAAATTTTGGAAGTTTTTATGTGCATTATATTCAGGGGCGCCGTATAGGTCACATTCAATGCTAAAATTCGTAGTAAATGTGACCGCTGGCGCACTGGGACTGTTTATAAAAAAAAAACACGTAGGTCACCGGTGACCTATGTGGCGCCCTGGTCAAAAACATGGTAGGTCACCGGTGACCTACGCGGCGCGGAACGTGTTAAGCATTGCGCAAAACTCCCAAAAATTATTGCATTTTGCGAGGTGTGAATGCTTGTGATGACCGACTGACCGTTCATAAGAAGGGGCCTTTTAAATTTTAAATATATTACTACCTACACTCTACTCTACTGCGTTTTACTTTGAGACCTGCTACAACCTGCCATAAGAGGAATCTCTTCACCATTGCTACCTTCTGTCATCGATCTATGCCTTTTGGAATTGACCTGAATTCTCCGAGCATTGGGCAGCAACCATCGCACCTATTTACAGTTCTTTGTACCGTGGTCCAGTACAGTGTAGTTTAACACTTGCCTTACTGTGCTAAAAAATTCTGACAGCCACGGTGCTGGACGCTAAGCGTCCAGTGAAAAATGTATGTTTTAAATTAAAGTTATGCAAAATTTGTTAGGTTATTTTTTGTAATTAGCTATAAAAATAATTGTATTATGTATTAAAACGTCGAATAATCCAATTAAATATAAGTCCTGGTCACTTGCTATCCATCACAGGGTGGCAAGTGTTAAAGCATATGCTAGAGGCCATCCACGTAATATAGCGCGGTGAACTATGTGCCATTAATAGTCTTGGCCTGATCCCGATCACATTAGAAAGTGTGACAAAAGCTTGTAATATAGCAACTCTTGAAGAAATTTGATACTCATGATAGAAACTCGTGTTGTCTGTTATACTTTTTAGGTTTTTCGTCCGTTTCTCATTTTTTATGCAACATATCAAAGGAACAGTATTTCGTGAGTTGGGTATAATCATGTGTAATATTCAGGAGCATATCAATTAAAGTGTTTATACTTTTCACTCGTGACATTGTTCCTTATTTATTTATTTAACACTTTTATTGCAAATACAATCTGGCGGGCTTATTGCCAGGTGGCTATCTCTTCCAACTAACTAGACAAAAGTAAATGAAGCAAGTTACGTGGTCGCATAAATCATTCAAATGACTATCCATCCCCACGAAATCCATAAACATATACGTGAGCACATGCCCACGAACCCCACAAAGACGGACAATTACCCGAAGATTCTTTTTCATATAAAGTGAGATATCATCAATCAAAAGGGAAGGAAGGGATGGTGGAGAGGAAAGGAAAATGCCAAGGGCGGAGCGAGTCGTATATTGGTTTGTAACTGATTCCAGAGTCTCACTGCATGGACGGTAAAGGATGACGTAAAGAAAGAGGAGGTGTGAACTGGAAAGGCCAATAACAATCTCTGTTTGAGGGTAGCGCTAATCCATGATTGGATAGACGCTGATAATTTTCGGCGAGATAAGAGGGGGTGGCGGGACAGTTAAGGATATTATACAATAGAAACAGCATGGGAATTTGGCGTCTATTTCAACCAGTTCAATGCCTTCTGGTATGAAGTTATATGATTGTACTTACGTAGGTTGAAAATGAATCTTAGACACACATTTTGAAGACGCTGTAATTTGTCCAGCTGTTCCTCTGTAACATCCAAGTAACATACTTCCGCATAGTCCAGAATCGGAAAGAGCAGAGCTGTACGAGTAAAATTTTGGTATTAGTTCCTTCATTGGTGTGAAAAAATATAAATACCCTTTCACACAGCCTCCTCCTCAGAACTTCAAAGATATCTGTACCACTGCTCGTGCAGTTCTTGAGTCTCTTTCCCAGTTCATCGTCCTTCAAGCCAGCCTGTTGGTACAAATATCTGAAATTCACTGCAAATATAAACATTACAGATATTACATCTATTAATTTATTTACTTGCTATTGGTTATACAGTCAAACCTCGGGTCACGAACGCCTCTAGTCACGAACAAATCGGCTTACGAACACAATTTCCGAACAAATGTTGACTCAACCTGCGTACAATGCCTCGGCTCACGAATTAGTTGTAACGGCGCATTACGCAATTACGCATTACATAGTTGTTCTCAGGTGCACGCGTAGTGAACATTGTTTGTCGTTGCGTTCGTTGTTCTTGATACAATTTTTTTTGCTTTTTATATATATAATATACAGTATATATTAGGTCCTTACATATGAAATTGGCGTTTTGTTTGGGAGGAACATAAAGTTGATTTTTTTTTAATATAATATATTTATTTAATCAAAGTATGTACCATTGCTATCTATGCACTTTTGCCATCTCATAGGTAGTTCATCGATCCCTTTACTAAAAAAACCATTCGGACGGGAATCAATAAAATCTTTGAAGTCGGTTTGGACTGCCCCATCGGAGTTGAATTTTTTCCCTTGCAAGAAGTTATCCAAATTTCGAAAAAAATAGTAATCTGTTGGGGCAAGGTCCGGAGAGTACGGTGGATGTCTTAGACATTCCAATTGAAGCTCTTCTAATTTGGTAGCCGTCTGTTGTGCAGTGTGTGGTCTAGCGTTATCATGAAGCAGCAGTGGCCTAGAGCGATTAACCAGCCTCGGTTGTTTAGCAGCTAGCTTTTCCATCATGGTTTGCAGTTGCTGACAATAGACATCTGCCGTAATCGTCTGGCCAGATTTAAGAAAGCTGTAGTGAACGACACCAGCACTAGTCCACCAAACGCTCACAAGTAACTTTTTTGGAGTCAATTTTCGCTTGGGGCATGGTTTGACTGGTTCGGCAGGGTTCAGCCATTGCGATGAGCGCTTCCGATTATCATACAGGATCCACTTTTCATCACAGGTAATGATTCGATTCAAAATCCCTTCATTATTGTGCCGGTTGAGTAATGCAACGCAGCAGTCAACGTGCGTTTGTTGATTTGCTTCACTCAATTCGTGAGGTACCCACCTTTCAAGCTTTTTCACCTTCCCAATTTGCTTCAAGTGGATTAAAACAGTTTTATCACTAACACCGCAGCCTGCAGCTAACTCGGACGTGGTTTGCGATGGATCCGCTTCCACAGTAGCCTTCAATTCTTCATTATCAACTTTGGTCTCCGGCCGTCCACGGGGCTTTTTCTGCAGGTCGAAATTTCCAGAACGAAAACGTTGGAACCAAAAACGCACTGTGTTTTCTTTTGCGGCACCGTCGCCATACACATCATTAATCCTACGAGCCGTTTCTGCAGCACTGGTGCCACGGTGGAACTCGTACTCGTAAATAACGCGATATTTCAAGTTTTCCATTTTGTAAACTGAGTGACGCAAATAAAAAAAACAATTGAGGAAAAAACAAATGAATTATAATTTTCGAAACACAAATACTTGAGTAAATAGCTGTATAAATTTTAATTTGGAATTCCTAACCAAAGAGAAGATATTTGAGATCAAAGTTGCCAGTACGGCAAAACGCCAATTTCATATGTAAGGACCTAATATAAAATATATTTTGCATTAAATTAACTCTCATTATGGCTCCCAAGAAAATTAATTTTGGTTTGCGAACATTTCGGCTCGCGAACGGAATCAAAGAACGAATTAAGTTCGTCACCCGAGGTACCACTGTGTATGGTATATCTGGCAGACTTATTACTATACAGTCTGGCAGACTTATAACTATTACACATACTAGGTTAGTCAAAAAGCTTTGAAAGCGGAAATGAAAATACATTTTTTTTGGGGGGAAATCACTTTTATTGCTCAGTATAGTCTCCCATGAGATCAATACACTTGGTCCAACGATCTTCCAACTTTTTTGTCCCATCACGGAAGTGACTTTCTGGAAGGCCTGCAAAATACTCCTCTACGACGGCTATAACCTCTTCGTTTGATGAAAAATGCTTTCCACGAAGGAATTTTTTGAGGTGTGAGAACAGCCAGAAGTCAGAGGGAGCTAAATCTGGCGAATAGGGTGGATGCTGCAACAATTCGTACCCCAATTCACTGATTTTCGCGATGGTTTTTTGAGCTGTGTGAGCAGGTGCATTGTCTTGATGAAAAATGATTTTTTCTTCTGCAAACCGGGTCTTTTTTCACAATTTTTTTCATCCAACTGGTCCAAAAGGTCACAATAATAATCAGAGTTGATTGTCTTACCAGTTTGGAGATAATCTATCAATAAAATTCCTTTTGCATCCCAAAAAACTGACGCTAACACCTTCTTTGCCGATTTCTGGACACGAACTCGCTTCGGAGCCAAAGTGCCTGGTTCACACCACTCCTTAGCCTCTTGTTTTGATTCAGGATCATGGTGGTAGACCCAAGTCTCATCCATAGTGATGAATCGACGCAGAAAATCCTTTTTATCCTTTCGAAATTGCTCCAAATGTTGCTCAGAAAGTCGCATTCGAACGTGTTTTTGTTGCATTGTTAGCAAATGCGGCACCCATTATGCACACAGTTTTTTGAAACCCAAAACTTCAGCCAAAATATGACATGTTGTTCCATGTGAAATGCCTATGGTGTCAGCTATCACATCCACAGTCGATCGATGATCTTTCAAAACCATATCCTGTATTTTTGCTATGATTTCTGATGTTGATGCACTTTTTGGACGTCCTGAGCGTGGATCGTCTTCAACGCTTGTACGGCCACGCTTAAACTCCAAAACCCATCGGTGGACGGTTGGAAATGAAGGAGAAGACTCCTTTAATACTTTCACCATCTTTGCATGGATCTCAGTAGCCGATAAACCTTCCAAAACAAAAAATTTAATCACTGCACGATATTCGGATTTTTCCATTGTTAAAAAATACACTGACACGTCAACTTCAAATGGCTTGTAAACAAAGAATGAATGACAGATCGAAATGAAATTTTGAGTACGTTCTTATGAAAGATGAAATATTAAAATGGCGTAGAAATTTTGGTTTTCTACTGCTCCATAGATGTCGCTTTCAAAACTTTTTGACTAACCTATTACATGTAGGTGATACAAATTAAAAAGTGAAAGAATGTTCTATAAATATATTTTTGAACATTTTCATCTAGGACACATCTCCAGTACGCATGGATTACAGTTAAGTTGCATCTGAATTACAGTTAGTTGGGCTACATTTGGATTACAACTGCTGTAAATTTGGATTAGACCTGGATTGCAACTACAGTACATATGGATTACAGCTGGGTTATGTATGAATTACCTCTAGATTACATCTGCGGTAAATTTAGATTACACTTGGATTACATCTGCAATAAGTCTCAATTACAGCTAGGCTACAGTTTTATAACATCAAAACGTTTTGATTACAGTTGGATTACATTTTCAGTCAATTGAGATTAAACCTGGATAACATCTAGATCACATATGCAGTAATCAGTATTAGACCTGCAATACATTTGGATTTCATCTGCAATACATCTGGATTACATATGCAGTAATCAGGATTAGATTTGTATTACACTTGGATTACATCTACAATACATCTGGATTACATATGCAGTAATCAGGATTAGATTTGTATTACACTTGGATTACATCTGCAATACATCTGGATTACATATGCAGTAATCAGGATTAGATTTGTATTACACTTGGATTACATCTGCAATAAATCTGGATTACATATGCAGTAATCAGGATTAGATTTGTATTACACTTGGATTACATCTGCAATACATCTGGATTACATATGCAGTAATCAGGATTAGACCTGCATTACATTTGGATTTCATCTGCAATACATCTGGATTACACATGCAGTAATCAGTATTAGACCTGCAATACATTTGGATTTCATCTGCAATACATCTGGATTACATATGCAGTAATCAGGATTAGATTTGTATTACACTTGGATTACATCTACAATACATCTGGATTACATATGCAGTAATCAGGATTAGATTTGTATTACACTTGGATTACATCTACAATACATCTGGATTACATATGCAGTAATCAGGATTAGATTTGTATTACACTTGGATTACATCTGCAATACATCTGGATTACATATGCAGTAATCAGGATTAGATTTGTATTACACTTGGATTACATCTGCAATACATCTGGATTACATATGCAGTAATCAGGATTAGACCTGCATTACATTTGGATTTCATCTGCAATACATCTGGATTACATATGCAGTAATCAGGATTAGACCTCCAATACATTTGGATTTCATATGCAATACATCTGGATTACACATGCAGTAATCAGGATTAGACCTGCAATACATTTGGATTTCATCTGCAATACATCTGGATTACATATGCAGTAATCAGGATTAGATTTGTATTACACTTGGATTACATCTGCAATACATCTGGATTACATATGCAGTAATCAGGATTAGATTTGTATTACACTTGGATTTCATCTGCAATACATCTGGATTACATATGCAGTAATCAGGATTAGATTTGTATTTCACTTGGATTACATCTGCAATACATTTGGATTACATATGCAGTAATCAGGATTAGACCTGCAATATATTTGGATTACATCTGCAATACATCTGGATTACATATGCAGTAATCAGGATTAGATTTGTATTACACTTGGATTACATCTGCAATACATCTGGATTACATATGCAGTAATCAGGATTAGACCTGCAATACATTTGGATTACATCTGCAATACATCTGGATTACATATGCAGTAATCAGGATTAGACCTGCAATACATTTGGATTTCATCTGCAACAAATCTGGATTACATATGCAGTAATCAGGATTAGATTTGTATTACACTTGGATTACATCTGCAGTATATCTTGATTACAACTGCAGTATCTATTTTACATCTAGATTATATCTGCAGTAATTTTGGATTATACCTGGGTTACATCTGGATTAAATTTGTAATAAATTACAGCTGGGATACATCTGGATTACATATGTAGTACATTTTGTTTATATAATAGTTGGGTTACATTTGGATTATATCTAATAGATTAAATAAGTATTTTTCTACAATGGAACATCAAAAATAGTCATCTGAAAGGGGTTCAGGATCTCTTAATGGGTCTTTTGTCGACAAAAAACTAAATTAAACAACATGTTACCACTAGATTTAGACAATATGGACGCAAAGCAATTATACGAAACAAGAAAACTTCCCGTTTTGAACCATCGAAAATGGTCGTAAAAAGATAAATAAACAGATAATGCAACTCACCATGCACCAGATTGAAGGTTCCGGCTATGGCACTGGCATGCATGTGCCGGTTGCAGCCGGCAGGGGCTATGATCAACACACGGTAGATACAGGGCATCCCCGTGGGAGCCTTCCTCGTGGCCACATCTATGCAGGCTCTTGCTACCTGCTCCAAACTCAGATCATTTGTCTTGATTACCTGGTGTTAAATGCACACAAACAAAATGAGGCTCTTCTTTATACAGCTAACATATTGATGTTCTGTGCAAAATTCTTCAATTAACACATTGTTTGCGGGAAGCGATAAAACTCGTTCTATCCCGTCTTATAGTAGAGAGCGGGAGACGAGTTTACTCGTTTTGGTTTGCCAAGCGGTGGTATGCGGGAAACTTGTAAACACGGTCGCCAAATGGGGTGGGAACTGCGCGTTATCTATTATAAGATTCTTATAAGATCTTATAAAATTGTTATAAGATCTATTGAAAATTTCGTAATTATATTGTAATTTTATGTGAATAAAATAATTTTGATGGTGAAAGAGTATTTTTTTCTATGTTTACCTAGAATGTAGTAATTTTGTGTGAGTAAAAAATAGAGCAACCCATATTTTGCATAATAAAGATATAGATAGTTCTATTCTTAGTAAGATACAAAAAGTTTTTCGAAAAAATACTAATTAGTTTGAGAGATATGGTTTTTTTACGAAAGTCTAATTTTGGTGCAAAAAAGTCTAAAAGTACCCGCATTGCGTCATCACTTGTCGCGAAAAGTACCCGATTACAATGTGTTAAGAAACGGCACTTAGCGAATATACCGATTCAAACTCCATGCTGTACTACTCCTCTTGAATGATACAAGCATTTTTTCCGCCTAGTATTCGGGGGTATAAGGATACCTACGACTTTGGTCATATCTATTTTATCAAAAAAGGAAAAAAAATCCAGATCGGTGTGCTCCAATCGTCTCACTTCGGTATGTCTTCGGTGCGTGTGTTACTTTGCTGGTGGGCAATGACTCACTTACTTAGAAAGAAACAAAAACTCCACAGCACAGTTTCGCTTTTCAATTGAATTGATATCGGAATGGCGAGGGGATCCTCGACTACGAGGCCCAGAAACGATGATGGATAGGATAAATGGGATGTGATAAATGGGATGTGACTTGAATGATAAATTATATACCTTAAGTGTGGCTTTGAAGATCCTCGACAGCTCTGGAATACATTTGCCCTTAGTAGAGGACTTACTGCTCTCACCAGACTCCAGACAGATGGTGCACGTAGGAAGGATGCCAGCGCGCTGGGCAGCAAATGCCTTTTGAGGAGTGTTTGGGTAATCTGGTTAACAAACATAAAATACTTGATACTTCCAACAAGGGAAATAAAAACTTGTATCGATTCTTTTTTTGTACCGCATCGTTTCCAATACAGTTGCTAGGTTGGTATATGGTAATCATAAATATTGCCATGTTAGTCCTCTTCTAAAACATCTACACTGGCTCAAGAATCATGAACGGGTTGATTACAAACTTTGTCACATTGTATTGTAGTCCCTTAATGGAATGTTTCCGTTGCATTTTTCGAATCGTTGTCCGAGAGTTGTTCCTTCAGAGAGGAGTAGAATTTTGAAGTCGTTTTCTTCTTCATTTAATAAATTGATTGTTCTAAACCATATTTTCCCAAACTTTTTCGCCCCGTAGACCTCTTGCCGATTTTTTTGTTTTTCGTAGACCCCCTGCCTGCCTAATATTGAATTTTCCTAAACCTATTAACTTCAAATGTGTTTTTGACAGCTGGCACAGTGCTGTTCACCTTGATAAGGTTTTTTTTTAGAGTGGACAATTGTAAAAAAAGGGAAAACATGTACAATTTTTATTCATACCTTTATTGAAAAGACACAAAATGCAAGTAAATATTTGGTTTTGGAACGAAATAAATCAAAACCTGGTAAAATTGTTACATAAAATGAATACACAAATAATACTGTTAATGAGAGGGGTGGACCTGATGCTCTGATAGCAATGGTTCAATATTTGGCTTCAAATTACTGAGGTATAGTCTTAAATCTCTGATGCATTTAATTTCTTTATATAAGTATTTTCTATGTCTAATATAAGTATTATGCACACACAATCTGTATTAGGTGTAATAAGACATTTACGAAACACCTAAATATTGATGATGATCTGCCTAAATGGGATCCGCTCACGTGGTGGACCCCCATTTACATCTCGTGCACCCCCATTTTTTTTTCTCGCTGACATAGACCCCCTGCAAGTGGAAATCGACCCTTGGGGGTCCATATAGACCACTTTGGGAATCTTTGTTCTAAATTGATCTAATAGAATGGGGTATTATGATAGAGCTTTTGCCATTGCTGGTCCTGTAGCGTGCAATAGTCTACCTCTTAGTGTTAGAGATATGGGTGACGTTTACAGCTACTTGAAGACAACCATTTTTAGGTCTTATCAAAAAAATTTAAGGTATATGAACACTATACTCGTACGCATACAATACACTCCACCTAAAGCTGAATGTGTTACTATCACATATCGGAAGATCTACAAAGGTTTATTTGTAGTTCGTCTTCCCTTGGTAAGTTTTCTGCAGTTTGCTTACCAAATAAGTTTTGACTATGCAGATGTAGAGACGTTTTGTAGATGTGCAGAAGTACCTAACTAAATGGCCACAGCCATCACTTTCCTGTCTTTACTCTCAACTTATATGTATGTACACATACAAGTATATGTTATGTCTATGCATATTTATATTGTGATGTTTTTAATTTAATAATAATATGTTCGAGTCCCAACTTAGAGCGGCCTAAAGGAAAGGCGCTCAATAAATTGTTTCTTTATTATTATTATTAAAATGCATGTCTCCTGACCCGATGGTTATGGATACAATTCCTGTTAGTTTCTACAGTTAACATCTGGTTTTTTATTATATCCTCTTTAATTATTTGCTCGTCCTCTACATCACGGGCTGTCCCTTTTGAACAAGGCCTCGGATATTGACATCTTCAACATCATCGAAAATGTTTTTAAAGAAAGCGTTATGAGCTTTCTTATTAATGAGAGTTAGTTGTTTCAGATAAACTAATATTTCTTGTTTACTAATTTTTATTTTCTTGTTTTTGTATATAATGTCTCTTTAAGTTTTGTATGTAATTTCATTTTTCTTCTTCTTCTTCTAAGTGCCCTGTCGGGTCCCCCCAACGTTGGCGATCACTTCGGCGAATCCGTCTCGGTTCTGAGCCGCCCGGAACAGTTCCTCTGCACTCCGGATGCCGGTCCACTCCCTCACATTCCGCAGCCAGGACATCTGTCTTCTTCCGGGCCCCCGGTGTCCCTCGACTTTCCCCTTCAATATAAGCTGGAGCAAGTGGTACTTCTCTCCACGCAGCACGTGACCCAGATATGAAATCTTTCTAACTTTTATAGTGGACAACAACTCCCTGTCAGCTCTAGCTCGCCTCAGGACTTCGGTATTTGTCACCATGTCTGTCCAGGGAATTTTGAGCATTCGACGGTGCAACCACATTTCAAATGCGTCCAGTCTGTTCATTGCCTGGACTTTCAAGGTCCATGTTTCACAACCGTACAATAAAACAGACCACACATAGCATCTAATCATCCTCTGACGGAGTTTCAAATTTAAGTTGTCATCACAGAAGAGCGACTTCATTTTATTAAATGTAGTTCTTGCTGCCTCAATTCTGCACCTGATTTCCACATCCGGGTCGAGAGACTGCGTGAGTATGTTGCCGAGGTATCTGAATTTCTCCACCCTTTCGACGCTACGGCCGTTCAAACGCAACACTGACCCACTGTAATCCAACCGCCCGAATGTCATCCACTTGGTTTTACTGACATTTATTGTAAGACCCACTCTTTCACCGGACTCGTCAACAAGATTAAGAAGGTCCTGGAGATCATTGACGCTTTCGGCTAGTAAAACGGTGTCATCCGCATATCTGATATTGTTTATCATAACGCCATTAATCTTCAAACCTTTATCGGTGCTGCTGAGGGATCTTTTAAAGACATGGTCAGAATATAAATTCAATAACAATGGAGACAGGATACAACCCTGTCTTACGCCTCGTTGGATAGCAATTGCATTCGAATTCTCGCATCCCTGTCTTATTTCGGCTGTCTGGAACCAGTAGAGGTTCTTAATAAAATTCAGATCTTTAGTATCAATGTTGCAATCGGCAAGCATTCTCATTAAGTCAGTATGTCTTACCCTGTCAAATGCCTTCTCGTAGTCAATAAAGCATGCAACTACTTCCTTTCTTTGATCTCGACACTTTTGTATTAATACGTTTACAGCCAATAGTGCTTCACGTGTTCCAAACGCATTCCTGAAGCCAAATTGAGTATGGTCCAAGTCCTGCTCACATTTACTACGTATTCTGGCATGAATTATCTTAAGAAACAGTTTCAAGACATGGCTCATAAGACTAATCAATCTGTAATCTCCGCATTTTTTAGGGTGTTGCTTTTTAGGTAACGTCACAAAGGTGGATTTCAACCAGTCTTGGGGTAAATTCCCCGTGTCATATATTGCGTTAAAAAATTTCAATAGATAGTTAATGTTGTCATCATCAATAAGCTTCAACACCTCGACTGGGATGCTGTCCGGGCCGCATGCTTTACGGTTGTCCGAAGTCTGTATCGCATGAAGAACTTCAGATTTTATTATTGGTGGTCCATATAAATCTGCGGAAATATCGGTATCAGGTCTATTATCTTTAAATGCATCACAGATGTATTTTTCCCATGTTTGCAAAATTTCTTTATCATCCAATATAAGTTTGTTGGAGTCATTTTTCTTGTTACTGTATATAATGTCCCTTTAAGATTCACATATAATTTTATTTTTCTTGTTACTGTATATAATGTCTCTTTAAGATTCACATGTAATTTCATTTTTCTTGTTACTGTATATAATGTCCCTTTAAGATTCATATGTAATTTCATTTTTCTTGTTACTGTATATAATGTCCCTTTAAGATTCACATGTAATTTCATTTTTCTTGTTACTGTATATAATGTCCCTTTAAGATTCACATGTAATTTCATTTTTCTTGTTACTGTATATAATGTCCCTTTAAGATTCACATGTAATTTCATTTTTATTGTTACTGTATATAATGCCCCTTTAAGATTCACATGTAATTTCATTTTTCTTGTTACTGTATATAATTTCCCTTTAAGATTCACATGTAATTTCATTTTTCTTGTTACTGTATATAATTTCCCTTTAAGATTCATATGTAATTTCATTTTTCTTGTTACTGTATATAATGTCCCTTTAAGATTCATATGTAATTTCATTTTTCTCATTACTGTATATGTCTCTTTAAGCTTTGTATGTAATTTTGTTTTTCTTGTTACTGTATATAATTTATCTTTAAGCTTTGTATGTAATTTGGTTTTTCTTGTTACTGAATATAATGTCTCTTTAAGATTGGTATGTAATTTTGTTTTTCTTTTTACTGCATACAATTTATCTTTAAGCTTTGTGTGTCATTTTATTTTTCTTTTTACTATATATAATTTATCTTTAAGCTTTGTGTGTCATTTTACTTTTCTTGTTACTGTATATAATTTATCTTTAAGCTTTGTATGTAATTTTACTTTTCTTGTTACTGTATATAATTTATCTTTAAGCTTTGTATGTAATTTTATTTTTCTTGTTACTGTATATAATTTATCTTTTAGCTTCGCATGTATTGTAATTGGGTTTAACCTGTACATCTAAGTTATATAAAATAAATAAATATATTTCTGGTTTGTTAGTAGAGATAACGTGGCAGCTGACGTTACGGCAGGTTTATTGCCACGTGATAAGCCACATGGCAATAAACCTGTCAGGTTGCACTGTATACAAGGAATGTTTAATCCAATAAAGATAAAAATATTACCATACAAAATCCAGCCGTATCTTGCAAAGAGTGAGGTCTTTAGTTTCTCCATGATCACTTCAGCCAGTGCTTTTGGTTCCAAACGATGTTCCTTACTCTCTGCTAACTGAAATAATTAAATTAATCAATCTATTTTCCCCTGTTGGTGTAAAACAAGTGACAGTATCTCTTTTATTTTACCATATGATCCACAACAAAACAGGATGACTCCCGTGACCTAGTAAGTAAGATGCCTGCCTTCTATTTATAGTCACATTTTTATACCTTTTCATTTTCGGGAACAGGAAAAAGTCGCAGGGACCATATCTGGTGAATACGGCGGCATCACGATGATAATGGTTTTGGCAAAAATTCACGAATTAGTAGTGAAGTGTGACCCGGTGCATTATTATAATGCAAAATCTAGGAGTTATTTGCCACAATTCTGATCATTTTCTTCTAATTGCCCACACAAATGGCATTAAACGTTTAAAAAAAAACAATTTAAATGAAAAAAAAAGCACTTTGAAGTGGTTTAAACATATGGAACGAATGAATGTAGAAAGACTAAAAAATCAAATATAAAATGGAGGGAGAGGTAAAGAAGACTAAGGAAAGTATTGTTGGATAATTTTGAAAGAAGGAAATCGTAGCAGCTATGTGTGAATGTAGAAGAAGCGTAATATGTGTGTTGAGATAGGAAATTCTAGTGATATATCTTCTCTGCCTACCCCGATAGGGAAACGGCATGATGGTATGTATGTATGTAGAGAAAAAATACAAAATGCAGTTATGAAATGAGAAAAAAACAAAAAAAAACAAAAAAACAAATGAAGAAAAGTTATTGCAAATAGTTTTGATATATTTATTTACCACTTTTATTGCAAATACAATCTGGTGGGCTTATTGCCAGGCGGGAATATCTTCCAGCCAACTAGACAAAAGTAAATGAAGCAAGTTACGTGGTCGCAAAAATCATTCAAATGACTATCCATCCCCATGAAATCCATAAACACATACGTGAGCATATGCCCATAAACCCCAAAAAGACGGACAATCACCTGAACATTCGTTTTCATATAAAGTGAGATATCATCAATCAAAGGGAAAGGAAAGGATGGTAGAGAGGAAAGGAAAAAAAAACAGGAATGAAATACATTATATTACTGACTAGAAATTAAAAGTTTTTTCAGTCGCTTCTCAAAGCATGCTAATGCTAAGGACGGAGATAATTTTACTCAATAGAATGAAAATGTAAAGATTAAATATGGATAAAAAAAAAACCTTTTTGAATGGCTGCATCACTTGAGGGAGAGATAAAGGCACAGAAAGCAATTCTTGGGAGATCATCAGCACCAGGGCGGGGATATCTTTAAAACAAACATTAATATTTGATTTGTATTATTTCCGCTGGAATGCCTCAGCAAGATTACTTATCAAACTTTATAACTATCAAATAATATTAAATAATGTGAGGTCCCGGAGCAAAGAGTCTCTCACAGCCTCCATTTTATTCGGTAGTCTTCAGTTTGATTCCACCACCATCAACCACGCTCTTATGAAAGACAAAATTAATTCACGTCCAGTGCGATGTAGTCCCGCCACTAGAAGATCGATATGCATGATCAGGAAGGTTACGCACTAGACTTCCGAGTAGAAGGTTGCTGGTTCTAGCCCCGTGCTGTGTTATTTCCCTCGAATGGTACAGGCATTTTATATGCCTAGTATTCAAGGGGATATGTCGATGGCCTAACGCACAAATATGTTAAGTGCAAGATTATTCAATAAGTAAATGCAATCTTAAAGTTTACTTCATAATGACAATTATTGATTAAAACAATTGCATCCATATTAACAATTCCCCTTACTGTGCTAAAAAATCCTGCCAGCCACGTTGTTGGACTCTAAGTGTACAGTAAAAAATGTATGTTTTAAATTAAAATTATGCAAAATCTGCTAGGTTATTTTTTGTAATTAGCTATAAAAATAATTTTATTATGCATTAAAACGTCGACTAATATAAAATAAGTGCAAGAAATTATAAAATAAGACCTGAAACAGAGAGACGACATTTCTATAGGAATTTTGTTTGTACAGTGACAATTATGGTGCCCACAGATATCATTATCCCCACTCTATCTGCGTATGCGTAACAGGGGCGGGGTTTCCAACCGTTTAATTTTTTTTTCATAAAATAATACAATAAAATGTAGCGTGTATTTTTTTAGCAATAAAAATAAAATTCGAATTAAGACAATAAATAACATATTAACAAAATATAAAATGAATATATAAATTAAAAAATAATAATATATAAACAAACACAAAATTCAAATCAATTAAATATGCAATTTGGAAAATATAAACACTACAAATTTTTTTTAAATATGACAAACCTATAATCAAAGTTTAATCCTGTGGAGAAAGTTATCGCAATTGGGGCACGAAATAACTTTTGTTTCTATTCTATGTACTAAACACACAGGGGTCTGACAAACATTACAGAATAACCTAGTTCTTTTTCTCAATCAAATTCTTTTTCGCGACAAATCTTCTGATTCTGATATATTGCCTGTCGCCTCAAATCCCAAATCACTATCGATATTTGAGTGTGACGAAATGCAAGGATGTTAAAGACGCAAATATTGTTTATACATTTATGTGTGTGCGTGTTGGTTGCATGCGTGCATGTGTGTTTGTGTATGTGTGTGTGTGTGCATGTGTGTGTGTGTATTTGCGCAGGCGTTTATGTGCATGTAAGTGAATAGAAAAGCATAGCGATCTGTTCTCTTTGGTAAACGTTGAAGAGACATGGCATGATGGTAGATTACTTAATTACAAAAAATTTCAACCACTAACTATAATAGTTTGTCAGGAAGATGGAAACATGAAGGTGCTGAAGAATTTATGTTACCAATATTAATAGTTGGTGAGGCAAACAAAATCAACTTGTGTACATCTCGGCCATACTTGATTTTCTTCATCAGTTGAGTCTTTAGGAATAACAGATGGTCTTCGGGCATTTCAATCAATAGTTCTGTAGCTAGAGACTGAAAATTTTATTGAAATAATCAGAATTATTTTAGATGTGCTCTTGGAAGCTGTCTTAAGAACAAATTGATCAAATGTTAAAGAGTTTGCGGTTGAAATGGGATCAAATTTCACACAAAAATCGAATTATGAATTATACAATCACTAAGAAAACAATTTTATATATTATTAATAGTTTAGGCATTAAACTGTGGAGGTTTTATTGTATTTATATCTGTGATATCTATAGTTAATTACAACTTGAACTCAGTCAGAGTTAATTCTTAGGTAAAAACACTTTTATCCAGTTAGGTGTCTTAAGCGAGTTTACTCGCTCTCTTTTGCCGTGCCCGTGGGGTTGCCATGCAAAATTAACGAGTTGAATTGCTCAACTTTATGCCTGTTTCTAGCCAATGTCTAGTACTAATTCGAATAATATAAAATATGCACATATAGAGACATCTATTGAGATGATGAATAAATACTATAATATTACAGTTTACAGAGATTTACCTAAAAACTTGGCATGACAGTCGACATGTGTCTCTAATACAGGGTTGTCAGTGCGAGCGTTTTACTTATTTAACCGTTGAAATTATTTTATAGTTACATTATTTACTTTCCATGCGTTATTAAAATAATTCATATTTCCATGTTACATATATTTTTTTTTAATTCTATCAAATATTTGATCAATGTACGTTTCCGTATTTTCTGTGATAAGCTGTGACAACCCTGACATTGTGTTTTTCTGAGTGAACGGCGGCACAAACGACACATATTGTACATATTTAGTCTTACAAGTCTTCATAATATCCTTTGAATATATGTACAAAAAAGATAATTCTATTAGGTTTTATATTTGCTAAATAAAAATATTGTTTCTAATTTTATATCATATATAAAATAAAACAATTATATAAAATAAAACAATGATCCGAAAATGCCAGTAAAGTTTAAAGGAAAAGTATACCAAACGATTGCCAGACCCGCACTCCTCTATGGCTCTGAATGTTGGACGGTGTATAACTCTTACTCTAGGCAACTAGAAACTGCTGAAATGCGCATGCTACGATGGTCAGCTGGTGTGTCCCTAAGAGACAAAATAAAAAGCTCACGCATTCGTGGAGCCTAGGTGTTACAGACATCAACAGCAAGATGGAGGAGAGGCGGATGTATTTAAATGGTATGGGCACGTTGGACGCAGAGCACCCGATCACATTGTGAACCAGGCAATCTCCATGGATCTTCCTCGAATAACAACCAGAGGAAGACCAAAGAATTCATGGGTGGTGCAAAAAGATAACCTGATGCACAGGCACGGCCTGGGGGACGTAGTCCGGGACAGAAGAGCATACAACCTGAGGACGAGGAGAGCTGATCCCAACAGTCTTCGCAGACAAGGAGTTGGGATGGAGCCAGGGAGAAGATAAAATAAAACAATTTATTCAGTATTATATCAAAAATATTATGAGAGATGCTAAGAGAAAGATCTGAAAACTAATGTTGCGAAATTTAGTCATTGTTATAAAGTAAATGTGATATATGGGTGAGTAATGAAAGATTAGGGAAAGTTAGAGAATTCTGCTATTGAGGTTGTATTTTCTCAGATAATAAAAATGTTAAGAGGGATATGTAACGTAACCTGTAACGATGGGTAACAAAGCAATGGGGCACTAAAACATATGTATCATACTTGAACCAGACAACATCAAAATCTGCTAAGATGGTAGTCTATAATATTATTTTTGTACCAACTTTGGTATATAAGAGTGAAAATTGAACATGTTAAAAGACTGATAGGAGCCGAATAAATCTTGTAGAATCTGTGTATTAAGAAGAATACGCGGGGTGACAATGTATGACAGAATACGGAATGAAGTTATTAAGGATGAATGTGAACTTAAGGCTGATGTGTTGAGTTAGATGAAGAAGTTCACTCTTGAATGGGCATGTGGAACGAATGAAGAAAGATTAACAAAACAAATATGTAGTGCAAATGTGAGTGGAAGGCGTGGTAGAGGAAGACCAAGGAAAGTATGGTTGGATCTAGTAAATGGTATTTTGAAAGGAGGAAATGTAAAAAGTCAGATATATCGTATGAGCTGTATGGATGTAGAAGAGGTAAGGATGTCTCGAGATAGGAAATTCTGGTGATCTGTCCTCTGCCTACCCTGTCAAGGATATAGCCTAAGGGTGTTTATATTTAATAGTCACCTGGAAAAGCTCGTATATTCGATATTTTTCTAAATAAGATAAAAAATTGGGTGGCGGATAAGTAAACGCTGTTCCTTCCATTTGGTGTTTTTTAATTTAAATATTAGTAAATCACTTTTTATTATAAAAATTAATCAACAAAAAATCACTTCACATAAAATTATGTCAAAATAATTTAAAACAAATGAGTAACGCGCTTTATTTATTGCCATTAGATTGTGTTGCCAATATAAACCAAGGTCAGCGCTCCATTATATTCTACTACGCTATATGGCGCAAACATAGCGTAGCGTTTCATAGCTCGACTACATAAAAAATAAATGTCATTCTATTTTTAGTTTTGTTTTAAAGATACATTAGATCTATTCTAAATAGACTTTAAGAAAATTTCTACTTGAGATGGATTAATCTACAAAGAGTGAATCAAGATTTTTCCTTAAATGGAGCATTTAAGTATAGGTGTTATTAATAAAAAAGGATGGTCATTGAATTACAATATTTATTGCATTAAACGTAAAACAATTTCAACAAATTACGGAATTGGAAACAAGTTTCAAGTGTTTTACAAAAGAAAGTCCTTTTGCAAGCACAAGATCATTGGACAAAGGCCAGACGGCAGTATTGTTTAGAGCATCAACCATTTATACAATTGAATAGCTGCTGGAGTAGCTTAAACCAAATGGCGCAGTACAATGAAATACTTTGTAAAGCAAGCTCTATTATTCGGTGCTAGACTTTTATCCTTGACTTCGTCACGGAATTGTCCTTTCTCACTCCAGGATAATTACTAGCGCCCACATTATTTTATTTATTGATTTTATTTACACGTGACAATAAATATGCACAATTTGCGAAAAAAAAACAGATAATTTAATTTGGACACAATTTTAATAGATCTGGGTTTGTTACTTTTCATTTGTCGTGTTTCCAGTAAACTAGGCTTTTGCTTCACTGACTCTAGGTTATCTTGGAAAAATCACGCTGAAAACATATCATCAACCTGCCAAAAAAACATAAATATTCTTCGCGCGATATCAGGAGTCTGGTGGGGGGCACACCCAACCACTATGAGACTTCTATACACCGCCCTCATCAGAAGCCACCTTGACAAATGCCCTACAGGTTGAATGTGTGGAGCCACCGCTCTGCTTCCGAAGACAGTTCTTAGGTACCCGATACTTCCTCAATATATACAAAACAACACCCCACCCCTTCTGCGTAAACTGAAATCACTTTCAGATCTCATTCCCACAAACATATTTTGGAGAAATAAAACACTCCCCCCTTTAATACAAAGTTATCATAAATTCTCACCCTTGAATGTGGTAGTCCAAAAAACCCCTATTCCTCCTTTATACTGCACTCCGTTTCAAGCTTTTATTGTAAATCCGCGCATTATTGAATCCCTTGGTATTGATAAGTCGAATTATCACGCCAATTATGATTTCATTAACCACATGCACACACTGGAGTGACTGGACTGTCTTCTACACAGACGCATTCAAGATTGCTAATGAGGAACATGTAGGAATAGCAATATATTGCGAAAGCTTAAATATTAAGAAAAAAATCAAACTACCCAAATTTTCGACTTCAATCACTGGTGAGGCATTGGCAATCTTGGAGGTATTACAGACATCTTTAGAATTAAGTATTCCAAACACTTTAATTGTATCCGATTATCTAAGTTCCCTTCAAGCAATAGGAAAGAATCCATTTCGATCGCCAAATAGTATAACACTTAATATAAGGGAAACTATATATAACCTTGAAGGCGGGCCTTGATGTCGCCCTGGCTTGGGTTCCCAGTCATCGAGGCATTTCGGGTAACGAAGAAGCAGATACTCTAGCTAAAGATGCAACATCTTCATGAAATACAGACAAATATAAATACACATCTGCACGAGACTTATTGCCTTTGGCACGCTCTTCGATGATGGAGGAGTGGACAAATTACTAGAATGCCTCGAACCGCACCAGGGGAAAAAGATATGCATCAATTCAACCCTACGTTCCAGTCAAACCCTGGTTTTTCAATTATAGAAGCACTTGGAGAGAAACGGCGACTATAAGCCGAATACTGGTTCTGTCGTCCAGTTTAATTATTCAATTTGAATTATTTTGTTACAGCGCCAATAACCTCAATCAGCCAATTTTGTAAATATCAGTCAATGTTACTAACTTAATAAAATCCTTGTTATAATACATCTGATTAGATAAAATTATATTACATATATACAGTGTTCTTTTTTTACAAAAAAGGTGCCGGAGCTCACTTCTGGTCAAGCTTTTTGTAAACCGTAAAAAATGTGGTGGAGCACCACTCCACTGCGCTCCATGAAAATATTTATTGATGTTACGGATATCATATCTTTTTAAATAAATTTTTAAATGGTTTTTTTTCAGATGTAATGCCAAATATTTAATAAAACATTATTCGCACAATCGGATTTATAATCATATAAATACAAAAGCTTTTAATGAACACGTATTTCATAAAATGTCACGTTTAATTTTTCAATCAATTGAAAAATATAACCAAGTTTTTCCAAAACAATATCACCAAGAAGACTTCGAGAAATGTCAATGTTCAAGTTTTTGCACAAGTTCGTCAGAAATCACTGCCTTGCCTCGTCGTGAGTATAAGTATGGCCTTCTCTGAACAACCTAACCCACTTCGTGACATGTTGTCAACTCATCACATCACTATCATAAACTTCCACCAGCTTCCGATTGATATTCGCGGCGGTATTGTTCTGTAAAGTCAAAAAACGGATTACCGCGCGGATCTCGCACGGACGGGAGGTGCGCGACGACCTCTCCATCGGAAGAATTTACTGTGACTGAACAAAATGGCCGACAAACACGCGGGACCAAAAAACTGACCGTTAGGATCCCCCCTACACGCCAGGTGCGCCAACTTCGAAACAAAAAATTCTCCCGCCCTCAGGAGCCCTTGTAACCTTACTTTCTGGATGACCCTCGTATTATCTGTGAGCTGCATTAAGTTAGCCGTAACCTAATAAGGCCGCATTCAAGAAACTTAAGTTAGATGTCGTTTAAAAAGTACATTATTTTGTAAAAATCTTAAATCTCTATATTAACTTTAAAAAATGTGATAAAACTGGGCATAGAATCATTAATAAAATAATTATATTGTCTATGTTTCGGTGATTTATTTTTAAATTTAACGTAGAAATATATATAAACTCGTAATGGAAACATTTTGCTAATTATAAAATATTATTTTATTTATTTATTTTACACATGACAAGAAATATACATCATTTGTGAAAAAACAACAGATAATTTAATTTGACACCCAAATTTAATGGATCTGGGTTTGTTGCCTTTCATTAAATTAACTAACTTTGTTGTGACTTATTTTATAAAATTTGAATTCATTTATAAGGCGCACTTACTACAAGGCTGGAGATTCCCCATTTCTGAATTAATAGCTCTGGAGAATAGGATCTCTCATATATTAGAGTTCACAGCCATAATTAAAAAAGAAGAAGAAGACAATCGTAATTATTTGACACATGTTGACACGAGTTTTTGACAATTGTGTTGCCGATTGTTGTAGCTCCATGCAAAAACACACGCATCATTAAGTTGAACAATTATACTATCTTTTCACAAAAAAGAAGTAAAAAATGCCTCCTCTCAAAAGCGGGTAAGAATTAAAAACAGTTACATTTTGTGATCCTCATCATATTCTAAATTGGAATTAATTATAACCTCACTTTTATTTGCAGAATGGTCGTAGTGAAATCTGATGACGAACATTCTGATCAAGAAGATGAAGTCGTCAAAATGGAGGAGGACAGCGGTGAAGAATCCGATGAAAAGCCATTCGTGCGGCCCATAATGCCAAGTGAAACAAATTTCAGTCACATAAAAAATAAAGTTATAAGGAGCATCAAAGGTGTCAAATTGATGAAAGAAAAACGGAAAGAGAAAAAGCAGGCGAGATTGGAGAGAAGGAGAGAGGGGCTCGAGCCACAGAAGCCACACACGATAGAGAGTTTAAGGGAGAAAGATGAAACGACCATTGATAATATCGAAGCTGATGAACACGAAGAGGTATGGTTTTTAATTGTTGAAAATAATATTGCGTAAAAAAGAAAAGAATCTTTAGAGTTGACCTTTTACCTAAAAGCATTTACCTGCCTCCCATTTTTTATTTATTTATTTTACACATGACAAGTAATATACATAATTTGCGAAAAAACAACAGGTAATTTAATTTAGACACAATTTTAATGGATCTGGGTTTGTTGCCTTTCATTTGTCGTGTCCGCAGTAAACTAGGCTTTCGCCTGTATCTCACCGAGGACACGTACCATGAACAAATAAATTATTCGATACTTCTTTCTAGTACATTTTGCGGCAGTTTTCTTCAAATGGTAACAGTAAATCAATGCTGTCCGCAAATCGTAGTTTTCAGGCACAAAAACAGACATGTTCAACACTATGAAAACATATGTAATTGTATTAAACTTGTATTGTTGTGAGTTAAAAGTCTTTGACAAATGTAAACACAAGAAAAAGGCGTCAATGACGCAGTTTGACAGTCACTACATTGACAATTAGAGCCATCTATGAGCAAATTCTGGTTTTATATTTACAGACCTGGTATTATATGGAATAAAAAATAAATCAATATAAGTCACATAAAACTCCATTAGAAGTAACATTGAAACTGTGGAAAAAAATAGTAAAAAACATGAAAAGTACATTTCAAGTGCGTAATTTACCCACACAAAAGGTTTTGAATACTTTTTTTACTGTTTTAACCCTTCCCTTACGGTGTTAAAATAGGAACGCGTGCTCCGGTGTTGGGTAGTGAGTACGCGATCAAAAATTAGCGATTTTAAATCGGAAAAATATGAAAATTCATAGATAATCCCCTTAATTCATTATAATTAAAGTTAAAAATTATAATAATTGAGATTTATTTGCTGAAAACATTAAAAAAACCATCTGGCAACGCTCACGGAACGGGCGTACGTCTAACCTATTTGCAAGCCTAGAAGCTACTGTGGCGCGGAACATCAGTCGCATACCCCGGCGCTTACGCTTATGCTTGCGACAATTTAGCTCTTCGCAATTCAGTGGAGTATGCAAGAGTGAGATGCGAATATAGTGTCGCGCCTCCCGCATACTCTTCACCTATTGTCATGACGAGGCACTCGCAGCGTTTAATGCGAATTTGTTTTCGATCTTTACAAAACACCTACGATGTAGTCGATAAATTCTGATTAATATTAATATTATTTTTTAAATCAATGCGTAAATATATTATGGAGGAATACCTAAAATCTTAACCTTGTATTTATTATATTTATAGAGATATTGATGGTTATTAGAAGCAACGTGTAGAAGATACCCAACACAGGGAAGGAAAGGTTAAGACAGTCTCAATAATGTTAAATGCGACGTTGACGAATCGGTGCCACGAATCTTTTAGTATAACAAAGGCGCGCCGATACATCGGCACAAAGGGTTAATTAGTGGATGAATTTGTAAAATAATTCTTATTTGATGTTTTTGTGTTTTTCCTCAGGCTAAAAAGGATATGGAAGTGGATGAAATGTCTTCATATTATGAGAATTCTTACGAGCCCAAAGTGCTGATAACTTTCTCAGATAATCCCCTGAGGAAGACCAGAATCTTCGGCAAGGAACTCACTAGGATTATTCCTAATTCCGAGTACAGATTTAGAAGAAGGTATTTATAAAGAAAAAAAAAATTATCTGTGATACAAGTGAAGATTATGATATATTTCTGTATATCGTCGCCGATATTAAAGGAACACGTAACTGGATTTTTTGGTATAAGTAACTTTCTTTATTTTTTGTCATCTCTTGTATCATTGACACATTTTTACATTAACATATATATTTATTTTCAACGTGGAACGCATTTATTCTTAACTGCAATACCAAGTGATGATTTTATTTTATTATATTTTTGCAGAAAAATCATGTTTTGTTTCCCCTGTTAAATTTGGGCAATCCTAGATACGTGTTCCTGCAGTATCGGCGATGATATATTAGATTGTATGCCATAAGCTTTTCTATGCTGTAGGGCAGGGTTTCTCAAGTTGTGTTCCTTAACCCCGAATCTTATTAGCGGAACCCTAAGGATTATGCTGATATGATTTAGGGTTCCGTAGTAAAATGAACCTTTGAGTAGTTTATATTAATATTTGCAGCTTTAGAAAACGCTTGAAGAATGTTAAGAATATTCTAAAAGAACTGAGTCTCCAACACATCGTTGATAATATTCCTATGACGTGTTCTCTGATTCTTTGGACACAATTGCTCAAGGTTTTATAATGAGAATATCAAGATAATTTAATAGTACCGATATCCTCCGAAACTTATATAATTATCTAATTAGAACCAAATTAGAATATGCATCTACGGTTTGGGCTCCTCATCAGCTCAAATATAAAAACAATATAGAACAAATACAAAAAAAATTCTCAGATATCTATAGTACAGAACAAAGGGGAATTACCTAAAATATGCTCACCATGCCGAACTTCTCACGGTGTGTAACTATAGAAACCTCGAAACAAGAAGGCAAGAATCCATTGCGATATTCCTAATAAAGGTTTTCCAAGATTGCTTTAACTGTCCCGTGATTCTAGAAGCACTAAGTTTATATGCACCCAATAAATATAGCCGTGCAAGGAATCACCCTCTGTTCTACATACCAACTTACAGGACGAATATCATGGCTAAACACTCAGTCACGCACGGTATAGAGATATAGAACCAACTGAATGACACTATTGATATATTCTCGGTACCACCTAGCAGTATGAGAAGAATTCTGGCTGATATTATTCCTAACGAATAAGCTAACGCTAGAAGCAGACCCTCTTTGTGTAACAGGAGAAATCCGTGCAAAGTGGATAAAAAAAAAAAAAAAACAGTTTGTATAGGCTTGTGGTCAATAGAAGGACAAAACACAAAAGGAAGAGCCCCAAAGTAAGATATGCAATAGGACTACCCTTAAGAACTGTTGTTCGCATTGCGGAGTACGTGGATGGAAGAGTCGTCAAGGACTATCACGGGAGTCACAATGCTCAGTATAAACTACACGATGAGATAGATGGTATTGTGTTCGATGAATATTAATACCACTCAATTTTTTCAGGTCTGCTGTGAAAAGGATAGTAAAATCGGCTATAGGAAAAGACTACACAGATGTGATCATAGTGAATGAGAATCAGAAACAGCCCAATGGGTTCATGTTGATTCACCTTCCCAATGGACCGACGGCGCACTTCAAGCTCACCAACTGTAAAATCACCAAGGAAATGAAGAAGAACTACAGAGAAATCACCACACACAGACCAGAGGTTTGTTATTATTTTATATATAAAGTGGAACCGTGTTCGAAATTAATCCATTCCAGAAAACTGAATCAATTTTAGATTAGATGGAAGAAATAATTTAGATTGGATTAATCCGTTTCTGTCCGCCAAAAATACACAGTGCGGCAACACAATAAATAGTTTAAATAAATGAGAGAAGAGCTGGTGACGTAAGTGGAAAGTCGTAAAGCAGGTTGAGAGGAGGAGAGATGTTATTGTTTGGAAAGGGAGTCACCTTGCATAAAACATCAGGTGACTGTCCTTCTGGACTTCTTTCTCTTTTCTGTCTCACTAAAAACCTGTCCAATGAGGATTGTTTTTGCCTGCGTTTTAAAAAAAATCTGAAGTGAGACATGGAATTGTCATTGAAAATGGAATGTCGAATAACTGAAGTATTTACCGTATTTTACGGACTATAAGACGCACTTTTTTCTTAAAAAAATTGCCTCCAAAATTCAGGTGCGTCTTATACTCGAAATTAATATAAAAATGTCCAGTATTTGATTTAAAATTCCCGCCTGTCTTAAAAATGGCCATATATTAGATACCGCGGGAAACCTATCTCTATCTGGCAACATTGGATTCAACTGGCAGCAGCAGTGCACCGATGCGACGAACACGAGTTGCGGGGATTCACAAGCTCGCTAACACTGTCTCCCTCCCGCTCCGCCATCACAAACCCGGAACATTGTCTAGCCTATGCTATGATGCGACATTGCAGTCTACGGTGCCAGTGAACTTGAATTGAAAGTGATTTGTGTTATCGGTAATAGTACAATATTTTTGTTAGTAGCTAGTTTCACAATGGGAAAAAATAAAAGGTATTCATATGATGCGGACTATAAATTGATAAACTTACGCTACGGACTATAAGACGCACCTTAAAATTAAGGTGCGTCTTATAGTCCGTAGCGTCTTATAGTCCGTAGCGTCTTATAGTCCGTAGCGTCTTATAGTCCGTAGCGTCTTATAGTCCGTAGCGTCTTATAGTCCGTAGCGTCTTATAGTCCGTAAAATACGGTAATGTATTATCAAGATTACTAACGTCTATTTATATAAAAATGATATGCCATAAATATGGAAAAATTAATCATTCTATATATTATATTTTGTAGGTGATATTAAACAACTTCACAACTCGTCTGGGTCACACTGTGGGTCGAATGCTGGGGGCACTGTTTCATTACGAGCCGCAGTTCAAGGGCCGTCGAGTAGTCACATTCCACAATCAGAGGGATTATATATTCTTCAGGCATCACAGGTAGTTGCTGAATCTTTTAATATATTTGTTTTTCAACTTTCTCCTTGTGTCAAAGACATTTTTTGGCCAAAAAATAAATCGTATGTACGAGTATATGTGAGAAAGAAGCAATGAACGATCGTTAATTGACTATGTGTGCGTGAATTCTTCACTGCAAAAGAGCGTTCTCGATACAAGAGTGTTTAGAGGAGAAAATATTGGCTCTGATCATTATTTACTGGTCTTCTTCTTATTTTAGGCCTGTTGGCCTGTTATGGTCCTGCATCATTGTTTCCCTCTTGTGACGTCGACTGCCAGCTATTTTTCCATCTTTTGGGAGGTCGTCCTGGAGGTTTGCTTGCTTGGGGGATACTGTCCCTGGCCATTTTTACGATTCTTGGTTCCGCCATTCTGGATACGTGTTCGTTCCAGAACCTTCTTCTCTGTCGTCCCCATCTGACAATATCTTCAACTTCGTACGTCCTTCGGATTTCTGTATTTAGTACTCTATCATGAAGGGTTTTACCAGCATACTCCTGAGTACCTTCATTTCGCTGGTTCGAAGGAGATTTTTGGTTCTGACAGTGTCGGCTCTGGACTCTATGCTGTATATCATTATGGGGCGAACACAGGTCTTGTATATCCTCACCTTGCTTTGGATGCTCATATACTTGTTTTTCCAGATAGTGTTCTTTAAACATCCGGAAATAGCTGCAGCCTTTTGTGATTGTTCAAGCACTTTGCCATAGAGGTCATTATTGCACATTATGCTATCACCCAAGTATTTCAATTTTGTTACTTGTTAAATTGGTGTGTCGTTGATCACCACACCGCATCCAACTTGCTCTCTGGCTAAAGTCTTGCTGATGGAGATAGACATGTTGTATTTTTTGGAAGCAGTGTGGAATCGATGTAGCAATTGTTGCAGGTCTTCCTCTGATTCGGCTATGATGGTGGCATCGTCAGCATAGCATATGATGTTTAGCATATTGTCGCCCATCTTGTATCCCAGGTTAATGTCGGCAACTGTACTATTTACTGGTGAGCAGAATAAATATTCTTTGTGGGTGGGGATCTGGCATACGTAAAAAAGTGCTGACCGTGATAATGAGATGTGAGAAACTGCAAGATGAATTTAGAAAGAGCGTAGAAGAAAAAATGGGAATGATAAGTAGTGGATTTAAGTATTGAGGAAGAATAAATGAGAATGAAAAAAATATTGGTGGCCACAGCAAAAGATGTCTGTGACACTGCGATAGTTAGATGTAAAAAAAGGGGAAGCATAGTGGGACAAAAAATTTAAAGACTGAAAGGGAAAATTATGGTGAATATTTGTCGGAGCAAAAACAAGAAATAGTGATGAAGCAATGAGAAGAAAGAGAGAGTAATAAAGAGTGGAAGTTTAAAATAAAAAGACTGGTTGAGGAAAAGAAGATGTAAAATATGATGAAAAACCATATAAGTGGTATGAGTAGAATCAAAGATAAGAATGGAAGGGTTTTGTCAGAAGAACGAAGACTGAAAAAAGCAGAATAAATGCACACATTGTGAACCTATATGGGGTGACCAAGTATGACAATACGTAATGTGATTAGGGATGAATGGGAATTGAAGTTTGATGTGTTGAGTAAGATGAAGAAGAGCATTCTGAAATGGTTTGGGCATGTAGAATGAATGAATGAAGAAAAAACTAATTAAACAAATATATATTGCAAATGTGAGTAAAAGACGTGATAGGGGAAGACCAGGGAAAGTATGGTTGGATCAAATGAATGAAATTTTGAAAAAAGGAATCGTAGAAAGTCAGAGGGTGGTATGAAAAGGTGTATCGATGTAAAAGTGTTGAAAGTCTGGCGCTGTTCTCTCTACCTATAAGACAGGAAAATGGCGTAAATGTACGTGTGTATATTTTTACTCAAAGTTGATTGTTAACCTAATATTTTGTTTCTCTTATAGATATGAATTCACAAAAAATGCGAAAAGGGCGAAGCTTCGAGAAATGGGTCCGAGGTTCACGCTGAAACTGATATCGATACAGCAGGGGACATTTGACTCCAAATATGGCGACTTCGAGTGGCTTATTCAAGGGCGTAGACATCTCATGGAGACCAGCAGAAGGAAGTTCTTCCTTTAGACAGTATTCTTATATCTCAGTATACTAGAAATAAAATAATAAACACTTTTTTTTTTTCAATTTATTTTAAACCTTTAAGGGTCTGTACCCAAAACACTGTTGGAAATACGTCGACGAAGTATAGCTATTTTGCAAAATGGACGAGGAAGAGGAAAACTGCACTCGTAACGTAGATGTTACAGTTTAGTTCTGTCTCACCACCATCCATGTTGTTATGGGGACAAAATAAGTCACCAATTAACGTAATTTATGAGGGCGGTTAAATAAGTACCCGTGTTTGACGACAGATGGCGTTGCTAAGGCAAGTTGCTGTTACCATCATGTGCTGCCATCTGTTAAACGACGCCAAAAATAAATTTAACACTGATTCATAGGTTAGTTTGTATTTGACACCCATTGCAGTAAGCAGTGGAACGTGGTTTTCACTAAAATGGAGAAAGTCCAGTTTCGTTCAATGATTCACTTTTTACTTTTGGTTTTGAAAACGTGCGAGGAGATAAACATAGAACATGTTCACATTGTATCAAAATGTAATTTAGGGCTTAGAACAGGTTCACGCGGCATTAAAATATAATTAGGGCATAGAACATGTTCACACTGTATCAAAATGTAATTTAGGGCTTAGAACAGGTTCACACGGCATTAAAATATAATTAGGGCATAAAACATGTTCACACTTCATCAAAATGTAATTTAGGGCTTAGAACAGGTTCACACGGTATTAAAATATAATTAGGGCATAGAAAATGTTCACACTTCATCAAAATGTAATTTAGAGCTTAGAACAGGTTCACACGGTATTAAAATATAATTAGGGCATAGAACATGTTCACATTACATCAAACTGTAATTAAGGGCTTGGAACAGGTTTACACTACCAACAAAACAAATATACAGTGCAAACGTGAGCGGAACGCGTAGTGGAGGAAGACCAAAGAAAGGATGGTTGGAACAAATGTATATTTTGAAAGAAGAAAATGTAAAGTCAGAAGAATCGTAAGAACTGTATGAGATGTATGGATATAGAAGAGGCGAAATATGTGTCGTGATAGGGCGGTCTGGCACTCTCTCCCCTTTGCCTATCCTTACAAGGATGTGATGTGATGGTATGTATTTACATTAAACAAAAGTTTATCGATCAACATGGGTTCGCTGTTTTTCCTGTTAGTGATTTGGAAATGTACAAACAGGTAAGTAGATCTGTTCTAATACTTAAAAAATGGGGTCGAGTCATGGATGAGAGAAGTACAGATGTTATTTGCTGCTGGCAATTGGCTTCTGATAGTTTGTGTGGTACCCACTTTCCAAGCTTGGATACCTTTCCTACCTCCATAAGGTGATAAAATACTGTTCCATGAGATGAATTTCAATTCATGAAGAATTAAGCCTTTCTACTATCTGATCCACCATTATTCACAAGACTATTGAAAGCACTGTTGTCAAAATTAACAGGATGCCCTGACCGAGACTCATCGTTAACACTGCTTTGCCCATCTTTGAAATCATTTCTGGGCAGTCCTTAACCTTTCCTTCCCTGTGTTGGGTATCTTCTACACGTTGCTTCTAATAACCATCAATATCTCTATAAATATAATAAATACAAGGTTAAGATTTTAGGTATTCCTCCATAGTATTACGCATTGATTTAAAAAATAATATTAATAATAATCAGAATTTATCGACTACATTGTAGGTGTTTTGTAAAGATCGAAAACAAATTCGCATTTAAACGCTGCGAGTGCCTCGTCTTGACGATAGGTGAAGAGTATGCGGGAAGCGCGACACTATATTCGCCTCTCACTCTTGCATACTAGACTGAATTGTCTCAACGTCGCAAGTAAAGCGTAAGCACCGGGGTCTGCGACTGACGTTCCGCGCAACTAGTAGCTTCTAAGCTTGCAAATAGGTTAGACGTACGCCCGTTCCGTGAGCGTTGCCAGATGGTTTTTTAATGTTTTCAGCAAATAAATCTCAATTATTATAATTTTTACCTTCAATTATAATTAATTAAGGGGATTATCTATGAATGTTCTTATTTTTCCGATTTAAAATCGCTAATTTTTTATTGCGTACTCACTACCCAACACCGGAGCACGCGTATTATTTTTATCACCGTAAGAGAAGGGTTAACACTGATACCATTCTCACTATGAACACTGTTATTTTTTTCTGCTGCGGAACTTGCATTATGACCATTCAAAAATAAAAAGTATGGAACGTTCTGTTTATCCTGATTATCAATATTAATTTTCTAAAAGCTTTTATTTACGTTCGATGTTTACGAAAATCAATAATAAACTAACCACTTAAGTGTACATTTCAAAATAGGATACAACTTGTTTGGAAGTGTATTATTCTTTAAAATGAGTCATGGTGAATCATACATATGACATCAATATGCACGAATTCAAGGACTGACGTGATAGAAGCAGATATAAGACTAGCCGCCATGTCAACGATTGAGCCAAATATGGAAATGGTTATTTCGTAGAGTCAGTCTCAAATTTCTACACTTATTGTAATAAACTCGTACCTGAATAAATAAATAAATGAAATTGTATTTTAATATTTATTGTATTATTGTACAATGATTATATTGCACATAGGTTAAGAATCTATCTAGTCTGCTCTTCGGCTGTTCTTTTCCGTCCCTCTAGTTCCAACCGCGTTAAAGTGAATTAGTACAAATGGAGAAATTATTTTACATACGAGTGTCGTCCAGAAAGTAACAAACGTTTTGGCATAATTAAATAAAAATTAAAGATATCAACACAAAACTTTATTTACAAAGTCACAGTACCTTACTCTATTTTTCAATGTAGTCGCCATAGCTGTCAAGGCACTTATTGTAACGTGGAACCAATTTTTCAATTCCGATGTTATACTCTTCTACCGTCAAAGATTTGAGCCAGGATGTCTCTTCTTGTTTGAGGTCTAAGTGAAAATCACTTGGTACCAAGACAGGGCTGTAAGAAGGATGTCCAAAAATTTCCCACTTAAGATGTCGACGTTCTCGCTGTGTTCGTGCTGATGCATGAGGCCGCGCATTGTCATGAATCAAAACCACCTTTCCCGACAACATTCCACATCTCTTGTTTTGGATGGTGCGTCTAAGTCATTGAAGAGTTTCACAATAGGCCTCTGAGTTTATTGTGTGTCCTCTTGGCATAAACTCCACGTGGATCAAACCCTTTCGGTCCGGTCCTTCAGTGTGTATTTGTTTTTATTTACAGGTTCTAATTGGGGGTTGCATAATATTCAACAAGGTTTTCCTGTATTCAGTCCATTAGATGTCATGCGAACAGGTTCTAATTGGGGGTTGCATAATATTCAACAAGAAAAACTATTTTTTTTAAGTTCTTAAACATAAATTTAATTTTCAAGCTCACAATTTGTTTATAATTAAAAAAAAAGCAATTATAAATGCTTACTAAAAGTCTATAATACAGAAAACTTAAAATAGGAATTACTACTTCTAAATGATTTGCAATATTATAATACTAAAATGAACTCTTTCGAGGTTTTGTCTCACTGGTTTCATTTCCAAAAAGAGTTCTCAATATCTTTGAGAGAAAGATTTACTTTCCAATCGTCTTATGTGAATATTTTGGGGATTACGTGTTACACTTTTTATAATGGTACAGCCCAAAGATTCCCAAAGTGGTCTATATGGACCCCCAAAGGTCGATTTCCACTTGCAGGAGGTCTATGTCAGCGAAAAAAGAAAATGGGGGTGCACGAGATGTAAATGGGGGTCCACGTGAGCGCCTCCCATTTAGGCAGATCATCATCAATATTTAGACGTTCCGTAAATCTCTTATTACACCTAACACAGATTGTGTGTACATAATACTTACATTAGACATAGAAAATACTTATAATAAAGAAATTGAATGCAAATCACTGAACGTGGAGATTTAAGACAATACCTCTGTTCACGCCAAAACCGGCGTGACGTAAAATCAGCTCAGATCCACGCGGACGGAGCGTGACCGTCAAGTGATGTGGGGGTAGACCAGATGGCCATCCACGCGCGCGGCGAGTGTCATCCCCGAGACGGTCAGTCGCCATCCACGCGTGTCGGGAGTGTCATCGACCCGGACGAGTGTACAGTACAATTAAAAGGTGACGATTTCTCACGTGACTCGAATTGGTGTATTCATGTACTCATTTACAAACGCGTGTGTTACGTGCAGTTGAAATTGACTATATGTGGGCCAGTACCCAGTGCTTATAGGATCAACCCAAACATTGTGATAAAATAAGTGTGGTGTACATACGTCAACCTTTCAGCTCGAAACGACTTCCGCGCCATCACCACTAAACCTGTAAGTACCATTTCCTTTCCCATCGTGTATTGGGTTTGGCGTAAGCCAAACCATTTGGTCCCTCGATCCACTTCCAGCCCAGGTATACAGTCCACTCAAAATCTTTCGAATATAGTCTCGAATCTCGTATAGCCCGCTTCGTCATAAACATTTTTTTTTTCTCTCAAAAAATCCTCAATAAAGTTAATTTTTTCGTCAAGTCCTCAAAAGCAATTTATGTCTATATAATTTCTTTCCAATTCATTCACAATGTTTTATTATACCTACAATAATTTATTTATTGTTTGAATTGAATAGTGAGTTTGCGATTATTTGATAGACAATAGATATTTTTGATTCAAATAGAGTTGGAAATCAGCACACACAAAACTCAAAAGCCTCAATCAAAATCGTTTTTAAGCCTACACACAATGACACACCTACGATTACGGCTACATCTCATATTTTGAAGAATGTTACTGGTTATTTGCCATTGAGCAAAGTTCCACATATAAGTCACATGATGGACAAAACTCAGATCCCCCTAGCAGTTGAGAATTTTAATATACCAGCTCAAGTCGACCTTCTACTCGGTTCTGATGTTCTTGGCCGAGTTTTGGATGGTACTAAGGTCTCTTTGGGGCCCGGCAGGCCTATAGCCTTCGGCACGATCTTTGACTTTGCATTACTGGGACCAGTTCATACACTCAACTCATACCCTCAGCCCTCTCGGCTGGGATCAGCTCATACCCTCAGCCCCCTCGGCTGGGATCAGCCCATAAGCTCAGCTCAAATGTAGCTCAGCTCAAATCAGCTCATACACTCAACCCATACCCTCAGCCCTCTCGGCTGGGATCAGCTCATACCCTCAGCCCCCTCGGCTGGGATCAGCCCATAAGCTTAGCTCAAATGCAGCTCAGCTCAAATCAGCTCATACACTCAACTCATACCCTCAGCCCTCTCGGCTGGGATCAACTCAACTCAGCCCAAACTCGGCTAATACCCTCAGCCCTATCAGAGGGTATCAGTCAAACTCAACTCAGCTCAAATGATAATGCCCAAGAATGATAGAGCCCAGGAATGATAGAGCTCAGGAATGATAGAGCCCAAGAATGATAGAGCTCAGGAATGATAGAGCCCAAGAATGATAGAGCTCAAGAATGATAGAGCCCAATAATGATAGAGCCCAAGAATGATAGAGCCCAAGAATGATAGAGCCCAAGAATGATAGAGCCCAGGAATGATAGAGCTCAGGAATGATAGAGCTCAGGAATGATAGAGCCCAAGAATGATAGACGCCACTCAAACTCAACTCAGCCCAAGCTCGGCGCATACCCTCAGCCCTATCAGAGGGTATCGGCGCCACTGGGGCTCAACTCAGCCCAAACTTGGCTCATACGCCACTCAAACTCAACTCAGCCCAAGCTCGGCGCATACCCTCAGCCCTATCAGAGGGTATCGGCGCCACTGGGGCCAAACTCAGCCCAAATTCGGCTCATACGCCACTCAAACTCAAACTCAGCCCAAACTCAACCCACTCAAACCCGGCCCAGCGCAAACTCGGTTCATATCTTCGGCCCTCTCAGCATATGCTTCAACTCAAACTCAGCTCAGCCAAGTGCAATTCATTTGTCTCTCAAACGCAGCTCATGTATATCTCAAACACAACTCATTTGTCTCTCAAATGCAATTCATTTGTCTCTCAGACGCAGCTCATTTATATCTCAAACAAAACTCATTTATCTCTCAAACACGAATCATTTGTCTCTCAAGCGCGGTTCATTTGTCTCTCAAACGCAGCTCATGTGTATCTCAAACACAACTCATTTATCTCTCAAACACAATTCATTTGTCTCTCAAGCGCGGTTCATTTGTCTCTCAAACGCAGCTCATGTATATCTCAAACACAACTCATTTATCTCTCAAACACAATTCATTTGTCTCTCAAATGCAATTCATTTGTCTCTCAGACGCAGCTCATTTATATCTCAAACAAAACTCATTTATCTCTCAAAACACAATTCATTTGTCTCTCAAACGCAGTCCATTTGTCTCTCAGCCCGCAACCCATTTGTCACTCAGCCCACAATCCATTTGTCACTCAGCCCACAATCCATTTGTCACTCAGCCCACACTTCATTTATTTCTCAGCGCTCAATCCTATCTCCACACCCTTCAAACCCGCTCTAAATGGCTTTCACCATCCTCCCCTCCTCAAATCGGAGAGCTCGTCCTAATAAAGGAGGACAACTTGCCGGCACTGAAATGGCGACTTGGACGCATCACCCGCACCATACCCGGCAAAGATGGAGTGCCACGTGTTGTGGATCTGGATACAACCAGTGGACACTTGAGAAGGCCGGTTTCAAAGCTAGCCCGGTTCCCGTTGGAGGTCCTCCCGGCCCCCCAGGATGTTCACGCCAAAACCGGCGTGACGTAAAATCAGCTCAGATCCACGCGGACGGAGCGTGACCGTCAAGTGATGTGGGGGTAGACCAGATGGCCATCCACGCGCGCGGCGAGTGTCATCCCCGAGACGGTCAGTCGCCATCCACGCGTGTCGGGAGTGTCATCGACCCGGACGAGTGTACAGTACAATTAAAAGGTGACGATTTCTCACGTGACTCGAATTGGTGTATTCATGTACTCATTTACAAACGCGTGTGTTACGTGCAGTTGAAATTGACTATATGTGGGCCAGTACCCAGTGCTTATAGGATCAACCCAAACATTGTGATAAAATAAGTGTGGTGTACATACGTCAACCTTTCAGCTCGAAACGACTTCCGCGCCATCACCACTAAACCTGTAAGTACCATTTCCTTTCCCATCGTGTATTGGGTTTGGCGTAAGCCAAACCAACCTCACTAACTTGAAGCCAAATATTGAACCATTGCTATCAGAGCATCAGGTCCATCCCTCTCATTAACAGTATTATTTGTGTATTCATTTTATGTAACAATTTTGCTAGGCTTTGATTTGTTTAGTTCCAAAGTCAAATATTGATTTGCATTTTTTGTCTTTTCAATAAAGGTATGAATAAAAATTGTACATGTTTTTCTTTTTTTACAATTGTCCACTCTACAAAAAACCTTATCAAGGTGAACAGCACTGTTTCAGCTGTCAAAAACACATTTGAAGTTAATAAGTTTAGGAAAATTCAATATTAGGCAGGCAGGGAGGGGGTCTATGGAAAACAAAAAATTGGCAAGTGGTCTATGGGACGAAAAAGTTTGGGAAACTATGGTATAACCCTACCAGTTTCAAGGTTTTCACCTCATCATCAGGTGAGCTTGAACAAGACTATGCTAGACAAAACAAATTACAATGTCTTTAAACCTCCACAGCGTTAATGCTTTAACCTGTTCACCGCGTTAAAAATCAAATTCCACGAATCCTGTGCGTGGCACAATTTCAGCGTTTTTTAATTTCTAAGTTTAAACACATATTTTGTTTAGAACCACTGATATTTGATTACAACACCAAGTAAACATGACACTTAAGTAATTTTCTGTTAATAAATAATAGTCATTACTCTTAAGGAGACTCATTAAATAAAGGAGATAAACTAAACATTACGTAAAATAAACAAAGGAATGCTACAATCAAATCAATGCTTCATGTGACACTCACCCAATCAAATGCATATAGCACTAGTAATGTTTATTTACGTAAGAGAGACTAAGTAATGTTTATTTACGTAAGAGAGACTCATCGCAGGACTCGATCCGCGCGACAGGTCGTTAATGCTGGAAATATTGAGAAACCAAAAAAATTCGGCGCTCTGTTTATTCAACAATATCTCATAAACTAATATATTATTTGACAAGGTTTTCAGAGATGTCGCTAGAATAAAGATTTTTTTCAATTTTAGTTGAATTTTTATTCCGGTTTTGTGTCATTTTTTTAAGTATTTGTGATTTGAAACTTGGATTGTCGTCAGATCACAGGCGTTTGTGCTCCCCGCGGGGAACACGTTAACTATAAATAACAAATAAATTTTCCTTTTTAAATTATTATGATTTTAATTAACCTGATATAATTTTGCTCATGCAATCTCTGCTCTTTCCTATTTTGAACTATGCGGATGTCATTTATTTGGATATTACAAAGGAACAGTTGGACAAATTAGTCTTCAAAATATTTGAGATTTATTTTTAAACTGAGAAAGCACTTTATACAAGGAGCTGAACTGGTTGAACGTGAGAAATAGATGCAAAATTCACATACTGTAATTATTGTATAATTTCCTCAACTGTTCCATCACCCCCTTTTATCTTGTCGAGAATATTCAGCATCTTTCCGATCATGGACTTGCGCTATGCTCAAACAGAGATTGTTTATTGACTTTCCCAGTTCACCGCTTTTCTTTTTTTACACCGTCCTTTACTATCCATGCAGTGAGACTCTGGAACCAGTTACAAACTATTGTTAGACTAGCTCCGTCATTAGCATGTATAAAAAAACGACTGATAGAAACTTTTAATTTCAAGTCAGTAATATAACATAGGGAGGGATCATGTGGACCGCATGAAGGATATAAGACTGGCAAGAATCGCTAAGACTGAAAACCCCAACAGCAGATTACCAAGAAGGCCGCTGAAAAGGTGGAAGGACAGCTGGACGTCATCATCCCAGGACAAATAGGTCATACGACCTAGACCAAGAGGAAGAAGAATATAACACATTTCATCCCTACTTTTTATTTCCTCTCCACCATCCTTTCTTTTTCTTTGATTGATGATATCTCACTTTTATTTTTACTATGTTTACTGTTCATGAATTTTATAAAGGAGATTAATTATTTGAATACTTTTTTACGAACATTTGAGTTCTTTTTTTTTACTCTTGTCTGGTTAATTGGAAGAATTGACACCTGGCAACAAGTCGCCAGATTGTTTTACAACGAAGTGTTAAAAATAATTAAGTATAATTTTCAAGACAAAACCTCAAAAAGAGAATGGATAAATACATTTTATACAAACATAACTTTATCAATCCCTAATATATTATATTATAAATAAGAAAGGTACATTTTTACATCGATGCTCAATATTTATTAATATCTTAAAATAGAAACATGGTTTAATCAACATTTCAACAGTTAACATTAATTTTTATTTATTCAAAGTGATTGTCATTTAAAAACTGGACTTATAATATATCAGGTGTACAAATAAGCCGCCGTCCTTTGACAAAAGTTGGCACCAACAGTAAGTTATGGTTAAAATTGTCAGATGTAAAACGTCATTGTCGTAAGGTTGGACATCTGTCAACAACATAACCTTGAAATATTAATGAATTTTTATCAGTATAATATATTCTTTTGTGTGCGAAAATGTCAAGTTTTGAGCCGAATAAGCGTCATTTGCGGGAACTTTTGATTTACTTCTTCAATTTGAAGAAATCTGCAGCTGAGGCGCATCGATTGCCTGTAGAAGCATATGGTGAGGCTGCCTTAAGCGAGAGAAGTCGTGGGTGGTTTCAAAAGTTTAAAAACGGTGAATTTGACATCGAAAACAAAGAACGTAGTGGAAGGCTGAAAGTGTACGATGACGCGGAATTGGAAGTATTCTTGGATCAAGATTCGTGCCAAACGCAAGAAGAACTTGCACTTACATTAGGAGTGACTCAACAAGCAATTTCACATTGGTTGAAATCATTGGGAATGATTCAAAAACAAGAAAATTGGGTTCCATATGAACTGACACCGAGAAACGTTGAATGCCGATTTTCCACATGTGAAATGCTGCTTGCCAGGCATAAACGAAAGGGTTTTCTGCACCGTATAGTCACTGGTGATGAAAAATGGATCCACTATGATAATCCAAAAAGGAAGAAATCATGGTGGCCCCCTGGCCATACTTCAACATCTACAGCTAAGCCAAATATTCATGGAAAAAACTCTTATTGTGTATTTGCTGGGATCAGCTCGGTGTCATGTATTATGAGTTACTCAAACTGAACTAAACCATTGCTGGGGCTGTCTACCGAACACAATTGATGAGATTGAGTTGAGCACTCGAAGAAAAGCGCGCTCACTACTACTCCAGACACGCGCTCACTACTACAGACATTCTCCTGCATGATAATGCTCGTCCACATGTTGCGGTGCCGGTCAAAACCTATTTGGAAACACTCAGTTGGGAAGTTTTACTCCACCCGCCGTATTCACCAGACATTATTCCTTCTGATTTCCACTTGTTTCGATCGATGACGCATAGCCTGTCTGAGCAGCACTTCACATCATATGAAGATACCAAAAATTGGGTGATTCGTGGATAGCCTCAAAAGATTAAGCATTCTTCCGACACGGTATCCGTATGCTGCCAGAAAGATGGGAAAAAGTAGTGGCAAGCGATGGGCAATACTTCGAATAAAACATGAGGTTCCGTTCTTTCACAATAAATGCCCAATTTTTGATCAAAAATGGCGGATACCTATTTGTACACCAAATAGCAAATATATTTAAAAAATAAATAAATGGAGTAAAACACCAAGTAATTGAGGTAGCCTATAAGTGCATCAGTAAAATGGAAAATGACTTATACAGGGTGTCCTGTAACTCGATGTCAAGTCGGTATCGAGGAAAAGGCCAGCTTATGACAGTTCAGAGTTAAAAAAAAATCTTGTAAAAGCCTTATACTTTTCGAGTTATAGGCATTTCTTTGAAAATTGTGAAAGTAGCTACCCTGTATTTTTTTTAATTATTTTTAAAGGTATGTATTTGTACCATTTTGAAATCCTGACTAAACAGGCCATCTTTTGATATAACTTGCCAGGTTAGCGTAGAATATTATTTTTACAGTATGATGAGTTAAAGTCAGCTGATAAAAAATATTAATTTTTATGATCGGACAAAAACTATTTTTTTTTCAAACGTGCAGATTATTTTTGTTTTATATCGGACTTCGACTAATAGCAGGGTTATCTAAGATTGCGATACAACCATGAAAATCATAAAATATGGCAATTTGTAGTCACAGCATATAAACATTTGGCGCAGGGTAGCTACTTTCACAATAAAAAAAAAAAAACGCCTACGGCCTTCTCTGAACAACCTAACCCACTTCATGACATGTTGCCGACTCATCACATCACTACCATAAACTTCTACGAGCTTCCGATGGATATTCGCGGCGGTATTGTTCTGCAAAGTCAAAAAACGGATGACCGCGCGGATCTCGCACGGACAAGAGGTGGCGGGAGTGTGCGAAGACCTCTTCATCGGAAGAATTTACTGTGACTGAACAAAATGGCCGACAAACACGCGGGACCAAACAAACTGACCGTTAGGATCCCCCCTATACGCCAGGTGCACCAACATAGAAACTAAAATTCCCCTGGCCTCAGGAGCCCTTGTAACCTTAGTTTCTGGATGACCCTCGTAATTTCAAGAAAATGACTTTTTTGGATATGCAATATGTGTGTTTTAAACAGTTGACATAACAGAAATTCCTGTATAAACCACAAATTTCACAGATATCGTCATATTTTTATTATATATAATTCGTAATATTATACAAATTCACAAATAATCTCTGGAAATCACATCACTCCAAATTATCTATGGTCATTTATAAAAGTCAAAGAAGAGAAAAAAGCACTGATTAAAATTAAAACATATTTTAATATCACTTGTTTTATGTACAGACTGCGAGGGACTGGTATCAGAACGGCCTTCCGTTCTGCGACCTGTCCGGCATGCGTGGCGGTACATTCGGCAACGGGCGGCTGAAATATAATACATTTTTTTAGTCCAATTTATTGTAAATTAATTGCATATCAAACATACATAATTCCTTTACAAAGTACAAAGATTTTTATCAACAACTTTACATACGGACCAAATTTAAATTCATATTCAACAATGATTAAATGGAGACTACAATACCTACAATACATTAAAAATGGAGACTACAATACCTTCAAAATGTATTTATTTATTTATATGTGACAAGAGATTTTATAAATATACAATTTGTGAAAAAACAACAGGTGTGGGCACACAATTTTAATGGATTTGTGTTTGTTGTCTTTCATTTGTTGTGTTCTCAGTAAACTAGGCTTTTGCCAGTATTTTACTGAGGAGTTAAAATGTCCGCTATATTTAAAGAACTCTAATAAATCTGAAATATCTTTAGAACTAGTAAAGTACAGTTGGTTTTTGAAAATTTTCACTGTAAAAATGCATGCTGTATATGAATATTAAAACATCGTTATTTTTTTCATTTATAGTTTATTTTATTGCCTTGCCATCTTCAAGATTGATCTCTCAGTGTTTCGATAGTTATCATGATAACTAAAATAGTTTTGTTAACTAAAGTTGTTTTGTTATTATGATAACAAAAGCTGTTTTGATATCATGTTAACTAAAATTGTTTTAATATAAGTTGAAAGATACAAGAAATTGAACTTGCTGTCCTTTCACATAAATCAACTTGACATGTGTTAAAATATTTAGAAAAACTGTTCTATATATTTTCTAAATTTTGATTCAGACTTTGTAAGTTGCTGAGAAAAGTTTTTTTTTTGTAAAGCATGCATTAAAAAATCATTTTAAAAATTTATACAAAATGTGAGACTATTTATGTGCAGTAGAGCGCTGATTATCCGGGGCTCCATTATCCGTGAGTTAGATCAATTGTGATTCTCCGTAGTGCAATTTTTTTGTTTTAGTAATCCTGAAAAAATATTTTTTTCACATTTTTAATGAAGGTCCATGTTTTGAAAATTACAAAGCAAGGACCTTAACATTTATAAAATCTATGGTTTACATTATACCAATTGACTAATGCTAGTAAGTTGGTAGTGTTTCACTGCAGCCACACCGATACGTAAATATGTGTGTTTCTCAATGTAATTGCCGTGGTATGATACTGTCATTTAGGGGTTGTATCTGGCAAACATTGAGAAAGCTTATTTGTTGCGTAGCAAAATGAATCTAGCATTTCAACTCTAAAAATGTTTACCTTAATAAAAACTTGATGTGGGTTAACCATGATTTTCAATTATCCGTGCTCAAGTGTCCCTCAATTACCATGGATAATTCGCGCTTTACTGTACTTGAATTCAATATTCATTTTTGACAAAAATGTAACATAAAATTAATAAAAATACTTGAAATAAAAACTATTTTAAGTAAATCAAATTACAATAATAAGTAAAATAATAGTTCTATATTATTTATTCTACTTTTCTCCTAATATTTTAGAATTAAATAATTGACACTATGTTAAAGAAACTATTAACAGTATGACATAAAATGAAATTGAAAATAGTTGTGTTGGCTAACTGATTAAGTTTTTTTAGAGGACAACACTGCTTATAAGAGATATTTTACTGTCATCAACGCATCATAGATGGCACTGTTGATATATTACACGGTGGTTGCAAATTATACCTGTTCCACAACATTGCATACTGTTTTAATTCGTTCACTGCTGATATAATAGTAGCGAAGTATTCCCACGGCAAAAATACGTTTTTTAGTTATAATTCAGAAATTCTAGGATGAGTCCTGTGACAGCTCACAAATTTGCCCCAATACAACCTTGTAACGATGTTCAGTAATTTTAATTATTTTATCAACTTTAATATAAGCCTCGATTCTAATAAATAGCAAGTTATTTAGGTAAATACATTACATAAGGTTGTATTGGGGCTAATTTGTGAGCTGTCACAGGACTCATCCTAGAATTTCCGAACTATAGTAGTGCCTGTATTGATGTGTTGTTATATTATGCATAGATAATAAACATTAAAAATACCCATGCCTTGTGCAATATTTCATATATTTTTTTTACTTGCTGTGCGATAACAGTTCTGCATGACAAAACTATTTATTTTTTTGTCGTGCGCTGCCAAATAATTATGTGACAACATCACATTTTCTTAAATTTAGATTTATTAAAATAAAATAAATATGGTAAACAACACAAGTTTGAATGTTCAAAATGGTATGCGGTTGTATGAACAAATACGGCTATCAAAGTACATCGGGTGTTGTTACGTCACAAGCTATTCATTGGTAAACAACACAAATTTGAATGTTCAAAATGGTATGCGGTTGTATAAAAAAATACGGCTATCAAAGTTCATCGGGAGTTGTTACGTCACAAGCTATTTATTGGTAAACAACATAAGTTTGAATGTTCAAAATGGTATGCGGTTGCATGAACAAATACGGCTATCAAAGTTCATCGGGAGTTGTTACGTCACAAACTATTGGTCACGCTATGTGACTGGGGTCACACTGGCTGATATATGTACAAGTCAGAGTAGCTCACCATGCTATATTGCGTAGTCAGCAGTGAACGTGTTCAAGGGTGAATGAAGAGTTTATTTTTAGAACTGTCAAAAAGGTTCAAAATGAAAAATAAACTAATACTCTATAAAGACAATTTGTAAGGCTAAGGCCACACTGAAGTGCTTCGCTTAGTGCTAAGCTAGGTGCAACGTAACTAATAGACTTGGTAACTATAATAGTCACGTAGCGTGGCGCGAAACGTGCAGTGTGGCCATTGCGATAGTATGGGGTGCGTTGGTTCGCTAGGATATGTCACCTAGCTCGCAGCGTAGCTCTAAGCACCAAGCGAGGCTCCTACCTGTGTGGCCGAGGCCTAAGGGAAAAATAACAATTAAAATAAAATCTACGGACTAAAACAAGAAACTATTTAAATAAAATTAATAAAAACAATTGATTAATTTATATGTTCAAGTATTTATTTACAATATTACATACAAGTATCCGGCGGTAAGTAATACACATAGTTTGTAGAGCGTTGTCTCTGTCACACGATGCGCTAACAGTCCGGTCCGGTAACGACTGACAAATCGCGACGGAACACGTGTATGAATGACAGAGACGACGCTCTACAAACGATGTGTATTACTTGCCGCAGGGTATGTACATATTTTTTCCATCACGCTATTTTCCTCTTGGAGTAGACAGACGACAGAACGCCAAACTTTCCTATCACAATATACTTTCTTCACATCTATACATCATCTCGTACAGTTCGTTTTGTTTTTCTTGCTCTTTACCGTCCCTTCTTTCAAAATTAACTCACTTGGTACAATCATACTTTTCTCAGTCATTCTCAACCACAACTCACATTCATGCATGCATTATAAATTTGTTGTTATTTTTTTGTCATCCGTTGTTCAACATGTCAAAAACCATCTCAATATGCTCTTTATCATCAAATTTAACACATCAGTTTTTTAGTTCACATTCATCCTTCATAATTATATTTCTTATTCTGTCGTACATCGACACACCACATATTCTTCTCAATGCACTACATTTTCTCAGCTCCTTTCATTAATTTTCTACATCCATGTTTCACTTCCATACACCAATGTTAACACTAATCCACTATTGTGAACCATCATTTTAGTAAATTAAATAGTTTACAAAATTCCATGTTTCACTTCCATACACCAATGTTAACACTAATTCACTATTGTGAACCATCATTTTAGTAAATTCAATAGTTTACAAAATTAAATTCAATAGTTTGTAAAATTTTAGAAATATTCTTTGATATTTACCTCAGTTCCTGATACTTGGTCTAAAAAAGGTTAAAATAAAAAATAAAAACTATTTTACTTTATAAAATTTATCTGTTGACTAGAAGAGAAGTATAAATTGATTTGGGCTTTTGATGTTTTCCGACCTGAACAAATTAGAATGCATATGGACAGATACCACACTGGGCATACCCATTGTATAGTCAGGTAATGTCACAATTAAAATTTGATATCTGTAGTATGTTAACTACGAGCCGATGGAAGACGTGTTGTTTCGTTATATTCTGAAATGTTAAAAAAGAAATAGCGAGCGGTTACCAAGTCAAAAGGAGATAACAGCCATGTTTCTCAGTCTTGTAACCCCTCAAAAGATAAAAAAATAAAATTAAGACTTCGGGTCCCCCAATGCATAAACTTAATATCATGTTGTGATCTCAACAAAAATGTCTTCATCTTACGGTGTTTTCATCTTCATCTTACTGTGTTTTCATCTTCATCTTACGGTGTTTTCATCTTCATCTTACGGTGTTTTTATCTTCATCTTACGGTGTTTTCATTTTCATCTTACGGTGTTTTAAATTTTATAGTTTTCATATTTCTGTATTTGTTCCGAGTATTTTACCCGTTATACATTGCAGGACCTTCATTTATGATGTCCTTAGGCGTTGTTTCTCAGCCTTGTGACCGCTCAAAAGATAAAAAAATTAAATTAAGACTTGGAATCCCCTCTGCAAAAATGTAATATCTTGTTGATGCTTCTGCACGTATCCCCAAATAAATGTGTTAGTTTTCTCATAAAATGTATTCTTTTTGTTCACTTAAATTGTACATTTTTTATTGTATTATACTGTGTAGCTGATACCGCACGAACGAATGTACTATATTCGTTCGTGTGGTACTAGTTTTAGTTTCAATATAATATGTTATTAGAAATTTTACACATATTTTATAGGCTTTGTTTCCTATCGTTACATTAAAAAAGTTCACAATCTAAAATAAAATTTTATGTAGGGATCAAAACACTTCACATTTCAAAGTGGTACAACTTGTCATAAAAAAGAATCAATAAAATATTTAAAATAAAAATTTGTAAAAAAAAAACAAATAATCAGGATTTGGAATAAAAGACGCATTTTTAAACATGGATTTCTCAATTTTTATAATTCATAATATTGTGTATTATCCAATAATATCTTGAAATACAGTCTACTATGCTAACATGGTAATCATGATAATGCATTTTTAAACTTATGCATATAATAATCTTTAAACATAAATTTCACTTCACTCAAAAAGTTTAGCGTTCGTGGAATTTACGATACATCCTTATGTTGTGTTGCATTTAATCCCATAGAAGAAATATTTAACTATAATAAAAAAAATGTTAATGCAGAAATATTTATATCTATGAAAACCATAGTTATTCCATCTTGACATAGGTTCACCATATTTCTATGGATACCATAGAGTTTTTTTATATTAATATATCCATCTTCACATCAACCATAAAGTATTTCTCTAATATGAAAGATACATTATTTAACGTCACTTAGCCAAAAGAAGTCTGTTTTAGACCTGAATCCAGTCCAGCCTAAATACTAATTTCTAACCTTAAAATCGCATGATTTGTTTTCCAATTTGGGAACCACTGATTTAGAGCATTTGAGGTCCAACTCTAAATACAAATAATGAAAATTTAAGGTTAGAAATATTATTCAGTATTAAGAGGCCATAGAAAAATAGTTTTCAGACCATAGAATATATTTTGAATATTATTGACATCACTTGACACTGGCGTATACTCCTTCATATATAGGAGTTCACGGCCATTATTCAAAGAGAGAGAATATTATTGTTATATTAACTTGACACTGGTGTATACTCCTTCATATATACAATTAAGAGTTTACGAATATTATTCAAGAGAGATAATCATTTTTACTTTTTTTCTTTTCAAATATAAAGTTTGGATATTTTAAAATACACATGGAAAAAACTTATACGAGTGAATACTTTTGAAAAAATAGGATTTTATCTATAGGATTTGCCACACACACTGAGATGTATCATTTTTTTTTTTTAACTCCCTAAATTATAAAGTAAACATGATCATACTTTTACAAGGTGTGTAATATTTAATATACATTCCTACTCTTTATACAATATTAGTTTTTTTTTCACAAGCAAAATATATATGTATTTAATATTAGATTATATTACAACAATTAACAATTTCTTAAAAAAAAATACATATTTTAAGTAATATGTTTTTTTTTTTTTTTTAATTCACTCCATATATTTATATAGCCAAAGAGAGATTTATTAGAATTTGGATATAATATTTTTAATATTTATTTACTCCAAAAAGGCGAAACTGTAATATCAATATCAAATGTAACAATGTCGCAAGAACACCTATATATATACGACGACTAAACCATAACCTGAATTTATTTTTTACAAATATCATATTCAAGCAAAAAAAAAAGTGATATCATATTCAAGCAAAAAAGTCATAAACATTATAATTAATTCAGTAAACAACAGGTTTGAGTGTTCAGAAAGAAGTACGTACCGTAAGAAATTTACTAGAATAAAACTTAAAATCATTAATGACGACTTCATAGACGATGATCATTATTATAGCTATGTAAATGTTAATATGGTAATGTTCATTAATCTGCAGATTCCCTAGGTAATTTGAACATTATCTGAACCTTTAAGTTTAAGTTGGGAAGTAAAATTGCATTAAACTATTTAATGTGTAACCTAACTAGTTAATGTGTACATTCATTATACATCCTTAGATAAAGTTCGAATTTTATCTTGAACACACAAAGATTACTTTGCACAAATTTCTCCTGTTACATAAAGAGGGTCTGCTTCTATCAGCCAGTCTTCTTATACTACTAGGCGATGCCGAAAATATATCCACAGTGTCACTCAGTTTGTTCAATATCTCTATACCACGCGTGACTGAGTGTTTAACCATGATATTCGTCCTGTAAGTTGGTATGTAGAACAGAGGGTGATTCCTTGTACGGCTATATTTATTAGGTACATATAAACTTAACGGGACAGTTAAAACTACCTTGAAAAACCTTTAGTAGGATTATCGCAATGTATTCTTACTGTCCTGTTTCGAGGCTTGTATAGTTGCACACCGTGAGGAGTTCGATATGATGTGCATATTTATGGTTATTGCCCTTATTCTGTACCATAGATATGAAGATTTTTTGTATTTGTTCTATATTATTCTTATATTCGAGCTGATGAAGAGCCCAAATTGCAGACGCATATTCTAACTTAGTTCTTAAGTTAGATGATAGCTGATAGTTGTATAAGTTCCACAAGATATTGTAACATACCTTATTAACATGTAACAATTTACTATCAACAAGTTAGATCTATTTGTATAATGTTTGACAGCAATTTGTACACGTAATATGTGGATATTAATCGTAAACTTTTTCGTCAAATTGTGATTTGATTTTTGTCATTGTAACTATTTTTAATGGTTGATAAAAGACCGTACATTGTACTGTTAATTTTAAATGACAAATAGTTAAAACAAAAGTGAATTTCAAGGGAGGCTTGTTTTAATGATTTTTTGGATGTAACATTAACTAGTTAAAGTGAGAAATAATATTTTATTCGTACTTGAATGACGTGATCTAGTTAACACATGGGAATGTTAAAATAAACTAACGTATTTCTGATTGTGTCAACTTAAAAGTAAATTCATACTATAATTTATAAACTTCGTTTGATATGATACCACTTTAATGTTTTCATTAACAGTCTAGACTATTACTATAAAGCAGGGGTCGGCAACTTACAGGTCAGATCCGCAATCCCCAAGCGAAATATAAATATATGTAAATATTCGGCCAACGGCGTCAAGAAAAGAATTGTTAGATTTCGAATGCAATATTTATACTATCTAGTTACTAGAAGATATAATTATAAAGAGTGCTCTAGGGTCATCTAACCAACTAGGTGACCGCAGACGTCCTTTGCATAACTAGTAGCTGCTAGTCTCTAGGTTGAAATCCAGGTAAATTTTCATTTCAAAAATAAATAGGGGAGAGGAACATCGAGGGCCCAGCAGGTGGATTTTGCTTGTGGAAGCACCATCTGGCTCTGGAGTAACTAGAAATCTCTTCACAAGCTCCGGTCAGATATTTTGAGTACCGAGGAATTGTTAAAATGGATAATGTTGCATAATGAATGGACTCTATCTGTAGTGAGGAGCAATCCAAGTGACACTCGCTGCATTACTTGAGGAGCCTGGCGTCTTGCACCGAAGAATACTTAATTCGTGGAATGCCCAATACTGTCAAGGTGGAAGAATTCTGGGTGGAAGTTGACACGAAAAGATATAGGTATAATATTATTATCGTTTCGACATAGACAATTTCAAACTATTAGATATGGAAGTGGGCACTATACCAGAATATGCTCAAAGGGAACTCATTGAGTTGCAATACAGTGTTCTATTAAGATCAAAATTTCACGTACATGTTGTATCTCCAGTAGAATTCTACGAAAAATATCTTAAACATGGGCTTTATACCAATTTGACAATAATTGTATTGGTGCTCGACAGTGTATATATTTACGAACAACTTTTTTCATAAATGAAATACGTGTAGAACAAGAAACGAACTAAAATTTCTGATTGTCATTTATAAAATATATTGCTTCAGAGCTCATCCAACTTTTCGTTTAATGTTGAAAAATTTTCGAGTGCCAAACAGCATCGAATATCGCGCTATCACGTTGGTTAATAACTATAAACGTTACTCAAATAAAATAAACATAATTCAAAGTTATATGTTTTATAACTACTGTGTAACCTTAATTTATTAGATATGAAATAGTTTGATAGATAAATGGGGGCGATAACAGCTCACAGAAAATGGTGCAGGCCCACGAAAGGAAGAAGACTGCCGATCCCTGCTATCAAGTATCGTATAAATGAACTTCATTGCTAAAAAGCAGAAAGTACGAGCATACTGAAATAATTCTATTAATACTTAATTGACTTTTTTGCATTTCAAACAAAAACTATACCTGCCTTAGATTTATTCAACTATAGCTGTCCGCTTAATGTCTACTTTGTACGAGAGAATAAAAATGTACGTATCAATTTTAGTGGTGTTTTCTATTATTTTCTTTTTCTTGCTGTTTCTTAACACGTTCAATGCTAACAACGCGCCTAGTGCATTCTTCTTCGCAACTGTCGGGTGCTAACAACGCGCCTGACGCGTTTTCGTATGCAAAGTTCGTGTTCAATGTTTCGTTTCAAATGGAGGGGGTAGTACTAGATAACACCAAATTAAATCGCACGTAATTTTACATCTTTTTTTAAATTTTCAGCCACACGTTAATTACCTTAATAATTTGATCGCATTGAATGTGTTAATGAACCAACGTTACCTTTGTCGAATTCTTTAGATCCACCGGAGTGAACATGACACAAATGTCTCGGTCCTGCAACGTTATAAAGGCGAAATTGCGGTGGACCGGACATGTGATACACATGGCGGATTAAGTTCCCAAAATGCATCTTGTACGGGGAAGTAGTGAGCAAGCGAAGTGTTGGTGGGCAGAGCAGTCTATGAGAGTTGCTGACTTTGGAGAATGGAGAGCCATCTGTTCTTGGACTAATGGCGTCTCAACAGCTAGACGAGTGAGAAACAGTCAGCGTACTGCGGAAATGTGTCAGCATTGCCAGGTGATTTAGTAGGATCTAAATGTGTGTGACCATCTGCGCGAGGGAGTGTGCATCTAGGATTGGGCTGTTTCCTCACAGAAGATCACATGATCGACGTAGAAAAGCAGCTCAAGATTGACATTAGAGTGGCGAGAGGATCCTCCACTATGAGGCCCAGTAATGACGGCATAATGAACAATATAGTAGTTAAACTTGATATAGATGTTAACATCATTTATACTGCCTTATTCTCCCTGGCTCCATCCCAACTCATTGTATGCGAAGACTGTTGGGGTCAGCTCTCCTCGTCCTCAGGTTGTATGCTCTTCTGTTCCGGACTATGTCCCCCAGGCTGTGCCTCTGCATCAGGTTATCTTTTTGCACCACCCATGAATTCTTTGGTCTTCTTCTGGTTGTTATTCGAGGCAGATCCATGGAGATTGCCTGGTTCACAATGTGATCGGGTGCTTTGCGTCCAACGTGCCCATACCATCTCAATCGCCTCTCCTCCATCTTGCTGTTGATGTCTGTAACACCTAGGCTTCCACGAATGCGTGAGCTTTTTATTTTGTCTCTTAGGGACACACCAGCTGACCATCTTAGCATGCGCATTTCAGCAGTTTCTAGTTGCCTAGAGTAAGAGTTATACAGCAGTCCGGTCCAGTTCATATTTACCATTGTACGCCTTATTAGTTTACTTTAGGACTTTGTGGATATGACTGTAGATAAATTTCAAGAATTCATCATCATTGTCAACCTGGGTCAATCCACTGCTGGATGAAGGTCTCCCCAAGTGGACTCCAAAACAATTCGGTTTTGTACTTGTTGGTGCCATGGAATACTGTCATGTGTTCATCCATCCAGCGTTCTTGGGGTCTTTATATTCGGATGTCTATCGGGAATCTGATAGTGTTTGGCTTTATGTCCCACCCATTGCCACTTCATCTTCTTGCACACCTTTCATTAAGTCTTCTATCTTTTATTGCAAATCTAAGTGTATCATTTACTGTCTCTTTTGGTATATCCCAGCATAAATCCTTCCATGTTCCTCTGTGAGGTCTGGAAATTCTGTGATTTTTGTTATGATCATCCATCGTCATCTCACAGTCTATACGTAGTAACTACTGGGAGAATACACTGACTGTAGATCTTTTTAGATTCAAAGATATTAGTACTATCATTTTTGGAGATGTAAATGGAAAATACCAAATTTAATGAATTAACATAGGGAATATTGTATTTAGACATCTTTTCATATCTGATGAAGTTTACGAACTCGTACAATCCAGAGAGATTTGAGTCATTTTCGAAGCATACCATTTGTTTGACTGCATTTAATTTCACATATTTTTTTCTCTCCCCATACAAAATAGACTATTAAAGTATTCAACAATTCCTAAGCATCAGCTTAACAAATATTGTTCACCTTATAAAATACTGAAATTTAATCATTTTCGTTACGTTCAAATTTACTACAATGACGCAACTATTGATATGTCAAAAAACCATTTTGGTTCATACACAAATCATCGATTCTACTCTCGAAAACAAAGGATAGAACCAAATTGCGAGAAATATTATGATGTTTTATTCGGTGTAGAAAACGAGTAAAATAATTAATATTTTTAAAAAGAACTCCAAAGCAACAAATAAGAAATAAATTCACTTTTTAACTGAAGTAAAAAAAAAAGGCAATATCCGTAATAGGTGACATTTATACTATATATTGTACTTAACACCTTTCGTAACAAAAGTGAGGTTACGTTTTCGTGGGTTAGAAACTAATATTTTTTTACTCTCGTACGTGTATTTTTTTCCAAATATTACATAATTATTTTATAAGTGTGTTTTACTATCTTTACATATTAATTTATTTGATGTACAAAATTTAAAATTATTTCGTACTTTTTGTTCGATTGAAATACAATTGCTTAGAAAATAAATTATCCAGGTATGGTATATTTTCAATACGGACTTTTTTCCATTACAAAATGTAGTAAAAGGGAGTGTTTTGCACGATAAACTTTATTTGATTTTTCATCCTGACTTTCGATACACATAAATAGAAAACTTACAGTGCCAATTATTATATCATGGACCAGAAAAATTCCGTTCAACATGCGAAAGCTCTCACGGTTTTCAAAGGTGTTTTTCGAAAACGTTTTATACGATATTAAAACTTTTTTATCCAATCCTTTACAGACATGTTTTTTTTTTGTAAAGTCCGTTTCGAAATTAGAAAAATCCATGAATGATAAAAATGATTTATGACAATAAAAAAAAAACTACACTTTTATTTTTTCACATTGTCACCATTGACGTCCACACATTTTTAATATCATGTCATGTAAATGAAACATAATCGTATATACAATGAAAGTGACACTAAACACACCTTTTGACAGGTCAATGTTTTATATTTTTTTTACAATATGAAAATGATTAAAACTAATAAATTGAATTTTGAGTACAATGAAAAATGTTCCGATTCGCTCAGTCATTGACGTTTCGAAAACCAATCGAACGTTACGTGTTTTATTCTCGATTTTCCTTTACTCTCCACACCTCTTCATATTTCCTCTGATGATATCTCAATTTTACCATTATTAATATTATTTGTAAATTTTATACAAACTTCCTTCATTTACTTTTGTCTACCCCCACGTCGATACAACAATGCCCTCATTTTTTTAATATAATTAAATATAAAAATTATACTTTTTAATATTAAAAAGAATATATATATCGTATCGGTAAAATATGGAAAATACTTGTTAATTTTTCAAAGGTAATTTCTTTTATAGCAATAAACCGCACTATTCAAACTATATTACTAAGTTTTTAAATTTAATTTGAACAAAAATCATCAAATTAATTATGAAAAAAATAATAAAATAGATCCACTTTCTCATTCAAATACAATTAAATTAATAATTTGATCGATAAATGTTTTCAAACAATAAATTATCACAAAAAAAGTACTATGGTCCATTCATAGTCTAACCTTAAAATTAAATACTAAATTTTAACTTTTTATTGAAGCAATTAGTATATGTAGCTATAGAATGATTTGACACTTGAATGTGAAAAAATTCTACACAATATCTTAAATCAAAGCGACAGATATAGACAATTTAAGTTATTGTGTAGAATTTTTTCACATATACAGTCAACTCCGGTTATAGTGAATTCGGTAATAGTGACCCTTTGGCTAAAGTGAACCAAAATCTACTAGTTTTAGTTCACTATAACATAGGTTTTTTTCCATACAGTTTTGATATATGGGGTTGGGACAGAAAATTTTAGTTCACTATCACAATAACCGAGTTCACTATAACCGGAGTTGACTGTAAGTGTCAGGAGTTCTACAATATAACTACTAAATCAATTAATATCTTATATAGGAAAACTTCATAAAATTCTCTGTAACTTCTTCAAATAATGGAGAAAGAAGGTTCTATTACCTCATTATAAAGTTTGTAGCATATGAGATCTGACTCAAATAATGGAGAAAGAAGGTTCTATTACCTCATTATAAAGTTTGTAGCATATGAGATCTGACTCAAATAATGGAGAAAGAAGGTTCTATTACCTCATTATAAAGTTTGTAGCATATGAGATCTGACTCAAATAATGGAGAAAGAAGGTTCTATTGCCTCATTATAAAGTTTGTAGCATATGAGATCTGACTCAAATAATGGAGAAAGAAGGTTCTATTACCTCATTATAAAGTTTGTAGCATATGAGATCTGACTCAAATAATGGAGAAAGAAGGTTCTATTACCTCATTATAAAGTTTGTAGCATATGAGATCTGACTCAAATAATGGAGAAAGAAGGTTCTATTACCTCATTATAAAGTTTGTAGCATATGAGATCTGACTCAAATAATGGAGAAAGAAGGTTCTATTGCCTCATTATAAAGTTTGTAGCATATGAGATCTGACTCAAATAATGGAGAAAGAAGGTTCTATTACCTCATTATAGTTTGTAGCATATGAGATCTGACTCAAATACAAATTATAAAATTTTAAGGAAAGAAATTAATATTTGGTATTTAGACCGGACTATGAATTCAATAATTGTGTCTTAAGTTTCTGTAAGAGAAATATTTCGATGATAAATAAGCAAAAAGCTCAATGTTTCATACGCGTACTTTGTCACGTCGTCGTGTCACGTCGAAAAATTATTAAAAACATAATTTTCAGAGTTATTACTGTGTTAGGTTAAGTTATAAGATGTCTGACGTTTCGAACGCATTGCAGCTTCCATCTTCAAGAAAATAGTGATATTTTTTTTAACATTTCTTCAAAATTTGAAAATGAAATATTTTTAAACTTCATCAATCAACAAGCACTGAAGACTCTTATACAGAAGGTCTGGACTGTTTTGCGAAGTGGTTAAGGAGAAGTCACTATTGCGTTAACACTTTTCGATAATTCGAATATCAACAACAGATCCACTGAACATCAGAAATTATCGAACAGTGTCACCATAAAAGTGACACTACTCCTGGTCGATTACTTTCAAAAGAGTCCAGACTTTCTGTACGAGACGTTTCAACGCTCGGTGATTGATGGGAGACAATAGCCGTGAAATTTTCAAACATATGTTTATAATAAAAAAAAATTAAAAAGTACTTACATTTTTCTGGAAAATATGATTTATATGAGAAGAGAAAGTCTGATCTGAATTTTAATTACAGTAGAGTTCTGAATATTCGACCTTTGATTATTGGACATTTCAGATTATGGGACTACAGTTGAAATGTAAAAATAATATAATAATTTAAAAAACATGTTTCATAGCTATGCACATTTATCATTTTTCACTTGTTCTGAATCCATTTTTGTATTATGTACAATTTTTTTTTAAAAGTTAACATAAGGTTTCTTATTATTTTCAATATTGTGTGAAAATATTGTACATTTTTGTTTTAAAGTTTAAAACATATATCTACTAAACTTTAAAAATTAAAGTAATAAAACAGGTTTTATAGTTCAATTCAGTTTAGGTCAGATTATCGAGACTTTACTGTATTTAAAAAAAAAAACTGTAAAGACACAAAATGAACTTTTTTTTTTCACGATAAAAATCACTTTGAAATCACAATGAAAAGACAATTATTCGAATAGTTAAAGGTGACACAATATTTGATTTTAATACTTCAAACACACCTTTCCCCTATATATAACTAGTACATGGTAACACTAATACATTTTTTGTTAACACCGAAGAAATAGAAAGGTACAACGGTTAATAATTTTCTTCTAAAGTCTAGAAGCATTTTGCAAGTTTAGTATCATTTAAACGCTACTTAGTGCTTCACCCACTTAGCTTTATTACTCTACGTAATTATACAACGAAAGCAGTGCGATGATATATTTATTAAATTTCACAATTTCCTACTCGTTTCATTGTGTTTCTGACAAATAATAATAATTATCGTTTAATGTATTATTTCTTTTAATATAATATTTTACAAACAATTGCAATTAATCAACAACGTTAAAATTATCATGATAACATTATTAAACTTCTTTTTTTTTAATGTATACATATCTATACATACAATGGAAAAATATATAATTGCACAATAAAAACCGACCAAACTAATATAAGAAATATTGATTATTCAATTTCGTACAGTTTTTATTTTATTACATTAAGATGTTGTATACAGGGTGTCCCGTAACTCGACGTCAAGCCGGTATCGAGGAAAAGGCCAGCTTATGACGGTTCAGAGTTAAAAAAAATCTTGTAAAAGCCTTATACTTTTCGAGTTATAGGCATTTTTTTGAAAATTGTGAAAGTAGCTACCCTGCGCCAAGTTTATATGCTGTGACTACAAATTGCCATATTTTATGATTTTCATAGTTGAATCGTAATCCTAGATAGCCCTGCTATTAGTCGGAGTCCGATATAGAACAAAAAAAAACCTTTACGTTCGAAAATTGTTTTTGTCCGATCATAAAAATTAATATTTTTTATCAGCTAACTTAAAATCATCATACTGTAAAAATAATTTACTACGCTAACCTGGCAAGTTACATTAAAAGATGGCCTGTTTAGTCAGGATTTCAAAATAGTACAATACATACCTAATACTTCTTTAAAAATAATTTAAAAAAAAATAATTTCTGTAAAATGACAACGCTTTTCAATAATCAAAGATCAAATTCAACACGTTTGAGCGAGACAAACGATACAGCCCATGAACGAATTAGAGTAACACAGCAAGTGTCGCCATTTGACATAAACCACAGTGAGACAGATAGTCACCATTCGACATAAGTTAATATGACGCTACATTGAAAAGTGTCACAATTAAATACAGTAATTTATTTTTTTAAATTATTTTATAGGAGTAGTAGGTATGTATCGTACCATTTTGAAATCCTGACTAAACAGGCCATCTTTTGATGTAACTTGCCAGGTTAGCGCAGTACATTATTTTTACAGTATGATGAGTTAAAGTTAGCTGATAAAAAATATTAATTTTTATGATCGGACAAAAACTATTTTTTTTTTCGAACGTGAAGGTTTTTTTTTGTTTTATATCGGACTCCGACTAATAGCAGGGCTATCTAGGATTGCGATACAACCATTAAAATTATAAAATATGGCAATTTGTAGTCACAGCATATAAACACTTGGCGCAGGGTAGCTACTTTCACAATTTTCAAAGAAATGCCTATAACTCGAAAAGTATAAGGCTTTTGTAAGAATTTTTTTTAAACTCTGAACCGTCATAAGCTGGCCTTTTCCTCGATACCAGCTTGACGACCAGAGTTACGGGACACCTTGTATATAATATAAATGTAAATTATTTTCGAAATTGAAAATAAGATTTTGTGATCCTTTTGTGTGGTTGGGGATATGAAAAATCTTAAAAAATAATTTTAAAGTAAATTCCGATAATTGAAAATATATGTTTAAAAAAATTTAAAGGACTATTAAATTTAAATGAATCAGAAGTCTGTATTCCAATAATAGATAAATCAAGGGAAATAATACATAATTTTAAAATATAATGGAAAAGTTGATATAAATATTACAAATGTAGATTTTATTAAAGAATGTTGCCTTATTTGAATATCCATGGATTGTCTATGGTAAGTTATTTGGATTGACACAGGAAATTACATAAGAAATGGTTGGAATGTACCTTATTAATTTTATATGTCTAATAATTAGACTCGATATTTTACGATATATTTGATGATGCCATATTATACAAAATTCTCCAAATTGATGCCATATTATACAAAAAATCATATTTACGTTCCAAAACCTCATTATCATTTGATTAAAAAGTCCCACAAATATTGTTACAGCATTGAACTTGCTATAAAAACACTTTTTAACATGTTTTTCTATTTTAAAGTCCGAAATAAACAGTAAAATTTTACTCTTTCTAACATGACACTGAACATATGTCAAAATTAATATATGTCAAAATGAACATATTTCAAAATAAATATATGTCAAATCTAACACATATCGAACTGATCATATGTCGAACCAAACATACGTCGGACCGAGCACATGTCAAACAGAAAATATATCGAACTGAACATATGTCGAACCGAACAATGTCGAACCGAACATATGTCGAAATTAATATATCGATCGTCCAGTTCATTACTCAGACAACTCCAAATAACCTGTTTTGAGATAATTAGAAAAGCAATATTATAATCGTCACCATAAATCAAATACTATTCATTTTTGCCTGAGTTTTATATATTTTATCAATATATGTTGATAAAATCTATTGATAAAATTTATAAAACTCGGGCAAAAATGAATAGTATTTGATTTATGGTGACGATTATAATATTGCTTTTCTCATTATCTCAAAACAGGTTATTTGGAGTTGTCTGAGTAATGAACTGGACGATCGATATGTCAAAATTAACATATTTCAAAATGAATATGTTAAAACTAACTGAACATATGTCGAACTAAACATATGTTGAACTAACGTATGTTGAACTAAAAATATAAAAATATATTGAACCGAATATATGTCAAAACAAAGTAATGCCGGACGGAACATATTTTCAAACTAAACTTAACATTTCAATGCGTAAATCTTAATGCAAACAGTAGTTTGTCATAAGATATATTTTTAGGAAAGATTATGAAAAACTATAATTTAAGCGATTCCCTAAATGTTTGGACCCTCCATGGTTTCATTTATGACTTTTTTCTTCTTTGGAATGTTATTCTATTCATACATTGAGAAAAATTTCAACACCTTTCTATCTTTACTTTACTCTGACTTGGTTCTAATGTTAAATTTTTACTCAGGCATCGTCCTAAATGTTTAACTGGACAGATATATAGTTTACTATCTGATTTTATTTATTAAGATGAATGTTAACATCTAAATTTATTTTTTTATTATAGACAACACTTATTTCTTAGCATTTGAGCAATTTTACAACACTGCAAAAAAAAACAGATTTCACAAAATGCATTAATTTTTTAAATGCTTTTTATGTCTAATATTTGCTCTGTAGTAAAATTGTCTATACGCCGTTTACAGTGTTTTTTTCTGTACGAGCTCTAAGCCTTGCACAAATACTTTGCAATCACAAATAGTTTAAAAAATGTTTAAAACCTCCGATAAGGATTCTTTAGTTTTAATTTTTACTACGCGACTTCGATAGTGAATAAATTATTTTGTAATTTCTATGATATATCAGTGAATGTTTCAAGATATGTATCAAAATGAATTCTCAAATAAAGTTAATCAAATAAATTTCATCTAAAGATGATGTGTTGCCATTAAACTTTTTTCAGAATAAAAATGGGATATACTTAAAAAATAAGCATACATAAGTTGTTTATGGTTATTTTTTTTAAGCCAATATAATTTTATAAACGAGATATTAAAATCAGTTCAGATTAAAACATTTATGTTGGTAAAAGTGTGGATTTGTTTTTTGTTAGTTCTATATTAAAAGAAATATAAGCAAACTTTAATTTTAAATAATCAATTAATCCATTCCTATTAATCAGTGTTTCGTAACCTTTTTGAGTTGTGACCCAGATTAGAATGTATGAGTTTTGGTTTCTCGACCTAAGATAAGATTAATAAAATAAAATAGATACTTATATTGGTAACAACATTAATTCCAATTAATGTAAATCTTGGTTTTGACTAAGATTTGGAAGTTCATTAAATTTTATGTTACATTAGGCTGCGTACCTTAGGTCTTCAGGGTGCAGGGTGTTTGGCACTTTTAATTTTTGTTCTATGTAAAGTTGTAGAGAAAACCCTGACTCATACATTATGTTGTTGTAAAGGGCAGCAGTATTGTATACTTTGAGTGCTTTATTAATAATGTTAGCTTTTTGCTTTTTTAATTCATCAGAATGCTCCCAAAGACTTTTGTTAAAACTGTAGTCAAGTGATTGGTCACTTTACGAGTTGAGTATATTCTCTTGTAAATATTGACAAAACTTTCATGCTAGGCACCAGCTTAAAAATTAAATGTCATCCATAACTAAATGTAAAAATATTTCACGACACGTTAAAAAATGTCATCCGAATAAATTTTGGGTCACGTCCCATAGGTTAAGAAACTACGCTACCGATTAATTATTTTTTTGTTTAATTTGTATTAAAATGCTATTGAACAAAAAATAAAATGAAAATGGTAAAAATAACAATGAATAATGAAAATTAAAATGATATTCAAGTCACAACATGCTTGAGAAAAAGTTTTTTTTTTCTAATGACAACACTGACAATCATGTTAAGAAAGATGGAACCCGTTTTACGGCACATCACTCATAAACTTCTAATTTGCATCCCACATTAATAACTGTTTGATAGAGATAATAGGGTTCTTCAGCTAGCGAGGGAATTGGGGACTTGGTCCATTACAGGCAATGGTGGCTGCCCAACTTCGGCATTTTCATTGAATGTAATAAATTCTTAATGTCACTCTCACGAAAATAAAAGCAAAGTAATTCCCGGCGTATTTATTTTTAAATACTCGTTAAAAATAATACATCTCATCTATGACCATAAAGTTATTATTGCTCTAAAAGAAAAACTTCCTCATGTTTCGGAATTAATTCGAGGTTTTTATTAGTTTTGGAATGTTCTCACCTTATTTCGAAACTTAAAATTTTTTTCTTGTCTCTCGTACGGAATATTTCATTATCTCGATATGAAACAAAATCAACAATTAGGAATATTCCTCTTTATATTTTAAAATATCTATATTTAGTTGTTTTATGTCTCCATACTCCAGGAATGTGATGTTACAACTGTCCTCAATACGCCTCCAGCTTATCCTGCAGTTCTTTGAGCACATTTCCAGACGTGAGCCAAATAACCTGGAGAAATTATTGATAAGAAGTGCCAGGAAGAGGCAAAAATTGAACAGGAAGAAGCCTCTGTACACTGTCACGTAAATGGCAAGTAATTCATAGCAGTAATGATCGTCGCAACCTGTTCCACCAACATTCCATAGATCGCGATCCTTCAGTAATAAGGAACGACAGGAATGATAACTTTTATTTTAGAAATAAACAAAAGTTTGTTTAATAAATCCTTTATTTTTATTTTATATAATTCCAGATTTATTTTCAAGGCATAATTAATCCTTCTTCACACCTTTTTTTCATTCGAAATGAAATTATTTAACGAATACTTCAAGTTTCTTTTCCTTTTTAAAAATGAGTCTGCGAAATTTGAGCATTTTTCAAAATAAATTTCAAAATCAAAATTCAGTTATAAAAAAAGTTAATACTTTAGTCACACTTGGTACATGCGCACACTAAGATAAGTAAGAACATTAAATAACAAATTAAAATCACATCGGGAGTTTGTATCCCAGAATTAAACCAAATAAATTTAAACCATTGACATTTTATTTATGTAACACTACATAAACGGTAAATGCATGGTTATTGTGAAAATTCAAAGGATATTCAATAGGATTCATAGCCTAGCGAATCCCTTAGAAGAATGGTGACAGATGCATTTGTATACTGGATTTGCCTTTTTTCTATAATATAACCACGCTTATGTAAATATTTATTCATTTGGCTATTTGTGTACTTTTTTTTTCAATTAAAAAGGTTAATTGACATTTTAATATTCAAAATTTTACAAGTATTGAAATTGTTGACCATAGATGTAAATGTTGAGAAGTATATAATTTTTAACTCCTTTGTTTATGATAAATTACACTTTTTCTATAGAATCTATGGTCAAAATATGCATTCATCATGTTATTAATGTTGATATATTTTAAATTTTTAAGTGCTCATAAGACAATATATGGGTTTAAACAAATAATTTCTAGAATCTAACAAAAGAGTTTCTTACGAAGACCGTTAACATAAAGATTGATAAAAAAAATCTGATTTAATTATTAACAACACAATGTCCGTTTGTCTCGTCCGTGTTAATAATGTGCACTAATTGCAAGCAAAAAGCACAATTATTCGGTTAGCACCCACATAAACAATAAACAGGATTAATACAACACAATCAGTGCACGAAACTGTCTTTTGTTTACTTGAAGCGGGCAAAAGCATTGCCGAGCTCGTTCATGGCGACATTTGTTACGGCTTGTCCGACCGCCTGATTGACTTGCTGCCTCACGTGCGGGGGTAACTGACCCATTACGGCGGCTGCTGAAGGTGCTCCTCCTCCTCCGGGTCGCCTTCATGAGAGTGAGCCAAACAGAACAGATTAGGAAATGACAATCCTCAACCCCGTACCACGATACATCAGACAAGTCATAAATACATAATACCCTGGGATGATAGAATAATTATATTCTTTTTACTCGAAAAAAAATTGTGACATTTATTTATTATATACGTTACTCGTACAAGTTAAATTGTTGGTTATAAATAGTTTATCAGATAACAATAATGGTACGCACTAAATGTGTGCGAGTGTTGTTTTTTGTCCGCGTGTGGTAGTAGTATTACCTGGACATACGATGACAAACTGTGAGTTACTTGCCTACTCCAGTAGTCCACTACCTGAAGGCTTGATTACTTGGGCCGAAGATATTTTCTCTCGACCACACTCTTCAACATGTTCATACAATCAATTCATTTCATTACCAAGAATACAATATGAATGAAAAAATTTATATTTATACTCGTATATTGTAAGTGATTTTTTAATTTATGATTGAATGATTGATATTTTGCGATTTTTATGACTTGGTTACCCCTGAAAACTAAATATAAATGGGATTTCTAATATTTAAAAACACACGAACAATGTATAAATGGGGTCTCCAATGTTTACGAATACACAAAACTATGTTTAAATAGGAACCCCAATGTTTCCAAACACACAAACTATATATAAATGGGATTTCTAATATGTCCGAACACATAAACTATGTATAAATGGGATCTCCCATGTTTCCAAACACACAAACTATATATCAATGGAATTTCTAATATGTCCGAACACACAAACTATGCATAAATGGGATCTCCAATGTTTCAAAACAAACAAATGGGATTTTCAGTATATCCAAACACACAAACTATGTAGTAATTGTGTATCTACTCGTATAAACATGATTTTTTCACTAAATGCTCATACAGTCCTACACACTAGTTGTGGATTATCACAACAAAAATATATATTATCCAAAGTCCTCGTATTGTTTCTGTTTTGACAGTTTCTTATTTTTGTGAAAGTCGCCTTAATCAAGGGTAGTAAAAGCACCTACGACTGAGCAATTCCAACGGAATTTGGGTCAATCAGGTATTTCTAGACAAGTAGAGCATAAATGTTGGACCACAAACCATTTGTAGACCTTCATTAAATGCTTGGTGGCCCCGGGGGTTGGGAGATACATATTGGGTCCAAAAGGGTCGCCTCTTTAAGTATCCTCAGAAAAAGAACATAAAATAATTTCTTTTTAAACAAGGACTGACAAAATTTGTATTAACCACTTAATGCTAGGGTTTTTTTTTACAAAGAGGGTTTAAAAAAACATCCAGTTTTTTTTTGTTTTATTTTAAGTTTATACATTTTTAAATTGAAACGTAACAATTTAAACATATTTTAATTTTAAAAAAATTAAAAATTCCATTTGATATGGTAGATTTTGTGATAAGTTAACACAGTATCGTAAATACGAAATAAACAACACAAAACACGACCACTCACAACTGCAGGCAAATTTACAATGAATTAATAAAACGTTAACGACTGGCTAGAGTTACACGTGTGTTTGCTAAAATTAGAACACTGCAAATCGAGACAAGTGAGCGTGACTCGAGATAGCGGAAATTGGAACGCATTTGGCGAGCGAGAGGGTCTCGTTTAAGGGCATTAAGTGGTTAAAAAATGTATTTTCTTTCTTACAGTCAAATGTATTTATTTGAACTTATAAGATTTACAAATAAGGAGCTACAAATTGATTCGTTCGTATGATACAGTTATTGATTCGTTCGTATGATACAGTTATTGATTCGTTCGTATGATACAGTTATTGATTCGTTCGTATGATAGTTATTCAACACATCCAAACTGGTGATTTGGACATATTGAAAATCGTGGTCAGACGTCAAAATTTTCTTCAACCCCATTTATCGAGTATTCAGGTTTCGAGTCACTGGAGTAGTCGTGGTTCATCATAAGAGTGAACCCTCAGTTCTCGAACTCCAGAAGGACAGTCCAGTCACCTGATGTTTTTATGCAAGGTGACTCCCTTTCCATACAATAACATCCTCCGCCTCTCCACCTGCCTCACAACCTTCCACTTACGCCATCAGCTCTCCTCAGTACAGGTAAAGTGCAGTTAAATCTTCATTTAATATATTTATTACCGCACCGCGTATCTTTGCGGTTTGGAACGGATTAATCTAATCTACATTACTTCTTATGGGAAAAATTTATTTGGTTTTCGAACACGGTTGTTGGTTTCCTTCTGAAACGGACTTAGTTCAAAAACTGATGTTACACTGTACTTTGTCAACACTACTATCAAACACACAAAGAAAGCAACAACACTCGCACATTATTGTTGGCAGATAAAATATCAGGATTCGAACCCGAAACCCTCAGATTAAAGTCAAACAACTTACCAACTAGGTCACCAAATTCGTTTAAATAAGTTGACCATGATTTTTTTACTAGTTTCAATAGGTTGACCATGAGTTTTTTTACTAGTTTTAATGAGGTTGACCATGATTTTTTTATTAGTTTAAATAGATTGACCATGATTTTTTTGTACTAGTTAAAATAGGTTGACCATAATTTTTTATACTAGTTTAAATAGGTTAACCATGATTTTTTTACTAGTTTAAATAGATTGACAATGATTTTTTTTTGTACTAGTTTAAATAGGTTGACCATGATTTTTTGTACTAGTTAAAATAGGTTGACCATAATTTTTTGTACTAGTTTAAATAGGTTGACCATGATTTTTTGTACTAGTTAAAATAGGTTGACCATCATTTTTTGTACTAGTTTAAATAGGTTGACCATGATTTTTTGTACTAGTTAAAATAGGTTGACCATCATTTTTTGTACTAGTTTAAATAGGTTGACCATCATTTTTTGCACTAGTCGATAGTTGTATTCAAACAAAAAGATTCATAAACTATATTTTATATTAAGAACAATGGCCAAATGATATGTATGATGCATATTTACATAAAAAAAAACAATACTTTTAAATTCAAACATTCACAGTGAAAAGATGTATTTATGACCAAATTATCTTCAATCGTAATAATGAATATTAAAAACCAATATGCAATTACTTGTTGGAACCAGATAATAGAGTAACCCGTGAAACAGGTAATTTATAAAATCCTGAAATGAATGATTTTTCAAATGTGAAAATAAAAAATAAATGTGACCAAATAATAATGCGGATGAAAAAAATAAATAAAAAAAATTAAATAATATTTAGACAGGTATTTTATTACATATTTTTTTACATTATATTTATATTTTTAAGGTGGATTTCTTAAAAAATATATTTAAGATAAAGAAATGATTAAAAAACAAAAAAGCATTTTTTAAACCAGCATGGTTAGGCAATAGACAAGTGGTGTAATAAGAATGTGAAAGCGTATAATTATTATTTATTTGATTATCACATTCAATAATACGCATTATTTTAAATATATAGATTTTATACCGTTCAGTATATCTTACAGATCCACAAAATCTATAGACAATCGCCATAGACAAAATCGCCATAGACCAGTCGCCATAGACAAAACTTTGGATGAATCTTCTCTTGTTATTTTGCCATTCACCAATGTTGAATGTAAACGTTTTTATTTGAGTGTTGCCAATTTAAGTAAAAAAAAAAAATATATCTCAATTTGTACAGGTGGGTCATAGAAACCTGACAGGTTTTTAAAATACAATAATTTGGCAACGTTGACATCTAGGCAGGATGCCCATTCATTGCGCACTTGTATTATAATTTACGCCATTTTAGTTGCAATGGTGTAGTGCACCTTGCATTTGCGGTGGAAACATAGTTTAAACGAGTATTTCGTCGTTTCAATATTCTACATCACGGTCCTGTTTCTAGCCGAAACATGATCAAGCCGTGGAAATAGAACTTTCGAACAAATACTTCTGCAGCATAAATTTAATCACCGGGTCCCGTGTCGACACCATAAGAACTCCGTCAAAATATGAAACAGGAAATAAGGAGCACGCAGCACTCAACCAGAAAACATTCTGCTTTCATTGGTATACCTCATAGCACTGTAAGAATGTGACACAAAACCCTAGTGATGGCGCAACACATTTGATATATGTGTATGTGATATTTAGGAAATGAGTGAGATGAATTAATAAACTCAAATGGCATTTTACATATATCCTATTGTTATATTATAAGAAATAAATATTTAAGTTAGATTTTATATTGTTCATTTTATTTTTATAATCATCACGATTCCCATGACCCACTCTATGCATAATTAACTTGTTTCTGTGAACACATTAAATAATTTAATTCCCTATTTCTAAGGTATAGATATCACTTAAAAACGTTTTTATTATTGCCGAAAGGAAAAAATATGATTGAAATTGAACGAGTACCTAAGTTGAGTTTGCCAAAAGTAAAAAAAAAAACCTCAAACATCTAATAAAATACTTGAGCAAAGAATTTAGTTAAAAATAACATTTATAAATAAGGTGTGTACACATTTGTACATTTTTTCCCCGGAATGTTGACTGGAATGCCAAGTAGGAAATGTTTCTTAAATTCAAAATTAATTCATAATATGAATGTTCAAAATCACAAAATGTTCAAAATTACTCTATTATACAAATTATCAAAATTACTTCAATATATATGTATATGTTCAAAATTACTTCAATATATATATATAATATACGTTCAAAATTACTTTATTACATAAGTGGTCAAAATTACAAGAATAATGAGTGAAAAATATTAAGGTATGAAAAAATAATAACTATGATATACAGAATCAACATAATTTGAGGAAAAATGACTAAGATAACATAGCGATTGTTTGTTTTAATAAATCAGGCGACACTTTGTAGAACTAAATATTAAATCAAGAAATGGAATTCTCCATAGTGTAATCAAGAGTGTTTAAATTGTATATTAATAAGAATAATTTATGAATGCAACTTTGAATTAATGGAACTCCATTTTTTATTATAAAAATCAAAATTAAACGCTTTTATAGTCCTATATGGTTTACTCAGGAACAGCTGTTCTGCGATACGACAGTTTGACAGTCATTATATGGTAAAACAGCTATCACCTAATTCAAAAAAATAATGAAAGCTCATTACTTGTTATGAGTATAATAGAATAGTCAAAATTATAGGTTTATTGATAGCAACATAGCATGGACATATACAAATACATTCCTAAATCACATATATATCTCAAGATAAATAGCAGAAAATACATTTAAAAGAGAAGCTATCAAAAGGTCTGGGATCGTCTCATAACATCCCCCCCAACAGAGATACACCCCACCAATATAGGGCGAGCCCAGCCACGAGGACACTAGATATTTTTCAGGCCACACCCTTGCACACGTAGATTAAGAAAATAAATAAATGGCAGGAAAAAAAGAAAGGACAAGACAAAGTGAAGGATTAGGTCGGTTGTTGTTGCTGTCACCTGAGATGATGATGAAAGCCAATTTGTGATAGGCATATCACGTAGTATAAAGGTCAAGGAGTTTTACTACTTCTCTACGTCTTTTTTCTTCATTGGATCTGTGATAATTAGCGACAGTTTTACACCATTTGGTTCTATCTGCTGTTGTTTGCTTTCGATTGTGCCGATCATTTAGGTTTTTGAACGTGTCATATAGTATCTCTCGTGCTGACCATAGTGCTTTCTTCTGCTCTGTTAGCTTACTAAAGAGAATATTTCTTGTGGAAGTCTGTGGTCAAGCACGAGAGTTACATGTCTATACCAATACAGGCAAGCACGTACAACTAGAATGTCGACGCTTTAGTACTTTGCTTTTTTAAAGTTATTTGATACTCGATGATACCATAGAATCTAATAAATAAATAAAAAATATAGAATTATCAGTGTTTAATTTTGATTTTCTCAATCTTGAAACATAAACAATAAAAAAATCTAAGTTACAGAACCACAGACTTAATTTTAGATTACTCTGTGGTGTATTCTTACAAATCATCGCTATATTAGCAAATTGATCAAATATGACTTTAGTCAAATCGCTACGATATCAGATATGTTATTTTAATACAGAATTTATCCTTAATAAATCATGCTGATTCTTAATAGAATAATTATCAAAAGACAGTTTCTTGAATTTCAATATGTTGATGATTTTATTTTTTTCTCCTAAATGGAAGACATTGTCGATGCAATCTTTTGGCTATGATGTGTGGCATATATAGCCAACTGTTATTACAAATACTGAGTTTTTATAATATAGATTACATACAGATTATACATATATTATATATTGTTCGATATATATATAATAAACTTTGAAATTTCAACAAAATCACAAAAATATTCTGTTTAATTATACATACATACATAAGAAATCTATTAAGTTTTTATTTATATATTACACAGCTACCAATTAAGATGGATAGACATGGATAGTGTTGTCATACCAAAAAAAGGAATAATTTAAAAAAATTGATTTCTTTAATATACATTTTTTTTGGTAGATACATATAAATTTACCAGGCCAGTATATTTTATAACTGTTGGAGAAAATAATTATATTAAAAAAGTATTTATCGGATTTAGATTTGTTTAGACCAGTGTTATTTTAAGGTTCTGGAACTTTTCTATAAAAAAATTGATTTTAGTTTCCACTTTTATTAAATTTCTTGTTATTAAAAAAATTTGATAACGATATATCGAACGAGGAAAATGGAATGAATAATATGGGTCAGTTAATTTAAGACTCTAATTTTCTATTATATTTAATAAAAAAATCGAAAACCTACATGTGAAAATGTGCAATTTTGCCATATGTGACAACGCATGACTCGGGCATTTGCTGCACCACCAGGGTTAAAAGTTACGAATAAAAGAAATCTATAAAGTTAGCTATAAAATATTAAATTCAATCATAAATATCTAAAATTTCATTTTAATACATTTGTTTGACCTTGAAATAAATTTAAAAAAAATGCTTGCGTTACTTTTTTTTTTGTATCAGGGTTCCAAAGAACTAACATTCGAAACGTATGGTTCCGAAAGAATAAGAAATTTGAACACCACTGATTTCGACAGTTTAAAAATAAATCATTGAAAATCAACTATACATTTTGAGGTTATAAAAAAGGCAACAGCTTAAAATACAAGTTAAGCTGTCAGAGATTACCTGAGAAATTCTTTCTACATATGAATAAGTACTATTTTTTTATCACAAATTGCGAATGACAAACATAAGGTCCTGACCATATTTCAAAATAACAATTTTATATCTAAATGTTAAAACTAAACATGATATTTGGAATTGATCTAAGATACGTTAGCTACAATGCATTAGTAATATTACAAATAAGGATTAAAACATAAAAAAAACTATCAGACAAAATGTTTGGTTATCAATATTTTTTTTTATTTAAAGAAATTAGACAGAGGAATAAGATGTGTTAAAAGTCAACTACCAAAAGTCAATTCTTGATTTTACATTTTTTTCAGAATGGCAACAATTTTCAAATTGTCAAAAAAAGTGAACATTTTATTTCAACATTTTGTAATAATCACTTTTATCGAATATTTTGTTACAGCAGTCCCGATTATCTAGATTTAGACTATTCGACATTTCGGATCAACCGACTATAGTCAAATTGTACAAAAAATAATCTGTAATGGCAATTTTAAGAACAAGTTTTGTTGTAAAAAAATTAAAAAAAAAAACAGTTCAAAGTCTGCAATAGCAATTTTTAATTAACAGTAATGAACGTGTGTATATTTATTTCTACTGAATTATTTTGTTTCAGTAGATTCCCAATCGAGGCAGAGGTAGTCCAAAGAAAATAAGGATGGAACAGTTACTCTCTATTTTAAAAGACAACTTTCCTCACAATCCAACAAAATGTTGTCTGATTTGGGTGGCCACATAAATAGTGCTAAGAGAGTTGAAATAATAAAATTTTGTTTTGAATTAAATTAAAACAACTCTAGTATGTTTAACTTAATATTGTTTAATCTTAAGAAAGGGGATGTTACGTATCACATCACTAGTAATGTGTCACATCACTAGTCGACACGGCAGCCATATTGTCACCTGTCAATGGGCTTTTTTATTCAATAAATCTTGTTTAATCTGAACAATCTTTCGTTATGAATAACTTTACATAACAATTTACACTTTGGTGAAAACTTGTCCATTAAAATTCATCTAATTGATTCCTCAAAGCAAAATGCACATGACATTAGACATCTAGTAAGAAAGTGCATAACATAATGTACCGAATGTATTAAACAAAATGTGCACATCCTGTGATAAAAGTTTAAAAACAAAATTTCATTTATAACTTAAACAAATGATTTTTTTAGAATTGACTTTAAATACCTTACTATTTATTTTAACCTTACGCCTCGTTGCTATATCTTAAAATATTGAAAAAAATCGCTAACCAAAAACACTGAATATGTTATGTCATGTTAATAACACATATTTTTTAAGCTGAATAACATATAACAATATATTAGAATAGATTTTCCTATACACATTCCACAGTGATTGATGTTAATAAAATTGTAATATAACGTATGGCCGGTAAATCACGTGCAAGAAATATATTTGTTAGTCTTGGTTTGCTGTTGCTTAGCGCCGTCTGAAAAAGAACGGACAAACAACAATTTTACACATTGTCTATGCACTCGGGAGACGTGAAAATAATTCATTTGTTTTTTTTTTTTAATTTAAAAATAAACTTGTAAGGAAGGATAAATAAAAAAAAAAAATGAAAACAGTTTTTTGTAATAAAACAGAATAATGATAGAATTTTCATACTACTTGCTGGATATTTTTTTTATTAATGTGTAATAATTATTAATGGGTAATAAAAAAAGATATTTCTCGTTTTTTAACCAATAGATTCATGTATTGGGTAACTAAAAAAAGTTCGTATGGTTTTCGGAACAATACAATGAATTATTTTGTTTTAAATTGATTTACAAAAGGACAGTTTTTGTCCGCGTCATGACGCAAACAATTGTTAGTCTGTCATGACTCACAAACAGTTGTTAATCTATGTTATGACTCGCAAGCAATTGTGAGTCTTTCATAACTCATAAACAATTGTTAGTCTGTATCATGACCAATAAACAATTGTTAGTCTGTATAATGACTAATAAACAATTATTAGTCTGTGTCATGACTCATAAACAATTGTTAGTATGTTTCATGACTCACAAACAATTATGTCGGTCGATGCACTCCGATTTGATAAGAACATCTTTTCAATGAAGTTGCATGATCTTAAAATATCCGTGAACTATTATAAGAAAAATTTACACTCAGTTTAAAAGATGCCGAAGCGTCTTGTTAAATATTGTATTATTCTTTTGTTTGTAATGTTTTGAAAGAGTTTTGATTTTTTTTTATTTGATACTCGATAAAAAATCATTGAAAATATTTTAAATGCAACTTTTATAGACCACAAAAAAATATTCATTCGAGATTGAAGCTTATATGGTTAAATCACAAAAAAAAAACATAAATATATAAAATAAACACAATACATAAACCAACATAAAGACAAATATAAAACATAAAACACATAATTATATTATAATACACTTTTGAAGATATAAATATTACAATAAAGATCGCAAAGATTTAGCGATTTATTGCCGGAATTGATAACACTTGACACAGTCGATCGTAGTCTAAAAATTTAAACATTCTAATTCCAATAAAACATTTAGACTTTATTAAAATAAAAATCGATTCATAATTTTTAGTTCAATTTATTTTTATCATATCTGAGTTTAAAAACAAAATAGTTTCGTACGTATCTGAGTTTAAAACTAAAATGATTTCAACACGGAATTAGTCATATAAAGGGCATTAAATTTTTTATATCAATAATTCAAAATTAAACATTTTCTAAAGATGGGAATTGCGTCAATCTCCCTTCAAAAAGAAAAAAAAAATTAACAAGCAATCTGCTTGTTTATAGTCTTTTCAGTCTACAAGAAGCTTGGCGTGGTTTTTAAAAAAATACATTAAATGCTCCGCTGTTGAAAATATATTCCCATTTTTTTATTCACATGTAAAAAAAAATTAAAACTTGTTATATAAGAGATATGATTCTAGTGTGTCGTTAATTTAAAAAATCTGCATTAATTTAGTACATTAAATTTGCTATAAAGGGTCTTTCAAATTGAGCGGTTATTTTAATTCTTGGATAAAACACAGATGTCTCGAACTTGCCTGGGTCTTGTGACATTTGAGAAGTGTAATATATGACATAAAAATGGAGTTGTATACAAAACAACAACGCGTTCAAATTGTTGAATAATTTTATGTATTGTAATCTCCGGAAACAGTGATGATAATTGACCAACAAGATCATGTGATCTGACACCGTTGGACTGTTTTCTCTGGGGTTACGTAAAGAAGCAGGTCTATAAGAATGACCCTCAATCAATTCCCGAGCTGAAGGATGAAATTATTCACGTTATTGGTGAGTTAGAACCGCAATTATGCCAAAATGTCATGGAAATTTTTGACAAAAGAGTGGACATATGTGGAGCTGCAAGAGGTGAACATATATATGGTGGATATTGTTTTTTTGTGTTTAAATGTCATACATTATACTTCAATGACCAATAAAAAGTTTTTTGAAATCAAAGCAAATTGTGTATTTTATTCTAGAATTTAAAAAAAATAATTTAAAAAACCGCTCAATTTTAAAGACCCTTTACTATCATAATTATAGGAAAAATTATTAAAAATTATTTTTAATTATTACTTTGATATTTTAGGCAATTCACCCCCATTAAGAGGAAAATTAAGAAACAGTTGTTTCAAGAAGATAATAGTTAACAAGAGTAGATCCTTGAATTATAAACCCTTGATATAGAGTCGAGTGGTAATTGATCAAGTTTAACGAGAGTAGATCCTTGAATTATAAACCCTTGATATAGAGTCGAGTGGTAATTGATAAAGTTTAAGGAGAATAGATCCTTGAAATATAAACTCTTGATATAGAGTCGAGTGGTAATTGATAAGGTTTATTCTAGATAACAAGGGTTAAAATAAGAGTAAAAAAAAGTACACAAGACATTAATTCTAATAGTTATAGAAAAACAATTAAAAATTCAACGGAACCGAATAATGTCAAACTATATGGCCCTGATTTTCACAATATTTAAAAAAAATTAAATAGATTTAGTTAAATTCGATAAATTCATCACAAACTTATTTATTTTTTAGTTAAATCTATAGGATATTTTATACTTGACAGGACAGGAGAATAAATGTTTTTTTTTTTTAATTTTTTAAGCGAGCATTGCGATAAAAAATCTTCGCAATAACAGGTATCCCTCGTTACACTCTATTCCGTTTTACACAATTTTGCTATAACGCAATCAACACGTTCAGTGTTGAGGACACGTTTCATGTGTCAGTAATTAACAAACGCCCAGTGCGCACAATACACCAAACGTTTTCTGTTGATAGTACGTTTATCTTAGCGAAATTTCTCAACAAGGCATGTATTTACGTAAACTTTTATTCACAGTGAATTCTTAAATAAAATTAGTAAAAAATATTACAAAAATTTAAACTTTTAATCATAAAATAAAACACATTCTGATTTTTTTTCCAATCAAGTTGGTAGAAATGTAACAAATCAATTGTCCGTTCCAATTTAATACTTTTTAAATTTGCCGCCAAAATTAAAATGCTTAGAAAAAAGAAGTACGAAATCAATTCTTCAAATGATACGGATATAAATATTAATAAGATTAGATCACAGAAAATATAAACTATTTATCTTTTTCACAAGTTAACATTTACAGATAGAGACCACGGATTAATAATTTCATATTGTTTATTTAAAAATATATGTGGCAAATATTGAAAGCAAAATATGTGTGACAAAAAATAATACTTACATAATCGGTTTTCAAGCGGTCGGATACGTTTGAGTATAACAAGTTCCATCAAGTAATCACATTTTATACAGAAATTGTACGGTAAATTATCCATAAAGCGATCTTTGCAAAAATTATAATATAAAAGAGCCACTAAAAATCTTTGGCTTATAAGTTGACATCATCATAATCTATGGTGAATGTTTTGCATTTTTAAATCTATTATTCTCTATCCTGGCAATAATTTTATTAAGAATCCAGCTCATAGTAAAGTAGATGAAAGATTTCAAAATACAAGCATTGTATTAACTACCACAAACAATTCTAAAAAATTTATGTCCATTTTATTACAACTTTATCGATTGAAAACTGTCGTTAACGAGGTGATATCCTAAGGTATGGGTCACGATTTATAGACCACGGAAGTTGTCAATTTTAATGATCGGAAGCAATACTAGAAGTCATTCTCTGTCAGTCTTGCATTAAAAGCCAGCCTAAGGGGAAAAATTTAACACAACCAGCCGTTGTGTTAAATTTTTCCCCTTAGGCTGGATTTAAATTTTTGTAAAGAAAATTTAATTTTTGGAAGGAAACGAAAATTTGTTCCTCAACTGTCCAGACCGTATATAAAAAATTCTATTGCAATTTTTGAGATGGCTTGGAGAGAACATTCTGCGGAAACGTGATCTAGAGAAACTGACCAAATATCATAGATTTTAAATCACAAAAACACTCCGGTCCACGTGGCATGTGTAAATTTTTTATATTTACAAACAGAACTGTCATTTCCACCCCCCGTACCCACCCGAGACTTTTTCTCTTTCGAAAAAATTAATATTGAACGCAAGGGGAAAATATTCTAATCCAAGAGTGGAGATCCTAGCTGTATCGTAAGATTTATTGTTGATAGAGAATGACATCCAGCAGTGCTTTCGAATATCGCGCTGGGATCATTGCATAAATGCCGCAGAGAACTGCAGATACGTTGACAGTTCAGCTATGGATTACTTTAAATTTGAGCTAAAGATAACTTTACAGTTGAACTGAACTGTAGATAAGTTGACAGTTGAGCTATGGAAAACTTTACACTTGGACTACAGATAACTTTACAGTTGAACTGAACTGTAGATAAGTTGACAGTTGAGCTATGGAATACTTTACACTTGGGATACAGATAACTTTACAGTTGAACTGAACTGTAGATAAGTTGACAGTTGAGCTATGGATAACTTGACACTTGAACTATGCATAAGGTGATAGTTGAATTAAGGAAAACTTTATAGTTGAGCTATGGATAGCTTAGCTGTTGCAAAAAAAAGACAAGTAGCACTAATTTTCAGCAGAAAATATAAGCTTTTTTACAGCTGATTCCATCAATTGGCTTGATAATATATATTTTTAAGAAAAATCGCTTTGTAGATTTTAAATAAATAAATTTTAAATTAAAATGGGATAAATAAGAAAAAAACTTAAAATAATAGTGAAATATATAAACATAGTGAATTAAAAAATCACCAAACAGTGAAGAGCAAAAAGCAAAAAGGCACACAGCTGAGTGGTTTTTTTCTATGGAGCAAAACATATTTTTGGTAAGATTGTCGATTGCGTGTTATTTTTAATAAAAGTGTCTTTTTTATTAATTAATATGTTATAAGTTTATCAATTTTTAACTACTATATTCCCAGTGCATTAATTGTTTTTTTTTTAAATGTTGGTGTTAATTTTTTTTAAAAGGCCATCACCATGTCATGTCCCTATCAGGGTAGATAGAAAGAATTTATTTATTTTTATTTATTTATTATTACACATGACAAGAAATATACATAATTTACGAAAAAACAACAGGTTATTTAATTTGGACATACAATTTTAATGGATCTGGGTTTGTTGCCTTTCATTTGTCGTATCCCCAGTAAACTAGGCTTTTGCCTGTATCTCACTGAGAATAGATCGGATAAATAGATCTCCACTTCACTCCTTATTCTACCCTGACACCCATCTTTCACTTCTGCCATATACATATATCCCGTTCAGCATACTCTCCTATTATAAAGGCTTTTCGCTCTTCCCTCTTTTAGAATTTGATGTTCGAACACAACATTATGATACACTACACCTAAAGTCGAATGTGTTAGTATCACACATGGAAAGATCTAGAAAGGATTCATTGTGGTTCGTCTTACCTCGGTAAGTTTTCTTAACAAATATGTTTATTTGAACATATGTAAATATGGGGAAGTACCTAATTCAATGGCCACAGCCACTACCTTCCTATCCTTACACTCATCTTATATATTGTAATCTGTTTTATCAAATACTGTTTATTCCACTTTTTGTAACTTTGCGTAGGGTTATACAGTTACAAAAAGTGGAACAAGCAGTGTTTGATAAAACAAATTACAATCTCTTTAAACCTCCACAATGTTAATGCCTTAACTATAAATAACTTCTTATATATTGGGAGTACAAATTAGTTCAGTCCGTTTCCATAAGATGGCTCTGGCTGTTATGAATGGTTCATAGTGACAGCCGATTTTGGCGGTTTCAGAGAGGTTAGACATCTGCCAATAATATTCAGTTTATATCGCTTTGAGTTTCATGCAAAAACAATGTTTTGTACAGTGTTGAAAATGTCGAATTTTGTGTTAACCAAGCAGCATTTGCGGGAGGTTTTAATTTTCTGCTTTAATTGGAAGAAAAGTACAGCTGAAACCCATCGAATGCTTCTCGAAGTTTATGGTGACGCTGCTCCAACTGATAAATCATGTAGGGAATGGTTTCGACGTTTCAAGGATGGAGATTTCAGCGTCGAAGACAAGCCTCACTCTGGACAGCCAAAAAAATTCGAGGACAAAGAATTAGAGGTATAACTCGAAGAAGATCAGAGTCAAACGCAAGAGGAGCTTGCAGAATCATTGGGAGTGACTCAACAAGCCGTTTCCGTACGATTGAGAGCCATGAGAATGATTCAAAAACAAGGAAATTGGGTGCCTTATGAACTGAAACCGAGAGACGTTGAAAGGCGATTTTTCACTTGCGAGCAGCTGATTCAAACGCAACAAAGAAAAGGTTTTTTGCATCGGATTGTAACTGGAGATAAGAAGTGGATATTCTACGACAACCCCAAGAAGAAAAAATACTACGTTAAGCCCGGTCAATCGTTGCCATCGACCTGAACATCAACACCAAAACCGAACATACATGGTTCGAAGATCATGCTCTGTATCTGGTGGGACCAAAGGGGTGTTGTTTACTATGAGGTGCTGAAACCTGGTGATTCCATTACGGGCGATCGGTATCGGCTACAAATAATTCATTTGAGCCGTGCATTGCGAGAAAAACGGCCGGAATACGAGCAAAGACATGATAAAGTTATTCTTCTTCGTGACAACGCTCGGCCTCATGTCGCAAAAGTCGTAAAAAAATATTTGGAAACGCTCAAGTGGGATGTTTTACCACACCCGCCGTATTCCCCGGACATTGCTCCTTCTGATTACTGGTTGTTCCGAAGGATGCAGCACGATTTGGCAGGTCACCGGTTCACTTCTTTCGTAGGAACTGAAAATTGGCTCCAAACTTGGATCGCCTCAAAAGACGAGTCATTTTTTCGAGATGGAATTCGAAAATTGCCTGAGAGATGGGAAAAAGTAGTAGCCAGCGATGGACAATACTTTAATTGATCTGTTCATTCATTGTGTTTAGAAATAAATGCATTTTTGAACACAAAAAAACGGACCCAACTAATTTGTACACCCAATATAAATAGCTTCTTATATACGAGTATAAATATATATATTTATTTTATAATACTTTTAATCTGTTAATAAAAGTGGGTTCGAATCCCAATTTATAGCGCCCTTGAGGAAACTATGCTCTCTAAACGGTGCTATATAAATTGTCCTTTAATTATTATTATTATTGCACGTGCCACATTTTTCTAGATCTTTCCGAAATTCTCGTACCTTCTATACTATTCGTATATATTACTTTTGTTGGTCTTTCATCATTAATTCTTTCTACGTATCGAAACTAGCAATGCTCTTTTCTTCATCTTAAGACTTTTAATTCAATCCGCATTCTTTCCTAACATTCTCGTGTCATATACCAGTCGAAATAACCCGGTCTGTTTGCCTGATCGACCTCGAGTCTACAAACAGTGCAGCACCTTCGACTAAAGAAGTCTATTAATTTGCTGTCTTATTTAGCTTTTAACCCTTATCTTGGCAAAGTTCAATTTATCCAAATATTAACGTTTTTCTTTGGTGATTCCTTGTTATATGGTAAGTTATGAAGGTAAATTGATGAAAAAAAATCCCAACTTTTTCTTATAGTTTTTTTTTATATACAGGATGTCCTGTATTAAGTGAATCATATTTAGAGTGATGATAGATTGGGTCAAGACCTACCAGAATATCAAAACTTGATCTCAGTAAAAACTTTACCGTTTTTAAGTTATTCGGACTTTTGTAAAATTTCGTAAAATCCTTACCTTGCATCAGATTTTTTGCTGCGTTGTGTACAAATGACCATTTTCGTAATTTTTTTTTATCGTGAAATACTTTTGAATAGTAGCCTTATCTATCGCATACAAAATTATTTCCAAAATTATTAGGGGTGTACAAAAAAATGACTTGAAAATTTAAAACAAATCTTAATTAAAATTTTTATGCAAAACTTTGGCCTTCTGTGGTGAAAAAAAATTGTACTGGTCATTTCCAGAATACTACTTTAAAAAGTTGCTCATTTAATGGAGATTTCAGAATAGTGCAACACTATTAGATTTTTTTTCGGAAAACGAAATAATACTAATTTTTATTCAAAAGGGGCTGATTCTGACCAAAGTTCAAGTGAAAGGTATTAATGCAAAATCTACTTCATTTTGTTTCTGTCACCTATTAACTGTTGTAATTCGTGTTAGCAATGTCTTGTTATAGCGCAAGATTCCACTACGAACAAAAAGTGAGATAGATAGCATTTGGTTTCTCGTAGCACGCCCATTGTAGCATTAATGTGCAAGTTTGTGTGATTTAATTTAATGTATTTTACGAAATTTTACAAAAGTCCGAATAACTTAAAAACGGTAAGGTTTTTACTGAGGTCAAGTTTTGATATTCTGGTAGGTCTTGACCCAATCTATCATCACCTTAAATATGATTCACTCAATACGGGACACCCTGTATAAGACGCACGTTAATTTGCCAAAATATAATTTTTATAAAACACAAAAAGGGCTATAAAATGATTCAATAATCTAAAACATGAACAACTTTTACATAGCTGAATTATCAACAAATAAAATGATTTGAATAAATTTTTCTCTACATGTAGTAATTAATAAGATATTTAGATTATTTACCCCAATTTTCAAAACGCACCCACGCTGTCCAGACATGTTGACCCGATGCCGTTTGAAAGGTTGTAGCGTTGTCAATATTTATCACCAGATGATACCACTGCACACAATAGTGCATGTATAGTATTTGAATGTGTTGCCATATTTGAAATTACGTTACAGTTTCTGGATTATTATTTTTTAAATCCCTAAATTAGTGTAACACCTGTGTTATAATGCCATGATAACGGTTAAAAGTTTTTTTCAAAGTAAATTGTACAAAAAAAATCTTTTTATACTTTGCAAATTTGTCACTATGCATTCATTTCTGATGTCTGTTTTTTTCATACATTGACACACTAATATTCCATCATATTCACATCTCCATAGCATTACTCTCACTTACATTATAACTTTCTATGATAAATCAAAGTGGAGACCCTCACACAATGACCTCCGTGACCGTGAATCGATAAAAATGTTGCCGTCGAACCCAGAGTTGCAGGCTTAATTTCTGTTAGTGACGAATTTAAAAAAATATTCCAATCTGGTTAACAAAAGACCTCTTCGACATATTGGGTGTACAAATAAGTCACCGCCGTTTGACAAAAGTTGGCGCCACCAGTAAGTTATGGTTAAAATTGTCAGATGTAAAATGTCATTATCGTAAGGTTGGACATCTGTCAACAACATGACCTTGAAATATTTGTGAATTTTTATCAGTATAACATATTTTTTTGTGTTCGAAAATGTCAAGTTTTGAGCCGAATAAGCGGCATTTGCGGGAACTTTTGATTTACTTCTTCAATTTGAAGAAATCTGCAGCTGAGGCGCATCGATTGCTTGTAGAAGCATATGGTGAGGCTGCCTTAAGTGAGAGAAGTTGTCGTGAGTGGTTTCAAAAGTTTAAGAACGGTGAATTTGACATCGAAGACAAAGAACGTAGCGGAAGGCCGAAAGTGTACGAAGACGCGGAATTGGAAGTATTATTGGATCAAGATTCGTGCCAAACGCAAGAAGAACTTGCACTTACATTAGGAGTGACTCAACAAGCAATTTCACATGGGTTGAAATCATTGGGAATGATTCAAAAACAAAGAAATTGGGATTCATATGAACTGACACGGAGAAACTTTGAATGCCAATTTTCCACATGTGAAATGCTGCTTGCCAGGCATAAACGAAAGGGTTTTCTGCACCATATAGTCACTGGTGATGAAAAATGCATCCATTATGATAATCCAAAAAGGAAGAAATCATGGGGATCCCCTGGTCATGCTTCAACATCTACGGCTAAGCCAAATATTCATGGAAAAAAACTCTTGTTGTGTATTTGGTGGGATCAGCTTGGTGTCGTGTATTATGAGTTGCTCAAACCGAATGAAACCATTGCTGGGGCTGTCTACCGAACATAATTGATGAGATTGAGTCGAGCACTCGAGGAAAAGCGCGCCCACTACTACGCCAGACACGACAAAATTATTCTCCTGCATGATAATGCTAGTCCACATGTTGCGGCACCGGTCAAAACCTATTTGGAAACACTCAATTGAGAAGTTTTACCCCACCCGCTGTATTCATCAGACATTGCTCCTTCTGATTACCACTTGTTTTGATCGATGACGCATGGCCTGTCTGAGCAGCACTTCACATCATATGAAGATACCAAAAATTGAGTCGATTCGTGGATAGCCTCAAAAGATGATGATGATGACTGACGCGGTATTCGTATGCTGACAGAAAGATGGGGAAAAGTAGTGGCAAGCGATGGGTACTACTTCGAATAAAACATGAGGTTCCGTTCTTTCACAATAAATGCCCATTTTTTTATAAAAAACGGCGGAAACTTATTTGTACACCTAATATTTCAAGTTAATTTCAAGATACTGCTATATGAAAATAAACCCGCCAGATTGTATTGTATTAACCTGGCTGGTTTATTGTCATCTCTTCCAATCGACCAGAAAGAAAAGATAAACGAGGTCGTAAGCGAAAACCAGACTGAACTTTTTTAAATAAATTAGGTACTAATGGTAAACAAATCCGTAACACTCGGCTTGAAAAACGGGCATCTTACCAACTACGACATGGAGATCATCATTGTGCTAATTTTCGGAGAAGTACATTCTGTTTATAGGGAAATAACTTCTCACTTTGGGAGAGTGTGTTAGAAACAAATTTATTCGTAAATGCACAAAATAATTATATATCAACACGTTTTTCGTACCACAAATATAATTCGACTCAAATATGAACGTAGATAAAATCGGTAACAATCTCAATGTCTTGTTACGGATTATCACTGCCCATCTCTAAGCCGGGACGAGACTCGGATGACAGAGGACACTGTATAATTTCAAATAGACTACATAACACAAGTGTAACAATGTGATAACGTTTAATCAATCAAAGTGTGACTTACGTAGGTATGAGGGGCGCAGGCAGGGGCTGTGGGCGGCCGCCGGGCACGGGAGGGGCTGCACCACCTGGCCGGTTCGGCAGAGGGGGAGCCGGTCGGCCCGTGGCGGGGGGTGGTGGTGCTCCGCGCGCACTACCTCCCATGCTGCCTAGTGAACCTACCACACAACATAAAAATACATTAGAAACCGGGTTTTTAATTTACCAGACATCAATTTGGCAGAATAACCGTTTGTTCATTTATTTTAGATGGCTACATTAAGTTTTCAACTCCATACATACATACCATCACCCCATTTCTTTGTCAGGGTACGCAGAAAGGACAGAGAGCCGTACTTTCTTATCTTGACACACATCGATACACCCTCTCATACAACTTCTACGATTTCTTTAATTTTCCACGTTTCCTTCTTTCAGAATATCATTAACTTGATCCAAACATACTTCCTTGGTCTTTCGTCTCACATGCTTTCCACTATATATCTGTTTTGTTAGTCTTTCTTCATTCATTCGTTCTACATGCCCAAACCATTTCAACACACTCTTCATCTTACTCAACACATTAGTCTTAAATTCACATTCATCCCTTATCACTTTATTTCGCATTATCATATATTGTCACTCCCTGTATTCTTTTCAAAGCACGCATTTCTACAGTCTCAGTATTTTTCCTTGTCTACATTTCACTTCCATACATTCAAGTTGGCATCAAAATAGTATTTGGACTATCATCTTAGCAGTTTTTGATACTGCCCGGTTCGAGTATATATATGTTTTAGTGTCCCATTGACTTTGTTTCCTATTGCTGCACGCCGTTTGATATCCCTATTGACTCTTCCGTCATTCATGAAAATACTACCCGAATAGCATAATTCCTCTACTCCCTCCAATCTTTTATTTTCACCAATATGTCGCATCATTTCCTTTCACACATTTCTATCACCATTACTTTAGATCGCTACACGCCATTCTCAGATCTTTTGTTTTCTAGATCGCTACACGCCATTCTCAGATCTTTTGTTTTCTAGATCGCTACACGCCATTCTCAGATCTTTTGTTTTCTAGATCGCTACACGCCATTCTCAGATCTTTTATTTTCTAGATCGCTACACGCCATTCTCAGATCACAATTTACTTATCAAACTCTGCAATTCATCTTCAGTCTCTGCCAATTCTACCATATCATCTGCATACAACAATCCGCATACGTTCCCATTCGAACTTTGTATGCCACTAATTGACCTCTGTAGTTTCTTCACACATGAATCTATATAAATATTGAACAACCCGGGTGACATAACACATCCTTGCTTTACACCTTCGAAATAATCATTCAACTCCACCTCAAATAAAAAGGCTCAAGTGTCGCAAACGGATTGATTTCAAACTCAGTTAAGTTTAAGGAAAAATAGAAATTATAATAAAAAATCTGTGCTGTCCAGGTGACAGAATTCCAGGCAGAAGTAGTACAGTGCCTATGATAAGACAACAAGAAGAAGAATGGAGTACAGTTTTTTTGGATATTTGTCTTTGAAGTGCTATCTACCTTGATGTGCTGGGGGTGCACCCCTCCTGGGTCCACCGGGACTTGGGGGCGAGAGACGCGCAGACTCGGCTCCGCCAGCAGCCCCCGCAAGCCAGTCATTCTTCACGGGTGGCGGCATAGGTGTGGTCACTGTCGCCATGGATACATCCCCGATGATTCGCAGCGACTCCTTGCACGTGTGATACATACGTAACATCTCCTCCCGCTTCAACGCCTCTTCAGGACTCTCTTCCATCATTTGGGACTGCGGAGATTAAAAATAATGAATATCCAAGACTAATTTATGTAAAATGAAAATAAACATAATTTATGGTTGTCTGTACGAGGGTAGTATGAAAATGTTGATAAATATCAACATATCAATTCTTCGTCTATTTTAGTTTTCGACATAGTCTCCTTTGAGGGCTACATACTGGTTAGTCAAAAAGTTTTGAAAGCGGAAATGAAAATACATTTTTTTTGTAGCCAGCCAAAATATGCCATGTTGTTCCATGTGGGATGCCTATGGTGTCAGCTATCACATCCACAGTCGATCGATGATCTTCCAAAACCATATCCTGTATTTTCGCTATGATTTCTGGTGTTGATGCACTTTTTGGACGTCCTGAGCGTGGATCGTCTTCAACGCTTGTACGGCCACGCTTAAACTCCAAAACCCATCGGTGAACGGTTGGAAATGAAGGAGAAGACTCCTTTAATACTTTCACCATCTTTGCATGGATCTCAGTAGCCGATAAACCTTCCAAAACAAAGAATTTAATCACTGCACGATATTCGGATTTTTCCATTGTTAAAAAATACACTGACACGTCAACTTCAAATGGCTTGTAAACAAAGAATGAATTCACAGATCGAAATGAAATTTTGAGTATGTTCTTATGAAAGATGAAATATTAAAATGGCGTAGAAATTTTGGTTTTTCTACTGCTCCATAGATGTCGCTTTCAAAACTTTTTGACTAACCTATTACTTGATCCAGTGATTTTCCAGTTTTTCCATCACATCTGAAAAATAGGTTTTGTCAAACTCTGCAAAATAGTCATTTACTGCAGCTATGATATCCTGATCCGATGGGAACATGCAATTTTGCCATTGTGACAGTCAATTTGTTGGATGACGTGTTGTCCTGGTGGAAGAGCACTATTTTGAGAGCCAATTCTGGCTGTTTTCCTTCAATTTGTCTTTCAAACAGTCCAATAATGCCAGATAATAAGCTCCCGTTATTGTCTTGTCTTTTCTAAGTAGTCAATCATAATGATTCCTTGCGAATCTCAAAAAACAGTTGCCATTACTTTCCCAGGTGACAAAACGGTTTGTTTGCACAAGAATAAGGGATTTATGTAATTAATGCAAACAAATAATGAATTTACATAATTAAGAAATATGTTTGCACACAAATAAGGGTTTAATGTAATCAAGAAGTATGTTTGCAAACGAATAAGGGATTTATGTAATAAAAAAAATGTTTGCAAACGAATAAGGGATTTATGTAATTAATGCAAACAAATAAGGCATTTACATACTTTAGCGGATGTCCTAGTAGGACGTGCTGATGATTATGATTGTTGTTTGGTATTTAAATAAAATACCTCGATTAGCAATGCGGAAAGTGAGAGTGAATAATCAATGAATAGTTAACAGCGATGAATGGTCAAGTGATTAATAATAAGTGATTCTTTATTTATCGATAAGTAGGTATATATACATATTCAGAACGGGGCGCGTGAGTGCGTCCGCAATATATTTTTATCTCACTCCTGCGCGTGCAGAGGTGGTTGCAGACGTTGCGAATAATATAGTGGGTAGGTAATTTGTTGACGAAAACGGTGAGACAGCGCGATGCGTTCTCTTTCTACTGTGGAATGTAACGTAAATAGTATTTGCGGGTAAACAATATAAATGTTCTGGTATGCGACCTTTGGGCATGTCCGAAGGTCGGTTCGTCGGTCGTTGACCGTGCGTGTTGACAATATTCAGGGACGACGGTAGTCCCTACAATACTATAATTAATTTTGAATGTTTTATGTAAGTAATGTAAACCAATGAGGGATTTATGTAATTAAGAAATATGTGAAGAAACATGCGCTTTCACAGGCACGCTAGAGTCATTTGAAAATTTATTCCAATCAACTAGAAATATCTAAAGGTCTGAATGTTAAAAGACAAAACCTTGTTTTCTACAACAAAACACCTTTTGATACCTTTCTGTATGTTTCACTGTCTTAAAACATACTTTACACATAGCAAAATTCCTCAAATCGCTTCAATAAACAATTAATGAAGGGAAAAATTCCTCACTCACCTGATCTCCTGATGCGTACAGATGTGCCAACAGCTCACCGTTGATGAAATCTTTGCCATTGTTTATTATGAGCATCATTATGGTCTTGGGCACGAGGTCCCTCGTTGTCTTTGTCACGATACGCATGTAAGAGTCCACCAAGTTCCTGATTGTCTCCACCTGCCTCTCCAGCTGCGGATCCATGCTGCTCGCCGCCTCTCCGTCACCATGAGACTATTCATGGTACAAAAAATTATATATATTTCGTTTTTAATGTAAAGTTTGAATGTTATGAGTTCCAAAATTAAATTGTTAACAATTGAATATCATTAGTTCCAAAATTGAATAGTCAACAATTGAGTATCATGAGTTGCAAAATTTAATTGTAAACAATTGAATATTATCAGTTCCAAATTTAAATGATGAACAGCAACATAAGTTCCAAAATTAAAATTAAAACAATTAAACTTCATTAATTCCAAATTTGATTGGTTGAATGTTCCCAAATTAAGTTAAAAACAGTTGAATTTCATTAGTTCCGAAATTGAATCAATAGTCATTTTTAATTATATTAAAATTAATCCAGTAAACAATTTGATTGTGTTTTTATAATTGTTTATAGAATTTTTCAGTTCACACAGGTTTTATTTCATAAAGTACACATTAGCACATGAGTAGATTTAATTTATAGTAAATGTGAAATGTATGTTTCAAAATTTTATTATGTTGAACAATATTTAAAAAATGTCAAAACATTTTTATTTAGTGAAAGAAATTGTTAAGGTGATTTTCGAATTCAATCGGCATAGTTAATTTTTTTTAAATTTGTCCATATATTTTGATTTTGCAAGAACCATAGAATTTTAATTGGATTTTTTAAATAATTAAATAAACAATTTTATTTAAATAGTAACATAATTGTCATTTGTATATTAAAAATATTTATTTTTAATTAGTATTAATAATAAAATCGCAAAACAATGTACATCAAATTTGTTTGGTTTAATGTTAACATCACAAGTATTTTTTTTCCAGTTTCAATATTTTTTTAAAATCACGAAAAATTAATCACGAATAATTTTTTAACATCAAGAAATTTTTTGTTGTATTTATTTTTTTTTTGAAATCACAAAATGGGTTACGAATAATGTTCATGTTAATTTATTTTTAATCCGGGTGTGAATGTGTTGATCCAATACAGTTTCCAAGGAAGATTCCAAAGAGGCAGCAATTGAAAGAGAAAAATACAGTGAATCAGAATTTTTGTTCCAACATATGTCATACTTCGACAATTTCTACCGAGTGCATAAAAAGGCAAAAAACCTCGAAAAAGTGATGATATTAGCTTTTTATCTTTTATCAAATCTGCTACAGTTAAATTGCGTAAGTATAAACATATGATCAACTTTTATTGTCGACACATAAAAGTGATGATATTAGCTTTTTATCAAATCTGCTACAGTTAAATTGCGTAAGTATAAACATATGATCAACTTTTATTGTCGACATATAAAAGTGATGATATTAGCTTTTTATCTTTTATCAAATCTGCTACAGTTAAATTGCGTAAGTATAAACATATGATCACCTTTTATTGTCGACATATAAAAGTGATGATATTAGCTTTTTATCTTTTATCAAATCTGCTAAAGTTAAATTGCGTAAGTATAAACATATGATCAACTTGTATTGTCGACATATAAAAGGAGGAAATTCAAGTTAATACCATCTCAATTTCATAACTATATTTAAAAGAATATCGAATTGGTTCAACCGCTTAACAAGTATACGAAAAGAGAAAGACAAACAAAAAGATTAAAAGAATTTTTATTTATATATATTATTTATAAGTTATGGTGTGGAGGTTTAAAAACATTATAATTTATTTAGTAAAACACTGTATTTTCAACTTAACATAATGTTTCATAAACATAAACAAGAGGCTTATTTGTGCTCCCCTGACGATGAGGTTAAAACCTTGAAACCAGTAGTTTAAACTGTTATGTTAAGTGGAAAATACAGTGTTTTACTAAATAAATTACAAAATTTATGATAAAACAAAATAAAAAAACCAAAATTTATAAAAAAAATTAATAAAAAAACAGTTAACCATTTTTTTCGTAACACTCATCTCTAAATTTACGTGGTAGATAATAGATAAGCTCCAAGATCCACGTAAATCGAAATCAAATCTAGGTAAGAAACTTCTACAAAATTGGAAGGTACGTTCCAGTATATCTACTTAAATCAAACTGAAGAACTCATCCAGACAGTAGAAGCATATAGCTCCATTCTATTTCCAAGGAAGACTTGAAGAGCATAAACTCGTTGCAAATCAACAAAGCAATCAGAACCAGATAGGTTATCAGCCGAGTCTGTGCGGAATTCGTGTGTGATCCAATTCGCTACATATTCAGTTTGAGCATAAACAGTGATACATTTCCCGTAAGTTGGAAGACAACAAATGTCTGTCCCATCTTCAAATCGGGACACCCGTTCGACTTTTATAATTACAGACACGTAACTAATCTCTTAAGTGCTTCCGAAAATATTCAAAACTGTACTATGCAGCCAATTGAGCCACCAAGTGTCGTCAAGATTTATTAAAAACTATAATGTTTTTTTGCCAAAACGTTTTAACTGTTACCAATCTTCTCTTTCTTTGACAGCAGCTTGCATCAAATTTAGACGAGGTCTCTTAAACGGATGTAATATATACAGACTTCCAGAAAGCTTTCAATAAAGTTGTTCACAATATATTATTCCAGAAATGCATAACTTTGGCCTTAGCAATATTCTGATTATTTACATCATATTTATTCAGATAAAGACAATCTTCTTCTGAGTCTTTGCTGGGCCTCATAGTCGAAGATCCCCTCGCCATTCCTACGTCCATTCAGTTGGAAAATAAAGCTGTACCATGGAGTTTTCTACTCTTTTTTTTCTACCTCTTTTAAGTAAGTCATTGGACACCAGCAAAATCACCGGCTACACTGCAATACTGGATCAGGTGGCACACCTGAACTGAGACGATCAGAGCACACTGACATATATTTTTTTTTTCTTTTTTGAAAGAATAGATATGACTGAAGTCATACGTGTCCTTTTATAACCCCGAATACTAGGTGAAAAAAAATGCCTATGTCATTCGAGGGGAGTAGCACAGTGTGGGGTTCAAACCGGCGACCTTCTGCACAGAAGTCCAGTGCGGTGAGATTATTATCATGTGGCAATCTCTCCCAATAGACTGTTTAAACAAGCTTCAAGCGAAAACCGAATGGAATCTTTTAGAAAAAATATGGGTACTAACGAGAATCAAGTGTGCCCAAGGCTGGAACACAGGTGTCTTGTTAACAACACCACGGAGGTCGTAGGTCATGGGTACTAATGGAAATGGACGTACCTGGACCTCCAGATGGAAGATATTTATATTGTTGTATATATTACGCTTTTAATGTATATAGTACAACCTTGTAGGCTTATTTTCAAGATCAATCACTTCCAGCCAACCAATAGGTGTTAAAGAAATCTTAAGTGAAAACAAGATTGGAAACCTCTTTTTTAAAAGTCTTGGATATAACGTAAATTGAACCCATAACCCCTGGGTTACAAGACAGATATCTTACCAACTAAGCTACGGAGTTGATAACATGCTTTTTTAACTAAATAGGCCTAAGAGATGCTAATTTCAGCATTTTTTGAAAAAAAAATTTTATTTTAAGGCAATTAACCCTGCTGAGAGTGCTACATAATTTTAAAAAAAATGGATTTTGCAACATATCATATTTCCTTATCGTGTGGTGTGGTATTGTATCATACTTCCTTATCGTGTGGTGTGGCTACATATCATACTTCCTTATCGTGTGGTATGGCTACAATACAATACCACACCACACGGTAAAATGATAAAATTAACGATTGTATTGTTTTGTATTACGCTTTTCTCGTATATACCAGAAAAGTGTTATAAGGACCTAAATAGAAGAAAAGACTGGAACAAATCGGGAATGAAACCCGTTACACCCGAGTTGGAAGACAGGTATATTACCAACTAGGTCACGGAAGTCGTTACTACAAATAAAATTAATTTAATAAATTTGTAATAAATCATTAAAAAAACGTTATTCAAGACATTAAAAACTCACGTATAACTGTAATTTTTATAATCCTGAAAATATATTTTTTTATTTTTGATTGTATAAAATCATGCATAGAAATTTAACGAGGAAAAAATATAAAACAGAAAAAAATTCTACAGGTAATAAATAATTGATTTGTAGGAGTAAAAACAGCCTCGATCGAAAAATGAAAATCCGAAATGAACAAAAATGTCGTAACCTATTTATTGATAATCATATCTTCCTTTCACGTAATTGTCGACTCAACACGGATTGTTTTCTCGAGAGTTGGATCATGATAAATTATATAAAAGATATTCGTACTCTGCAATAAAAATGTAATTGCGGTGACTTGATCGGGTGTCGTAAGATCCTCTAAGCCAGTGTTTCCCAACGTTTTTTGTGCTATGCCTCACCTCAGCCTTTCTAAAATTCTTATGCCCTCCCTATGTAACACGGTGACGCGACAAAACGATCAAAATACGACTAAACTCTGAACGAGTCAATTTTCCAATTGCCCCCCTTAAAAATCAAATTGCCCCCTTGTGGGGCGTAGGCCCCACGTTGGGAAACACTGCTCTAAGCAGTATCAGAACTCTTTTTTGAAGGGACAATAAACAATAGGATTAATTCTGATTAATCCATTATGATTTAGATTGAAAAAAAAAATACACTACATGTAAATTATATAAGAGGATAAAACTATCGAAGCATAAAAAACAAATACGCACTAAAGGACCGGACCGAAAGGGTTTGATCCACGTGGAGTTTATGCCAAGAGGACACACAATAAACTCAGAGGCCTATTGTGAAACTCTACAACGACTTAGACGCACCATCCAAAACAAGAGACGTGGAATGTTGTCGGGAAAGGTGGTTTTGATTCATGACAATGCGCGGCCTCATGCATCAGCACGAACACAGCGAGAACTTCAACGTCTTAAGTGGGAAATTTTTGGACATCCTCCTTACAGCCCTGACTCGGCACCGAGTGATTTTCACTTATTACCGAAACTAAAGGAATTTTTGGGTGAAAAACAGTTCGCAAATGATGAAGACCTCAAACAAGAAGTGACATCCTGGCTCCCAGTTGGGACGAAGATAGTCCGACGTACAGGTGAATGGAGATACAGGTGAATGGAGATATCGTACAGGTGAATGGAGATATCAGCTATCGGTTCACCTTTTCTTTACTAAAAGACCCGTGGCGCTAAACATTAATTCGCCGCCGATACTGCAGGAACACGTATCTAGGATTGCCCAAATTTTACAGGGTGGACAAAAAACGATTTTTGTGGAATAAAATAAAATAAAAACGTCTCTTGGTATTGGAGTTACGAATAAATGCATTCCGCATTAAAAATAAATATATGTGTTAATGCAAAAATATGTCAATGATACAAGAGATGATAAAAAATAAAAAAATTGAGTTACGTGTTGCTGCAATATCGGCGACGATTTATTCGTCAACTGTAATATTTTTTCGTTAATGTAAGTTTATAAAATAAACATACATTATTTTTACACAAAAAAAACTTACAGCTCTTTTAATATATATCTGAAAAAGTTTGGTTTTAAAAGGGTTAATCGATCTTAATTAATATTTTGTTTTTGGCTAAAAGGGTGACTCATTTTATAAACAAATTATTAAATAGATTCATTATTAAAAAAATTGGGTATTGATAGGAGCCATCATTGTTTTTGCAATTCCCCAAAATATGTAACGTTTGTTCACCGAGTTCGATCAGAAAAGAACAAATAAAAATTGTATTAATAACTAGTCAATCACAAAGGCCCGAATTCACAGTCCAACTTAATACTAAATACTAAATCTTAATATTTTTATAATGAAATAATATTTTTATTTTTTTACAAATATTTAGTACTTCCTTAACACATTCACTGCGATATGTATTTATAGAATAGTGTAGAGGTACTGAAAAAAATCATATTTTCGAAACCTTAAAATCTTACGGAAACCTTAAAATCTTAAAATATTCGGTACCATACAAACAAAGAAAATCGAATGACGCGCAACGGGCGTCATCAGCGTCTCTACAAAAGAATGTGTTGATGCCCCAGGGGCGTCTTTAGCAGCGAACGTGTTAAGTAAAGGAATCAGGAGGCTTCATTACTTTATTTTAAAATGTACGAGGTCAGACTCGGATACAAATTACAACATTTTAAGGTTAGAAATTAGTATTTAGGCTGGACTATTAATCCATACCAAAATATATCACCATTATTATTAAACATATTTCTATTTGTGCAGTGGTACCTCGGGTTACGAACTTAATTCGTTCGCGAGCCGAAACAATTTTTATATATATAAAAAATATATTTTATATATACTGTATAATATATATATAAAAAGCAAAAAAAATTGTATCAAGAACAACGAACGCCACGACAAACAATGTTCACAATGCGCGCACCTGAGAACTAATGCGTAATGCGCCGTTACAACTAATTCGTGAGCCGAGGCATTGTACGCAAGTTGAGTCAAAATTTGTTCAAAAATTGTGTTCGTAAGCCGATTTGTTCGTGATTAGAGGCGTTCGTGACCCGAGGTTTGACTGTATATCAAAACACATATTTTAATTAACTCATTTACCAGGTATTGCAGAAATAATGATTTTTTTACTAATTAAGCTTACAGAATATATTTTTGCTAAATAACGTAACTTCGAAACAAATTCGCCTCTTCCGTACCATGTTCTATCGTAATAAAAATAAAAATGTGTCGGTTCTATATTCATTCTTAAAAGATAGAAAATAGTACTTAAAAGCTTCTGAAATATTAGGGGGTACCACCGCTGGATGAAAATGTAATTTTATGTCAGTCATTTTGACCAGCTTAGCTGTGTTTCGGTTGTCGATCCGTTGATACTTCTTTTCTTTTTTATTAATCAGTGGATAACTACAAAAAAACCTTACAAAAAAATCTTTATTTTGAGACCGTGTTTCAAATGGATAGATCTATAAACAATTTTTACCATTACCGATAGCATATTTTTCCATAGGCTTGGTTTAGCAGTTGGCTTTGCTACATGGACTTTTGAAAACCTGTATTTTTGCAACCTCGGTTAATGTACATAACCCACTTTTCATCCCCAGTCACAAGGAAAATATACCATTTCTATAACGTGTTGTAGAAATGGTCTACAAAATCTAATTCGATCGAGAGGATATTCCACTCGAGAAATTTGAAAAAATCGTTTTTTTTGCATATTCTTCAAGTTTAAGCCTTTAAGAATATGTTCTCGAAAGGAAATTTTAAAATTCTCAATATTTACGAAGTTATAGCTATAAATGAGGCAGCAATTACGCCGCACCGGAATGACTTAGACCAGGGGTGCTCAAACGGTCGATCGCGGGAGGTTTTTAAGTCGATCAATTACATATTATATTTTTGAAATTTCCGACATTCAATTTATAAAAAGTACACGAAATATTTTTTAACAATTATTTTAACTCAGTGACGGACATCTTAATTCATGGTTGCGTTTGGCACTAAGTAATTACGTGCCATCCTATGAAAAGTATGCAGAGGACACGCAGTGCAGTGCCATGCATCGACATCAAAAGAACGTCAGTTACGGAACACTTATTATTTCAATGATAATACTTATTTATATGTGATCACATTTGCAATAAATACATACTTACCATTTATAAACTTTGTATTGTATTTTTACCTAGTCGATAGCTTGCCGCCTAATGCTTTTATGGTAGATCGCCGATGGTTAAAGTCTGAGCGCCCCTGACTTAGACCATAGATAATCTCAAAACTTTAAACGCGTTTTTCTCAAAACCTCAAGTTCTATCCAACCGATTGCCTTCAAATTTGGTATGAAACCTCAATAAATGTTTTTATATCGTTCCTAAATTGGAAAATTCAAAACTATTTTTTTTACTATTTTTAAAAAAATTTGAAAAAATGGGTAAAAAAAATTTTTCCGCCATCGCCATTTTACGACTTTTCTTTGGTACCAACAATAACGACATTACTTTTTATCAAGAAACTGTGAATGAATTTTGTTTGAAACTTACGAAAGGGTTCCAATCATGTCGACCAGCTCACCCCCCCTTTTTTTTTACGACAAGATGTAACAGCTGATAACATTTTGAATTTTCAATTTTTTTTCAAATTTTTCTTGTACATTCTCAAATAATCAATAAACAAACTTTAAAAAACACTTTTTAAAACAAATTATGTTTACTTTTTAAAACAAATTATCAAAAATCGAAATTTTCTAAACCACCTCTGACACTGTCAAACATTCAGCACACTCTCGTAAACATCACAAGTGTTTTTTTTACTGCGGTCGTCGCATTTTTTTAATTTTACGATATTCATATAGTATACAGTTTCGTATAGATTGTTTATCTGGCACAAATCCCTCCATTCGAAACACGGTCTCGTAAAAAAAAGGTGTTCCACGCATGACCAATATAAAATAAAAGACGTATTAACCGAAACACAACTGATAATCAAGACAATATGAAAATAAAAACACATTTTCATCCAGTATTACATGTATAATATAAAAAAACATGTTCTACGCGCAAACAAACATACACAATACGCGTGAGATAACACATAACGTCCATGTTGTTTGAATAAATATATAATTAATTGAAACGTGTATAGTATATAAATATATATCGGTGAAAACATTCCACATTGTGAATTCCATTCCAAATATATACGAAAAGTGAGATATATTTTTAAGTAGCAAATTTCTTCATAAATTTTCTCACCGTTTTATTCATTCTTTTGAAATTATAATTTAGTTTAGTAATGACAGATTTTTTTTAAAATTGGTTCTTTATACTATCAAATATGCTGTCTAGGGTTGTCAATATTCTACGAAAGGGAATTTCTATGGAGAATTATGCGATGTGACATATTTGTCTTATAAACAAAACCTTAAAAAAAATTATAGGTTAGGAAAAGACAAAGGCTTTTTTTTTTTTGGATACCTTAAAAACCACTTAGCCGTTGGATTTTTAACACGCGACGTAACACATCGACGAACTGTGAACGAATAAATTTTATTCAAAAATATATTCCGTTCGGAGAAAACAAGTTGAAAGGGACGTTCGGGAGAAACACTCCCGAGAAGTCGAAACAAGATTTGCCCGAACGAGGATCGGACTCGTTAGTAAACAACATTGTGACCGAGTCACGCTCGGGCAAAACTGTCAAGTGGTTAAATAACTATTATATTAACGTAAACAAAATGAGTCGTATTACAGTATTCTGGAAATAATCTTTAAACTACCGTCAGATGAGTTTCGATTCCAGATCTGTTTTTGTCTAACTCTATTTTGTACGGAACTTTATGACTGTTATATTTTCTTTTCTCGGCTTTAACTTTGCCGAACACGTTATTAGAATATTCAACAAATAAATTATTTCGTTATTCCACTAATTCTATTAATCCTCGCGACACGTGTTTCTACCTCATATCCCGAGGTTTTTTTTCAGTCGGTATGATCCCGGTTTGTTACGAGAGCTTAGATCAGACTGGTGTCGTGTTACATCGGAAGTGTGTGTCTTATATTAACCAAAAGGAAAAAATGTTCTGATAACATTACAACCGTCAAGTATTTTGCGCAATATATTCCATTCGTCGTTGCTGGGCACATAGTCGAGAATCCACTCGCTATTCCAATGTCAATTCAGTTGGAAAGCGAAACTGGGCCGTGGAGCTTTCGTTTCTTTTTATTTTTTCTCTTCTTATAGTGTGTGAGGTGTTGCATACCAGCAAACTCACCGGCCACACCGGTGTACTGGATCTGATGACACGATGAAGTGAGACGATCGGAGCACTGCCATGTTTTTAAGGTATCCTTATACCCCCAAATACAAGACGGAAAAAATGCCTGTGTCGTTCGAGGGAGTACCATACTAGTATATATTCTATTCCAGTTTAATTGTATACAGTGCAACCTGGCAAGCTTATTGGCTTGTGGCTTAATCTCTTCCAACCAACCAGAAAGATATTTAAGAAAAACAGACTAAAATCCTTTTTAACACTTGCCTTACTGTGCTCAACAATTCCGCCAGCCACTGTGCTGGACGCTCAGCATCCAGTGAATAATGTACGTTTTAAATTAAAATGATGCAAAATCTGCTAGGTTATCTTTTGTAATTAGCTATAAAATTATTTTATTATGTAAGTCCTGGTCACTCACTATCCATCATAGGGTGGCAAGTGTTAAAGTACCGTGTTGCAACGGGAATCAAACCCACAACCGTTGGGCTGGAAGACGGACATCTTACCAACTAGGCCAAGGAGATTGACAAAAATAATGAAAAATACTAGCATATTACCATCATCCCTTAAATACGGAATGAATCTTGAGCGTCTGCAGGATTCATTATTAAATTTGTCAATCTGCGAAAGTTCTTTCAGTCAATCAACCCCAAGGCATCAGTATCCTCGCCATCAATCGACCTTGATCTTTAAACTCTTCTTTACTAAATGGATCACTGAGGAAGACTTCTTCCTCAGTTTTCGGACTTCCAGACAACGGAGCATTGTCCACCAATCTCGTTTGCTTTGACTGGTGTATGCAGAGAGTTGGTAAAATTAGCTCTCGTCCAAGAAATTAGACACGGTCGTGGAGACTTAATTGAATGTTACTCGTATAAGATCTTGAGAAGTTATTATGATTTCTCAGATCCATTTTCTTTTAACCAGAACACATATTTGAGAAGACGTCAGTTAAAACTCGCCAATAATAAATTCTATAATAATGTAAGGAAACATTTTTTCGCTAAACGTATTGTGAAATCTCGAAACAAACTTCTCAATAGCGTCACCATTCATTTCCGTGTACGGATCATCGTCATTTATGCTTTAATTATTCATTATCGTACTTTAACTTCTTTTAAAATCTGGTCCATTTAATACAGCCATGTTTTCCTCGGTCGACTTATTACACGCACATCTTGCTCTTCTGATTTGTATACTCGCTTAATCATGTTCAAACCATCTTAAAGTTCCTTTCTGCATCTTAGTTAAAACGTCCATTTCAGTTGTCTTCGTTCTGCCTTCTTTCACGAAGTTTGTCTTTTTTATACGGTACTCTCCCTCAACATTAAATTCGTATGGTACCCTCCTTCAACATAAAATTCACATGGTACCCTCCTTCAACATTAAATTCGTATGGTTTCTTCCTTCAACATTAAATTCGTATGGTACCCTTCTTCAACATTAAATTCGTATGGTACCCTCCTTCAACATTAAATTCACATGGTACCCTCCTTCAACATTAAATTCGTATGGTATCCTCCTTCAACATTAAATTCATATGGTACCCTTCTTCAACATTAAATTCGTATGGTACCCTCCTTCAACATTAAATTCACATGGTACCCTCCTTCAACATTAAATTCGTATGGTATCCTCCTTCAACATTAAATTCGTATGGTATCCTCCTTCAACATTAAATTCGTATGGTACCATCCTTCAACATTAAATTCACATGGTACCCTCCTTCAACATTAAATTCACATGGTACCCTCCTTCAACATTAAATTCGTATGGTACCCTCCTTCAACATTAAATTCGTATGGTACCCTCCTTCAACATTAAATTCGTATGGTACCCTCCTTCAACATTAAATTCGTATGGTATCCTCCTTCAAAATTAAATTCGTATGGTACCCTCCTTCAACATTAATTTCACATCGTACCCTCCTTCAAAAATTATTTCAGATATATTTTTTTTTAATCCACTTTGCACAGATTTCTCCTGTCAACCAAAGAAGGAATAAAGAAGAATATAGAAGAGCATGAAAGGGAGACAATATTGTCTTCCGTCCCAGTAATTCAACAAGTTTAGAACCTCTGGAGAAGACACAGAGCTTGGTTCATCATTGAACGTGTTGGAAAAACACTTCCACTCGGTGCATATGAGTATTGTTACTAGATGAATTCTTTTGCCAGACTGGCACCAAATATTTTCTTTGGGAACTATCAGTTATCGTATCCGAAACCACTGGGTGGAATAATAAATGTTACCACTAGGCTATGGAGCTTCCTTCTTCTGCCAAATCCAAGTTTGACTTCCATACGTCAACGCGGACACAAATACACTATTAAATATAATCATTTTTGATACATTTGTTATAGCGCGATTGTTGTACATTACATTGTGTGCTTCATTTACCCTGGTTCCCTGTACGAGCATAATATATGTAGTCTCGAAAAAAATCACATTACTTTGCGTGAAAATATTAAGAAAGAAATTTGCTACTTAAGAATTTCAAAATTTTCAATAGAACAAACCTCGTATCCTTCGCCCTTTGGGGTATTTCGAAATAAGCGAGATTATTTTGGAAATAAAAGAAAAAAGATCAAATAAACATTAGACAGCGCACAAAAATTAATATATTATAATGATTAAATTTAAATAACCTTCCCTTTTGATTTGAGATCTGCAAAAAAAGTTGTTTCATAAAATAATAAATAATACAAATAAAATTACGAAACATTTAACCGATTCACTACGTGGGTCACGGCTATAGCCGAAATGTTCGACCGTGGCGTGACTGCAACACTGTCTGATTCTAATTATGTTAATTTATTTACACTTGAACCAGGCGGGCCCTATCCGGTGTCTTGCACCGAAAAGGACTTGTTTCGTGGAAAGCCCAGAGCTGTTCACGTTGCGAAATCCCGGGTAAAAATAGTAAAGTGACTGACACGGTACGAAGAATAGCTCTCACTTCTTCGAGCCTCGGAAGACTCGTTCGAAAAAGTTATATCATATTCAGTCGGTAGTCGACAAAATGAGGTAGCTTTGATTTTCAAAAGCCTCCCAACACTAAAGGTTACGATAAGAAACAAAAAAATTAAGCAGTGAAACGGTTAATGTAGTAACGTATATCGGTGAAATGAAGAAGAAAAAATGATAACAATAAATAAAAGGAAACATGAATTAAAATATGTTTTGAGGGTTTCGTGGTTCCTCGGAACATCAGTTGGAACGTTTCGAAACCACGTAGATGTTTCGTAAACATCGCCATTTTTATCTCCAGGGTGGATTTGTATCGGCGATGAAAACTGTAGCACTGAAGATGAAAACTGTAACGTTCTCAAAATGTCACCAACACTCTCCGATAGACCTCATATAATTACATACATAGCATCACAACGTCTTCCTGTCAGGATAGGCAGAGAGGCAAGAGCACTAGACTTTCATATCGCGACACATCTTTCGCCTCTTCTACATTCATACACCTTTTCATACAACTTGTCACACACAAATTACTCTGATTTTTCACAATTCCTTCTATCAGAATATCATTCACTTGATCCAACCATACTTTCCTTGGTCTTACTCTCACATGTGCACTATATATGTTTTTTATTTATCTTTCTTCGGTCATTCATTCCACATGCCCAAACTATCTCAGTGTGCTCTTCTTCATCTTACTTTCCAGGTACTCCTCTTCAGTATATTCGAATTCGCGTTTTGGGTATATTGAAGAGCGTGACCGGGAGGCAATATTGTCTTCAACCCTGGTAATCGAGCCTTTGGGTTTATAACCTCTGGTGTAGGCATAGAACTCGCAGTTCCTCATTGACTGCGTTGGAAATTCTACCGTTGGCACGTGCGAGTATTGTTACACCCATACAACTTCTAAAATAACTCTAGACTTTCTACATTTCCTCCTTTCAGAAGATCATTAATTTAATCCAACCATACTTTTCTTGGTCTTCCTCGATCACACCTTCTACTCACATTTGCACTGTATATTTGTTTTGTTAGTATTCCTTTATTCATTCGTTCCACATGTCCAAAACCATCTTAGAGTTCTCTTCCTAACCACTTAACAGTCGGATTTTTAACACGCGACGTAACACAATGACGAACTGTGAACGAATAAATTCTATACGAAAATATATTCCGTTCGGAGAAAACAAGTCAACAAGTCGAAACAAGATTTGCCCGAACGGGAGAAACATTCCCACTCGGGAGAAACATTCCCAACAAGTCGAAACAAGATTTGCCCGAACGGGAGAAACATTCCCACTCGGGAGAAACATTCCCAACAAGTCGAAACAAGATTTGCCCGAACGGGAGAAACATTCCCACTCGGGAGAAACATTCCCAACAAGTTCGAAACAAGATTTACCCGAACGAGGCTCGGGCTCGTCAGTATTAAAAGAAACTTCGTGCCCGAGTCCCGCTCGGGCAAAACTGTCAAGTGGTTTAAGTTCACATTCATCCTTTATCACTTTATTCCCTATTCTGTCATACATTATCACTCTATCACTTTACTACATCATTTATTATGTAGTAAATGCATGCATTGATGCATGCATGCATTAGTATTTTTTCACGTCGTCCCTTATAATTTATTATTGATCGTAAAAATACCATGAAAAAACGACAAATTATAAAAAAAAAACAAAAATATAAAAATTTAAATAATCAAACAGTTAGAATACATAGCAGTCGAACTCTGATGCAAATCTCAAATCAAACCCAACAAAATATTGCATCGAGTTTATGAACTATGCACATAACAAATTAGGTGAGAGGGTAAAGATAAAAGTGCTTTGCGTCCTATATGTCGAGCATGAAATATAATTTTATATATTATAAGCTGTTATTATGGTTCAACACAAAGCGGAAATCAAACTCAAAATTTATATGATGATTGTGAAATAATATGTAGGACGGAAACTATTGGGTTGATGCAAAAGTTATGACCGTTTTTTATGATCTCAGGTAAAAAAATTCCCAGGTAAGAAATGATAGATAGTATCTTCTTTTAAATGATTCCATTTTATAAAGGATGCTTTCCCTCTACTTTCTATTCAGTTTTCGCCTGGCCAGAGTACAGTGAAGAGCCCTTGTATTTTTTCAAAATGTCGGTGGATAAAGTGCATTTACGTCATTGTTTACTTTATGAATTCCGTAAAGACAATACCGCGAGTGTGGCAACCAAAAACATTTGCAAAGTGTATGGAGCAGATGTCATCAAAGTTCGACAGGTACGAAGATGGTTTACAAAATTCCGATCTGGGGATTTTTCACAAATTTTTCACTATTGTGTATTTTGAACTCTTGGAACGCAATCAGACAATTACAGCAGAACGATATTATCAGCAATTATCCAAATTGAACATCGCCCTTCAAAAGGATAGACAAGAATTGGTAAACAGAAAAAGGGTAGTGTTTCATCATGACAACGCGCGACCACATGTGGCTATGATGACCCAACACAAGCTAAATGAGTTGAATTGGGATATTATCAAGCATCCACCGTATTCTCCAGATCTTGCTTCTTCCGATTTTCATTTATTCCGATCACTGCAATTTTTTTTAAATGATAAAAAATTTGATACAATAGAGCAGGTAAAAACATCCCTTACTACATTTTTCGCATCAAAATCCACGGAATTTTACACTAATGGTATTAATAAGTTGATAGAAAGATGGGAGAAGGTTATAAGAACTGATGGAAATTATATAATTGATTAAATAAATAATACAAATCTAAAAAAAAAATGTTTAATTGTATATGTAAAAAACGGTCATAACTTTTGCATCAACCCAATAGTTTCGTGTTTTTTCGGATAGATGTCGTTGGGACAAAATTTTTTCATTTACTAACTTCATTACAAACATGCCGATTGTATATTATTATTAAGAAACGTAATAGTTCAGAGAATAATGCTGTATATCTTGTTTACGGGATCGGAAGACAGTTCAGATCAGTTTGATTCCAACACCACTCACGCTGATATCTACACTAGAAGATATAAATCTTCTTTATTTTTTATGAGCGTGACTTCATGTAGTGACGAAAACGGAACTGCCTGAAGTGACTTCTCAGGTGACGACACACCTGAGAGTAAAAAGAATAGTAATGATAATGGACTTAAGGTCCAACATTACGGAAGAAAAATGACCTGCGGCTTAAGACGTGGAGTTCAAATAGTCTAGCAAATTGTCAGTACTTTCAAAGACTTCAATTGCAGCAAAACTATCCTTTGACGCCACTAAATCGGAGTAGCCAATGGAATCGGAAGACATGTGAACTAAAGTCACTGAGTGGGTTATCATGCTGAGGTGGATCTAGGTAAGGCACATTGCCAGATCTACAGATGATAGGTGGATCAATAAAGAGCTGAAGCGGTGACCAAGAACGGGGTTAAGAAATGTGAGAAGATCCCTAAAAAGATGGTTGGATGAAATCAGAAAAGTGGCTGGGAGCAACTGGAAGCAAAATGCCCAATATAGGAACGTGTGGAGGAGAGGTACGGTCCATATCCAATACTGGAGTCAACCGGGCTGATGATGATTTCAATAGTTCGGAACTAACTCAATTTGTCATGTTTTACGTTCCTTGTAGACCCGCCCGGCAAAATATTTCATTCCAAAATTGATTGGGCAATCAGTATGGACATTATATGGATTTTCAATATAATTTTGACAACTTACAAGAAAAAGTGTTGAAGTAAATTATGTGGTTTTGTCTTATTTTTTCTTTTGTACATAACACAGTTTACATGCTGATATTGAATTCAATTTGTTTTCTTTTTATATGAAAAAGGTCATTTGACCATTGAAATTAAATTAAAATATTAGGTCCTTACATATGAAATTGGCGTTTTGTTTGGGAGGAACATAAAGTTGATTTTTTTTTAATATAATATATTTATTTAATCAAAGTATGTACCATTGCTATCTATGCACTTTTGCCATCTCATAGGTAGTTCATCGATCCCTTTACTAAAAAAACCATTCGGACGGGAATCAATAAAATCTTTGAAGTCGGTTTGGACTGCCCCATCGGAGTTGAATTTTTTCCCTTGCAAGAAGTTATCCAAATTTCGAAAAAAATAGTAATCTGTCGGGGCAAGGTCCGGAGAGTACGGTGGATGTCTTAGACATTCCAATTGAAGCTCTTCTAATTTGGTAGCCGTCTGTTGTGCAGTGTGTGGTCTAGCGTTATCATGAAGCAGCAGTGGCCTAGAGCGATTAACCAGCCTCGGTTGTTTAGCAGCTAGCTTTTCCATCATGGTTTGCAGTTGCCGACAATAGACATCTGCCGTAATCGTCTGGCCAGATTTAAGAAAGCTGTAGTGAACGACACCAGCACTAGTCCACCAAACGCTCACAAGTAACTTTTTTGGAGTCAATTTTCGCTTGGGGCATGGTTTGGCTGGTTCGGCAGGGTTCAGCCATTGCGATGAGCGCTTCCGATTATCATACAGGATCCACTTTTCATCACAGGTAATGATTCGATTCAAAATCCCTTCATTATTGTGCCGGTTGAGTAATGCAACGCAGCAGTCAACGCGCGTTTGTTGATTTGCTTCACTCAATTCGTGAGGTACCCACCTTTCAAGCTTTTTCACCTTCCCAATTTGCTTCAAGTGGATTAAAACAGTTTTATCACTAACACCGCAGCCTGCAGCTAACTCGGACGTGGTTTGCGATGGATCCGCTTCCACAATAGCCTTCAATTCATCATTATCAACTTTGGTCTCCGGCCGTTCACCGGGCTTGTTCTGCAGATCGAAATTTCCAGAACGAAAACGTTGGAACCAAAAACGCACTGTGTTTTCTTTTGCGGCACCGTCGCCATACACATCATTAATCCTTCGAGCCGTTTCTGCAGCACTGGTGCCACGGTGGAACTCGTACTCGTAAATAACGCGATATTTCAAGTTTTCCATTTTGTAAACTGAGTGACGCAAAGAAAAAAAACAATTGAGGAAAAAACAAATGAATTATAATTTTCGAAACACAAATACTTGAGTAAATAGCTGTATAAATTTGAATTTGAAATTCCTAACCAAAGAGAAGATATTTGAGATCAAAGTTGCCAGTACGGCAAAACGCCAATTTCATATGTAAGGACCTAATATATGTGACCCTTTTAAAGGCGATTGATATGTAAAGAGTGGGCCATTAATCGCGCTCCAGTTTAACATTCATAATTATTTAGTTTTGTTAATTTTTTCAAATAATTCAGAAGGCATCGATAAGTTTTATTATGAAGAATTTAACAGAGAAACGAACGAAAGTGATCGAACTTTATTTCGCAAATCGAGTGTCAATTATTCGAACACAATATGCATATCAATGTCATTTTTACTGATGGCGAGTGTCCGGCAAGATTGATGATTAGGTGATTAATTGCACGTTTTCGAAAGCAGGAATTGGCGGTTGACTTGCCTCAAACCAGAAGACCACGTATTATAGTGAGAGTATTCAAAAACTGTAAGAGAATATTGCTGACGATCACGAAACTTCATTCAAACGACGTTTAGCTCAGATTGAAATGTCTCGAACGACACTGCAACGGATTTTAAGTGATTTGCATTTCATTCAGAATAAAATTCAATTGGTGCAACAAGTCAAGCCACAAGATCCACGACAATGCCTCAAATAAGGGCACTGGAGCGTGACTTATAAACCACCTGTATAAGAAACACTCATCGATCAACTGGTTTGACAATTTTTCTTTTATCTATGTAAGTTTTTAAGTCACACTTTCAAACCACAGATAAAAAAAATTGGATAAATGGGTAAATATTTGAATTATTTTTTTCGAAGAACGGCAATACTAGAGAGAACAATACCAAGTGGAAAGGGAAGAATTAATTGAATTGTTTACAGTACAGGGTTTATTGCCAATCGTACCGATCTATTCTCGCTACCAGAAAAATGTTATTTAAAAGTGAAAAAGGACTGAAACCCTTCAAAACCCTTCAAAACCCTTAAAAAATCAGGTAGCGGAGGGGATCAAACCCGCAATCCCCGTCAATAACCCGGAAGACAGGCGTTTTAACAATAAGGCCATGGAGGTCATCGTCGATGATTCGATTGGATACCCTGGATGAGAAGTTGTTATGATAGAATCTGTGTTGAATGAATGATAAAAAATAAATATATTACAATCAACAAAACAAAATCATTCCAGGGTTATATCACATCATAAAGGCAAAACTCTTTAAATCCTGAATAGCGTCAAAGCTTTAAGAATAATAAAATAAAAATATAATAAGAACAAGTGTTAGATGTTAATAATAATAATAAAAAAGGACATTAATAAAGAAATAAATAACAAAAACAGCGGCACTTTATATATTATTTATAATAAAAGGGGTCACATAATGGTACAAGATTCGCACGTGGCGTCCTACCGACCTTCCTGCTTTGGACGGACATGAAAAATGGGGACTGCGTATCATCGGCGTGCATCGGAAGCGCGTTGGACATTTGATGTATTGTTTACGAATGAAAAAACAAATCAATTTCAAATGGTTTCAAATATTTTTCAAAATCTGATATAAATGGAAATATGATGAATGATTTGTGATTTCATCAATTAAATATTTTATTGTCTAAAGAGGACATATTATGATGTATTGTTTTCGAATGAAAAACAAATCAATTTTGAATATTTTTAATGATCGAAATTTAAATGAAATTTGTGATTGTATGAACTGTTTATAAATGAAAAAAAAAAAAAACAAATGAATATCGAATGGTTTCAAATATTTTTCAAAAGATGATCGAAATGGAAATGGAATGAACTATTGGATTTTATTTTATAAAGAGGACATATAATTAATTGTTTGTGAACGAAAAAACAAATACACGTCAAATATTTTTCAAAAGATGATCGAATGGAAATGGGATGAATGAATTGTGATCGGATTTTACTATATAAAGAGAAGGACACCTATGATACGACATATATATTTAACATCATACAGATTAATGCTGCATAAATTGATATAATAAATCACGATTCATAACTATGATTAATGCTGTTAATCAATAAATTAAAAATCGAGTTGCAGAAAGTTACCAGTTCGAACTCCATATTGGGGTATTATTTCAGTAATAAAAAGGGTGGATTAATTAATTTCGACAAAAAAAAATATTTTTCTTCAGTGTAATTAATTATATTTCTCATAAAATTGCTTAATATGTTGCAATGTTCAAAAATGCCCTTAGACATTTATATAAACTTTTGCTATGTGCTCTATACCTCCATTGCTTGTCTATTCCCAATTCATATAAATGGATCCAAATACAAATGAGTCGAGGGAGATATTACGTTATTGATAGGGTATATACCGCGGGCATCAATACTAAAACAAGGTAACTCGAAATTTGGCAGTTTTGAGTTATTTACATGAATGCAATGCTCGTCGAAGGGGCGAAGGAGTTATTTAGCATTTTCGTAATTAGGTAAGTCGTAAACGTGAAAACCAAACAATGCTTAATGTAGATATCTGAAGTTCATATAACTTACGATCTATTGAAACCTCCTTTTATTAGTTTCATCAAAACATATTAGCGCAATAGATACCTCATCATTAAAGAGAAGTTACCAGACAAAAGGACCGCGAAACTAAGAACGCCATTTTCTCAGAATAGAGAATTTCGAGTTACCTAATTATAGTATTGAGCCCACGATATAACAATGAATTATACTTTTCTTTCATTTTTTAATTATTTTAAATATGGGCAAATTTTTTAGCATAAATTAAATATATTCAACAGTCAATGTATCGAGTTATCCATCCAATTGAACCGTGGGTTAGAATCTCAACTGAGAAAGTCGTACGCCTGTAAGACATTGTGCAATATCGATCGTCCAGTTCATTACTTAGACAACTCCAAATAACCTGTTTTGAGATAATGAGAAAAGCAATATTATAATCGTCACCATAAATCAAATATTATTCATTTTTGACCGAGTTTTATATATTTTATCAATAGATGTTGATAAAATATATTAAAACTCGGGCAAAAATGAATAGTATTTGATTTATGGTGACAATTATAATATTGCTTTTCTCATTATCTCAAAACAGGTTATTTGGAGTTGTCTGAGTAATGAACTGGACGATCGATATATATTTTTGGTAGATTCCATTTCATTGGTTAATTTGTAAACAAAAATTGAATATAATTTTATCCAAGAAATGTTAATATAGACAAATTGGAGGTGCCGGACAGAAAAATTGTCTTAAACCTCATTGATCGAGTCTTCGGGTTTAAAACCGCTGGAGTAGGCTCGGAACTCGCAGTTCGCCATTACCCGCATCGGCAATATTATTGTTACTAGACCAGATCTTTGATAAGACTGGGACCCTTTTATTTAATTTTTTATTGGTCACCATTGAGAATTTAGAAACAGGAGAGCATGTAAGGATGTAGATGAGACGAGAGACGTGTGCATGGATAGAAAGTCATGGAGATCTGTATTTCTGCCCACCTCAAAATGGACATAACGTAATGATATGTATGTACCACGGGAATTGAATCTGAAACGGGTGGAAGTCGAGCAAATGAAGAACAAGAAATGGAAACATGTGTAGCTAAGGTATTATTTTCATTACTAAATTCCTTCTCTTTAAATAATAATATCCAAAATAAAAAAAAAATCATAAAATCAATATTAACTCAAAAAAGGGGGAAATATATGGAGTCTAAAGCCGTTAAAAAATAATTGTGTTTTCTAAATAAAATATATTATATATATATTTTTGTGCAGAAAAGTAGACTTTGGTAAGGAGGAAACACATATTTTTTTATACTGTAAGAATGTATATTAAAAAAAAAAAGATAGAATTAAGCACTATAACATATTTATCTTTCGAGAAAAAAAGCCTTTTGTAAACAATGTCTTCCTAATTTATTAAAAATCAATTTGAGTTTAAGCAAATAAATGGTAAAACTTTATAATCTTTAACTAGAGTAATAATTTAAAAAAATATGGATTGATTACAAAAGGAAATTTTCCTTCGTATCAATAAAAAAATATATATATATTATTTTTCAAGATAAAAATTTGTTGTCTATGGTCAATTTCCAATTCTTGAAAAGTGACATTTTAACATTTGACCAGTTTGATACTTAATATGTCTATGGGGTCATTGGACACTGGCGTATACTCCTTCATATATAGGAGTTCACTATTATTACTCGAAAAGAAGAACATCTCTATGAAAAATCAGTAAATGTGATATTATCTCATAAACCCAATGCGCTTATCTATCGGCAGACTTTTGTTATAATACTAAAATGTCTATGGTACAGCAAAAGCCGCCGATCTGTTGTAAATTAATCACCAGTAATTTTTTTCGTTAGTGTAAGTTTAGCCAATATAAACTCATTATTTTTTAAACATTTAAACAAATATATATTTTTTTAATTAACATTTAAACGTATGTAATTTTCACAAAAAAAAATGAGCCTTTTAATTTATACTGCAAAAGTCCATTAATTAGTAGAATGATTATTCATCGTTCGTATTTTACGCCATTTTCTAGTTGCCGAAATCGAATTTTCGTATTCAATTCTACTGTTAATTCGAAAATCCACATATTTCGTCAAAAGTGTTAATGTATTCTAATATTACATAGTAACTGGCCCTGGCAACAGGATGACCAGTCTAATACGTGCAGACAAGCAGTTCGATTCCCGGGATTCCAAAGATATTGTTTCGAACATCGATATATCTCGAGATATTATCAAACGAGTGGGGTTTGGATTGTTATTTTCATATAAATTATTTAATATTTTTTATTTTATCTTGAATAATTTCCCAACTGTGAACTTGGATTTGTCGAAAACTTGGAATCGTTGATTATAATATTGTAATCAAGTACACGACCAAATAAAAACTAGTAACATCATCATATTTATATTACCCTTCTAAACATAAACAAGTTAATCTGTGTAAACAAGTGATCGTTACAAAATCAAATAAATGACAATTATTGTGTTTTTTTTTTTTAATTCAAATACTCCAATAAAAAATTGTTTATATTTTTATTCATAAGTACGAGTATATTATTATGTCTAAATATTGTTGAAATACATCAACAAAACTTTACCTGACATATATTATTTTAACTGTAAGAAAAATGATCGCAATGTTTCCAGCCATTGAGAAATGTCACGTAAATTCCAATAGTTTTTTTTAGTGATCGTGTAATTTGTAATTCAATTTTCACTGTGAAATTAGGACCCCTAAATTTCGAATATTAACGTGTTCCCCGCGGGAAGCACAAACGCCTGTGATCTGACGACAATCCAAGTTTCAAATCACAAATACTTAAAAAAAATGACACAAAACCGGAATAAAAATTGAACTAAAATTTAAAATAATCTTTATTCTAGCGACATCTCTGAAAACCTTGTCAAATAATATATTAGTTTATGAGATATTGTTGAATAAACAGAGCGCCGAATTTTTTTGGTTTCTCAATATTTCCAGCATTAACGACCTGTCGCGTGGATCGAGTCCTGCGATGAGTCTCTCTTATGTAAATAAACATTACTAAGTCTCTCTTACGTAAATAAACATTACTAGTGCTATATTCATTTGATCGGGTGAGTGTCATGAAGCATTGATTTGATCGTAGCATTCCTTTGTTTATTTTACGTAATGTTAAGTTTATCTCCTTTATTTAATGAGTCTCCTTAAGAGTAATGACTATTATTTATTATCAGAAAATTACTTAAGTGTCATGTTTACTTGGTGTTGTAATCAAATATCAGTGGTTCTAAACAAAATATGTGTTTAAACTTAGAAATTAAAAAACGCTGAAATTGTGCCGCGCACAGGATTCGTGAAATTTGATTTTTAACGCGGTGAACAGGTTAAAGTAATTTTACTTTAAATGTTAATATGAACTTTACTATCAACTAATTTGTGTAATGTTTGGTAGCAAATATTTACAATTTGAAATTTCAATCCAGTGACAAATTAATTTCAAACAAAAACAAATAAACAGTTTTTCAGGCATATATTGCAGTATGCTCTATTACGATGTTCAAACGAGAAATACAATTTTTTTTCGTACTTGACGTGATTAGATTAACGTTGACAATATTTAAGAAATGCTAAAATTAATGTCTTTCGAAGATTAGCATTAACAACACTCGACAAGTGTTAAGAGCGATATCAAATCTACTTATCTTGCATTTGACAGAAATGAACCAAAGACAACAAATTTATTCATCGAAGATCAATTTTTATAATATAATATTGTGATAACTGAATATAAAAAATGTATATATATATTTATTCACATTATATTAAGAAATATATTAATTTATACCATGAGATTAAATTAACCTAAGTAAATATTGTCCAATTTTATATCCAGAAGCACAAATATGACACATTGAAAGCTATTTAAGGGACAAATTAGTTACTTTATAGACTCAACTTAAAATTTAAATTCAAATAATCTCTCAGTATGTATTTTTTAACATGTTCAGTGCTGAAAACTCCTTTCGACGTTTATATAAACTTTTGCTGGGTGCTAAAAATGCCCATCGGCATTCTATTACCAATTTCTTTAGAATAATTCTAAAACATAATAGTCCACAGTGACTTGACGGTATTGTTAGGGTAATTTCTTTAGAATGATTAAAAAAACATGATAGTCCACAGTGACTTTACGGTACTGATAGGGTAATTTCTTTAGAATGACTAAAAAAACATGATAGTCCACAGTGACTTTACCATACTGATAGGGTTTGTAAAGGTATACGAAAATAAATCCGCCCTCTCTTTTTTTAAAATCCTTTTAAGAATTTTAAATATGATAATATTCTTTTAAAATCCCCACCATAATTTTATAATAAATTATTCAGCAATATCGAATGGTCTTTTAGAATAGCTGGTTTTGTATAGTATAGAATAGACTTCTTCTGGAGTTTAGGCAGACTGATAGACTACCTCTTTCAAAGGGCTTCTTACAATCACTATTACCGCTTACACTCCCAGTTTGGAGCATTTAGAGGCCTCAAATTCTGTCATAGGCAATTTTTCATTTTCTCCCTATCGACAATAGAAATTATTAATGATGTGTATCATACATCACTGTTGTTGAATACAGTACAGCCTGGCAAGTTTTCCAACAAGTCTTAAGTGAAAAAAAGACTGGAACACTTTTTAAAAAAAAATCTGGTGACCCTCTTTCCGTCTTGGCTGAGATTAGTACGAGTATGAAATCAAATTCGATAAGACTAGTAGTTAGTTAAGGATTACTAGACAACTATAGTTCGGAAATTCTAGGATGAGTCCTGTGACAGCTCAAAAATTTGCCCCAATACAACCTTGTAACGATGTTCAGTAATTTTAATTATTTTATCAACTTTAATATAAGCCTCAATTCTAATAGAATATTAAGTTATTTAGGTAAATACATTACATAAGGTTGTATTGGGGCAAATTTGTGAGCTGTCACAGGACTCATCCTAGAATTTCCGAACTATAGTAGAAAAATTATCAAACTGCTTTGTTTATATACAGCATTATCTTTACAACAATTCTATTCTATTCTAGCAGGTGTATTGTCATTTCATTATTTCTTAAGAACCAGAAATATGTCAAAAGACATTATCAATGAACCACACTGGGCTTTTTTGAATCACACTAAACCGAAACGCCCCAGACGGAAGAGTTTGAACCACCAAGGCCAAGTTGGTCCAATAAAACCTTGGCTTTGGCGAAGCCATTGTGACATACTAAAGTCTCAAAATTATTGAAATTTAAAACACATGTTTTTAGTTAAAATCATAATTTTATATAGAGAAATTATTTGAATTTGAAGCAAGGCATAGTATTTGAGAAAGAGATGAGCAGACATTACCTCATCGCCGTTGGATGCTTCCGTGGTCTTCTCTGGGTATACACCGGCTCTGAGGAATGAGGCTTTCCATGAGTCTACATCATCCTGGTTTTCGCATGACAATTCCAGTTGTTTGAAGTCCTGCAAGAGAAGTACGTGTCCTTGTTAAGTTTCTTTAATGCGCACAATTTCAGATACATGACTTGCTTTTATACATTATTTTGGGACTCTACAATACATATGTAACAATACACTACACAAGATACACTACATAAGTTCATTGTCACACAGCGCAGAACAAGATATTGTCAACATGGTAAATAGAAATGTACCCACAAACCAACAGTCCTAAATAATAATAAACATTCAAAACGTGTTTAAAAACTCTTTCGATATTTTCTAATAAACATCTCGTACATTCCAAATTACAGCCCTGAATCTTGGCATTATTACTAAGGCCCAAAAGAGAGAAGACTTCTTAGTTTTAAGAATATATCTCGAGAGGATGATGGATGTCAAGTAGTATAAGACCACATGACATATAAGACAGTTGTCTCCGCTATAATCACGACAATACGGCGAGGTGCTGTAGGTGGTCACCTGGTAGAACTGTGCTGTTCTATCGCCGACAAAAAATTCGAGGAATCGGACGCCCATCCTATGACCAAATGAATCAATAATCCTGATCAACTTCCTATATCCATTTGCTTAATGGTTTCTTGAAACAGCAGTTTCTTGCAGAGCGTGAGCAAATATTTTCTTTTTCAAATCTTAACTTGCTAACAGGAGCAATATCCAATAATAATAATAATAAAATGACAATTTATATAGCGCCATTTAGAGCAAACTCTCCTCAAGGGCACTCGTAACTCAGGATTCGAACCTGCTCATAAGTTTTTAAATCACCTCCCAAAATGGATTATCTTTAAGTGCTTCCTAAAGCTGCACACACCACACATATCTAATACTAGGAGGCACAAATTTCCACATAACAGAATCCGCAACGGCAAAAACTGTTTAACCCTTTTAATCCCAGTATTTTTTGCATAAAATATGCGAAAAATCCCAAGCATTTTTTTTGGCAAAAAAACAGTAGTTTATATTTTATTTTTTATCTCAGTTAATATTTAGTTTTAAAACCTAATTTTTTTGTGGAGACCTCCCTCTAGTGCAGAGTGTAAAATAATAAGTAATTTTCATATTTCATAAAAAAAAAGAATTTTTTTTTATTCAACATAAAAACTTCTATGAAAACTTTGAGACCGATGATCGGCCCCGTGGGATTTTTCGCATACACCAGTTGGAGCCGATTATAATCGGCCCCATGGGACATTTCGCATACACCAGTTAGGGCCGATTATAATCGGCCCCATGGGATATTTCGCATACACCAGTTGGGGCCGATTATAATCGGCCCCATGGGATATTTCGCATACACCAGTTGGGGCTGATTATAATCGGCCCCGTGGGGTATTTCGCTTACACCAGTTGGGGCCGATTATAATCGGCCCAGTGGGATATTTCGCATACACCAGTTGGGGCCGATTATAATCGGCCCCGTGGGATTAAAAGGGTTAATGGTTTCTCTGTTTAATGGTTTCTTGAAACAACATATTTCTTTCGTTTCTCACGTAAAATATTTTCAAAATCATATAAACATTGCGTCCACATGTGGTGAAAATTCTCGGAATAAAAATATCAGCAGCGACACCTCAGCCAAACAATAAAGAATCGATCGTAGAGGTAGAGAACCAAACACTAAAGTGTAAGAAGAGTTAACTGCTGTAACATCAAGACTGATTGAGACGAGCCGCTGACCAAATGAGAGACAATTGTTAACGTCTTCCTCGCGGGAAGCACAAACGCCTGTGATCTGACGACAACCCAAGTTTAAAAAAAAATATACTTATAAAGAATGACACAAAACCAGGATAAAAATTGAATTAAAATTTTAAATAATCTTTATTCTAGCGACATCTCTCAAAACCTTGCAAATAATATATTAGTTTATGAGATATTGTTGAATAAACAGAGCGCTGAATTTTTTTGGTTTCTCAATATTTCCAGCTATCGCGTCAGTATGCGTGACGCATACTGATGTTCGTAATGGCCGCTCGGCATTCCTTTGTTTATTTTACGTAATGTTAAGTTTATCTTCTTTATTTAATGAGTCTCTTTAAGAGTAATGACTATTATTTATTATCAGAAAATTACTTAATTGTCATGTTTACTTGGTGTTGTAATCAAATATCAGTGGTTCTAAACAAAATACGCGTTTAAACATAGAAATTAAAAAACGCCGAAATTGTGCCACGCACAGGATTTGTGGAATTTGATTTTTAACGCGGTGAACAGGTTAAGGATAGTCATATTGTGACTACCCTTGACAACTGCTCTTCGAAGAGCAGAGTACAAGGATGTATGGCGAGAAGTCATCAAGGGCTATCATGGGAATTACGACGATCAGTCATAAACTTCAAGACAGGATGGATAGACCTACCTTGTACACATTCCTTCCTTCCGGGTTGAACAGTGCGAACATGTGCCGTCTGCTCATGAATCCCTGTTCAATGTCCCGCAGCTTGAGTCCGTCCAAAGGCAGCATATACTTCTTGTCCCTCTCCTCTTCATCCTTGAACCAGGAGATGCTTTCAGATGTGAGCACGAACCAGTAGTCGCGGGATCCTCCTGGCGGCAAATAAGGTCTTAAGTTCGAGGGAAGGGAACTGTAGCAGGCGAACCTGACTTGGAATGGTTTTCTAACTAATATGGAAGCGGATGCTCTGTGTTTGCGGAAAAATGATGGTGGGGATCAACTGTGATCGAGAAATGAATGGCGGACAAGGACTTAACTATTCTGGATCGACTGCAGATTTTATTCTATTTATTTATTCTTTTATGGTTTTATTGCATGGTTTCGCATGATACATCTGACAGATTTATTGCTATGCAGCAATTTCTTTCAATCAACCAGTGTTAGTATCGAGTTTATGATTTAAATCGAATGAAAATTTTTAAGGCAATTGTGGAACTTAATTTGAATTTGATAAAATGAGAGATAGAATAGTGGAATCATGAACCCTCAAAGTTAGTAGTATGAACCGACTGGAAGCATTCGAAATGTGGATGCACCGGAGAATGCTACGGATACCCTGGACGGCTTTGGTCAGCAACACAAGGGTTCTTCAAAGAGCCAAAGTTGATAGAGAGTTGCTGACTAATATTAAAATCCGAAAGGTGTCCTACTTGGGTCATGTACTTAGAGGAGCAAAGTACAAATTACTGCACCTGATCATCCAAGGCGAAATAGAAGGCCGAAGAGGTGTTGGCAGGAAGCGAATCTCCTGGTTCTGCAATATACGTGATTGGACTGGCATAAGGGGCGTTGGAGATCTTTTTCGGGCTGCCGGGGACTAAGATATCTACTCTCAAGTGATATTCAACGTTGGGGGGACCTGATATGACACTGAGAAGAAAAAGAAGAGAGATATAAATAAAAGAAAGGGGACAGGGATAAGAATCAAAGGAAAATCAGGATGAATGTGATATTCATTCTCTCGAAAAAGTGATATTCATTCTCTCGTGATGGTTGTAAAGATTAATGTCAATCTAAGTTCTTGAGAGTTCATTCCACAATCGTGCCAAATGGGCTGCAAATGAAGAAGTCTCTCTTTGTATTACACTTTCATTGCATACAATACAAGCTGGCAGGTTTATTGCCATGTGACAATCTCTTCCAAGCCAACAAGAAAGGTGTTAAATAAGCCTTAAGTGAAACTCTATTCAGAACCCATTATTTAATCTCCGAAAACGGTGATGTTAATTGGCCACCAAGATCATGTGATCTGACACCGTTGCACTATTTTCTCTGGGGTTGCGTGAAAAGCTTATAAGAATGACTCCCCAATCAATTCCTGAGCTAAAGGGCGAAATTATTCGCGTTATTGGCGAGTCAGAACCGCATTTATGCCAAAATGTCATCGAAAACTTTGACAAAAGATTGGACATCTGTTGAGCTGCAAGAGGTGGACATTTGGTGGATATTGTTTTTTTGTGTTTAAATGTCATTTATTATACTTCAATTACCAATAAAAAGTTTTTCTAAATCGAAGCAAATTGCGAGTTTTATTCAAGAATTAAAAAAATTTGAATTAAAAAAACCGCTCAATTTGAAAGACCCTTTATAAGCTAATTAAAAAAAAAATGAAGACTTTAATTGGAAGGATGTGGATTTCCGTCAGCTGTGAACTGACTTAGATGTAGGCTTTTATGGCATCCCTATGTTCATGGTGAAATGTATAGGATGATGATGATTTCAATACACGACACAGTAGATCCCCACAACAATTAGCATATATACAGCCTAATTAGCATAATGACTTTATGATATCGTTGCGTTGATATTTAAAATGCTATTTTGTATTAGATGAACTGAAAAGTAATCTAAAAGTATTCTTTGACGGTCAGTTTGTGACGAGACACGGTCCAGTAAACACGTAAGTTTTGTTATTGTATCAAAGTGAGATTTGTAAATTTATTGTTTATGTCTTAATTTTTTCACTTTTAGACGAAAGAACGTCAAGGCAAACACTTGAAGAGGAGGTATTTGTACACGTTGTTTTCGTTCGACTAAATTTTTCCCTTTTAGACGAAACAATGTCAAGGCAAACAATTGAAGAGGAGGTATTTTTCCCTTTTAGACGAAACAATGTCAAGGCAAACACTTGAAGAGGAGGTATTTGTACACGTTGTTTTCGTTCGACTAAATTTTTCCCTTTTAGACGAAACAATGTCAAGGCAAACAATTGAAGAGGAGGTATTTTTCCCTTTTAGACGAAACAATGTCAAGGCAAACACTTGAAGAGGAGGTATTTGTACACGTTGTTTTCGTTCGACTAAATTTTGATTACTTTTCGGTCCCCCTATTATACGACATATCTACAAAGCAAGGTGTCTTTTGCAAATATCACAGTAATAGAAAAATATTCAGCTTGTATGCTGGGTTTTATTTCTCAAAGCCGTTTAAAATAAAAGTTTACGAAGTATAATTAAAGATTTCTCACGACTTTCGTCCATTAATAAAAATTTTCGGATTAATTGCCATGTTCGGTTAACCTTTCCTTCCCTGTGTTGGGTATCTTCTACACGTTGCTTCTAATAACCATCAATATCTCTATAAATATAATAAATACAAGATTAAGATTTTAGGTATTCCTCCATAATATATTTACGCATTGATTTAAAAAATAATATTAATAATAATCAGAATTCATCGACTACAGGTGTTTTGTAAAGATCGAAAACATTCGCATTTAAACGCTGCGAGTGCCTCGTCTTGACGATAGGTGAATAGTATGCGGGAAGCGCGACACTATATTCGCATCTCACTCTTGCATACTAGACTGAATTGCGAGGAGCTGAATTGTCTCAACGTCGCAAGCATAAGCGTAAGCGCCGGGGTATGCGACTGACGTTCCGCGCCACTAGTAGCTTCTAGGCTTGCAAATAGGTTAGATGTACGCCCGTTCCGTGAGCGTTTTTTAATGTTTTCAGATGGTTTTTTTATGTTTTCAGCAAATAAATCTCAATTATTATAATTTTTAACTTCAATTATAATTAATCGCTAATTTTTTATTGCGTACTCACCACCCAACACCGGAGCACGCGTATTCCTTTTATCGCCGTAAGGGAAGGGTTAAGGGGGTTTTCTACTCTAGAAATTTGAAAAAATCGTTTGTTTTGTTTTTTGCATATTCTTAAAGTTTAGACCTTTAAGAATATTTTCTCAAAAGGAAATTTTAAAATTCTCAATATTTACGAAATTATAGCTGTAAATTAGGCAGTCATTACGCCGCACCGGAACGATTCAGACAATAAACTCAAAACTTTAAACGCGTTTTTCTCGAAACTACTTTTTTCGATCTGGTCGACATAAAATCTCAAGTTCTATCCAACCGATTGCCTTCAAATTTGGTATGAAACTGTGATAAATGTTTTTATATCGTCCCTACCTTGGAAAATTCAAAAACTTTTCTTTACCATTTTAAAAAAATAAAAAAAAAAAGGGTGAAAAACTTTTTTTTCATACAGCCGTCATTTTACGAACTTTTTTTTCTCTTTGGTACCAACTATAACGATATTATTTCTTATCAAGAAACTGTTTATGATTTTTGTTTCAGGTTTACGTAAGGGTTCCAATCATGTCGATCAGCTCACCCTTTTTTTTTTTTTACAAGATATAACAGCTGATAACATTTTGAATTTTTTTTAGTACATTCTCAAATCGTCAATAAACAAACTGTAAAAAAATGTATAGGAAAAATATTTATTTAGTCTGAAAAAATGTCCGAAATTCACGCCTCTGAGTTGTATACTGTTGACAACGTGCGGTGTTTACGTTAATTAGGCATTTCATCCTTTAAAGAGGATGATTTGTACCATGTATGACATAATTATAATATAACCTGTATGGATGCCTTCGAAAGATCAGCCATATTTCAAAGTAACTGAACACAGCAATAAATTCAAACATTATTTTATATTAACGGCGACATTTATCAGTTTGCAGCCACTACTATTTTTAAAGGTCACTAAATATTACATAAAAACAATGCCAAACAATACAAAACATAAGCTCTACAATGTAACAACGACCCTTCTTATGGATAGCAAATGAACAAAAAGGGTTTATACAAACAAATACACTTGCTAAGACGAAGTAAAGGATATCACAGTATAATCTGGATTCTACACTATCCCTTTTTACCATTCCCTTTGTTATACAGCAATACCTTGCATGGTAGTTTTAAACAATATGGGTTTTTCTATAGTACAGTTTATAAATTTTAAAATATCCAATTTCTATTAACACATGTTTGCGGGAAAACGCTTAAAAGCGTCTTTTACATACTGTTGGTAGAGAGCGGGAAACGCTTAAAAGCGTTGTATTTGCTTACTGTTGGTAGAGAGCAGGAGACGCTTAAAAGCATTGTATTTGCTTACTGTTGGTAGAGAGCGGGAGACGCTTAAAAGCATTGTATTTGCTTACTGTTGGTAGAGAGCGGGAGACGCTTAAAAGCGTTGTATTTGCTTACTGTTGGTAGAGAGCGGGAGACGCTTAAAAGCATTGTATTTGCTTACTGTTGGTAGAGAGCGGGAGACGCTTAAAAGCGTTGTATTTGCTTACTGTTGGTAGAGAGCGGGAGACGCTTAAAAGCGTTGTATTTGCTTACTGTTGGTAGAGCGTTGTACAGATCGGAATTGGGTTTGCGGTTACTTGTGAAGTGAAGCGATTAGTACTATATAATGAGGGTCGGGTGGCAGACTGTCTTAGTATAATTAGGGTCGGGTGGCAGACTGTCGTCATATAACATGCACTGAATTACAATAGTTGTAAGATGAACACTTCTTTTTTATCTTTATAATTCTTCAGTATTGAGGCGATATTGTTTAGTTCAAGACATGGGTTCTCCATTTTCGTTCCTGCCAACATTCCGCTATTGCTGATTATTTTTATTAAAAAAATATTACAAAATCCCTATAATTGTATCATATAGTATAGTGGATATTGATCGCTGTTGTGTTTCAAAAGTTATTTGTTCCGTATTTTTATACAATAATAAATGAATATTTTTTTCATAAAAAATACCCAATTAAAATGGATTACGATAGTAATGAGAGCAAAGGGATGGGGAATTGTGTGCTGATAATTTGTCAGATTATTCTTGTGTTGAGAAAAATACAGATGGCGAATTCGAAACTAATAATAATGAAGTTACCGCACGTCCTCAGACATTTTTCCGACTAACAATTTCAACGATATCATACTTTAAAACAATATTGGTGTTTATTTTTCCGTATTTTACAAAATATATATTATGTTGAAGGTAAAAATGTAATTTAACCTTAAATATCATAATTGTTTACCCAAATATATACAAGTTTATAAATAGATCATTAAAAACGATTTCATTATTGATAAAATGCTGAAAATTTTATTTAAATATGATCAATAGTTCTCAAGTTATAGTAATTTTACGTTAAACATAATTTAAATATGATCAATAGTTCTCAAGTTATAGTAATTTTACGTGAAACGTAATTTAAATATGATTAATAGTTTTCAAGTTATAGTAATTTTACGTGAAACGTAATTTAAATATGATCAATAGTTCTCAAGTTATAGTAATTTTATGTGAAACGTAATTTCGCGCGCGAATCTAAATTAATTGCCCGCTTAACGGCATAGATTGATGAAAAAACCGGCCGACAACAATGTGTTAAAAGCTTTACGCACTGACTTGCACTAAAGTAAAAGTTCATTAATTTAAAAAATGACAATTCGTATCTTTTACCATTTTCTAGGTTCTGAAATGGACAAAATCTTCCGTTAATTAGTAAAACCACATATATCATAATGTTTTTTTTAGCGAAAAAGTATTTGTGAATTGTAATAATTCAACTTTTTCCACGCAAATCATGGATCGACATAGTAGACGCCACTGGCAGAGGCAGAGACAATCAGTTATTACGCGCCGACCAGCAGTTAAATTCCTGGGGCTCCCTTTATATTCAATATCGAAATATCTCAAGATTATTATCGCAAGTATGGGGTTCTAATTATTCTTATATAAATTATTACATATTTTTAAGTTTTTTTTTTTATATCTAACCTCTTATAATTGTACAACTGTGAACATAAATTTGTTAAAAGCTTTGACTCGTAGATTATAATATCATAATTAAGTGCGCAACCAAATAAAAATCAATGATATAATCATATTTATATAACGCCTGCAAACAAAAACAAAGTTAATCGGTGTAAACAAGTGAGTGAAAATCAAACAAGTTACAATTAAAGTGTTTATTTTTAATTGTACACGTTTACTTTTATACTATATATGGAAAAATGTACGTGGTTTAAAAAAATCTTTTTCATTAACCTTTCCCTTCCTGTGCTAAAAAAATCCGCACATACCGGTGCTGTGTATTTAATACACATGAATACACATGTAAAAATGAGCTATTTAAAATCGGAAAAATTAGAATATTCATAGCCAATCGCTGAAATTAATTAAATTTGAAGTCAGAAGTGATAATAATTGAAATTTAATTGTTGAAAACATGAAAAAAACATCGGCCGACGTTCACAAAACGGGCAAAGCGACCACCTCAAACGAAACCCCACGAGCTACTGAAGTGAGAGAAGCGAGCGAACTGAGATTCTATTTCTTGCGTTCCCATATACCGAAGTAGAGTGAGAGTGAGAGGTGAATAGCGTCGCTTCCTTACCCATAGCACTTTTTTTAGAATGAATATACCTACGTCACACACTGGCACACGTTTGATTGTATTGGTGAATTTATTCCAGATTTTCCCAAAATATCTCTGATGTGGTCGATAAGTGCTAATTATTATTATTATTATTTTTTCATTCAATGCGTAAATGTATTACGGAGGAATACCTAAAATCTGAACCCAGTATTTATTATATTTATAGAGATATCAAAGTGTTTAGAAGCAATGTGTACTAGTTACACATCACAGGGAAGGAAGGGTTAAATATGTTACGTCTCAATATTGTGGATATACGTTGACAAAACTTGACTTACATCATTTTTACAGTAAAAAAATTAGCCTCCATGTTCCCAGCTGTTGCGCAAATTTAATTTGTTTTTTTAGTAATTCGTAAATTGAACATTTTTGTGAAATTTGATACCCTAAATTTCGAATTAATGTACTTTTACTTTATAACCGGTACGGAAGTACGTTAAGCCTTTTAGCCTGTGTACTTGAACTAGCACGATGCTTATGTCAATATCGCTGCAGATCTAAAGCGGTAAAGTGGTGGTCGTTATACTGTAGATTTTTTTCTTAATGGATTATAGAAAGCGCCAGTAATATATGTAAGATCTTTATGTGTACTAATTTGAGTATGCAAAAAGCTAGAATACTTTTTTGAACGACACATATAACAGTATGATTGGAATGTGTTACATTAAAACACATTATAATACCTTGCGATTCTGAATAGTACTGTAGGGAATACCCACGTCCCTAAAATATTGTCAACATGCAGGGTCAACGACCGATGAATCAACCTCTGGATATGTACAATTGTCACATACCAGAACGTCAACACTGTTTACACGCAAATAATATTTATATCGCATTCCAAGGTAGAAAGAGAACATATCACGCCGTCTCGCCGTTTCGACAATAAATATCCTACCCACTGTAGTATCCGCAGCGCTTGCGACCACCTCAGCACGCGCAGGAGTGAGATCGAGATATACCGCGGACGCAGTCACGCGTCCCGTTCTGAAAGTCTATATATACCTACTTATCGATGAATAAAGGCACTTGTTATTATTCACTTGACCATTCATCGCTGTTTACTATTTATTGATTATTCACTCTCACTTTTTGGCATTCCTGAATCGATGTATTTTATTTTAAATACAAAACAAATCAAAATCATCACGACGTATCAAATTAAGCATCTTGCTAAAGTACTATGTTTTTTCGAAACGTATAAACAGTCCTATCCAAGGTATTGCTGTAGATATAAATAAATAAATCTATAGAGCTGTAACTAACAGCATGACCGTATAACTACAACACAGAACGATCTCGTCCAACAGAGACAATAGTAAGAGATAGTATTGATGCATTAATAACCTTTCATGATGCCCAGGTTATGTATGTTCATGAACCCTTTCCGGATGACCTGGTTTCCAAGTGCCCCCCTCCTCTGGGATTTTGCCGCGTTCTCCGACTGGTTCTGGGCACTGAAATCAAACATACTCAATATAAATCGTGCAAAGAAAAGAAATAATTTTCTCTTTGTAATATTTAATCGCCGGCGTTTCGCTGGCGCACCCGGCAGGGTCTGTCGTCTCTGTAATTCGGGAGAGGCGATGGTCCTGGCTGGGACATGTTCTGAGAATGCACGATGATAGTTGGCCGAGGAGAGCGCTATTTTTCTGTCTATTGGAGTCCCGACGGCCTGGAAGACCCTCTCTCACGGTGTACCGTTCCTATGACAAGGAAGTCAGAGCGTTAGGAATGTCGTGGAGGGAGATTACCAACACCGCCCAAAACCGCTCTGAATGGAGAAGACTGGTGGCCTCCCTATACTCCCTTGTGGAGCTTTAAAGGGTGAATTGAATTGAATATTTTGAAATTTTGTACGTAAATCCACGTAATAGTCGACTCTAGTGGTTCCCCTATATCTAATGATTCAATATCGAAACATTTCAAGATTATTTTTGTAAATATAGGCAAGCCAAATATGATAATTTCAAGAGATATTAATGAAGAGATGCATACTTGGCAAATCCAATAAAGTCCTCGTGATTGGTGTTCATGTAGGCCAGCTCGCAGTCTATGAGCATGATGAGCTGATCCTTGCAGATCTGCTCACGATTGCGCACGTGAGAGGTGATGATGCGCTCGGTTTCTTCGCGCAGCCGTGGGTATCTTGACATCTGGAAGGGAATAGTCAACGTTAGCCTGAGGATTTAAAAAATAAGTAGTGTAATCAATTTGAGATTGAATATGTATCAGGGATGGTAGCAATTTGATCCAAATCATACATATATTCAAGACATTCTTTCTCTTAACCATCTTATGAAGTTTATTGTATAACACTTTTGTTTTATACAATACAACCTGGCGAGCTCATTGTCATCTGGCAATGTTAGATACCTTAACCCTTCCTTCCCTGTGATGTGTAACTAGTACACATTGCTTCTAAACACTTTAATATCTCTATAAATATAATAAATACTGGGTTCAGATTTTAGGTATTCCTCCGTAATACATTTACGCATTTAATGAAAAAATAATATTAATAATAATTAACACTTATCGGCCACATCAGAGATATTTTGTGAAAATCGGGAATAAATTCACCGATACAATCAAACGTGTGACGTAGGTATATTCATTCTAAAAAAAACGCTATGGGTGAGGAAGCGACGTTATTCACGTCTCACTCTCACTCTACTTCGGTATATGGGAACGCAAGAAATAGAATCTAAGTTCGCTCGCTTCAGTAGCTCGCGGGCATCCATTTGAGGTGGTCTCTGCGCCCGTTTTGTGAACGTCGGCCGATGTTTTTTCATGTTTTCAGCAATTCAATTTTATTGTCACTGTTAACTTCAAATTTAATTAATTTACGCGATTGGCTATGAATACTCTTATTTTTTCGATTTTAAATTGCTCACTTTTACACGTGTATTGAATACACAGCACCGGAACGCGCGATTTTTTTTAGGACAGGAAGGGAAAGGTTAAGTAAAACCAAATATAAATCCTTTAAAAAAAAATTGGGTTCCGTTGGGAATCGAACCCGCAAACCTTAGGGTTGGAAGACAACTAAGAAACAAAGATTGCTGCGCATCACCCCTAGAATAATATTAACACTTTTTAAAGATTGAGTATGACTCTCAACTATCTTGTGGATGGAAGAAGACTGTGCATATAGAGGTTCATTGTATGTAAGCTGTTGCACTTTAGCAGGCACACACTCTGGACAGATCAAACTTCCAAGATTATCAGCAGATTTAATCTGCTGCAGCTTTTTACTAGGCAGAGTTTAATAAAATGCTATTTTTTTTTTTTTTTTTCACCTGGCGAGTTTATTGCCATGTGGCAATCTCTTCCAACCAACCAGAAAGGTGTTTAAATGGGCCCTAAAGGAAAACCAGACTGGAATTCCATTTAAAAAAATCTCGATTCTAGCGGGGATAGAACCCGCGACCTCCGGATCGGCAGACAAGCGTCTTACCACCAGGCCACGGAGGTCGTCAGTGTTTTTATGTCGGTTTAGGTTGGCTACCTCTGATATTTTATTTTATAATGTACGGTCTTTTATCAACCATTAAAAAAGGTTTTTCATCAACCATTAAACGAGTTTTGTTACATGGATCACATATAAAAAAATATTGAAAAGCAGTTCGCACACGCATACCACCCCCCAACACATAAAATACAAACCTAAGACAGGTCAAGACTCAGGCAATCAAAGGTCCGTACATAAAAAAAGAAAGATATAGATTGTATATAAAAATATTCTTACTCGATCAGTGCACATCCGTACGACATTAGACAGCTCCTGTACAACCAGGTCCACGCATTTGAGAGAAGGTTCCTTTAGCCGGCTAATTTGTTTCTTTACGATCGCCTCGAAAGCCAAGTCTGGAGTGAACAATCCAACCTGAAATAAAATACAAATAATATATTGTTTATAGTTAAGGCATTAACGTTGTGGAGGTTTAAAGACATTGTAATTTATTTTTAACAAACACTGTTTATTCCACTTTTTTGTGGCGGTATAACCCTACCGGTTTCAAGGCTTTCACCTCATCTTCAGGGGAGCGCAAACAAGACTAAATGCTGTTCAAACTGGCACCGATATAGACACTTCAACGGTTGGAGGCGGGGGGGTGAGGAAGGCTAGGGATAATTTCGGCCAAGAGCGGGGAGTTTTGGGGAAATAACTGTTCAACAGATGTTCCGATCGGTATACTGACTTAGAAATTTCTAGGGCCTCTAATCTGTCCAATTTATTTCCGTTGCCGCTAATATGTAAGAATTTGGCATCATCGATAGAAAAGAGATTTGAAAAGAGATTTCGTGAACACCAATCTGCCTTAACAAATCCTCTAATTTATTCTGAAATGACTAATCCTTGTCACCGTGAGAATCAAACTGTGCGTCGAAATTTCTTTAGCGAAAAAAATTTTAACTAAGATTTTTTTTATTTTTCAAGTAATTTTTTTGTACACCCCTAATAATTTTGGAAATCATTTTGTATGCGATAGATAAGGCTACTATTCAAAAGTATTTCACGATAAAAAAAATTACGAAAATGGTGATTTGTACACAACGCAGCAAAAAATCTGATGCAAGGTAGGGATTTTACGAAATTTTACCAAAGTCCGAATAACTTAAAAACGTTAAGTTTTTTACTGAGGTCAAATTTTGATATTCTGGTAGGTCTTGGCCCAATCTATCATCACCCTAAATATGATTAATTCAATACGGGACACCCTGTATTTATCTTTTGGGGGTTAATTAGATTAAGAAACAATACTATAGGCAATTCCTCGTAATCGAGTATGATTGTTAGCTGTTTTGTACGTGTGCAAAGTGCAAACTGTTGCACTTCATGACAGATAAAAATCAAAGTTTTGATGACAAATAGATTAAGTTCCACGGCAATCGGCAGTTGAAGCAAAATGCACGTAGATTAATATCCACAGAGTAATTTTCTTCTTTAAAATTTCTTTCCTTTTTTTTAGGTTGACAATCAACGTAGCTATCTTAATCATGGAACCAGCAATCGTTTTGCTCCACAACGCCATGACATGGTAACCCCTAAAATAGTGATATTGTTTTCTCACCCTGACACCATGAATATTCCTAATGGCAAAAGCAATCTCTCGCCTCAGCTCCTTTTCGTCGAATTCCATCTTGACAATCTCAAACGGGAACCTCTCATGGAAGAGGCGATTGATCTTGGCACCTCCGGACAGCTCATTGGTGTTGATTAGTGCTGAGCCCGAGCCTTCTATTGTCCTCTCAAAGTCAGACTGTAGCTGCTGGATCATTCTGGAAAAAAGCATCAAAAAGTTCAAAAATTGTTATTGATAAGTGAAAAGAGAAAGTGATTTTATATGCCTATCGAAGGATTTCCAGACGTCTCGTACAAACGAGATTGTCCCATATTTTACAAAAAAATTTGGGGACCCATTAACCGGTTCACTGCCACGAGCGTGTTGACGCGCTCTCCGATTCAGTGGTCGCCAGGCCGGCCATACAAAATGAACGCGCTCAACTTTGAGCTTCTCGCAAGCCAATATCAAATCCAATTGTAATCATTTATAAATTATAACGCATAGTGACATCTATTGGGATGGTCAAGAAATACTTAAATATTACAATTTACCGATATTATCAAAGTTACAGTCATCTTTCTAAAAGCTTTCACTGAGTCAATACGTGTCTCTGATACAGGGTTACCGACGTAATTGCGATGATTTATAATGACTTCGTTTGTAGTTTTGTTCAGTGGCTGATTTTTAACTTTTGTGCGTTATTTTTGTTAATTTTTCAAAGTATTTATTTACAAAGTGTGTTTTCATGTATTCTTTGGTTATTGGCGGTAGTTTTGCGGCATAATACGACGTTTATATAGACTTTTTACGGTTTTATTTTATAGTTTATTTACCTTTTGCGCTTTATTATACATCATACAGATAATTTGTTGATTTTAGTTTACAAAGTATATTATATTCCACTATATTTATAAGTAAACGTGTTTTCTGTGTCAAGTTGTGACAACCCTGACATTTTGTGAAAATTTAAACTGTGTTTTTCTGAGTGAACGGCAGCTCAGACGCCCCACGGTGTATATATTTAGTAAATTTTCATAATGTCCTTTATATCTGTATACAAAAAATTTTTATTTTTTAGGTTTTATTTTTGTTGAAAAAATCCTGGCCTGCTGGGTACGGCCATACTAATAACTTCCGGCACTTAAAGGGTTAAGTATTAGTATGGGCGACAAATTGTCTGGTATATTTAATTAAATAACATACAATTTTAATCCCTTAACTTAAATTTTAATGCAACGTTTCTCGTTTGACACTAAACTCAAAACTCCATTTTACATATAATTCAACCAACTCGCAAGAGCGTGTCTATATCTATGCTGATCGTACACAGTATACCATAGATATAGTATGATCTATGTTCGTACACAGTATACCATAGATATAGTATGATCTATGTTCGTACACAGTATACCATAGATATAGTATGATCTATGTTCGTACACCGTATACCATAGATATAGTATGATACACCTTCTCGGTAAATTCAACACTGACTTACTTCCTCCAATTTTACTTGATGGCTTTATCATACCATTACATAAAACTGTTAAAAACCTAGGAGTGCTAATAGATAACACTCTCTCATGGCGAGATCAAAAGAACGAGGTAAGCCGAAGGATCTTCTTCAGCCTTCATTCCCTTAGTGTTGCAAAGATTCCTTCCGACCAAAACCAAAATTTTACTCGTACAATCTCTGCTCTTTCCGATTCTGGACTATGCGGACGTATGTTACTTGGATGTTACAGAGGAACAGCTGGACAAATTACAGCGTCTTCAAAATGTGTGTCTAAGATTCATTTTCAACCTACGAAAGTACGATCATATAACTTCATACCAGAAGGCATTGAACTGGTTGAATGTTAGAAATAGACGCCAAATTCACATACTGCCTCTATTGTATAATATCCTTAACTGTCCCTCCGCCCCCTCTTATCTCGCCGAGAATTTTCAGCGTCTTTCCAATCATGGATTAGCGCTACGCTCAAACAGAGATTGTTTATTGGCATTTCCAGTTCACCGCTCCTCTTTCTTTACGTCGTCCTTTACTGTCCATGCAGTGAGACTCTGGAATCAGTTACAAACCAATATAAGACTCACTCTGTCTTTGCTTTAAGAAGTGACTGAATAATTTCTAGTCAGTAAAATAAAGTGTTTCATTCCTGATTTTTCTTTTCCTTTCATCTCCACCATCCCTTCCTTTCCTTTTGATTGATGATATCTCACTTTATATGAAAAATAATGTTCGGGTGACTGTCCGTCTTTGTGGGGTTTGTGGGCATGTGCTCACGTATATGTTTATGGATTTCGTGGGGATGGATATTCGTTTGAATGATTTATGTGACCACGTAACTTGCTTCATTTACTTTTGTCTGGTTGGTTGGAAGAGATTGCCACCTGGCAATAAGCGTGTCAGATTGTATTTACAATAAAAGTGTCAAATAAATAAATAATAAATAAAATATGATCTATGTTCATACACAGTTTACCATAGATATAGTATGATCTATGTTCGTACACAGTATACCATAGATATAGTATATCTAACACCCGTGTCAAACGAACACAAATACCCGACGTTTCAAACAGTTCATCCCTAATCTGCTCTAATCATCTTCAGGGGAATTTACTTGTATGCAACGTTAGTTTTGAATTTATGGTAGAGCATATCCATTCAATCCCGCAGCTTATCTATCAAAGGGACTATCATCTTAGCAGACTTTGATACTGTCTTCACTCCATTGTATCTTTCCAATCTGTGTCTCAGAGATGTTCCTTCGGAGAAGAGAAGAACTTTGAGGTCAATTTCTTCGTCATCTAATAAATTGACTGTTCCAAATCGATCAAATGGGCGGGTTATTATGATAGAGGTGTTGATAGTCCTGTTGGGTGGAATGGTCTGCTTCTTAGTGTTAGAGATATAGTTGGCCTGTGCAGCTTTAGGAAGCACTTGGAGACTTTTTTTTTGGGAGTTCTTATCAAAAATGTATGACTGTACACGAACACTACAAAGGCTTCTTTGTAGTTCATCTTCCATTTTTCACCGTTTTCTTTCCAAATGTATTTTTGTGAAGAGATGTGGGGAAGCACCTAATCTTATGGCTGTTGTCCTTTCATTATTATTATTAGTTGTTATAAGGCACCACTTACTGTAACATGGCCTTGGTCTTGATGGAGGGGTCATTGGGCTTGAAGAACTTGTACTGTTCCACGTCCTTTTCCAGCATGAGCATCTGCTTCTGCAGCTTGTCCCGCAGGCCGGGCAGAGTGTCCCTGATGTGGTTGGTGAGCTGCTGATTCAGTACTCGCTGCAGGTACGGAGTGCCCATGCGGTCTACAAGGTGTCGGTAAGATGGGTGACTGGAAAATATTGAAGGGTTTTATTATCTAGGAAGGTAGGTTTAGATATCAAATATGTAATAACATAACTGTAGCACAGTGGAAGAGTTTTGTTATCTGGAATATGTAACATAGAAGAGTATTGTTATCTGGAAAGAACGTTTATGTGTCAAATATGTGATGACATAGTTGTTGGATAGTCGAGTTTTGTTATCTGGAATATGTAACATAGTAGAAGAGTATTGTTATCTGGAAAGTAGATTTACATATATATCAAATATGTAATAACATAGTTGTAGCATAGTGGAATATGTAACATAGTTGAAGAGTTTGTAATCTGGAAAGTGGGCTTACATATGGGTGAGCATCAAAGAAACCGCTCAAAGCACTGTGATTTACCAAGAGCATGCTCACCGTAAGCTTCGACAAGCATTCGATGCGATTCTGCGGAAGTTTTCTTCAAATGGTAACAGAAAATCAATGACTGTCCGCAAATCGTAGTTTTCAGGCACAAAAACAGACATGTTCAACGCTATGAAAACATATGTAGTTGTATTAAACTTGTATTGTTGCGAGTTAAAACTCTTTGACAAATGTAAACACAAGAAAGAGACGCCAATGACGCGGTTTGACAGTCACTACATTGACAAATAGAGCCATCTATGAGCAAATTCCGGTTCCAAATTCCATATTTACAGACCTGGTATATAAATGTGGCACTGTCCTAAGAACATCAGAATTGAATCCGTAATAAATAGGGATGCTAACGAAACGGTTTTGGTTGAATGGAACGTAAGAAAACTAAAATAGATACCTCATGAAAAACTTCCGTTCCGCAGCCATAGCGGCTGTGATGTCTTTCTTGCCGTCTATGTCCTTCTGCGACCTGTTGACCACGCCAATGTAGCCTCTTCGAAGAGGCAGCAGTTTGTTCTCCAGGATGTCGCGGGCGTCCGTGCCTTCATCCATCAAGTCCAGCTTTGTGATCACACCGATTGTGCGGAGACCTAGAAAATAGTGAACATAATGAAGATAGACAATTTTTATTGGTTCTCTTAGCACAAGAAACTTAATATTTTTTTAGTTGTTCAATATGGAGCAGACTGTTGCTTAAAAGCATCAAATAAAATACATTAACCTCTAAGCGAGTGAGATTTTTGTAAGTAAAATAAAAAATTGATTTTGTAAGTAACACATCGATAAATAAGTCCCGGGACTAACTACTAAAACAACATTTGTTTGCCAAAATTCTACTTTATTCATCAACATAGTCTCCTTCAAGAGCGATACATTCATTCCAACGCTTTCCTAACTTTTCTATGCCAGCTGTGTAGAACGATTTATCTTTGGTTTCAAAATAGGCGTTAGTTTCGGCAATCACTTCTTCATTATAGCCAAATCTCTTTCCCATGAGCATCTTTTTGAAGTCTGCGAACAGCCAATAGTCGAAGGGGGCCAAATCTGGAGAATACGGTGGATGTGGAAGCAATTCGAAGTTCAACTCATGCAATTTGGCTATTGTTACCATCGACTTGTGACACGGTGCATTGTCCTCATGAAAGAGAACTTTTTTCTTCTTCATATGGGGCCGTTTTTTTTGCAATTTCTGCCTTCAAACGCTCCAATAACGCTATGTATGTCAATATAAATAACGTAATTGCGGCTGCCATATACAAAATAATTGAATAGATAAAAATTGTCATTGGGTCATGTCCGTTTTATGGATATTTATCCATGAATTTTCATATAATCGGGAATATATGAATTTAGACTCGGGGTAAAAATTTGCTCGCCGTACGGCCATACTCGTTAAACATGAAATAAATAACATTAGCTATTTTTGGTACTTGTCCGGTCTATTCTCTCTCCGTGGTTGCAGTCCTAAGACTGGTTTGCAGCAATTTCAACTCTTCTCCTCCATTCCCCCCTGTCCTGTGCGGCTCTTTTTAAATCTGTATATGTTGAGCAGCGCACGTCCACCAACAGGTCCTCCAGGTACTCTCGGCGTGGGCGTCCCCTAGAGTTTGTCCCCTCGGTCATACCCTCCATTATGACATGCAAGAGGCCCTCTTGTCGTATTATATGGTCTATTACAATTATCGAAAGCGATATTAGCCACGAGAGTGCGAATTTTCGAAGAGAATAGAAACTTTTTAAGTTGAAGAAGAAATTATTTCTTAATGTACCTTGTGGATCCACTTCTTTGGCAAGCTTGAGGGCGTCAGAGTTGGCAAGATCCGTGTTGGCCGGGGTGACGGCAAGAATGAGGCAGGCATCACGCCTAATGAACTGGAAGATCATGGCCTTAATTTGGTTTTCAATGTCTACGGGCTGGTCTCCGATGGCCACCTTGGTCAAACCCGGCAAATCAATCAGGGTCAAATTCAACACTGTAAAAAAAAAAAACAAATGTTATCAAAAACTCCATAAATAATATAATGTGAGACGGCGAATGGTGTATGAAATGATGTCTCTAAGATTCGTTGCAGGTTCGAATCCAGTAAACACCAGACTTTAAAAAAAACATTTGTATAATTTTTACTTTCTAATTGACTGGAAGTGGTGGTTTATATTGTTTAACACCTTTATATTGTATTGTACTATACTTTCATTGTATACAGCCTGGCGGGATTATTGCCATGTGGCAATCTCTTCCAACCAACCAGAAAGATTTTTAACCTTTCCTTCCCTGTGTTGGGTATCTTCTACACGTTGCTTCTAATAACCATCAATATCTCTATAAATATAATAAATACAAGGTTAAGATTTTAGGTATTCCTCCATAATATATTTACGCATTGATTTAAAAAATAATATTATTAATAATCAGAATTTATCGACTACATCGAGGTGTTTTGTAAAGATCGAAAACAAATTCGCATTTAAACGCGGCGCTGCCTCGTCTTGACGATAGGTGAATAGTATGCGGGAAGCGCGACACTATATTCGCATCTCACTCTTGCATACTAGACTGAATTGCGAGAACCTGAATTGCCTCAACGCCGCAAGCATAAGCGTAAGCGCCGGGGTATGCGACTGTATTCCGCGCCGCTAGTAGCTTCTAAGCTTGCAAATAGGTTGGACGTACGCCCGTTCCGTGAGCGGTGCCAGATGGTTTTTTAATGTTTTCAGCAAATAAATCTCAATTATTATAATTTTTAACTTCAATTATAATTAATTAAGGGGATAATCTATGAATGTTCTTATTTTTTCGATTTAAAATCGCTAATTTTTATTGCGTACTCACTACCCAACACCGTAACACGCGTATTATTTTTATCACCGTAAGGGAAGGGTTAAAGAGGCCTTAAGTGAAAACCAGACTGGAATCCTTTTTAAAAAATCTGGGTTCCAGCGGGATTTGAATCCGCAACCTCCGGATTGGGAGACAGGCATCTTACCAACTAGGCCACGGAGGTTGTCTGACGTGCGATGCGGCAATGTCTCCCGACCACCTTTCAGGTTGGTCTGGAGACATTGCCCACAGGGTCGCTTTAATCCCACGGGGCCAATTATCGGCCCCAACTGGTGTATGCAAAAAATCCCACGGGGCTGATCATCGGCCTCAAAGTTTTCATACAAGTTTTTATGTTGAATAAATAAAAAAATTTTTTTTTATGAAATATGAAAATTTATTATTATTTTACACTATACAGGGAGGTCTCCACAAAAAATTGGGTTTTAAAACTACATATTAACTGAGATAAAAAATAAAATATAAACTACTGTTTTTTTTGACAAATAATGCCGGGATTTTTCAGACATTTTATGCAAAATATGCTGGGATTAAAAGGGTTAATGTTTCCTTTGATATCAAGGCAATTACCACTCGAATATTTGTTTTCGACTGTTGTAAATTAGTGTAGAATTGCACTGGATAGTGATTTGTTTCGTCAGCCATAAAAACGTGGGTGGTGATGGAATCAAACAGAACCCGGTTAATAAGACTATTATTTTACCATTGGGAGAGTAGACCCTCAGGTTGATGGGGACGTTGGAAATGCCCTTGTTGCTGCCAGTGACGCGGTCAGTCTCTCCCTCGATCTCCCCGCGGACTTCGTTAAAGTCCACAAACTTCTTGCCTTTGCAGTGTAAGAACTCGGCATATTCTGAAACAAACATATTAATAAATTGGCGGTGCTATATTAAAAGTGGCATCGTCACCTTCCTTCCGTGGTTGCAGTCCTAAGACTGGTTTGCAGCAATTTAAACTCTTCTCCTCCATTCCCCCCTGTCCTGTGCGGCTCTTTTTAAGTCTGTATATGTTGAGCAGCGCACGTCCACCAACAGGTCCTCCAGGTACTCTCGGCGTGGGCGTCCCCTAGAGTTTGTCCCCTCGGTCATACCCTCCATTATGGCATGCAAGAGGCCCTCTTGTCGTATTATATGACCGATCCATCTTGCACGCCTTTCGGACAGGATTCTGAGCAGGTGCCTTCCTCCTTCGATTCGTTGGAGAACCTCTTCATTTGTGATGCGGTCTCTCCAGGAAATTCCTAATAGTCTTCTATAGGACCACATCTCAAAAGCCTCTAGTCTTCGTCTATCTCTTTCGGATAGGCACCATGTCTCGCAGCCGTACATCAAGATACTCCATACATACATCGTCACCATACACTGCATATTTTATATTTCGTTGTGCGGTGTTTTTTTCCTTTACGGTAGTTAAAAAAGCAACAAAAAAACTTAATTTGGGTAAACAATGGCTAAAAAAATATGCTAAAGTTCTATTTCTTTCCGAAGGAACATCTCTCAAACACAGATTTGAAAGATACATACATATACATGCATGGCAACTAATGAAATGTTCACCATCCCTAGAGTTAAAACCTCTTTTGCCCAAAGGCAATATGCTTATTTGGCTCCCATTACATACAATGGCGTGCTGACTTCAATAAGGGTAAAGGTAGGAAAACCATTTAGACAGTCGATCGGAGCGTGGTTGTTATTGCGATAGGATTTTGAGTACTTGGGCTTTCAGGATGAATGACGAGTGGAAAAGATTTGTGTGAGCTCGTGAGTGTGGGTTTCTTCTTGCTGTTTTAATTTTGGTTGTTTTTGTATTTGTGTTTCTGTGTATTTTTTGTTTTAATTTTTATTTTTATTCTTATGATTGTGTGCGGTATATTGTGGGATGAATATTTTTGGTCTTTCTGGAGTGATGATGTGTGAGGAGTTGAATTTCGCAAGATGTTTCCAGTTGTAGTTGAGTGTCACTGTTTGTCAGGTTGATGAGAGCGTGCAACGGGGTTTTGTTTTTGTGTAATCAAAAATCGGAAAGAAGATACAGTTTGCTGCCAACGTTGAAGATCTCAATGCTAAATTGTGAAGCTCTATGAATCAGGAGGTCCATAAATTTCCCCACGAAAAGTATATCTTAGGCTTCCAAAATAACCAAAGTCTAAATAATGAATACCATAATGGTTTAATATTTTTTCCAGTTGTATTTGAGTGTCACTGTTTGTCAGGTTGATGAGAACGTGCAAAGGGGTTTTGTTTTTGTGTAATCAAAAATCGGAAAGAAGTATCGATTTATTTTTTCATGCTAAATATCCTCAGTGAGATACAGGCAAAATCCTAGTTTACTGGGAATACGACAAATGAAAGGCAACAAACCCAGATCCATTAATATTGTATGTCCAAATCAAATTTTTTTTTTTTTCCATTAATATTGTATGTCCAAATCAAATTGTTATTTTTTCTCAAATTGTGTATATTTCTTGTCATGTGTAATAATAAATAAATAAATAAATAAAAATGTCATAAGCCGTGTCCATTCCGGAGTATATAGAGAAAACAGATCTTCAAATATTTCAATCTAAGCACACAACTTTCGCCCGTATGTGCCCACGAACCCCACGAAGACGGACAATCACCCGAACATTCCTTTTCATATAAAGTGAGATATCATCAATCAAAGGAAAAGGAAGGGATGGTGGAGAGGAAAGGAAAAAAAATCAGGGATGAAACACTTTATATTACTGACTAGAAATTAAGAAGTTTTTCAGTCGCTTCTTAAAGCATGCCAAGGACGGAGCAAGTCTAACATTGGTTCGTAACTGATTCCAGATATAAGTATGGTTTTAAAAAATACTTGTTCATGTCGCTTTAATGTCCCTTCACTGTGGTATTGATCAAATAATGAAGTGAAGGTCAGATGTTGGAGTACAGATGACAGACAGGTGAGGCAACTGTCCTCACAATATCAAGAGATCATGACCTCGTTCAATTAGGTATGGAACCGTCAAAATCCCAACAGCTCAGAATATTCATTAATATTATGTTATTGAGACACAATATATAAATACCCTGACTGAATGGTTTAATATTTGGAAAGGCGTAAAGCAAGGATGCCTTATGTAACCCTGGTTGTTCAATATTTATATTGATTCATGTGTGAAGGAACTATAGAGATCAATTGGTGGCATACGAATGTCGAATGGGAATGTATGCAGATTGTTGTATGCAAATGACATGGTAGTGTTGGCGGAGAGTGAAGATTAATTGCAGATTTTTATAAGTAAATTATATGCGCGATGCGAAGAGAAAGATATGAGAATGAATGTTGCAGAATGCAAAGTAATGGTAATAGAAAAGTGTGAAAGGAAAAGCAAATACTTAATAATGCGAGATTGGAGCAAGTTGAGGAATTCTGCTATTTGGGTAGTATTTTTTCAAATGATAGAAGAGTTAAGAAGGCAACGTTCAGTCTCAGATCTTTCTCATCGCATCTCTACAATTCATCTTCATTTTCCACCATGTCATCGGCATACAACAATCCACATACATTCCCATTCGCCACCAATTGACAACCTCTGTTGTTCCCTCACACATGAATCTATATAAATATTAAACAACCAGGGCGACATAACGCACCCTTGCTTTACCCCTTACAAAATATTAAACAACTCAGTCAAGGCAACATTTACTCTAATATATGCTCTACTTTCGGCAAATAAAGACCCGATACCATGTATTAATTTTCATTCAATATTTTTGTGTTTGACATCAAAAACGGTCCAGCCTCCCTATTCTTCTTCTTCCTATTGTCATGTCAGGTCCCCCTAACGTTGATTATCACCTGAGAGTAGGCATCTTTGTCCCCGGCAGCACGAAAAAGATCCCCAACGCACCTTATACCAGTCCAATCATGTATATTACGGAGCCAGGAGATTTGCCTCCTGCCAACACCTCTTCGACCCTCTATTTTGCCTTGGATGATCAGGTGCAGTAATTTGTACTTTTCTCCTCTAAGTACATGACCCAAATAGGACACCTTTCGGATTTTAATATTAGTCAGCAACTCTCTATCAACTTTGGCTCTTTGAAGAATCGTGTTGCTGACCATATACGTCCAGGGTATCCGTAGCATTCTCCGATGTATCCACATTTCAAATGCTTCCATTCGGTTCATTCTACCAACTTTGAGGGTCCATGATTCCACTCCATATAATAACACTGACCAAACGTAGCATTTGACTAAACGTTGTCGAAGTTTCAAGTTTAGATTATCATCACAGAATACGCTTCTCATTTTATTAAAAGCCGCACGAGATGTTTCAATTCTGCACTTGACTTCGGTTTCTGGATCGAGGTCTTCGACTAGGATACTTTCGAGGTATTTAAATTTTTCCACTCTCTCTATATCAGCACCGCTCAATGTAAGACGTGCTCCTGTATGATCCTGCCGGCCAAACACCATGAACTTAGTATCAACCTATTATCCGAGACTATTTTTATTACTGGTAGGCCACTGTGTGCGCCTGTACGTTCATTAATAAATTAATAAGAGCCTTTGCATAAGTATCATAATGTAATTCAATGATAATTATCCAACAGAGCGTGCATTAAACAACATCTCCACTTTCACTGTGGCCAACATAACACACATCAAATTCACCAAGCCTTCGCAGCCTGCCCGTGCCGCCGCGCAGTGACTAAGACAAGATTATATAACACATGTTGCAGTCAGAAATGCTCTGATTATTTTCACCAGGAAAAACTTTCTATCTTGCCCAATGAGTGCGCAACTAATTAGTATTCAAATTTTAAATACAAATATTAAATTTGACCAGTAAATTTATCAAGGCTGTAGATCCGTTGTCGTGGAGTCAGTTGGTTTTTTGTAGAATCGGAATCGATGCTATCCTAAAATCTGATTCTGACTTTATTTTTGTTACATTTTTTAAAACTTATCGCATACATAAATTACATTATGAAATTATGAATTATGTGCCATCTCGTATAAATAGCGTATAGTATGACGAGGATTCTCCGTAGATATTATTTGCAAATAGTATAACATATGGTTAGCAATATATCGCCTGTTGAGAATCATAGTGGCGAAACTCCAAAAAAATCGATTTTCGAGTTAAGACTACCAAATGGCACTGAAATGACTCCTTTTTTACGGGCATTTTACCTTGCTGCTTCGAGGAGTTGAAATATACATTCCTCACTTATGCACGTAAAAAAATGAGTCATTTCAGTGCCATTTGGTAGTCTTAACTCGAAAATCGATTTTTTTGGAGTTTCGCCACTATGATTCTCAACAGGCGATATGTACAATTGGAGTCGGAAATATGTATAATTGTAGTCGGAACCGGAGTCAAACATTTAAAATTTCCGTAATTGGAGATTCAAAGCAAGGTGAGGATATACAAGACCTGTGTCCGCTCCATAATGGCATACAGCATAGAGTCCAGAGCCGACACTGTCAGAGCCAAAAATCTCCTTCGAACCAGCGAAATTAAGGTACTCAGGAGTATCGCTGGCAAAACCTTTCGTGATGGAGTACGAAACACAGAAATCCGAAGGATGTGCGAAGTTGAAGATATTGTCAGATGGGGACGACAGAGAAGAAGGTTCTGGAACGAACATGTATCCAGAATGGCGGGACCATGAGCCGTAAGAATGTCCAGGGACAGTATCTCCCGAGCGAGCAGACCTCCAGGACGACCTCCCAAAAGATGGAAAGACAGCTGGCAGTCGACGTCACAAGAGGGAAACGATGATGCAGGGCCATACCAGGCCAACATGCCTTAAAGAAGAAGAAGAAGGAGAATTTTTTTGCCAATACTGAAATTTATGCTTATTCACAGTTTAATATAATTTCTATTGAATAAATTCATAAATTAAAACTGTAATTTTTATTTTAGTGTAATTTATTTATATATGACAAGAAATGTGTGAAAAAACAACAGGTAATTTAATGCTGACACAAAATTCGTACGGATCTGGGTCTGTTGCCTTTCACTTGTCGTATCCCCAGTAAACAAGGCTTTTATCTGTATCTTTCTTACTAAGGAGTTTCATATTTATGTTTACATTAATTGATTGCGGTGACTTATGCTATTCGGATGCCAACTAAAAGATGTTGAACAAGTTTGACAGACCCCAAAACATCTGCATCCGATTCATGTGTCCAAGTTTTGGGACAGACTTAAATGGCTTATACTATATTGACCTTTTTTTGAGGATTCCTTGATGTAGAGCAAGAGTTCCCAAAGAGGTCGAATTCGATTCCTAACTATCGACCCCTAGAAAATATATTAACTATCGACCGATATTAACTATCGACCCCTAGAAAAATCAAGTCGACCCCCCTGGGATCGATTTGATTTTTCTAGGGGTCGATAGTTTCATTAAAAAAAATTGGGGGTCAACGACAGCAAAAATAGACCCCCTTACAACTGCTATTTGTTTGTTACTTCAAAATGTCTATGATTCGAATAGGTATCTAATTAAGAATATTCGTCAATATTTGTACTTATTTTGAATTTACATATTTATTTCATAAATGTCAAAAAAAAAACCGCTCGTGTTTTTTTGCTTTAATTTTCGTCAGCGCAGATTTCAATATTACATGTCGCACAAGATAATGGAACGCATAATCCATAGTCCTTTTATCTTTTTCAATCCTTAATTACAAGTGATTAAAATGAAAAGTTTGATATGTAGTGAAATATTTAATATCGAGTACTGTACAAACTTATTCATTTGAGTAAGTAAAGTCAATGACTAGGGGGTCATTAACGTTTTAAAAGTTTCTGGTAAAGGGGTCTACGACCGAAAAAAGGTTGAGAACTCTTGATGTAGAGTGTACGGCACCGGTACAAAGAACTGTATCATAGGCAAATGGCTGCTGCCGGAGAATTCAGGTCAATTCCAAAAGGCGTAGATCGTTGAGAAGTTAGCAATGGTGAAGAGATTCCTCTTAGGCAGGTATATGATAGCAGGTCTCATGTAAAACACAAAGTGAACTGAGAATAATAAATTTAATTTGAAAGGGACCCCTCTCATGAACGGTCAGTCGGTCATCATCGCAAGCGCTCACATCTCGCGAAATATAACAAATTGCGGGAATTTTGCGCAATGCTTAGGCCGACCGGCCAGCGATCTAGTCTCGACGACCGTCCATAAGTCTCCTTTTCCGCTTCGGTCGCGATGCCGCGCGGACCCAAACAAACATTAAAATACATACGAAACCAAGAATTTCAAATATGAAGAATTTACATGAATACAAATATCAAAATATAACAAGAATCTATATCATATTTTAGGGTGACGTATACGTCCAATATATTAGAGGGTTGACGAAATGCTATTTCTTAGCTGGCTTAATTTAAACAGTTGAATCACAGAATGATTTTCTGACACATGCTTTAATCTCTTTAGAATATCCATGGTCTATTGTAAAATACATCAATCATTGAATTTTTCAAATAAATATTGCAAGCTTTATCCTCATGGTTCACAAGCCTTTGTATTACACTCAATGTCCGATTACTCGCCTTAGTTATTTCCATATGCCCCTCAGCATTCTTAAGGTTTCATTGAAATTGTACGAGAATTGAGTAAATGCTAGATTTACAATATCTTATTGAATTTTCAACTGTCTTCTTTAATTCTCTAAAAGAAAGATTAGATTCCATTTGACGTATTTGTATAATTTTATTCAAAGATCCTTGATTATTCAAAGATCGTTACAATAGATGGGAAAGTGTTCCAGGATATAAAAACAGAACAAAACTTGGTTTGGACTTTTAATAAAATTAGAAGCGTATTCTGCGATGATAATCTAAACTTGAAACTTCGACAACTGTTAGTCAAATGCTACGTTTGGTCAGTGTTATTGTATGGAGTAGAATCATGGACCCTCAAAGAAAGTAGTACGAACCGACTGGAAGCATTCGAAATGTGGATGCACCGGAGAATGCTACGGATACCATGGACGGATATTGTCAGCAACACGAGGGTTCTTCAAAGAGCCAAAGTTGATAGAGAGTTGCTGACTAATATTAAAATCCGAAAGGTGTCCTATTTGGGTCATGTACTTAGAGGAGAAAAGTATAAATTACTGCACCTGATCATCCAAGGCAAAATAGAAGGCCGAAGAGGTGTTGGCAGGAGGCAGATCTCCTGGCTCCACAATATACGTGATTGGACTGGCATAAGGGCATTGGAGATCTTTTTCGGGCTGCCGGGGACAAAGATATCTACTCTCAAGTGATATTCAACGTTGAGGGACCTGACATGACACTTAGAAGAAGAAGAAAACTTGGTTTGGGCTGTGTGACAGAAGGCTACCAATAAAGCTTAAAAGCAAGATCTACAAGATAGTGTTCAGGCCCACTATACCACACGGAGCAGTGTTGGCTTCGAAAAATAAAAAAGAGGAACAACTGCTTTATATCGGGGAGATGCGTATGCTACGGTAGTCACTAGATTAGATAAGATACGAAATGAACTAATTCGTGGAACAATTAAAGTAGTGTCAATAGTAGATAAAGCCCGGGAAACGCGACTAAGCTGGTATGGACACGTGCAATGATGGAATGAAGAGTCTACAATAAAGACAGCTACAAATTGGGAACTCCCAAATAGACGCAGAGAGAGACTCCAAGAGCCTATATAAGAAAGTGGAAGAGGACATCATGAGACTCAGACTATCCCCGAGTGATTGGCAAGATCGAGGAGAGATAGATGAAAAAGGTCCAAGCAACAGTAGCAGCTTATCCTTGATCCTCTTCATCTTTAAGGATTATGTCTCCGTTTCTCACCTTTTTCGAACCGACCACGTACTTTTAGTTCGGAAGTAGTTTCTTCCCCTCATTTTCGGTTAACATTGCGTGCTGTTTGAAATGCATAATGACCATGTTGTTTAAAAATTCACGCAAAAAATTACATATCATGTCATGTCCTCAGATACAGGCAAAAGCCTAGTTTACTGGGGACACGACAAATGATAGCAACAAACTACGATCCATTAAAATTCTTCTTCTTCTTCCTATAGGTCGTGATCTATTTGTTCCGCTTGTTCCCCTTCTTGTGACGTTCCGCTTCTTGCCAGCTGTCACGCCATCTCTTCGGAGCACTTCCCTGTAATCTTTTTCCGGCTGGGTTCCCTCGAAGGGCGACACGTGGAAGTCTGTCGTCTTGCATTCTGTTTACATGTTCGTTCCAGTATCGCCTTTGTTGTCTTCCCCACCTGACGATGTCTTCCGCACCACACTTTCTCCTTATTTCTGTGTTTCTGATTCTATCTCTCAGTGTGTTTCCGGTTATACATCTCAGTGTTTTCATTTCCGAGGTTCTCAGGAGAGATTTTGTTGACCAAATTAAATAACCTGTAGTTTTTTTTTTGACCAAATTAAATAACCTGTAATTTTTCACATTAAAATTGTGTGACCAAATTAAATAACCTGTAATTTTTTTGAGCAAATTAAATAACCTGTAATTTTTCCCCTTAAAATTGTGTGACCAAATTAAATTTTTTTTTGACCAAATTAAATAACCTGTAATTTTTTTGAGCAAATTAAATAACCTGTAATTTTTTTGACCAAATTAAATAACCCGTAATTTTTTTGAGCAAATTAAATAACCCGTAATTTTTTTGAGCAAATTAAATAACCCGTAATTTTTTTGAGCAAATTAAATAACCTGTAGTTTTTTTTTGACCAAATTAAATAACCTGTAATTTTTTTTGACCAAATCAAATAACCTGTAGTTTTTTTTGACCAAATTAAATAAACTGTAGTTTTTTTCGCAAATTGTGTATTTATAGATTTCTTGTCATGTGTAAATAAAATAAATAAAATAATTCTCTTAGGATAAAAGTAATGCAAATTAAATGCCCGAGTCTATCAAACAAAAGGAAATATTCCCTAACAAAGAACGTTCGAAATGATATAATATTAAAATGTACCATTATTATCGGGACAGCGTAACAAAATTGTTGAATTTAAACTGCCAAAATGCGCTACTCTCAAAATAGCTTGTAGGTGTGGACTTTATATACCGAGAAACAACTTAACATAGATAGTTGATAAAGTTGAGCACACAAGGAAGTCACTATGCAAACAGATTATTCCATAAGATAACAAGTGTTCCTAATCACCACCAGATGCGATACACCGGTCAGCATCTGATATGAACCATCCTTTAAATATTCCATTACTTGCTTAAGAAATTGAAAGTTGTAATTGAAACGTTTGAAAGTGATGTACAGATATCAACAAAGAACGAAAACTGATTTGGTATTTCGTTAGACTGCAGTTACCTATGTCTCGTCAACAACTACACACCGAAAATGTTATTTTATATGCATTTCGAAAAGACTGGCATAAGACGGACATATGCCTAGTATGTAAGGCAGGAGAGAACTTTGCATATCTAAATGCATTGTAAATATTAAAAAAAATTAGTAAATTAATACACTATTTAGTTCGCAGTTGTCTACAAAAGTTAATTAACACGTTCACTGCGTCGAACACGGCTCCCGTGTCCATACAAAATAGCCTTGAATGTTGAGTGCACTCATAAAGGTCTCTCGATAAGGATTCGTCGCCGGTTTCATGTGTTTTGAAGACACGAATGAATACACTTGTATATGATGTTTCAATAGAAAGTAGAATTTGATTTTTAACAAAGTTATGGGTTTTCAAAAATTTGCGAATTTTCAGCATCTCTGTATGACATTTTATACGCAGTGAATGTATTAAATGACAAAATTCATTTATAATAGTTATACTAGAGAAAATGTAGCATGGTCTCTGTGACAGTTCACAAATTTGCCCCAATACAACCTTTTAACGACGTTCAGTAATTTTAATAATTTTATCAATTTTAATATAAGCCTCGATTCTAATAAATAGCGAGTTATTTAGGTAAATACATTACATAAAACTAACAATAATGACAAATTAATACATCTTGTTACAAATTAGCAAAAATGTGGCAGTTTGTTATAATCAAATAATATTTGGTGACGTTTGTCAAAAGTCACTACGTTAGTCTGCATTGGCTAAGGATGGGGTATACGATAATTGGATTTTCAATTTTTTTATACCTAAAATTAAATGTTCGTAATTAGTATTAATTCATAGTGGATCTTGGCCTATTTAAAGATAGATACAAATAATACATTAGAAAGTCAGTATAATGAAAATCAGGAATTAAAACGTCAGTTTAGAGAAAAACAATTTTTAGACATATAAAAAAATTATTCGATTTGTAAAAAAAAACGATTTTACCCCATCCCTTTGAGACATGATATTTCAAACAACATAGGGGCCATCCTACGTTTTCTCTAGTGTAGTGGGTTAAGCAGGCGATTGAGATGGTATGGGCACGTTGGACGCAGAGCACCCGATCACATTGTGAACCAGACAATCTCCATGGATCTTCCTCGAATAACAACCAGAAGAAGACCAAAGAATTCATGGGTGGTGGTGGAATTCAAGATAACCTGATGTAGAGGCACGGCCTGGGCTGTAAGGCCAAAAAGTCTAAAGTAAAAATTAAAAAAAAATCTTTATTTAGAATATTAACTTTATTAAAAAATATATTCTCCATTTAATTCTACTATGTTCTTCCATATTTCAGGCAACTTTATGATTCCATCCTGCCGGAACTTTTTGTCTTTTCGAGCAAAGAATTTCTCCTGTGCAGTCCTCCAGTGAATCGGTTTTCTTTTAGATTAAAGGGAATTCTATAAACAGTGGAATAAATGGAAATGGGAAGGTGCTATATTTGGAGAATACGGCGGCGGGTTAGTCAAAACTTTCCATCCAAAATGTAAATATTTTTGCCGGATCACCAAAGAAACAAGTGAATTCTATAAAATATGGAATAAATGGAAATGGGAAGGTGCTATATTTGGGGAATACGGCGGGTTAGTCTAAACTTTCCATCCAAACTGTAAATATTTTTGCCAGGTCACCAAAGAAACATGCAGAAAGAAAGAAGTGAATTCTATAGAGTGGAATAAATGAAAATGGAAAGGTGCTATTTTTGGTGAAAACGGCGGGCTAGTCAAAACTTTCTATCCAAATTGTAATAATTTTTACCAGGTCACCAAAGAAACATGCAGAAAGAAACAAGTGAATTCTATCAAGAGTGGAATAAATAGAAATGGGAAGGTGCTATATTTGGGGAAAACGGCGGGTTAGTCAAAACTTTCCATCCAAACTGTAATAATTTTTGCCAGGTCACCAAAGAAACATGCAAAAAGAAACAAGTGAATTCTATCAAGAGTGGAATAAATAGAAATGGGAAGGTGCTATATTTGGGGAAAACGGCGGGTTAGTCAAAACTTTCCATCCAAACTGTAATAATTTTTGCCAGGTCACCAAAGAAACATGCAAAAAGAAACAAGTGAATTCTATCAAGAGTGGAATAAATAGAAATGGGAAGGTGCTATATTTGGGGAAAACGGCGGGTTAGTCAAAACTTTCCATCCAAACTGTAATAATTTTTGCCAGGTCACCAAAGAAACATGCAAAAAGAAACAAGTGAATTCTATCAAGAGTGGAATAAATAGAAATGGGAAGGTGCTATATTTGGGGGAAACGGCGGGTTAGTCAAAACTTTCCATCCAAACTGTAATAATTTTTGCCAGGTCACCAAAGAAACATGCAAAAAGAAACAAGTGAATTCTATCAAGAGTGGAATAAATAGAAATGGGAAGGTGCTATATTTGGGGGAAACGGCGGGTTAGTCAAAACTTTCCATCCAAACTGTAATAATTTTTGCCAGGTCACCAAAGAAACATGCAAAAAGAAACAAGTGAATTCTATCAAGAGTGGAATAAATAGAAATGGGAAGGTGCTATATTTGGGGGAAACGGCGGGTTAGTCAAAACTTTCCATCCAAACTGTAATAATTTTTGCCAGGTCACCAAAGAAACATGCAAAAAGAAACAAGTGAATTCTATCAAGAGTGGAATAAATAGAAATGGGAAGGTGCTATATTTGGGGGAAACGGCGGGTTAGTCAAAACTTTCCATCCAAACTGTAATAATTTTTGCCAGGTCACCAAAGAAACATGCAAAAAGAAACAAGTGAATTCTATCAAGAGTGGAATAAATAGAAATGGGAAGGTGCTATATTTGGGGGAAACGGCGGGTTAGTCAAAACTTTCCATCCAAACTGTAATAATTTTTGCCAGGTCACCAAAGGAACATGCAAAAAGAAACAAGTGAATTCTATCAAGAGTGGAATAAATAGAAATGGGAAGGTGCTATATTTGGGGGAAACGGCGGGTTAGTCAAAACTTTCCATCCAAACTGTAATAATTTTTGCCAGGTCACCAAAGAAACATGCAAAAAGAAACAAGTGAATTCTATCAAGAGTGGAATAAATAGAAATGGAAAGGTGCTATATTTGGGGGAAACGGCAATTTAGTCAAAACTTTCCATCCAAACTGTAATAATTTTTCTCGGTCACCAAAGAAACGTGTGATCTAATATGATATTATCGTGACGGAAAATTATCCCTTTTTCCGTTCACTAATTTAAGAAGTCTCGTATCAATTTAATCTTCAATTTATTTAGTTGCAAACGATACGTGTCCAAATTGATAGTTTCGTATGAAATATTTAAATGGCAATAGACACACAAGAATAGTAAAACTGACTGTCGTTGCAAAAGAAATGAATATACAATATGATAATAAGATGTGTGACAGGAAACGGATAGGAAGCCGCTGATAAACATGTGTTTGATGCATAAAACATGAGGAACCGTGGACCCGAGTTACTGCTTTTATCCATTTTACGTACAATTATTGGCTAGTGGCCAGTGTGCCTCAAACACGGACTTAACATAGAAATCTTATAAAATTTCATTTCAACGGATTAATCTCATCATTTTTCGTGTCATATACTAAAGAAGAACGTCGATGTACAAAAGAAGGTAGAATTGTAGTATTAAGATAGCGAAAATGAATTCTAGAAAACAGTGAATGTTGTATACTACCCTCGTAAGCAAAAACGCAGCTAGCAGGACTGTAGAACAGAGGGTGATTCCTTGCACGGCTATATTTATTAGGCACATATAAACTTAGTGCTTCTAGAATCCACAGTGTCATGCAGTTGGTTCAATATCTCTATACCACGCGTGACTGAGTTGAAAATGGTGCCGAAAATGCTCACTTTAGTCTACTTGGCATTCCATTTTGAAGGCTTGTAATCAAATAAAATAATACATATAACGTAAAAGCAAACACAATATCTTGTAGAGCAGAAAATTTTCTTTCAAATGACGTATAACCAGGGCTGTGGAGTCGGAGTCGGAGTCGCGGAGTCGGAGTCGCGGTGTTTGGGCCGGAGTCGGATCGGAGTCGGAGTCGTAAAAAACGAGCGACTCCGACTACTTTTTCGTTAAAATTTAAAAAACATTTTTTTTTAATTATTATAATGAATGTGTATTGTGCGCGAATATTAAACTTGCAGGCGCAAGTCGCGCCGATATGGTGAATCACCGAGATCCATTTAATGCATAAAGTCTACAAAAATGTGTTTGTCTCCTTCTTTCTCACGTCGAAAGAAAAGGAGCATTTGTTTCTCCTTTTGTTTGCACGCAATTTGCGCGCATTTTTTTGCCAGTCATCGTTCTGCATTGGTCACGTCCACGTGTTGATATCATTGCGTTACAGAAACAAAATTCTCTCCATTTCTCTATTAATTTTTGTAATAGCAGGGATCAGATGTACGTTCCCTTTGTAATAACATATTTAATTTTTTATTTAAATTATCATATATAATAGGTTAATTTTTTTAAAGTTTGATCTTGTTTTATTTATATCCCTATAACATGAAAAAAAATGGCTATATGCAAAGGTAGGAAACAACCTGCTAAAATTGAGCTTTTTTGAGTTGGAGTTGTGGAGTCGGAGTCGTGGAGTCGGAGTTGTGGAGTCGGAGTCGTATTGTTGGTAAATATAGGAATCGGAGTCGGAGTCGGAGTCGTGTTTTTTTTTAAGCGACTCCACAGCCCTGCGTATAACCTTTACCATTTTGTTTTACTTTTAGGGTGCTCATTTTTAAATTTGAAAAAAACGGACACAACTTATGTTAACACCTAATATATAATTATCTTGATTGGGCTTATTGCATTATCAGGAATATTATCTCTTCAATATTTATAGCAATGTAAATATATCATAAATATATAATATAGCAATGTAAATTAACTTATCTATCAGTCAATTAACGTTATCGTGAAAAATTTACAGCGAGATACGATCATTGATCTTAACCGATCACAGAACTCATACACATACATACCATCACACCATTTCCGTGTTGGCTTAAGCAGAGAAGATATTGATCGACTTTCCAAATTTAAACGTATTGTCATGTATTGTATAAAAAGAAAAATACATTAAATAAATGAGTAAATTATTACTTATTTATGTTTACCAGGTCTGTAAATATGAAACCGGAATTTGCTCATAGATGGCTCTAATTGTCAATGTAGTGACTGTCAAACCGCGTCATTGGCGCCTTTTTCTTGTGTTTACATTTGTCAAAGACTTTTAACTCACAACAATACAAGTTTAATACAATACAACTACATATGTTTTCATAGACATCACAGCTGCTATGGCTGCGGAACGGAAGTTTTTCATGAGGTATCTATTTTAGTTTTCTTACGTTCCATTCAACCAAAACCGTTTCGATAGCATCCCTATTTACTACGGATTCAATTCTGATGTTCTTAGGACAGTGCCACATTTATATACCAGGTCTGTAAATATGGAATTTGGAACCGGAATTTGCTCATAGATGGCTCTAGTTGTCAATGTAGTGACTGTCAAACCGCGTCATTGGCGCCTTTTTCTTGTGTTTACATTTGTCATAGACTTTTAATTCACAACAATACAAGTTTAATACAACTACATATGTTTTCATAGCGTTGAACATGTCAGTTTTTGTGCCTCAAAACTACGATTTGCGGACAGCATTAATTTTCTGTTACCATTTGAAGAAAACTGCTGCAGAATCGCATCGAATGCTTGTCGAAGCTTACGGTGAGCATGCTCTTGGTAAATCACAGTACTTTAAGCGTGATTTTGGTGAAGAAAGTGGTGATTTTGACGTGAGAAACGAAGAACGTGGAAGACCACCGAGAAAGTTTGAAGATGCCGAATTGCGAGCATTGGATGAGGTTGACGTTCAAATGCAACAACTCGCGGATCAATTAAAGGTGGCACGAGAAGCCGTCTCCATACGCTTGAAAGCCATGGGAAAAATCTAGAAGGTGGGAAAATGGGTTCCACATGAACTGAATGAAAACCGAAAAAGACAGCAGGAAAACCGAAAAACCACTTGCGAAATGCTGCTCGCCAGATACAAAAGGAAATCGTTTCTCCATCGAATTGTGACTGGCGATAAAAATTGGTTATATTTCGAGAATCCTAAGCGTAAAAGATCATGGGTAACTCCAAGCAAACCAGCGACATCGACTGCAAGGCCAAATCGCTATGGACGGAAGACAATGTTCTGTGTTTGGTGGGATCAGAAGGGTGTTATCTATTATGAGCTGCTAAAACCTGGTGAAATCATTAATACTGAACGCTACCGACAACAAATGATGAATTTGAACCAAGCATTGCGTGAAAAACGACCAGAATATCAAAAGAGGCAACGCAAAGTGATTTTGCTTCATGATAATGCACCATCGCACACAGAAAAACCGGTCAAGGAAACGATTCAGACGTTAAATTGGCAAATACTTTCACATGCGGCTTACTCACCAGACTTGGCTCCATCCGATTACTACTTATTTGCATCGATGGGACACGCACTTGCTGAGCAGCGCTTCACTTCTTACGAAAATGGCTCGATGATTGGTTTGCCTCAAAAGAGCAACAGTTTTTTTGGCGTGGCATCCACAAATTGCCAGAGAGATGGGAAAAATGTGTAGCTAGCGATGGGCAATACTTTGAATAAAATATTTTTTACAATTTTCATACAATAAATGTGTATTTTCTTTAAAAAAAACCCTGTTTCATATTTACAGACCTGATAAAATAACTAACGCAAGAATTTAAGACATAAGTGATGTCTATCAATTGTAATAATAATTTTTCAGAATTTTAATGCAAATTATATAACAGACACAAGTTATAATTTCAAAGATAGTTAAGTTAATATTTTTTAATCTCCATAAAAATTATATAAAACAATGAATTTAGATACACAAGGCTATAAGCAAAAACAAAAAAGTAATAAACAACTGTATCGGACGTATTTGTCACATAGATTAATAATGTCAATTATATTTATATCACTTGTAAATAACATTGTAACATTGTTGTATTATAATAAAACCTCCTTTTGTGTGGTCATTGTCTTAAGATCAAACCAGTCGATTAGCAGGTATCGAATGACCACCGCGTGCAATGACCGTTCGGCAAACCATGAGCTAGGGAAGGGTGACAGTTTAAGAAGTCAGACCGATATGATTGCGACATGTGTAGTGATTATACTATATATAAAGGACGCAAATTGAACAGAAATACATTCTCATCTGAAACATTGTATCCTGTTTTATTTCGACAAAGTTTATTTGTTTAACACTTTTATTGCAAATACAATCTGGCGGCCTTATTGCCAGGCGGCACTCTCTTCCGACCATTCAGGAAGAAAAGAAACAAGATCGCAAAAAACATTCAAATGATTATCCATCCCCATGAAATCCATGAACATATATATATGTGGGTGTATGCTCAGATATAAAGACGATCACTCGAACATTCCTTTTCATATAAAGTGAGATGTCATCAATCAAAGGGAAAGGAAGAGATGTTAGAAATGCCTACCTCTGCCAACCTCGACAGGGAAATGGCGTGATGGTATGTATCTATATAACCATACTATGTTGTTTTTAATAAACCTATTATTTATTTGATTATTATTATTATTAAAATACTAAGGATGTGGCGAGATAAGAAAGTCTGGCACAGTGTCCTCTCTGCCTACCCCGACAGGGAAATGGCGTGATGGTATGTAGGTATATAACCATACTAAATTGCTTTCAATAAACCTATTATTTATTTGATTATTATTATTATTAAAATACTAAGGATGTGGCGAGATAAGAAAGTCTGGCACTGTGTCCTCTATGCCTACCCCGACAGGGAAATGGCGTGATGGTATGTTTCTAAATTACCATACTATGTTGCTTTCAATAAACTTATTATTTATTTGATTATTATTATTATTAAAAGGCAAAGGATGTAGCGAGATAAGAAAGTCTGGCACAGTGTCCTTTCTGCCTACCCCGACAGGGATATGGTATGATGGTATGTATCTATATTACCATACTATGTTGCTTTCAATAAACTTATTATTTATTTGATTATTATTATTATTAAAATACTAAGGATGTGGCGAGATAAGAAAGTCTGGCACTGTGTCCTCTATGCCTACCCCGACAGGGAAATGGCGTGATGGTATGTTTCTAAATTACCATACTATGTTGCTTTCAATAAACTTATTATTTATTTGATTATTATTATTATTAAAAGGCAAAGGATGTGGCGAGATAAGAAAGTCTGGCACAGTGTCCTTTCTGCCTACCCCGACAGGGATATGGTATGATGGTATGTATCTATATAACCATACTATGTTGCTTTCAATAAACTTATTATTTATTTGATTATTATTATTATTAAAATACTAAGGATGTGGCGAGATAAGAAAGTCTGGCACAATGTCCTTTCTGCCTACCCCGACAGCGAGATGGTATGATGGTATGTATCTATTTTACAATACTATGTTGCTTTCAATAAACCTATTATTTATTTGATTATTATTATTATTATTATTAAAATACTAAGGATGTGGCGAGATAAGAAAGTCTGGCACAATGTCCTTTGTGCCTACCCCGACAGCGAGATGGTATGATGGTATGTATCTATTTTACAATACTATGTTGCTTTCAATAAACCTATTATTTATTTTATTATTATTATTATTATTAAGAGACTAAGGATGTGTCGATATAGGAAAGTGGCACTGTGTCCTCTATGCCTACCCCGACAGGGTGTGATGGCATGTATGTAACATTCTAGTACCGCTTAAATATTCTATTACGGCGTTCCACAAAGTTCAAGCCGAAACCTTCGATAAAAAATTGAAGAAATTAACGTCAAAATAAAATTGACATATCAGCAGATCAGATCAGCTGGTGTAGGTAGTCAGGAAAGCAGGAGACAGCCGCAGTTTGGTACTCGCAGTTTAACAATGACAAACAGTCAATTAAGGGGGATATGAATAAGAGTGACACGTTTGATCAATGACCCGGTGATTCAGAGATAATTTGGGAGTCATACAGCTGATATGTACATTATGCACAATAATATTTGGGCATGTTCACCGGCACGAGAGTACACTGTGGCTCCTATACTAATCAGATGGAAGTTGTTTTAACATAACCAAAACCTTAACTTTGGTTGTCGTTTTACTGAAGAAAAAAAAAACGTTATCAAAATTACATACACAGTTAATCGGAGTTCAATTATTTATTTATTTAACACTTTTATTGAAAATACAATCTGGCGGGATTAATGCCAGGCGGCAATCTCTTCCAACGAACTAGACAAAAGTAAATGAAGCGAGTTACATGGTCGCATAAATCATTCAAATGACTATCCATCTCCACGAAATCCATAAACATATACGTGAGCACATGCCCACCCCACAAAGACGGACAATCACCCGAACATTATTTTTCATATAAAGTGAGATATCATCAATCAAAAGGAACGGAAGGTATGGTGGAGAGGAAAGGAAAAGAAAAATCAGGAATGAAACACGTTATTTTACTGACTAGAAATTAAGAGTTTTTTCAGTCGCTTCTTAAAGCATGCCAAGGACGGAACGAGTCTTATATTAGTTTGTAACTGATTCCAGAGTCTCACTGCATGGACAGTTAAGGACGACGTAAAGAAAGAGGAGCGGTGAACTGGAAAGGTCAATAGACAATATCTGTTTGAGCATAGCGCTAATCCATGATTGGAAAGACGCTGAAAATTTTCGGCGAGATAAGAGGGGGCGGCGGGACAGTTAAGGATATTATACAATAGAGACAGTATGTGAATATGGCGTCTATTTCTAACATTCAACCAGTTCAATGCCTTCTGGTATGAAGTTATATGATCGTACTTACGTAAGTTGAAAATGAATCTTGGACACACATTTTGAAGACGCTGTAATTTGTCCAGCTGTTCCTCAGTGAGTTGGATTAACCGTAGTACTCCTTTCTTCGTCAACTTTCTGTAGACTCAAGAGTCTGTTATTACAGGATTATCCTCTTGTGATGCTGAGCTCCAGCTATCTCTCCATCGTTTCGGGGTTCTCCCTGGTGGACACCGTCCATCCGGTACCCCATGCAGAGCTATGTATGGGATTCTTGTAGAATTCATTCTCTGTACATGTTGGTACCAGTATCGTGGACACTGTCGTCCCCATCTGACCACATCTTGGACCTCACAGACCTCTCGGATTGCGGTGTTCCTTATACGATCACACAAAGTCTTCCCAGCTATAGCACGTAGAGTACTCCTTTGTAGTACAATATTTGTTTTAGTGATCCCGATAAATAACTTTTTACAATTTTTTTACGAGCATCCACGTTTAAAAATAACAAAGCAAGGTCCTAAACTGTTATAAAATCTATGGTTTACATTATACCAATTGACTAATGCTAGTAAGTTGGAGGTGTTTCCCCACGTCCACACCTACACGTAAATATGCAGATCTGTTATTTCCCAATTTAAAGCCGCGGTGTGATACCGGCATTTAGCGGTTATATCTATCAAAAACATTGAGAAAGCTTGTTCGTGTACTCATCTTGCGTAGCAAAATTTATCTAGCATTTGAATTCTCGAAATGTTTTAACTCAATAAAACTTGATTCGGATTAACCGTGTTTTTCAACTATCTGGGTTCGAGTAACCCTCAATTATCACGGATAATCAGAGTTATATTGTACTTGAACGCATACAGAAGTTGCAGATCCCAATAACTGATTTGAGAAGTTGCAGATCCCAATAACTGATTTGAACTATGGTCTATTATTGGAAGCGATGAGACTTACAATCTTGTAAGATAGAAGAAAAATGCTTGACCTAACAACATTATCAACATCATCATCATCATTGCCGGGCCTCGCAGTCGAGGATCCCCTCGCCATTCCAACGTCAGTCCTGAACCGCTCTCCCACGTTGATCGTGTGATCTTCTGTGAGAGAACAGCCCGATCCTGGATGCGCACTCCCTCCCGCAAATGCCACAGACATATGGACCCTGCTGAGCCACCTGGCCATGTTGACGCATGTTCGCAGCGCGCAGATTGTTTCTCATACGTCTAGTCGCTGAGGCGCCGTCAGCCCGAGAACATACGGCTTTCCACCCCACACGGCCCCGAGACACTCGCTCCTAGTCCTCAGGCCCCCCGCACAAAGTAAGCGACTCTCGCAGACTGTACTTATAGTGTTTCCTCTGCCCACCAACTCTTCGCTTGCCCACCACTTCCCCGTACAAGACGCTAACAACATTTAAGATTGTCATCTCATATTTCAATAGTCCAGAATTACATCAACTTGTCATGTTACACATTCCTGTAGCAAAATGTCTACCCAGCAAAATATTTTTTTTTTCCATACGGAAGTGGTTGCAATTAATTAGTTGTACATCTCTTGCATAACAGGACTGCACAGATTGGGCAATCAATATGAACGTTGTACGGATTTTTGTATGACTTGAACAACTCACAGGAGTAAAGTTAAGAAGTTGTTCTTGCTGGGATGAATTTATTGGGCAATTAATAAACTTCCTGCCCGGTATCCCACGGCGGAGCTTTTCAGAGAGTATCGGGTCCTGAACATAGCCAATTTGCATCTCAAATTCCCATTCTCTGGCACTACCATCGAGAGGTAGGGAAGATGCAGACTCAGCAGACACATGACACGCATGGCAACTAATGAAATGTTCACCATCCCTAGAGTTAAAACCTCTTTTGCCCAAAGGCAATATGCTTATTAGGCTCCCATGACGTACAATGGCGTGCCGAATTTAATAAAGATAAAGGAAGGAAAACCATTTAGACAGTCGATTGGAGCATGGTTGTTATTGCGACAGGATTTTGAGAACTTGGGCTTTCAGTATGAATGACGTGTGAAAAAGATTTGTGTGGGCTCTTGAATGTGGGTTTCTTCTAGTTGTTTTGATTTTTGTTGTTTTGCATTTGCGTTTCTGTATATTATATTTTTGTGTTAATTTTTATTCTTATGATTGTGTGTGGTATATTATGGGATGAACATTATTGGTTTAATTTTTTGTTTCATTTTGGGTTCATTTTTGGTTTTACTTTTGTTTTTGTTTTTATTCTTACGATTGTGTGCGGTATATTATAGGATGAACAGGTTTCGTCTTTCTGGAGTGATGATGTGTGAAGAGTTTGATTCCGCATGATGTTTCCAGTTGTAGTTGAGTGTCACTGTTTGTCAGTTTGATGAGAACGTGCAACGGGATTTTGTTTTTGTGTAATCAAAAATCGGAAAGAAGTATCGATTTATTTTTTCATGCTAAATACCCTCAGTGAGATACGGGCAAAAGCCTAGTTTACTGGGGATACGACAAATGAAAGGCGACAAATCTAGATCCATTAAAATAATGTATGTCTTAATTAAATTACCTGTTGTTTTTTCGCAAATTATGTATATTTCTTGTCATGTGTAATAATAAATAAATAAATAAATAAATTAACATGGACTGGGACAAAGGACTGGATTTTCATGTGACTTTGACTACTTACAGGAATCAAGTTAAGAATTTGTTCTTGTCGGGATGAATTGTATAGACTTTCTTTGTTGTATTGTTCGTCTTCGACTAGATTTCCTATTATATAACACTGCTTGCATAGTAAGCCACCTTTATAAAATCCGTGTAAAAGAAAGCCTTAGATACACGTGTGGAATGGATGAGGAGACCCTTGACCGTGTTTTCTTTGAGTATCCTCTACGTACCGCACACAATCTTTAGTCGATTGTAAATAACCCCCGTCCGTTCAACATGTCTCACCTACTCGCACATAATTGTTTGTTAATTTATCGTCACATATCTGAATTTATTATCCAAAACTCCTTTGATATTCAGTACTTACAGTAGTTCTTACACATTCTCCCACTTTCCTTCAAACTGTTATTGGCACAAATCCCCCTCTTAATAGGATAGAATGCCTAATTTACTAATGATAATAACACTGCTTGCACGTCAATGTTTAATTTAATTTTTGCATGTTGTAATTTTTGTTAAAAAATACGTTTGATCGTTGAAATAAAATATACCATAAAATCTCGAACAGAAAGTCTTGTTTGTGCTCCCCTGATCCCTGATGATGAGGTGAAAGCCTTGAAACCGGTAGGGTTATACCGTTACAAAAAGTGGAATAAACAGTGTTTGATAAAACAAATAACAAAGTTATTTAAATTTTTATGCTGTAGAGATGTGTGCATGAAGAATAATACATAGTGACAATGTATGACAGAATACGGAATGAAGTGATCAGGGATGAATGTGAACTGAAGGGTGATGTGTTAAGTAAGATGAATAATTGAGGTGGTTTGGACATGTGGAACGAATGGATGAAGAAAGACTAACAAAATAAATGTATATTGCGAATGTGCGGTAGAGGTAGAGTAAGTATTGTTGGATCAAGTGATTGATATTTAAAAAAAAAAAGGAAAATTTAAAAGTCAGTAATCGTAGAGGTTGTATGAGAAGGTGTATGGATGTGAAAAAGGCTAAAGATGTGTGTCAAGTTAGAAAAGCATGGTGCTCTGTCCTATCTTTCTACCCTAACAGAAAAATGGAATGATGGTATGTATGTGTTAAAAAAAATTGTAGCAATTTAAATTGATTTTTGTAGCAAAATGAATCCCCCCCCACCCTATAAAGTGAGTCTACCAATGTGAGAAGAGAAACAACACCCCTTCGCAACAATTATCATGGATTCTTAGCAAAGAAATCAACAAATACGTAGAAAGAAACTCTGTCAGCCTCGAAGTCAACATTGCATAATGGTACGTGGAATTTATATTTTACAACAAAAAAATATCAGGAACCGCTGGTTAAAAAACTCTGTTAATGACCACTAAAAATAAAAAACCAACTAATAATTACTGGTTTGACCCAATGAAGCAAAACAAGCTTGGAAAAACTTTGCAGTTAAAAATGATACACTAATAAAAACTAAATTGACATCATCAAATAGCAATTTAAGAGTTATTTTTGCATCTTACATCAGAATTTGGTCATATATAACAGTGCTGCACAACCTTTTGGTAGAGGTGAGCTATTTTTTTTTTTTTTTTGGTGGGGTAATATCGCGATTTACCAGTGTACAAGAAAAAATACAAAATAATAATCAAACAATAATTTAATAGATAAATAAATAATAATAAATATATAGGTTTATCTATAGGAACATAGTACAGTACCCGACGGTAAGTAATACACATCGGGCTTAAGAAAGGTATGAATAAAATTAAACCGACCAATATTCCGACTATGCCTTTCACGTGGCTACATATTCTGCTCCACTCTTCAGAGTCTATCAAAGAAACTTTTTCTATTACTAATTGATCCACTGTATTCAATGTAAACTGTACATTTCTAGAACCAACATACCCTTCGATCATGGTGACACTATTTTTTTGACACGGTGACACACTAATACTAGAAACTGACCAATCAGCACACAGGAGTTGACTAAAACAATAACGCTCTGTGTACCTACGCTATAGTACAATACAAACACATATTCTTTCCTTACGCCGCGTGGGCTCTACCAACCTTATAAACAAAATTCTCATTCAAAACACAGCGAAAACTCATCTAGAATATTAGGTGTACCGGAAAAGAATGTCGTTTTTTTTTGTTATCGCTTTTGAGTGGTCAGTTGTGCTTCGGCAGTCGAACTTTTACAACGTGTTCTGTGTTGTTTCTCTGACTACGTATACCTGGAGTGTACTAGGACTTTTAAACAAAAAAATTTACAACCCTATATACAATGGAGAGCTTTGTACCGAATGAGCAATTTATTCGAAATATTATGCTTTACCATTTCATGAAGAAAGAAAGTGCAACACGCGCTACAAAAAATATTTGTGATTTACTGGGAGATATTTTGAATGTTCGTAAATGCCAGAGGTGGTTTAAACAATTTAAATCCAGCAATTTTGATCTAAAAATTAACCCTGGAAGTGGTCGACCTGTTCAAGTGGATAGCGATGTTTTAACTGAGCTGATTCAGCAAAATCCAACTTCAACGATTCAAGAACTCGCGGAGAAACTCGGATGTTCATGGTCAAGCGTGCAAGAGCATATAAAAAAAATCGGCAAGACATGGAAACAAAGAAAATGGATACCTCATGAATTAAGTGAAGATAATCTAGGTGAGCGTCTAAACGCGTGCAACTCCATTTCTACAACATCTTGTAACTGGTTGGACAACTGTACCCATGTCACCCACCATATTCACCGGATCTTGCTCCATCGGATCACCATTTGTTCTGGTCAATGCAACACTTTTTAAACGGAAAAGAATACAAAAATTATGAGGATGTCACAAAAGGCATATCTGAGTATTTTGCATCGAAACCAGCTGAATTTTACGAACGTGGTATTAAAAAATTGACTGAGAGGTGGGAGGAGGTTATATCAAACGATGGCAATTATATTTTGAACTAAGTTTTAATAAATAAATACATTAAATGCACCAAATTGTTTTATTAAAAAAACGACATTCTTTTCCGGTACACCTAATATTACAAAAGATAAATGGTTCAAAAAAGACTAGGATTTTGATAACTGATATCTAACAAAGAATTTAAAAAATTGACAAGATAAACACTAATTACTAGTGATACATATATGATGACCTACGTGACCCAGTTGGTAAGATACCGTCTGCCTTAACTTCCTATAGTTACAGAATTAAATGACTTACCAGTGTTACTGTTGAGAAGTTGAAGAATAAGGGGTCGCCGTGTTACGATGCCGGAACCACGAGGCAAGAAATCTCTGAAACAAAAAGTTATAAATGAAAAATCATTTTTTTTGGTCAACAGACTCGTCATTCTTTCGGCAACTCTCCTTGTTCGTTAGGCTAGGGATAGTGATAGTATGGGCACGAGGCTAGAAGATCCGAACAGTATGTTGGCTGATCATTACTTGGCCTGAAAGTTGATGGGAGAAGACTTAGATCTCGTCCAAAGAAAATGGACGTAGGATGTGCAACACGGTAATAAAAAATTTTCTCCTCTATCGTGTATTCAATGCCGAGTGTTGTGATCTTCTGTTACGTCTCGAACTCAGCGCACCGCCTGTCTCCATCCCTCCCGATTCTGAACCATGTTGAATGCAACGTTTAAAAAGGATCCTGTTAACCCATTATTTGATCCGTCTATCTAATAGTTTCCCAAACTTTTTCGCCCCGTAGACCTCTTGCCGATTTTTTTGTTTTCCGTAAACCCCCTGCCTGCCTAATATTGAATTTTCCTAAACCTATTAACTTCAAATGTATTTTTGACGGCTTACACAGTGCTGTTCACCTTGATAAAGTTTTTTGTAGAGTGGACAATTGGCAAAAAGAAACACATGTACAATTTTATTCATACCTTTATTGAAAAGACACAAAATGCAAGTAAATATTTGGCTTTGGAACGAAACAAATCAAAACCTAGTAAAATTCTTCCATAAAATGAATACACAAATAATACTGTTAATGAGATGGATGGACCTGATGCTCTGATAGCAATGGTTCAATATTTGGCTTCAAATTAGTGAGGTATTGTCTTCAATCTCCATGTTCAATGATTTGCATTCGATTTCTTTATATAAGTATTTTCTATTTCTAATATAAGTATTATGCACACACAATCTGTATTAGGTGTAATAAAACATTTACGGAACGCCTAAATATTGATGATAATCCGCCTAAATGGGATCCGCTCACGTGGACCCGCATTTACATCTCGTGCACCTCCATTTTCTTTTCTCGCTGACATAGACCCCTTGCAAGTGGAAATCGACCCTTGGGTTCACAAAAAAGTTCAGTATATATTTTGAACATTGAATAAATACATTGTAATTATACTTAAGAAAATGTAGCATGGTTCGTGTGACAGTTCACAAATTTGCCCCAATACAACCTTCAGTAATTTTAATTATTTTATCAACATTAATATAAGCCTCGATTCTAATAAATAGCAAGTTATTTAGGTAAATACATTACATAAAACTAACAATAATGACAAATTAATACATCTTGTTGCAAATTAGCAAAAATGTGGCAGTTTGTTAAAATCAAATAATATTTGGTGACATTTGTCAAAAGTCATTACGTTAGTCTGCATTGGCTAAGGATGGGGTATTCGATAATTGGATTTTCGATTTTTTTATACCTAAAATTAAATGTTCGTAATTAGTATTAATTCATAGTGGATCTTGGCCTATTTAGAGATAGATATTAATCATACAATACATTAGAAAGTCAGTATAATGAAAATTAGGAATTAAAACTTTGATAGATGTTTCTCTATCGTACCTACCTTGGAAAATTCAAAACTATTTTTTTACTATATTTAAAAAGTTACTAAAAATTGAAAAAAAAGGGTAAAAAAAATTAATTTTTTTTTAGGCAGCCGCCATTTTTTTCTCTGGTACCAACTATAACGACATTATTTCTTATCAAGAAACTGTGTATGAACTGTGTATAGATCTAAAAAAGGGTTCCAATCATGTCGACCAGCTAACCCCCTTTTATAATGGATCTTGGCCTATTTAAAGATAGATATTAATCATACAATACATTAGAAAGTCAGTATAATGAATATTAGGAATTAAAACGTCAGTTTAGAGAAAAACAATTTTTCGATTTATAAAAATACTATTCAATTTGTAAAAAAATACGATTTTACCCCATCCCTTTGAGACATGATATTTCAAATATCACAGGGACCATCCTACATTTTCTCAAGTATAGTGGGACAAGTGACCTTGTTGTTCACCGCACATTTTCTCAAATCTTGAAATCAAACTAGAAACAGCCACCCTCACTTCATATTGTTCATTTTTTTTTGCACTATACTTGGTTTTTACAATGTTAATCTGATTTCAGTGAAAATATATACTAGAATGTTCGCAGCGCCCTTGTAAGTCAGCTCGCAACACCCTGATTATTGTCATACATAATTTCAAAAACTGTTATTGATATCTATGGCCTTATTGTGAATAAAATATCAATATTACTGTAGGCCAATGTCATATTATTATATAGTAGTTGATAACTTGTTTAATTGTTTGTAGAAAAGAAATGTTTACAATATAAACAGTGCACTCCATCACACAATTTCCCTATTAATGTTTACAATGTAAACAGCGCACTCCAAGACACAATTTTCCTAAAAATGTTTACAATGTGAACAACTCACTCCATCACACAATTTCCCTATTAATGTTTACAATGTAAACAGCGCACTACAAGACACAATTTCCCTATTAATGTTTACAATGTGAACAACGCACTCCATCTCACAATTTTCCTATTAATGTTGACAATGTAAACAGCACACTCCAAGACACAATTTTCCTAAAAATGTTTACAATGTGAACAACTCACTCCATCACACAATTTCCCTATTAATGTTTACAATGTAAACAACGCACTCCATCACACAGTTTCCATATTGATGTTTACAATGTGAACAACGCACTCCATCACACAATTTCCCTATTAATGTTGACAATGTAAACAGCACACTCCAAGACACAATTTCCCAATTAATGTTTACAATGTAAACAGCGCACTCCAAGACACAATTTCCCTATTAATGTTTACAATGTAAACAGCGCACTCCATCACACAATTTCCCTATTAATGTTGACAATGTAAACAGCACACTCCAAGACACAATTTCCCAATTAATGTTTACAATGTAAACAGCGCACTCCAAGACACAATTTCCCTATTAATGTTTACAATGTAAACAGCGCACTCCATCACACAATTTCCCTATTAATGTTGACAATGTAAACAGCACACTCCAAGACACAATTTCCCTATTAATGTTTACAATGTAAACAACGCACTCCATCACACAATTTCTCTATTAATGTTGACAATGTAAACAGCACACTCCAAGACACAATTTCCCTATTAATGTTTACAATGTAAACAACGCACTCCATCACACAATTTCCCAATTAATGTTTACAATGTAAACAGCGCACTCCAAGACACAATTTCCCTATTAATGTTTACAATGTAAACAACACACTCCATCACACAATTTCCCAATTAATGTTTACAATGTAAAGAGCACTCCAAGACACAATTTCCCAATTAATGTTTACAATGTAAACAGTGCACTCCATCACACAATTTCCCTATTAATGAATACACAGATGCTAGATTACCAAAATATGTGATCATAACACATATCACACATATCCCTTCTCACCTAGATCACAAACCTTCTCACACGGTTCTTTCAATTTCTCTGACTTAAGGGGGTATATTACTCTAGAAATTTGAAAAAAATCTTTTTTTTTTGCATATTCTCAAAGTTTAGACCTTTAAGAATATGTTATAAATGTTATGCAGATTGGAAAAAACTTTGGCAACAGTGTATTTTACCCTATGGGGACTACTTTAACCTTTCCTTCCCTGTTTTGGGTATCTTCTACACGTTGCTTCTAATAACCATCAATATCTCTATAAATATAATAAATATAAGGTTAAGATTTTAGGTATTCCTCCATAATATATTTACGCATTGATTTAAAAAATAATATTAATAATAATCAGAATTTATCGACTACATCGAGGTGTTTTGTAAAGATCGAAAACAAATTCGCATTTAAACGCTGCGAGTGCCTCGTCTTGACGATAGGTGAATAGTATGCGGGAAGCGCGACACTATATTCGCATCTCACTCTTGCATACTAGACTGAATTGCGAGAACCTGAATTGTCTCAACGTCGCAAGCAAAGGCGTAAGCGCTGGGGTATGCGACAGACGTTCCGCGCCACTAGTAGCCTCTAGGCTTGCAAATAGGTTAGACGTACGCCCGTTCCGTGAGCGTTTTTTAATGTTTTCAGATGGTTTTTTAATGTTTTCAGCAAATAAATCTCAATTATTATAATTTTTAACTTCAATTATAATTAATTAAGGGGATTATCTATGAATGTTCTTATTTTTCCGATTTAAAATCGCAAATTTTTGATCGCGTACTCACTACCCAACACCGGATCACGCGTATTATTTTTATCACCGTAAGGGAAGGGTTAAAGGGGGCAATATTAACATTAATTAATGATTCAATAAATACTCTTCTTTTTTATCAAACCTCGTAGATATTTTATAATTAAAACAGTAATTCAAACAATTACTTTGTATTTGTTATTAGATTAATTCAAACAATTATTACTGTTTTATTATATCTTTATGTTAGTTTAAGATAAATTTTATCTAATTTTATGAATAATTTTAAGTATTTGACTTTACTTATCTTATTTGCTATTGTGTTTATGTCATATAAAAGACACTGTTGTGTCACGAATTCAATAAATAAACACAAAATTTTTTTATGGATAGAAAGATAGGCAATCTCTTGTGATTAAGTATGAGATTATTAGCCGTCCAACTAATGGAATACGTCTGTATGTGTATTGGTTTATACCAAGAGTTACCAAACTTTTTTCGGCCGCCGACCCCTTTACCAAAAACTTTTAAAACCGTCGACCCCCTACTTTACTTACTCAAATTAATAAGTTTGTACAGTACTCGATATTAAATATTCCACAAGATATCAAACTTTTCATTTTAATTACTCGTAATTAAGGATTGAAAAAGATAAAAGGACTACGGATCATGCATTGCATTATCTTGTACTCAATATTAAATATTTCACTATATTTAAGAAATTGTAGCACGGTTCTTCCTGTGACAGTTCACAAATTTGCCCCAATACAACCTTGTAACGACGTTCAGTAATTTTAATTACTTTATCAACTTTAATATGAGCCTCGATTCTAATAAATAGCAAGTTATTTAGGTAAATACATTACATAAAACTAACAATAATGACAAATTAATACATCTTGTTACAAGTTAGCTAAAATGTGGCAGTTTGTTAAAATCAAATATTTGGTGATGTTTGTCAAAAGTCACTACGTTAGTCTGCATTGGCTAGGGATGGGGTATTCGATAATTGGATTTTCGATTTTTTACGCCTAAAATTAAATGTTCGTAATTAGTATTAATTCATAGTGGATCTTGGCCTATTTAAAGATATATACAAATCATACAATACATTAGAAAGTCAGTATAATGAAAATTAGGAATTAAAACGTCAGTTTAGAGAAAAACAATTTTTTGATTTATAAAAAAACTATTCGATTTGTAAAAAAAACTAATTTACCCCATCCCTTTGACACATGACGTTTAAAACGTCACAGGAACCATCCTACATTTTCCCAAGTATAGATATCAAACTTTTCATTTTAATCACTTGAAATTAAGGATTGAAAAGGATAAAAGGACTACGAATTATGCATTGCATTATCTTGTGCAGCATTTAATATTGAAATCTGCGCTGACGAAAATTAAAGCAAAACTTTTAATGACACATTTTACCTTTTCGTTCACAAGTTTGGTATGTAATGTGTTTTTATCAAAAAAGTGTTATTTTTAATTATTTTACTTCTTAATTAGACACCCTATTGGAATCATAGATATTTTGAAGTAACAAACAAATAGCAGTAGTAAGGGGGTCTATTTTTGCTGTCGTCGACCCCCAAATTTTTTTATTGAAACTATCGACCCCTAGTTAAATCAAATCGACCCCAAGGGATCAATATCGACCGCTTTGGGAACTCTTGGTTTATAGTGTGCAAACTGTTGCATTTCAACAAGCACACAGCCTTGACTGATCGAGCCTAAAGTTCTGTTGGTTTGAAAAATAAAGTTCCAAGAATCTGCTGAAACTTTTTCTGTTTCTTACATAGCACTATATTTTAGTTGGTATTAAGAAAACAAATACAGATGAATAAAGGTAAAGAATCGACCCTGGGGCGCCCCTTTGATTAATGTTAATGCTTAACCGTTAAAGACTACAGACGTCAACAATAATGGAAAGACAAATCATAGTTTATAACTACATAACGATGCAGAAAAATCATTATTTTGTGGATAAAGAGAACCAATTCACTAGGCAAGGTCTGTGATAAAGTGGCCTCGTTCCTTAATCACAAATTTCACATGTGTCCTAAATACTAAACACTCAGTTGAAACATTCACACACTGCAATCCCATTCTTACACACATATACCAGGACTGTAAATATGAAACCGGAATTTGCTCATAGATGACTCTAGTTTTCAATGTAGTGACTGTTAAACCGCGTCATTGGTGCCTTTTTCTTGTGTTTACATTTGTCAAAGACTTTTAACTCGCAACAATACAAGTTTAATACAACTACATATGTTTTCATAGAGTTGAACATGTCTGTTTTTGTGCCTGAAAACTACGATTTGCGGACAGCATTGATTTTCTGTTACCATTTGAAGAAAACTGCTGCATAATCGCATCGAATGCTTGTCGAAGTTAACAGTGAGCTTGCTCTTGGTAAATCACAGTGCTTTGAGTGGTTTAAAAAATTCAAAAGTGGCGATTTTGACGTGAGAAACGAAGAATGTAGAAAACCACCGAGAAAGTTTGAAGACGCCGAATGGCAAGCATTGTTGGATGAGGATGACGCTCAAACGCAACAACAACTTGCGGATCAATTAAATGTGACATGAGAAGCCGTCTTCACACGTTTGAAAGCCATGGGAAAGATCCAGAAGGTGGGAAAATGGGTTCCACATGAACTGAATGAAAGACAGCAGGAAAACCGAAAAACCACTTGCAAAATGCTGCTCGCCAGGTACAAAAGAAAATCATTTCTCCATCGAATTGTGACTGGTGATTACTTTTTATTTGCATCGATGGGACACGCACTTGCTGAGCAGGGCTTCACTTCTTACGAAAATGTATAAAAATTGCTCGATGATTGGTTTGCCTCAAAAGAGCAACAGTTTTTGAGGGGTGGCATCCACAAATTGCCAGAGAGATGGGGAAAATGTGTAGCTAGCGATGGACAATACTTTGAATAAAATATTTTTTACCATTTTCATACAACAAATGTGTATTTTCTATAAAAAAAATCGGTTTCATATTTACAGACCTGATAAGTATTCTTCTCAATGCACGCATTTCTACAGCATTTATTTGGCTCTGTCTTTTTCCACATCCACATTTCTCTTCCATAAATTAAAATTGACACCAGAATAGTATAGTGGACTATCATCTTAACAGATTTTGATATTGTCCATTTCAAATATATATGTTTTAGTGCCCCATTTACTTTGTTTCCTATTGCTACATTGACGTTCGATACCCCTCTTAACTTTTCCATTTTCTCATTCAAAATCGAATTGACAACCTTCATAGCCTAGTTGGTTAAAAACTTGTCTTCCGACTGGGGGTCGCAGGTTTGATTCCCATTGGGACCCAGATTTTTTAAACAAAGAATCTGGTATCCTTGAGGCCTTGTTAAAACCTTTCTGGTTGAATGACAGAGATTGTCACATGGAGATAAACCCGTCAGGTTGTACTGTATACAATAAGTTTAATACATTGTAAATTTAAAAGGAAATAAGATACTACTCTAGATTTGGACACGTTGCCTTTGGTGAACTTACTGATTGGAAAGTACGGCTTCTAATTGACTGTTTAATTGGACTTGAACGGTTTTTGGTTATTTTAACATACAAGAAACGCAAAAATAAATAAGTATAAATGTATAGTTTTTCCAATGAAATACTAACTTTCTTTTAATATATCATATATGTTATATTTCTCTTTTTTAAATTCTATTTCTGAGGAATTAGTTTCGTGTCTTTTTAGGGAAATTAGAACAGACGTAACACTTGCTCACACTTCTTTTGCCGTTTGTTCGTTTCGTAGGGTTCTATCTCCGGTCAGTGACTGTGACAGAGAACTATGTAATAGTTCTCCTGGGACATTTACAGCTGTGAAATTATACGTCATATTTGAGGCTATCACCAAAATATAGCAAAATTATTATTGTTTTTAATTTCTATCCAGTTAACCAAATAAAAATGACTGGTTTTCAGTTATGTAGCCCTATTGGTAAGACTATTATGGTTGTTGCCACATTGGCACGTTTTTTACTTTTTTTTTAAAGAATAGATATGACCGAAATATGTGTCCTTATACCCCCGAAAAAATGTCTGTAATAATAATAAAGTAAAACTTATGAATAATGAATCGAAGTAAGAGTCATTTGATTCTAGGTGTTATCGCCTATGAATGACAAAGATATTGTCTATAGAATAAAACTCAGACAGATTAGAATCCAAGAATTTTGTGTTGCTTCTCCTGCTTTTAAATTTTTTCTAAATAGTTATCGAGGTCTTTGAAAAAGTGGAAATAGATCAGGTGAGTAAGGCGGATGAGGTAATGTTTCTTTTATTTAAGATCAATTGATTGTTGGTTGGTAAGACACTTGTCTGACAATACGGAGGTTGCGGGTTCGATCCCCGCTGGAATCCAGATTTTTTTAAATGGAATTTCAGTCTGGTTTTCACTCAGGGCCCATTTTAACATCTTTCTGGTTGGTTGGAAGAGATTGCCATATGGCAATCAACTCGCCAGGTGAAATAAAAAAAATAAAAATGTGGAGGAGACGAAAGTTGCGTGCTTGGATAGAAAATGTTGGGAATGTGTTCTCTCTGCCTACGTCGCAAGTGATATTACGTGATGATACGTACATTTTTTTTTATAATAGGCTATCCAACCAAACTAGGATGATTTGTGCCACTAAATTCAAGTCATTATGTAATTTTATAAATCAATATAATAAAACTATTTTTTTTAAATGGCAATTCTAGATAATTTAAAGTTTCAACTGATTAAGCTTCAAAAAATGTAACAATCGATCTATAAGTGGAAAAGTTCCACGAAGAAAGAAGAAACACAACATTCATTGGACGCGGTCAAGATATCTTAAATCAAATCTGTCTCATAAAGAACAACCGAAAAATACATGGTCTATAGCTTCATCATCCAGACCACACTCGTAGCCAAAATTCTTCAAAATACTCATTATGTAAAGGTGACTAGCCCCCACGCAGTTACCCGTCCGCAAACGACACATGACTGACACTTCAATCTTGTTCATTAATTTTATATCAAACCAAATACAGTACCCGGCGGTAAATAATACACATCGGGCTTAACAAAGAGACTGTCAGCCATAATCGGCTTTGTAGAGCGTCGTCTGTCATTCATACACGTATTCCATCGCGATTTGTCAGTCGTTTAGCTCTTTCTAGATGTCGGACTGTTAGCGCATCGTGCGACAGAGAAGACGCTCTACAAAGCCGATTATGGCCGACAGTCTCTTTCTTAAGCCCGATGTATATTACTTACCGCCGGGTACTGTATATATATCCTCTGTTCCTATCCTATCAAGGACATAACAGCATGATTGCATCTATTGTTTTCCTATGTTCATTTTTCAAACTATGATCATTTGATATCTTTGAATTTGAATATATCTTTTTTTCGTATAGAAACTAAAGTGTTGGATTTCCGTATACCCCTTTCTTAACAATTTACTGTCAACGAAAAATCAATTTCTGAAGAAAATCCATAAAATAAACCTTTTTTTTTTCTCCACCTCTATGGTTGTTAGCCTTTGTTTCTATTTAGAAACGTCAAGTACACGATTGACTCATCAATCGTGAAACGGAATAAAAAAGTTACCCAACGAATAATTACTTTTCAGAACGAGATTACTCGCGCATAAACAGCCCGGATATTGTTCATAAAAAAATTAATAATTTTTATCAAAATATCGACGTATTTACGATACAAAAAAGAAATGGGCGAAATTATATACCATAAACAATGTAACTATCGCTGTCAAAGTCATCTGTCATGCGTATATTTCATTACCATCTTTCAACATAATCAATCATAGCAATCAGGAAAACAGCAATAGAGGGCTTTATTTTTTTTTTCTTCTAAATATGATTGGCATTATCTATTAGTAAATATCAAATACAAACCTTCCGACGAAATTTTCCAAAACGGAGCTCTTTCCTGCAGACTGGCCGCCCACTACGGCGATTTGTGGTAAATCCAATTGCATATGTACGCCCATTTGCGTGAAAGCATCCTGCAACTTATTCACAATAGGAATAAGTTGCTCCATGCCCGTATTCCCGGCCATTTTGCGCCGGTTTTAGAAGAAACCTTTCACAGAGAAATCAACCCGATATCCACTTGGACGTTTACCGATTTTCAATATGGTGGTACTAGACTAACGCGCGTGCGCCTGCTCTGAACAGGAACTACGCTTGTCAAACTTTTTAAAACCATTGCTTAGACTAAACCGAGGCAAAGTCAGACTACGCCAATAATAAACGTCGTTTCGTCTCTTTATCGAACTCTAATAATAAAATTCAAAAATCTAACTCATAAACATATGTTTTCATCTTTCAGCTATTTTACCAAGGAAAGTGTGATTGGATCAAGCGAATGTTACTTTGAAATAAGGAAAAGTGAGAAATAAGATAAATCGTAGTAGTTGTATAAGAAGGTCTATGGATGTGTAAGAAGTGAAATATGTGTGTCGGCATGGAAAAGTCTGGTGCTTTGTCGTTTCTACCTAACCCAACAGAGAAATAACATGATGGTATATATTTATAAATGTATTTTCAGCAATTCTGTGTGATTTTTTTAAATAGCGATTTTTTAACGTTATATTCTATAACGAGATCATCGTCCGTGCGCTTTCTAAAATTGTGATATATGTACCTAGGCTAGACTTTATGAATAAAATGTTCTATCAAAAACCTATTGTAACTTATTTATCAACGTTTACTTATGTAAAGGCCGCCGTTTATTGACATTTTAAAAAGATCCCGGCCCTACGTTATCATCAAAATATACAATATATCATAATTTATCAAATAAGTAGAGAGAAAGACATCTCTCAATTTTCAATGGTAAGATTGTAATCAAACTCGTTTAAAATTTTAAATACTGTATCGGACATGTGCTGTCACCCTTGTGCGTGTGTGTGGACCAATTGATATTGCTTGTATGGTGGATTAATATTTGTAGTAGATCTGTACGTAAATTCATTTGTATATGTAAACCTTTATATTATACAACACTTGTAAATTGAAATGTAAACTATTTGGAATCTATATGTGAAAATGATTATGTATATGTTTGAGATATTTTGTGTATAATCATTGTATATGTTCTTGTATTTGTAAATGATGTTTGTATGAAAAATGTTAATCAGCTTGACCCCGATCGTGTTCGCGACCGCAAGGAAAATAAAGGACTTGCGGCGGGCTGTCGGGTTTAGATCTCGGGCCGGTCAGCCTAAGCAGCACTCAGAATCCCGAAAGTTGTTGTATTTCGCGGGTAATGGGCGCTTGTGATGGCCGACTGGACATTAATATAGAGGGTCCCCTGTTGGCAAAATTATATTCTCAGTACTACCGACTATACTGTGTTTTACTTTGAGACCCACTACTTCGACCTGCCTGAGAGGAATCTCTCCACCCCGCTACCTTCTTCTTCTGGATCTTCGCTTCGGAATTCGCTATCTCGATTCTCTGAGTGCGGCGCAGCAGCCAACGTGCCTACGATACAGTCTATTTGTATCCTGTGCGGTACAAATACTGAGAGCATAAACATAAATGGGTTCTTTTTTATTTGTTCACCATAAGGAATTGATCCCGAACCAATTTATGAATGTGAACAGAATTAATACCAGCATTTATTTTATAAATTTTTTAAAGATAAATATGTACGATATTTTACTCTTAACGTTTACAATATTCCAACCATATTAACTTAAATCAGTTGTAATGAGAATAATAAAATGACTTGATTGAATAAATTAATGAAAAAGTTCTTGAAATAATGAACCGTTTTCGAATACTGAGAAAGGCACTGCTTAGTACAATATAATAAAAGAGAAAATGTAAAAAATAACACGAAAAGTGTCAGAAGATATATGATATGTATGTAAATAAAAATAAAACGTATATTTCGATTAACATATTTTGCTCACATCGTATCTGCCTACCCTGTCAGAAAAAAAATCTTGAATGTTTGTATTTCTCTACCTTCCTTTAAATTATTTTACATCGCTTCAATCATTTTCCTACTTCTATCCAAACACGATAAGTATTATTTTACCTATACCCAAACCTTAAGAGGTGCATGGCCGCGCGGTAAAGCATTAGACTTTCGGGGGTATAAGGATGTCCATGACTTTGGTCATATCTATTCTTTTGAAAAGAGGATATGCTCCGATCGTCTCGTTTCGATATGCCATCGGATCCAGTACAGTGGTGTGGCCGGTGAGTTTGTTGATGTGCAATGGCTCACTCGCTTAAAAAAACAAACTCCACGGCACAGCTTCGCTTTTCACTTGAATTGACGTTGGAATGGCGAGAGGATCCTCGACGACGAGGCCAAGCAATGTAAACCGAAACCTTCAGAGGCTCACTAAAGGTCGATAAAAAACATTTTATTAAGTAATTTTACTTTGACAATACCAAACTGTGAGTCGAATTGAAAGTAATAATCATATTTTTACAATCAAGAAAATTACAATAGACATCTATATAAATATTGTACATATCCTAATAATAAAAAAAACACAACACAAATTAAATTTGTGTAGGTCAATTTCTGTGCTCCCCGAAACATAGTTGTAGAAACGCTGTATAGGAGTGTCAACTAATTGCGCTCTCCTTGTCTCGCTCTACTATCGCAATATGCGAGACAAGGATCAATATTTTTAATCAAAACCATCCGAAAACGTCAAAACAAAATCGTTACTGTGTTGAATTTTTGTCTACATATATAAAATTATGCTCCTTTTTACAATTAAAAAAAATTTCGTTATTGTTACAAGATTGAATATAATATTTTACGTCATCCACACGCGTTATGTATGTTAAGAAAATGAAAATATTGGTATTCAAAGGAAAAATCAATAAATCCAGCCTTGCGCATTTGAAATATAGGGCACTAAATTAAAATTTTCAACTTAAAGAACAAACGGCTATCCGTGGACCAAGACATTTTATTGATTAATGGTTTGATTTTCTTTAAATATTTTGATTAATTAAAAAAAGCGAACTGATACTATAAATAAATATCAAAATTTAAAAAAATTATAAGTTTGTTAAACCAGTTTGTTTAATTTTCTTACTGAAATTGAATTGCGCGTTTTACTTTACATTATTTTCAGCCACTTTCTACAATATTTTCTACGAAATCAATGTTTAAACATAATGTATTGTAAAATTATATCATACAAACACATATAAAATGGTTGGATGTTTTCTCAATCATCTTAAAACAGGTAAAATATGGGTTGGGTCTTTTTTTGCATTGATTCGTTCATTTGGCTGACGTCTTAGGCTCGATTTCCATTTGGCCAATGTCATACTGCGAAGCGTGTTACACTATCGTATACAGTACAACCTTGCGGCTTTATTGCCATATAAAAATCTCTTCCAGCCAACCAATATATCAAATAGGCCTTATGTGAAAATTGTACTAAATGCTTTTAATAAAAAAATTGGGTACCAATAGAAATCGAACCCACAACCCCAGGGATCGGAAGATAAGCTTCTTATCAATTAAGCCACGAAAGTTGTCATAAGGTGCTTCGTTGAGCCTAATATGTCTGTGGTACTGTCATGTGTCTACTGCCAGCGCATGCTAATCTTATCTATACTCTCATTCACCCCCAATATATTATGCAACCAATGTACCACTTATCTAAGAACCTATAAATATTAGCATTATCTGTAACACGATATAAACACCACAACCGATGTTATCTTATCGATGTTCTTATCCACATTCAAATAAATATTATAAGTTATGTAAACCCTTGTCAAACTTATCGATGCTAACCATGTACTAGATCCTATAAATAGCGTTATTACATTAGTGTCAACCTATTCAATGTATTATGTTTAAGTTTATCATCTCGTCGGCTGCTATCTCCCCCAAATTCAATAAAGATTTAGTATCACTAAGTGGGAGAAGCTGCCGAGAGATAAATCACTGATATCGATTTGACAGGATAACATACCCGACGCATTCCTCTCTAATCTATCAAGAGTCGTGCGTATGGTTATCTTTGCTTTAAATAGGACGCCATATTTGAGGCAGACATCACTATTCTTAAAGCCACTACTATGTAAAGATCATAGCTATTACTATTTATGTAATACTGTTAATATTATACTCAAATGTAATTCAGCCTTTATAAAAATAAAACTACACAGTTGAAATTCTAAAAGTGTTTTCGTTGCAAAAGGCCATAACAGTACGACAGGGTTGACACTGTATCCAGTCAGATTGTTAAGTTGCCTGCCACCAATTATTTTAACCATTGGTAGATCGTCGTGAAGTTTGTGCAAATCATGCAAATTTATAACTGCCTACTAAGTGGAAATCTTGCCAAAATTATACGTACGTCAGTCTTCCAGCCCGGTAGATGAGGGCTGGTAAACATTTATATAAAAAGTTTTCGTTTAAGATTTGTTTAAACACATTTCTAGTTGGTAGGAATAAAATACCACACGACACTAAATCCATCAGGTTGTACTGTATGTGTATATAACGAAAGTGTAATACAATACAATACAGATCTTTACAGAGAAATTATTGTATTCTCCGAGGACGAATAGTTTAGCATAAGCTTCGTTAGGTCTTCGAATACAGCGCTAGGAAGTGAATTGCTCGATTAATGGGGGCAAATACAATGTTGTCTTCCTGCCACACTCTTCAATATGTCTAACGCTAGTTCAGATATGTTGAGTGGATGAAAGAAAACCAGGGAAACATAACAATTTCTAATTTTTCCTTTAATTACAACTGACCCTTTAACTACATTCCCACTTACCATGAATTTATCTAGCATGCTACGGGACAACAGGGGATGCATTTTTTTCTGACGGTGTATTAAGTCAAATTATTAAGTTGCTAGCCTGCATATTTTTTTCCAATAATTGATAGTTGTGGAATTAATGTACGCAAGCATGAGGGACTACCGTGGCCAATTAATAATTAATGAACCATTTATATAACGCCATTTAGAGAGTAAACCCTCCTCACGGGCGTTCTAAATTTGAATTATAGTTTAAATCTTAGAGGGATTTAGGCAACATTCCAATTCTAGCTTGACAATCTCCTTAGGTTTTATGATATTCGAGTGGTGGGTTGGTGGGACAAGATGACGTTTTTATAAAAATTTTGAAGATCCTTTTTTATCGTTTTGGTTGGTTATTTTTGATTTGGCATGGTCACCGTCTGTCTCCACTGTAAGATCTTATTGTTGGAGCAGAAAATAATTATTTGGTGCGATGGGCGAGGATTTTTGAAGTTCTAGAAATAGGAAGGTTGTTTTTTTCCACCGAGAGGGTTCGTCGCCATTCCATACTAAGAAGTAAACTATCTGCAATGGAGAGAAAAGTGCGAACCTGGCAATAAGGATTATATATCCGTACCATGTTTTTTTATGAAAAATAACGAAGCATTCTGTTATTTTTTATTAAGTTAAATCCTGTAACAAAGAAGAAATTCATGGTATGATGACCTCCGTAGCTTAGTTATAGAATGCTTGTATTTCTAATCTGGAGTTGATTCCTGACTGTACACAAAAATTACCAGTACTAAGGGAGCCTGGGATTTTTAAGTCCGATTTGATGTTCTTGTCAGAATAAATTAATGAAATTCTACAGGTTTGTTATTGTGTTGGATTCGTCTAGTACTAGCTCTTTTCTTCTTGAATAATGTCCGTGAACTCCTATATATGAAGGAGTATACGCCAGTGTCGAGTGACGTAGTCTTTTATATAACAATGCTTATATACATGCCTATATTAAATTTCATTTGTTTTCTATTTTTTTTTTTATCAAAAAGGATATTTGATCATTGAAATAAAATTTTAAAAAAATATTTAAATCCCAACATGGCCAGAGCTCAAATATGTGCTTTCAAGCGTTAGAGACAAGTGACATGGGAAATTATTGTACGAGTATGATAGGAAGAACAAAACTTCATAACTGTTTTGCTCTGAACATCCTTGGAGTTTCTTTGACCTGATACTTACATAAGATGCCTAACAGAAAATATTTTGTACCAAACATGGAACACAAATTTATCACTCAGTTGGCGAATATGTCAGCCCAGTGTGGAACATGTTAATCAATGCAAATCAGCATAATCAGGTTAATATTGCATTAAACGAAATATTCTGAATCATCACACACCTAAATCTCTAATTGAATTGAAGCATATTCTTGCTGAGATATCTCCTTCAGACATTTGTTATAAAATTCCATGCAACAATGAAAAACATAAACAACTAAACGATTCCATGTACCTAATGTACGACCAAATACCATACAGCTGAGGTGAATATCCCATGGCATTTGGAGTTCTGCGAGATGGGTTGATAATTGGAAAGCAAGAGCTGAGAGCACGAGGGTCAGTCGATGGAACACTACCTACTATGCGTCCGCGTATGTACGAGTAGATCAAAAGATTATTTATTCACAAAGAAAATTGGCTAATGTGCCACGTTTATTACTTGGAATAGTACATGCTGAGAAAAAATCTTTTGGACTGACAACGTAGATTTGGTAATATTTGATTTAGGTGCATGGCTGCGCGGTTACGCACTGGACTTCCGTGCGGAAGATCACCAGTTCAAACCTCGCGCTCTGCTACTCCTTTCAAACGACACAGGCATTCAATTATTTAAAGAGAGACGAAAGAAGCAGGTGAATCCAAATGGATGGGATAAGCCCGAGAAAAAGAAGTCATTTTATTTTACCTAAAATAAATTTGAGTACAATATTTTTTCTTTCCACGAGAGATAATACTTTTACATGTATGAAAAACTATTAAAGTTTTTTTTTCTTTACTAACAATTTATGACATAAAAATATTATTGTTGCCAGGTGCGTACTTTCTCCCATTACGGAGTGTTTACTTATTTTTGCAGAATGTCGATCAGCCACTCGGCGGGATAAAAAACCTTTCAGACAACTTAAAAAATCTAAACCGATTGCGTCAGATGGCTTCTTCCTGCTTTAGTTATAACCCCCATTCATTGATCCATCCACAGGCAGTTTCTCTGTTAAAAACAAAAATCATCAACCCAACACGAAAACAACGATATTCATTTAAAGCTCCAATGAAAATGTCATTCTGTCCTATCGTTTGGCATCCCTCCATTTTTTTTCATTAGTTCTAGTGATCAAACTTCTGATTTATAGAAAATAATGTATTTTCCAACATTGAAATTAAAAATGTTTGTGGTAGAGAGAATATATTCAGTGTCTATGGTTTGCTTTTCTTCGTTCATAGATTGAAATTTGATTGTCACTTGTTTAAAATTTTAAACTGATTTTAAATAACGGCGTAATATTTCATAAAGTATTGTGTTTTAATTTTTGATTTCTGTTTCAATTTTCGACATTTTGATCGTGTGATTTAAAGCGATCGGCGACTGAGTTCCTTTTTAACTGCACTTAAAATGTTTGACAATAATGTATATTCGCAAATTGCTTCTGTAGTTTCTGCTTCGCCGGAACTGCGCAATCCGTTGAGATTTTTAAGTGAAATTAAAGCGAAAGAAGATAATATACGTGAAATTCAATACGAAATAAAGTCATTATATTTGGAATGTGAATCTAAAGACGCCGTTTTAGATCTTAAAGATACAAATAATATGTTAGACAATATAACGAACGGTAGTTTTGAAGAATTTTTAAAGAAAAAACCGCATATATTCGAGTTCGAATGTTCACTTTCTGAAACGAGAAAAGCTGTCCAAACAGTCGCGTTAGATGTATTAAAGTCAAAAGAAGAAGAACTATTGAGAATATCAAAGCTGGAATTTTTGAAGAGCGAAAATGATTCTTTATTCGGTAATGTTAAGAAACATGTTGATAAAAGTAATTGCGAAATTTTAGAAAAATGCCACAATACTATTGACCGTTTTAAGACGAACTTCAAAGTTTTGGATGTTCATGAAAGTCTGATAAAGAACGGAAAGAGAGATTTGGAATTTGAAGAGCTGATGAAAAAGTGCGCGTTGGATATTGCTGAAATTAAGCAGGTAATATATTATTGCTACAATTATATTTATTTATTTGCAAGAATTAAATATCGTTTTATTTTTAAACTAAGACAATATTGATGTGTTAAAATCTTTTCTTATTTATACATGCGTATAAACCATCACGGCATCTCCCAGTCGGGGTAGGCAGAGAGGATAAAACACCATACTTTCCTATCTCGACACATCCTTAGCCTCTTTTACATCCATAAACCTTCTTATATGACTTATATTGATTTCTCCGACTTCCTTTATTTTAATTTTTCCGAATATCATTTACTTGATCCAACCATACTTTTCTTGGTCTTTCCTTCACACGCCTTCCACTCACATTTACACTTTATATCTGTTTTGTTACTCTTCCTTCATTCATTCCTTCCACACGTCCAAACTATCTCAACGTACTCTTCTTCATCTTACTCAACACACCAGCCTTAAGTTCACATTCATCCCTTATCACTTCATTCCGTATTCTGTCACAAATTGTCGCTCCATGTTTTCTTCTCAATGCACGCATTTCAACAGCATTTATTATGCTCCTCTCAATGTTTTTCCATGCCTTCTCATTGATGATTTCTTTGACTTTCTACGTTTTCTTATTTTAGAATATCTTTGAGGTGCATGGCCGTGTGGCAACGCACTGGATATGCGAAAGGCTGCCTGGAGTTTTTTCTTTTTTGTTATTTTTATGTGTGTGAACAGTTGCATACCAGCAAACTCACTTGTCACACCGCTGTACTGGATCCGATGGCATACGGAAGTAAGACAATTGGAGCGCACCCCCATGATTTTTAAAATATTTTTTTGAGAGAATAAATATAACCGGTCATAGCTATCGTTATGCCTCTGAATACTAGTCGGAATAAACGCCTTTGTCATTCAAGGGGAGTTGTACAGAGCGGAGTTCAAACTGTAATTCAGTGCGTTACAGCATGTTCATGCACCTCATGAATGTATGTGAACTTAATACGACTGATGTGTTTAGTACGATGAAGGAAAACACTGTGAGATGGTTTGGGCATGTGCAACAAATGAATGAAGAAATACTAACAAAACAAATATACAGTGCGAATGTAAGTGGAATGTGTAGTAGAGGAAGACCAAGGAAAATATGTTTGGAGAGTGTATTATATTTTTAAAAGGAAATCTTAGGAGCTGTGTGAGGTGTATGTATGTAGAAGAAGTGAAAGATGTGTGCCGCGGTAAAAAGTCTGGCACTATCTCCAGTCTGCTGGAAATAGCTTAATTGGTATATCGTTGCTGGACCTCGTAGTCGAGGATCCCCTCGCCATTCCGACATCAATCTCGACCTGCTTCTCTACGTCAGAAAACGTGAATGTAAGCAAGTATATAGTTTTGTAATAATCGCCCATTGCTTCAATTGCTCGCGATAAGTTTGGCGCAGCGTGCTCAAAAGTGTCTCCTAGTACAGAAAGGGCAAGATTGTTATTGTAAACAAAGGATGTTGCATGTGAATTCCTGGGCTGGTCATTAGTGTAGATATTGTAGACGGTTGGGGTCAGTGGACTCCCCTGAGGTAGCCTGTTTTATGGTTACGCTATCAATTTTGTTTATCTTTTAAACTAAACACACCGTAGAATTGGGAGAATCAAGGACAACATGTCAAAATGGGGAATGTTGCGTGATGGATTGTCTCTTTGCATCTCCAGTGAGTAGCAGTCTATATGACACTTGCTGGGGAGCCCAGTGTCTTGTACCGGAGAGGACTTGATTCTTGGAACGCCTAGTGCTTCCAGTTGGTACAATGTTGGGCAGGAATAATTTAATGTGTTACCTTTGATATGTTGATTTTACACTACACACACACTACTCCACTGAAAGTCTAATGTGTTATTATTACATATAGGAAGATTTACTAAGGTTTCTGTATTTGTCTTCCCTTCCTAAGTTTTCTGCAGTTTTTTTATCAAATATGTTTTTTTTGCCGCAGTTACCACCTTTTTTTTAATCCACTTTGCACGGATTTCTCCTGTTACACAAAGAGGGTCTGCTTCTAGCGTTAGCTTATTTGTCAGGAAGAATATCAGCCAGGATTCTTCTTATACTGCTAGTCTGTACCGAGAATATATCAACCGTGTCATTCAGTACCACGCGTGACTGTTAAGCCATGATATTCGTCCTGTAAGTTGGTATGTAGAACAGAGGGTGATTCCTTGCACGGCTATATTTATTGGGTACATATAAACTTAGTGCTTCTAGAATCGCGGGACAGTTAAAGGAACCTTGAAAAACCTTAAGTAGGAATATCACAATGGATTCTTGCCTTCTTGTTTCGAGGCTTCTATAGTTACACACCGCGAGAAGTTCGGCATGGTGAGCATATTTTGGGTAATCGCCCTTTGTTCTGTACCATAGATACCTTCCTACCCTTAGGATGCCCGCACACTAGGCAGCCTAAATTTTGAACAGCCTGTCATAAGCAGCCAGCTGACGGTCGACCGTTGAATCGAGCGAGATGGACGTGGAAGATGTTATAATTGTTTACCTTTTGTCTCGTAAGAAACGCAAAGCAAAAAGAAGGCGTTGGATTCATCCTTTACTTCTGGAGCGGGACTCAAAGGGCTTATTTCAACATTATTTTAAGGATCTTCCAAACTACTCTGATCATTTTTTTAACTATACAAGAATGCCAATGCAATAAGATTGATAACCTATTGGAAAATATAAAAAAATTCAATTATGGTTGCTAATAGTCGTATGCGAGCTTGTATAACTCTAGAAGATAAATTGGTAATTTCTTTGAGGTGTGTACACAAAACAAAAATGTTATGTTTACTTTTAATAATATCGCGAATTTCGTTTAGGAACGCAAAATACGTCTGGCTGCTACGACAAGTGCGAGGAGACTTGAGGCAGCCACATATATTTGCCTTGTCTCGCTCTGGCTGCCGCACAATTGTACACATTCTAATGGCTGCCGCAGTCAGGAATTCTTGGCTGCCTAGTGCGCGCTCTCCTATGAGCCGCCATAGGTCGGATTGGCTGCCGCAGCCAGGCTGCCTAGTGCGCGGGGTCGCCCTTACACTCAACTAATTTTCTTTGTTTTTTATTTTAATCTGACAATAATAGTGGATTGGAATCCTGAGTAAGACCGCCCTTGAGGAGAGTCTGCTCTATTTGATTTATAGACAGTTGTCGAAATCCTTCTATCACTTTTTAAATAATTTCTGCCCTTTTTGACAACATTTTGATAGTTTTTTGCTCTCTAAATGGAATTAAATATATTTTTTTTTATTATTATTATGTACACTATATAATATGGTGGGTTTATTGCTACGTGGCAATCTCTTCCAACTAACAATTCATTTGTTTTCCAAACTTGATATATTTTAAGTTGATTTACATTTTTGATGCAGTGAAAAAAACATGCAATACCAAATAATGTTAGTTCAGTCAATGTTTGCTTTAGTGCCTAATTGTTAATATTTCTTGTCGCTTGATGCCGTTCTATTATATCAGAAAATACTACACAAATGTCCTCTTGGTCCTTTCATTGCCATAAGTGATGTACTGGGCACCAGGAAATTACCCCATAAAAACTAAAAAGAAGATAAATAATACTACTTTGATCAAAAAGTTTTAGGACTTTATTCATAAAATCGAAAATACGAGTTTATTCATCAAAATCTATATGGTCCTCTTCCAAGTACTCCCCATCGACTGCAACGCACTTACGCCAGCGTTTGATCCAATCCTCGAAACACCGCTGGTACTAAATTTTCGGTATGTTCATCAGAGCCGTCTTGATTTTTTCATGACATCCTCTCGGGTGATGTAACGCGTACCGCGAAGCGGTTTTTTAAGTCGGTTGAAAAGTTGCAGGGAGCCAGATCAGGTGAATTCAAAGGCTGCTGGATAGTAGTCGTGTTGTTTTTGGTAAAAAATTCATGGAAATCATGTATTTCACAATTTCAACGCGGTCTTTTTTTTGCATGAAATTCAGGTCTTTCGGCACCAGTTTTGCAGCGACACGTCTGAGGCCCAAATCACTAACCAAAATGTCTTGAGCGGATCCATAAGAGATGTTCAAGGCCTCTGCCAGCTCTCTGATGGTCAATTTGCGGTTTTCAGCCAACATTTCTTTGATTTTACCGGTGTTTTCATCGGTTTTTGGCTTCCACTGCGTTCGTCATCCTCGACCGACTCACGACCACTTCTGAAGCGTTCGTGCCACCAAAAACACTTCTCCAACATTTCCAAGGTCTGCGGACCGTTAAATTCGTTTTTCACACAAAATTTAATGCAAACTCGTTGATGCACAGTTGATGCCATTTTCAAACTTGTAAAAAACCGAAAACACGCACAAAGGTAGATGTACTCAGTACAGTGTAACTTTTACAAATGTCAAGCTATGACGCTGAAATTTGGAGGGAAGTGTCAATGATAGATGTGGTAACCTAACAAAAAAAAAGAATTCCAATCGAGTGACTGACAGCGCCATACGGTGGCCGGTCCTAAAACTTTTTGATCAAGGTAGTAAGTTAATGAAAATAAATTATACAAAATTTATTTTAACATTTTTTTATTTTTGAGAAAAAAAATGCAATACAAAAAATTTAATTGAAAAATTAAATCTCAATAATGGTAGATAATAATGCAGAAATGATATCTCTGCGTTTCTCTGCAGTAGTTGATTCCTTCACTCTTCGTAGATAATACCCGCCTCGCTGCGTATAACATCCTTTCGCTGCTGGGTACGCTGCTTTACTCAAGAAAATATAGCATGGTCCCTTTGACGTTTGAAATGTCGTCTCAAAAGGGATGGGGTAAAATCGTTTTTTTTTATCAATTCGAATAGTTTTTTTATAAATCGAAAAATTGTTTTTCATTCAACTGAGGTTTTAATTCCTAATTTTCATTATACTGACTTTCTAATGTATTGTATGTTTTGTATCTATATTTAAATAGGCCAAGATCTACTATAATTAATACTAATTACGAACATTTAATTTTAGGTATAAAAAAATCGAAAATTCAATTATCGGATACCCCATCCCTAGCCAATGCGGACTAACGTAGTGAGTTTTGACGAACGTCTCCGAATATAATTTGATTTTAACAAATTGACATATTTTTGCTAATTTGTAACAAGATGGATTAATTTGTCATTATTGTTAGTTTTATGTAATGTATTTACCTAAATAACTTGATATTTATTAGAATCGAGGCTTATATTAAAGTTGATAAAATAATGAAAATTACTGAACGTTGTTACAAGGTTGTATTGGGGCAAATTTGTGAACTGTCACAGGGGCCATGCTACATTTTCTTTAGTATAGGAGGTGGGGATAAGTATTGTCTAGCCAATTTTGATAGTTTTGGATAAATATCCGCATTTTTTGACCAACCTCCCGGGTAACCGGGTAAGTTTGTTTGTTTTCCTGATACTCAATACTCGGTACCCGGCATTTTGCCCAGTACATTACTAATTGCCATCACTCGTACATTTCACTTGTTTTTCGTGTATCCACTTTTCTTTTTTCTTTAATATATATGCTTTCCAACGTTATAACTGAGTTATCTGCATTTTTTCTTTAATATATATGCCTTCCAACGTTATAACTGAGTTATCTGCATTTTTTTCTTTAATATATATGCCTTCCAACGTTATAACTGAGTTATCTGCATTTTTTTCTTTAATATATATGCCTTCCAACGTTATAACTGAGTTATCTGCATTTTTTTCTTTAATATATATGCCTTCCAACGTTATAACTGAGTTATCTGCATTTTTTTCTTTAATATATATGCCTTCCAACGTTATAACTGAGTTATCTGCATTTTTTTTTAAATATATATGCTTTCCAACGTTATAACTGAGTTATCTGCATTTTTTTCTTTAATATATATGCCTTCCAACGTTATAACTGAGTTATCTGCATATTTTTCTTTAATATATATGCCTTCCAACGTTATAACTGAGTTATCTGCATTTTTTTCTTTAATATATATGCCTTCCAACGTTATATCTGAGTTATCTGCATTTTTTTCAGTTGATCGAAGCGAAGAAAGCAATTACGAATTTGGACTGTGAGAAAGAAGTGGAACCAACCCATGACGCAGTGTCTTCTCAACTCGCCAACGACATCTCGGGTCTTCTCAAAGAGGTGGAAAGTGCCAACTATACTGCTGAGGATTGCTAGCATCAAGAATTCGCACAATATATTTGAACATGTTCACAGCTATTGTCCATAAATTTAAAATAATTAATTTCAGCTAGTAAGATGGCCAACGTTTTGAAGGAGTTGCAATTACGAGTGTGGGGTAGACTAAAGGGGTGCATTATTTGCGCTCACTATATTTGCTAATGTTTTCTTAACATTGCCTAAAAATGAAAAGTGTAACGTCATTGAAATGTCTGCCATCTTCTAATATTAAGTAAAAATGATAAGAATACTGCCGTCATAAGCAAAAACTTAGCTAACGGGAAAAAAACAGAAACTTAACTAAGTATGAGGCAATATAATATCCCACATCAAATTCTGAACCATAACCAATAAAAAAAATACAGAAAACCATTTATTTCAATACAAAAATTGACAATTCTTTTTTAATTTTACAAAATACTAGGGTTTTCTAAGCAATAAAATGTGATTCATAAGCAAAAAGACAGCAATCGCCGATGCGTTTGCTGCGTTTTTGCTTATGAATCACATTCTATTTTTTTGCTTATGAATCACGACATTTTTAAGCAGCAATGAAAAACATAAAAGTACAGTTTTCTCAAAACTTAACTTTTGCCATTAGCTACGTTTTTGCTTATGAGGGCAGAGTACATTTTATATAGTGCCGTTTATGAGACAGTCTCCTCGAGGGCTCTTTAATCTTTTAAGCCAACCAACACAGTGATCTTTCCAAAATTCTCTTGAACTTACAACAAAATTGGTTCAATATTAACACATTGAGTAATGAACAGTTTCTTTTTAAAATCACGGCGATGCTAAAAATTTGTCTGTATTGAAAATTCTTCAAAAATAGAGCAAAAATAAGAGTAGATATTAAGAGACCATTGTCATATATAGATCGTTCAGCCAGAAGAGTCATTTAGCAATAGTGCGAGTAACAGTGCGTTTACAAAAACTTGTCACACAAAGCAAAAAAATATAAAAATAAGATATAATATTATTTTTATATTTTTACAACATTTTGTAAATTAAAAATGCTGTCAGCTAAAATTGTAATAATCATAAAAATAAAATGAAAGTAAATTTATTTAACATATTAATTGTTTAGGCATGGCAGATTCTAGGAAATATTAAATAACAATAATGAAATTTTTCAAGATTAAAAATAAATATAACTACAAGTATTATGAAGTAAAAATGTTTGTCAGCTTTAACTGTTTTAGTGCCATTGAATTTTACTCATATCTACTTAAAAATGCCAAAGAAATCTTTTGTTTTTTATGTCATTTACCCTTGTCTCGGAAAAAAACCTGTGTCTCTTCCAAAAATTATTCAATTTTAATAATTTTTTCGGTGTTTTATTAATAAAAACTTGTACAAGGATAATAAAATACAAAGAACATTATGGAAATATAATTGGGAACAAAAATTATAACAAAAACTGGAATCTAAAAGTTAACATGTGTGCTTTACCGCACAGACTCCATGGAGCCCCTTCTTACAGCGGACACAAATCAAGTTGCTCCTCTTCACAGCGCTGTAATCCTTGCTGCTGCACACTACGCAGCGCCGTAAATTACGCCCGGGTAACTTTTCTAATCCAAAACTTTGAGGGGAAGATGTAGTCGGAGTAGCCGTTTCTGGTCTATTTTTGTGGAGCAACCATTTGTGGAGCGGTTTTTCGTCACCTGGTGGGGTATGTTTTGGTCCTGGTAGTTCGAAAAATACGTGCGGGGTTTGTTTATTGTATTGCGTATCCGATGGTAGGCATGTGAATTGGGTCAAGTTCACATCGATATTTTCGCAGTCCTCCTCCGTATCGGAAAAATAATTGTTTTCGTCATTATCATCACTATCACTCAAAATTTGCATTACGCGGTGTGAGCGCACCACAATGTCACTCCCACTATCACTTTCTTCACAACTTGAACGATCATTTTCATTCGAATTATTTTCGTATTCCGACATTATAGGTTAAAAAAGTATAATAATAATATAATTTGAACTTTATGTAACACGTAGAAAAATAAAAAAATAGCGATGCGTGCGAGCGACCTCTCCTACAGCGAGCTAAACAGCAACTGATTTCATGTGGCACTTTTAGTTACAATGCGCACGCGCGCGATGGCGCTTGTCGGCACTCTAACGGTTAATTAGATAATAGCACATAAAAATAAAATGAATGTAAGATTATTTAACATATTAATGTATCATAATTACATAATACCAAATAATAGTGGATGGAGTGATACTAAATTCTAGGAAACTTTAAGTTATAACAAAGTACATTCTAAGCTTACGAACATTTTTGAATTATACATTACATTAGACAAAAATCGCACTCCTGATTTCGACATGGCAGTGTTTTTCTAATCACCGAGTATTTTAACAACAATACAAACGTGCGCTCTGCGTGAACCAATCGGGAACCACTACATAAGTTGTGTAATACAGAGAGTGTTACTCACACTATTGCAAAATGACTTCTGGCTGAATGATCTATACCAATGATACTCAACCTTTTTTTTCTTCGGGCCACATACATATATTTGTAAAGCTACGCGGGCCGCAACACTATACCGGTATGACAAAAAATATCATGAAACCCACCACCCCCGTTTTTTTGGAAAACCATTTGAGATTTATAAAAATATAACCAAAACAGAATAATAATAGTACATATCACTTATGATAGCATACGGTTCGTTAAAAATTACAATAGTGAAAATAATAAAACTGAAAAGTAACATGTATCCAAGCGTTTATTTTGTTTATAATTGCTGCATGCTACCCTCAATACGTCATCAAGGTGAGAATCATTTTGGAATATGATGACTCACAAAGATATGTCGATGCAAACAATGTGAGGAGCAGGCAGGCACAATTTTTTACAGTCTTGTATTTTTCAGGAACTAATTCCCAAAAATGGATGTACTCCTTCCCCTCTCTTTTTTCTTCAAAAATAGCTTTCAGATTAGTATCGTTCTTAAATTCGATAAATTCATCAAAAAGCACTGCATAATCATATCCCAATGTTGCTAAATGTGTTAAAGTTGCTGTTTCTAGGTGCCAGGGATTTTCTATAAGTTACAAACAATTCTTGATACTATGTAAGTCCTGAAATCTGCTCTTAAATTCCTTAGCTAAGGCAGCTAAATAATTTAACCCTTTAACTGCGGGCAGGTACATGTATGGCGGTACCCAGCACGCCGCGAATTTTACGACAAAAATAAAACCTTCTAAACATATCCTTATTGAAAGTGTAATAAAGTTTATTTATAAAACTTACCAAATAAATGAAGAGTGTGCCAGTCGTGCAGTCATTTATCCATAATCATAAAATTAATTGTTCATGGTGCAGGGTTGTCACAAAATTTGTCATAGAAAATATGAAAACTAAATTATATGTCAAAAGTAATTGTTTGTTAGTTTAATATTAAAAGTATACACACACACACACTATGATTTAAAAAAATTAAAAGTCTTCTATCGTATGATAAGTCTCAAAACAAGTATCCACGCAGAGAGCCACTTTGCACTGTTTGCATTGATATCTCGATTCTTTCCGTTTTTTTTTGGACAAACACACTACACATCTCTTCATTGATTTAACTTTACCCTCTTTTGTAGGTAATTTACCCATAAAATGCCTTTCTGTTAAACGTGATGGTAATTCCGATTGGCTCTTCCTTGGCGCGGATTTGGAGGTCACATCACGTTTGTGCTCATGTATAAGTTGCCGAATTACTTCTAACTGAAGTTGTGCTAGCGGCACCCGTTTTCCCGTTTTTTGACAGTGTAATATATGGGCATTTAATAAAGAAAGGTCCAAAAGGTGGAAAAACATTTTTTTATACCATCTCATCGTTTTTCGCGATGAGTGTATATTTGACAGTGCCATGTCAGATTTATCGACCGCACCCATATTTTTGTTGTAGTCCTGAACGCATTCAGGTTTGAATATTGATTCATGTCGGTAGGTGGTTTTTCCTGTATCGGTAAGGTTAGCAGGATGCAGAGTTGTAAGCATCGATACCTCCCTTTTATCCTTCCAAATTTGTGCCGAAACGGTAACTGTGTGAAAAGCTTTCATTTCGCCTTTTTTTAATTTTTCAGTTAGTTTTGGCATTCCTTTTCGGTTCATCCTAACAGTACCGCAAGCATTTGTTTTTCGGGCGTGTAGTTTTTGAAACAAAGTTGGGCTGGTGTACCAATTATCCACATACAATGTGTGTCCACGATCTAAATATGGCTCCATTAGTGACATAACTACACTGCCCGAAATACCGATGTGTGGGTGTGTCACATATTTTGTCGATTTTCCAGTATAAACAATAAAATTTAATACATAACTATATAAAAAAATTTTATGCCGAAACGGCTGGCTTTAGACCGAATATATTGACGAAACCACAACCTGCCTTTGAAAAGCAACAAACTTTCATTGATACATATATTCATGTAAGGATACATGTATTGTCCAAAAATGCTTTTGAAATGGTCAACGAGGAATCGTATTTTGAACATCTTGTCTCCACTTGCTTGTTGCGTGTTGTCGCAGAAATGAAGCATTCTAAGAATTATCTGGAATCGGTTGCGGGACATGGTATCGGAATATATTGGTGAAAACAACAATATATCAGTAGACCAGTGATCTTCTATCTTATTCCTTGAGTTGCAGGCCATCAAAATAGATATCGCAAGAAAGAGGTATAATTCTTCGACTGTTACGTCTCCCACTGTTTTAGCCTCCAACTTAATTCGTTGCAGTTGTTTTTGACGTATTGGTACTGCTTATTGGATTGATCGGCGATAAAATTCATAAGCGTGCTGTTCATCCGCTCCTGATCTTGAGCTAGAGAACGAGTTGACAATGGGAATAAAGTCATCCGTTTTCCATTCAAAAACTGGTGCCGATTCATCAAACCCGGGAACGTTCGACACATCTGGTTCCTCATCATCAGAATCGACACTAAAATCACTGTCATCAGAGTCGGCAGTGACGGCAACTCTGTCCATAAATTCTCCGCACGGTTGAGTGTTTTGAGACGTACTAGGCTCTTCTTCCATTTTGAGTGGATCGAATATCAAAAACTTTATAACGTATAAAAAAAATGTACATAAAAATTTGACAACGTGCGATTAGGTTCCGACACTCGTAAGCTTATAAAATAAACTAACAGATTCACAACACAACAGGCACAATAGTAAAATTTAGCACGAAAATACACTGACAAAATGCGAAATAACTATGTCAAAACACTTTTTTTTCTCTCATAAAGTAATTATGATAAAACTTATTCAACAGAAATAAAAATCAGAAAATTCTACCGCGAAATAAGTTTCAAATATAATATGAACCGCTATACATGGAACACGAAATAAAACTGTACTCTGTAGACGAAAAATTATATACGCAAAACATCGATAGAAATTCGGGGATTCCTAAAAATCCCGGCTAATAAACGGCTATTACACAACCCTGAGCGCCATCAGTTGTTCCGACGACAAAGCTCTCTTTAATTTACGTTTAAAGTGGTAAAAACAAATTCTGTTTCAATTCTAAGTATGCAAAGATATTCACAATAGATGCCACTATGTGTTCAATATATTTGTACATTTTAAATAATTTATTTTCTTTCGTAAAAGCCCATTTAACCCATTAACGCCCAAAAGAAAACTACATGTGAAAATTATTTTTTATTGTTATTTATTACAACATTGTGAACACTTAATACTATTAGAAAATGAAAATTTAAATAAACACTTATATTTTAGAAAATAAAGGGCTGTACACGGCTGTGTACAGTGGGCGGTTTAAGAGTGAAATTGTCCAAAACACGGTCGCTCAACACACAACGTTTTCTTACAGAGTCCGCATCGCCAGCGACCTCGGTTGTGGCAAATAACACAACGCAATGGGTTTTCTATGCGTTCGGGGTTGTGACCATTATTTTTTTGCTCCAATCCAAGTATTTTTGACGATGTCGGATGACTTTTCGTTTTTATGTGTCGTATGTACCCTCGGGCAATCGTCCGTCTGAACAATAATTGGTCCATACATGTCACCTGTCCAGTCTTGCTGAGTAACACATGTAGTCGCCAAGCATTAGAAATAGCCATATCTAGTAAGTAGGTAAAGATTACCCACCACCATTTTTTTCCTCTTATGGACACTCGGTAAAGACTGATGGACTGATCCATTTGGTCGACGCCACCCATTCCTCTGTTGTAATTTATAAACAGTCTTGGGACATTGACTTCCACTTTTTGCTTTTGAACCTTGCACCATCTTCTCACTTTTCCCAGAGGCTCTATACTGTCAAAATTGGATCCCATTGTAACAACATTATTATCTTTCCAGCGTACAATTGTAATTTCATTTTTTGTGTCAAATCGGTAGTCATACTCTGCTCTAGGTCGCTTTTTCATTACCTTCACAGTGGTAAGTGGACAATTCTTAGTTCTATTCTCTCGCATTGTGCCTGTGGCCCTGTAGCCTAAGAGTCGCAAATCATGCAACAACTGATAATTTGTAAAAAAGTTATCGAAGTACACAATATGTTCATTTGGTACAATTGGCATCTTTGCCAGCAGAGATTTTACGACTCTCGCGCCGAGAGGATCAGCAGAAACTTCTGTAGATGACTTGCCGCAATAAATGTCAAATGTGTAGCAGTAGCCATCAGAACTTGTTGCTGCCCAATTCCGATAGCCAAACCTCACAGGTTTTCCCATTATGAATTGTTTGGCTGAATGACGGCCAAAATATTTAATCATGGACTCATCTACAGACAAATTTTTATGAAAAACTCCCCACTGGCACGAGTTTCTCTGAATGAGATTACACAATGGTCTCACTTTGAACATTTTATCATTCGAATTTTCAACTAGAGAATTGTCTGCAAAGTGTAGGTTTCTTTTTATTTCCAAAAACCTATTACGTGACATGCAATTTGCAACCAATGGAATGCCAAGATCTTCATCCAAACTCCAATAAGCACGTTCGGTAGGTAATTCGTGATATCCAGTCAATATCAATATGCCCAAAAAAGATTTCAAGTCCTCACAATTAATTTCAAAATTATGTCGATTATTTTGACCAGCGTACAAAATACTATTTTGTGTTATCAAGTTCATAACCTCTTCATCAAAGAATTTTTCAAACAACATTGTAGGGTTGTGGTCTTTTATGGATTCTACAACAGTCTTTTGTCTGCTCTGAATGGCATCGGTAATGTTATGTGTTGTACTATATATAGGTGAAGTTTTTCTCCACTTAGGTGCGTCTTGACTTTTAACTCGTTTTGAAGATCTTATATAATTAGAAAGCGGCTCATCATCACTGTAGTCCCAGTCCGAAATATCATGGCCAGGACGACGTGGAATTACTTGCACTGTACCTGGCACATCTTTTGGAAGATTAGAGGACGTCAAATCATCGTCATTCCCTTCTTCTTCGTCACTCAGGACATCAGGATTTGGTGGAATCAATACTATATCGTATTCGACTTCATCGTTTTCATCGGACATTATTGATTCAAGGGCTTCTTCGAGTCTTGTATAGGTATTATGGCTTGTGAAAACACGACGGGCCGCCATTTTAAAAATTTTAAGGATTTCAGGATTCGACAATTATAGTTATCGGGTTATCAAATATATGTGTTATCGAATTATGCCTTTAGCACACTGCAGGGTATGAACTGAGCAAGAAACAAAAGCGAACTGAATATGATCTGCTTCCACGAGTCATTAACATTTTTACAGTCAGATGCCCATTGTACACGCTTGTGTACAGGGCAATAAAATATAACCCAGCACACCATAAAAATTTTTTTTCGTTGCAGTAATAAAATCACGCGTTATAATAGAGTCTAACTATACCTAATAATAAAAAAACAAGAGAAAATATTTTATTATTTATAATAAAAACGTTAAAAACATCTTACGAAAAAAATCTTATTTCATATCCATATTGCGATGATAAACCAATGATATTTATTTACGCATTATTGCCAAATTTTATTTTTTTCTAGTTAACTACTATTTTATAGTTTCGAAATAAGTAATTACTTCCATAATAATCATATAAAGAAAACACCAATTCGCGCTTTGAACAGGTGTACACAAGCGTGTACGGCGGGCGTTAATGGGTTAAAAAGGCGCGTCTTAAGACGTAATTTGTGTATGAGCGGCGCTCCGTTCACAGAAAATTATGCGTCTTAAGACGCTTTTGGCAGTTAACAGGTTAAAAATATCTTATAGTTTTCTTCAGAAACATGTATACCATCTTGTTTAGCTTTTATAACAGTTGGAAAGTTATGCAATACTCGGTTCTCTATTTCTTCGTGGTAGATGTTCAATTTCTCTTCAAAAGCAAACACTTTATTCGCCATCTGCGAAATGATTTTATTTTCGCCTTGTAGGCCACGATTGAGTTCATTAAGTTTTTCTGTGATATCACACAGAAAAGCTAAAAGACACCACCATCCGTCATTATTAAGTTCGCTGTAAATTTTATTATTTTGTTGTAAAAACAAAATAATTTCATGCCTCAAAGAATAAAACCGTTCCAGAACTTTACCTCGGCTTAGCCATCTCACCGAGGTATGTAAAAGAATGTCACTATAGTTACTGTTCAATTCTTCCAAAAGACTTTTAAACTTCCTGTGGTTCAGTTCTCGGGCTCTAATATAATTAACTATACTTATTGCAGTCTTCATCACGGCGTCTATTTCGGCAATGGAGATACGTGCTGATAAGTTCTCTCGGTGTATGATACAGTGGAAAGATAAGAGATTTATTAAATTATATTTCTCTTTCAATAAAGCAACAAATCCTTTTTCGGATCCGATCATTGAAGGGCATCCATCCGTGCATACACAAACCAATTTTTTAATATCAATATCATTGTTTTCCAGAAATGTACTGATAGTATTGAGATAGTCCGTGCCTCTGGTTTGATTTTTCATAGGAAGAAATTTCAAAAAATCTTTATGAACTGAATTGTGTCCTGTACAATATCTAACAAAAACGGAACATTGTGATGTTGCTGAAATATCGGTGCTAGAATCAAAAGCCAAACTAAAATATTTGCATTTTTTCAGATCTTCTATGATGCGATTAAATATGTGTTTTGCAATATCTTCAATGCGTCTAGCAAAGGTAGAATCAGAGAGCTGCATACTTTTGATCCGAGATATTATTTGATTTTTATTGCTAAATTTATCAAATAATACGTTGGAAGCACTGAGGAAACATTCTTTCACAACCTGTGCGTCGGTAAACGTTTCATATATTTACCAAGTATGTAACAAATTTCATACGACGCTCTTGTCACTGCTGCGTCATGTGATACCGCCATTGATATAATATTTTGTTGATGCTGTAAGGACTTCTTGAAGAATGTTAACTTTTCACGTCTTATTAAAGAGCCACGAGGAAAGGTATCACTAAATGTTTTGTGCTTCGTGGTATAATGACGAAGAATGTTATATTTTTTCAATATAACACTCTCACGACATATCAAGCATGTGGTCGAACCATGTTTATTTGACACAATGAAATATTCTTCTTTCCATTTGTCTTGAAACACTCTTTTTTCGTCGGACATTTTTCGATTGCATTTCGAAGACACACCCGCCATTATGGGTAATTAAATTATATCAATCAAATCAACAGTGGCTCTACAACCCAGGTCGGGTCTTGGCCTCCTTTAAAGCACGCCTCCATGACTGGCGGTCCTGTGCTGCTGTTCGCCAGTTCTGGATGCCAATGAGCTGCGCATCCCTATTGACACCATCCAGCCATCGAAGCTTCGGCCTTCCTGGCCTTCTTCGACCCCCCGGTGTGCCATTCAAGAGCCCTCTCGGAATGTCCTCCTCACTCATTCGCTGCACGTGTCCAGCCCACCTGAGTCTCCCAATTAAAATCTCCTGTGTTATGGTAGGGTCTCCATACAGACCGTACAGCTCCTGATTATACCTGATACACCATTCTCCGTTATTGCAAATGGGGCCATATATTTTGCGCAGAATCTTCCTCTCAAATGTCCCCAGAGCCCTCATGTCCACTCTACTTAGAGTCCAACATTCTGAGCCATAGGTGAGCACAGGTCGGATGAGTGTTTTATAAAGTAGAGTTTTGGTTTTTCTAGAGAGATGTCGTGATTTCATGTACCTCTGCAGTCCAAAATAGCATCGGTTTGCAGCTATTAATCTTCGATTTATTTCAGTGGAAACATCGTTCTTACTTGTCACCATGGTACCGAGATACACAAATTCAGAAACGGTTTGGAAGGTAAAGTTGTCTATTTGTAGACTTATTGGGTTTTGGCGTCCATTTACGGGCATATATTTTGTTTTGGTCTCACTGACTACCAAGCCTAGGTTTTTTGCTGATGCTGCTAGTGCTCGGAAGGCATTTATAAGTTCATGTTCCGACCTCGCTATGATGTCAATGTCATCTGCATAAGCCAGGAGCTGCACAGATTCACTGAATATATGGCCTGTTGTTTGTATGCCGCTATCCCTAATGGCCTTTTCCAAAGCCATATTAAACAGCGTACACGCCAAAGCATCTCCTTGTCTAAGTCCATTAAATTATAACAAATTAAATTAAATTATAACAAAACAATATTTTATAAGACAGCAAAAGAAGCTATCGTATCCGTGTTCCGAGCCGCAACACTGTGACTGTGACGCATTCAACTTTGGAGCTGTCAAAAGTTTATGTGTTGCCACAAGCAAAATTATTTGCGCGCATATTTGTCTGTCAAATGTTTGTTTTTTGGGAATAAATCTAGCGTGTGCAGTAGCAACACTCTTATACCAGATCTGATGTTGACACGACAACGACCATCCTCTTGGGGTTTCCATGTCTGTACGTCAAAGTCGAAATTAATCTCAAGATATACGAAATATAGAATGCCAGATTTTGTAAATCATGTTCCTGATAATAAATGTGTTGAGGGCCGCACAAAAAAGCTTGGCGGGCCGCATGCGGCCCGCGGGCTGCAGGTTGAGTATAACCGGTCTAAACCCTTACAACCCTATTAGTACCGTTAGGCCACTCCGACTCACGTGTTTTTGAGTCAGATATGTTTGGAATAGCTAATTTTGAACACCCAGCAATGTTTCTATTCTAAGGTGTTTACACAGTGAGTGAATTAGGTGGAACACTTATTATATAAAAGACGTTTATACATACTTGACACTCCATCCATCCTGTCGTGTATCTCTTGACTTAGCATCGTGACTCCCATGATAGCCTCTGACAATTCTTCTTCTACCATCTGTGCACTCTGCTGTTAGAAGGGTAGTTGTTAAAGGTAGTCCTGTTGCGTCTCTCACTTGGTCAGTCCAACGCATTGGGACTCCTCTTGTGCGTCATCTTTCCACGCTTCCAGTGACCACGAGCATCTCCGAGCCGTCTCCTTGACCACGAGCAATGTGCCCAAAGAAGGGAGGACTCGTCGAAGGAGTATTGTCGACCATCTGTCGGTGATTCTCAATTCTTTGAGAATGGACGCGTTGGTTCAACTTGCTGTCCATTGAATTCGTAACATCCTTCTTTCTCCATCACCACAATTCAAATACATCTATTCTGCGCCTCTCGCGTTTCCACGCCGTACATAAATATTGCAGAGTTGAGATACTTAAGGGGGTATTCTAGTGTAGAGACATGAATTTCGCCCGGTTTTTGAAGCGCTGTAAAAAGGAAACAAAAAATATTTTTACAATCAATTTTTTTATCATTTGTTTATTGATTTGTTGTTCATACATAAAAAAATTAATAAAAAAAAAAAATTAAAATTAACAAAGTTACAAGCAGTCAAAGTGGAGGGTCTAAATAAAAGAGGGTGTCCTGGCGTGCATCCTACCAACCCTCCTGGTGATCTGAAAAACAAAAACCAGACGAATTCTTAATTATTATAGATGTCGCTATCGTTTCACCCTTGGATAAGTTAAAAAAAAACTTTTTTACAAAATGGCGGCAGTTTGAAAAAAAAAATTTTCTTGTTGTATATTTTTTAACAATTCCGAATTTTTTAAAAATACTAAATGAAAAGTTATATTTTTGGGCAAGGACCACACGATGAAGAGATGTATAAAGAACATCCTCTCCAAATTTGAAGTAAATCGGTTTATTAGAACTCGATATGTCCTTACCGCCAGCTCGAAAAAAGAAGTTTCGAGAAAAACGCGTTCAAAGTTTTAAGACAAGTTTTCGACAATTTTACTTATAGAATGATACAGAATACTTACATATTTTTAATCAGCGATTCCTGCTCCATATAAAAATCCTTCCTCTACTTCAAAATACTCATTCTCCGATGTTCTCTGATGAAGACGAGCAGTTCTACCCTCCTTTGACGCCTCTGAAGTCCGGAATTCCGAGCGTTCGATACGCGCTTCGTCCCGTCTCGCTGCAAAAGCATTAGCTTCTGGGCCAATCGTGATTCCCATCACAGCTAAGATTTTTAATATGGGTATATAACCTTCATTAAAAATACTAACTGCGAAGAAAGTGGCAATTTCAATCGTCTTCAGTCCAGCGTGAATGTGCTTCGGAGCAAAAGTCCAAATCAATGAATTCAACGATTCGTTATTATTTTGGGTTTCAGAACCCAAACATCGTTCCAATAAAGAATCAGCTGATAAACTTTGATAAATTGGTTTTATTACTTGTATAACGTTATCATTTAGAGGAGGATTTTTGTGGTCAAATTCGTCAATAGTGCCGTCTTCTACTGCTTTCTGATACTTGCACCAACTAGGTGAACAATTCATGTGTTGAGGATTTTCGTTAGTTGAAATTTTATGAAAGTAGGTTGCCCACACATCTCTCTCATGTCTTCAACAGAATTTGGATTTCGACGAATCGCCAAACCATAATATAAAGATAATTCATTGATTAGCTTATCAGTGAGTTTACCAGCGCCTTTGCCACCAATACCGTTATTATCTTTTTTGGCTTTACGTAACCGTGAACCCATGCGTTTCTGAACGTGTCCAACACACTCCTTTTTTTCTACCACCGGATTATCATTGTAGGGGTTAATATCAAGAATGCCTTTGAAAGTTTTTGAGTCACCATCTCCGATATATCGGATATATTTGGCATTATGCTTGGTTTCCGATCTCCCAAACATTTCAACAATCGCATCAACTTCCATTTTTCCAGCGCTTCCTTTATGATTTATGGTACATACTTCTTCATGCTCTTCATACCAATCTCGATAAGCTTCGATGTCATCATTTTTTTTGTGTTTCCATAGATTACACCCTTGACAAAAACTTGATTTTACTATCGTATCAACAACTTTTTTACTGTACTTGCCGATGAGCGTAGTAACACCAAAGAGAGAATTGAAGCCTCGTTTTTCCACGTGCCATCGCCAGAAACAGTCAAATGATTAGGATTAGCGTGAGGATCAGACTCTAATATTAATTCCTTTTCTTCTCTTACGGCTTTTGAGATAATTTGATCGTAAACTGCTGAAGCGGCCGTGTATAAATTGTCAAGACAACTGTAGTATGTACCAATAGTCAAGCCTTGACAAATGTCCATCATACTACAAAATATGTTTATACCTTCCTTTCCAACTCCTAGCAATCTCATAGCTGCCACAATTCTTCGATTTACTTCGAATGCTTTATTTATAAAGGGCGATGATTGAATATATCGTACTTGCTCACACTCACATTGTAAAGCAATTTTAAACCCTAACCCACGAGCAGCTGCACGACTAAATTTTATCTCTTTTTTACATGTAGAGCACAGGATCAATGTTGAAAGCGTGGTAAAAACAGAAAAAAATTCTAAAATACAATAACCGTAATTGTTATTAATTATAACTTCCTCATCTTGCGAATTTTTTAATTTTGCTGCAGATGCACTAGTGAAACTAATTTCTTCTTCTACAGTAAATTGATTACCTGAAAATCTCCTTTTTTTTGATCTGCATGGCCGTGCAGAACTGAATTTCGAAGATTTTCTATCCATTTTACAAAATTTACAAAATAATTATTACTTAAAAAATAAACACGTTGTCAGAGCTAGCACTTCCACTCAGTATAAAAGTTGCCACAAAAGTAACTCAAAATGAAACTAAAAGAACAATATTCAAACAAAACCAGTTTCTATGACCTTCAATTAAATATAGATAAGGAATACAATAGATAAGGAATATAGAGAAGGAATACAATACAATAGAAAAGGACACTCATAAGTAAGGGGCTCGGGAACGCCCAGCGTCTTTTGTCAACTTGTAGCAATCGGACCGGAGCCGATGCCACGTCACTAAAACGGCTATAACTTGTGAAATAATAGGAATATTGAAAAATCCTTGTAAACGCATATTCTTGAATGTCTAAACTTTGGAAATATGAAAAAAAAATTTTTTTGATTTTTTCAAAATTCTACACTAGAATACCCCCTTAACTAGGTGTATTTGCATTGTGATGATAATGTTTCTGCTTTTCCATATAATTCCCAGCCTTGATATCACATTTTTTGCCATTCAACTTGATATTAAGATAATAAAAGTTCGAAAAAAAAAATTTAAAACATTTTAAAAATGACTGAATTATATTGTTCCAAACAGGATGCTATACATAAGGCTTTCGGTTTAATTAATATGTATTGCATTAAACTGGCGTGGACTTGTCGATGAGATGTGAATAGAACAATTGCTTGCTTTTGGTGAGTAATAGAGCGCCGATTGTCTGTGGTAATTGGGAACACTCAAGTTCACGCATTTATCGGTGTGCTTGGCTCCTTGGCCTTCTGATATGGGACCCGTCCCTTCGGCATTTTATAATGACTAGGAATGATACTGTTCAAAACAGGATGATGCACACAACGTAATGTTTTTTTGTGACGCTACAGTTTTCGCCTCATAATCTTGTCTATGAAAGATAACTATGAAGTCTTCTTTAGTAGCTGCCTTGGTTAAAGTCAAATTATTCTTTTTGATCTCCAAAGATATGGTCAATTCCTTCCGGACGATATTATTCACTTGACACCGTGCGATGGATTTTTTAATATCGGCTGCCCATCTGTACTGTACGTGTTTGTCTTCGTTATGTAGTAATGCACCAGCTTCCACGGCGAGCTTTTCGCTTTGGCTGGGAACATTTTTTAGGATTGTGGAATTTGCGAGTCCTTCCGACACCAGTTCTTTATCACTAGAATTATGATTGGATAAATTTACTACTTTGTCTGTACTAGTCGACTGTGTCGCAAGTATTTTGTGTGTCATTCATTTAGTAACGTTTTACTTTATTAAATTTTTTATCTAACGTTTTTTTCTTTGTAGACACACTTATAGATTCGTACGCATAATCATTAAAAATGTCCCACTTAACAGGATGCAAGAACTAAAGGAGTTCTGTATGTATAAGTTTTATATATACCATCATGCTATTTACCTGTCGAGGTAGGCAGAGAGGACAGACGACCGTACTTTCCTATCTTAACACATATCCTTAGCCTCTCCTACATCCATACAACTGTTATCATGTCATGGGTTTTCTATGTTTTCTTTTAATTTTGTAAAACATCCTTTTGGATATAACATTGTTTTATTTCTTTATTGAGTCGTGTTTTGGAGCACTTTTACCAGTTTCTTGGTCTAAATTTGATATACTTTTTCTTTCAGGCCTGTTGGCCTGTTATGGTCCTGCATCATTGTTTCCCTCTTGTGACGTCGACTGCCATCTGTCTTTCCATCTTTTGGGAGGTCGTCCTGGAGGTCTCCTTGCTTGGGGGATACTGTTCCTGGTCATTCTTACGGCTCATGGTCCCGCCATTTTGGATACATGTTCATTCCAGAACCTTCTTTTCTGTCGTTTCCATCTGACAATATCTTCAACTTCGCACATCCTTCGGATTTCTGTGTTTCGTACTCTATCACGAAGGGTTTTGCCAGCGATACTCCTGAGTACCTTCATTTCGCTGGTTCGTAGGAGATTTTTGGTTCTGACAGTGTCGGCTCTGGACTCTATGCTGTATGTCATTATGAGGCCGACACAGGTCTTGTATATCCTCACCTTGCTTTGGATGTTCATATATTTGTTTTTTCAGATAGTGATCTTTAGACATCCGGAAATTTGATATACTATTTGTATAAATGTTTATGTATTTAGGAATAAGTCCATTATCCTTTCAGCACTGGTCAAAGTATATTTTGCGAGACAACATTCTATCTTTAAGTTTGGACGTTTTATTCTTTTTTACCTTTTCTGCTGCACTGACATTGAATATATTACTTATAGTTAATGCGTTAACACCGTGGAGGTTTGAAGACACTGTTATTTGTTAAAAAAAAACACTTTTTTCCATTTAGCATAACTGTAGAACCGTACCGGTTTCAAGGTTTTCACCTCATCATCAGGGGAGTACAAACAAAATTGAATTGCATTCTAGCTGGGATATTGAACAAAATTAGGTATTATCTTATTTTTCCACAAATAACGTATTCGCCTTATAAAGGTCTATTTACACACATCAGTGACGTGCCAGTACCGTGACCGGTCCGTGATTAAACTGACATGGTCAAAAATATTCTTGTATGGAATTGAAGGGTCTTGTTCATACTCGTCCGGCGCGCGACCGTGACAGTGCAAACAGTGCTGTCGCCGTCAAGGTCTATTTACACACATCAGTGACGTGACAGTATCGTGATCGGCCCGTGATTAAACCGACATGGTCAAATATATTCTTGTATGGATTTGAAGGATCTTGTTAATACTCGTCGGCGAGCGACCGTGCAAACAGTGCTGTTGCCGTCACCGTACAGTGAAACATCGAATTACTTTCATAAAATACTATTCATAAAACTTTGCTCCATCATACATCAATTCCTTATACAGAGTGGCGAATTCCCCTTCTGTTGCTCTGGTTTTCCATGCCTGATGAACCCACATCGGTTTTTTCACTCGCTTTGCCTCTTCTTCACCCAAAACCAGAGCAATCATAAAGAGTTCAGCTTACGAAAACATTGCCATCTTGAGCACTCAAATGGACTGGCCAAAGACAGAAAAAACACTGTCCATTGTGAATAGAAATCACTGTGAGATCACGGCCGGTGGAATCACGGGACTGTCACGACACTGTCACTTCACTGATGTGTGTAAATTGACCTTAACTGAGGAAAGCGCGGAAAACTCAATCAGGCTGCTCGGCTCCTTCGCCATCTGATATGGGACCTGTCGTTTCGGCATCTTCTTCCCTGAATTGCGTTTATGTGGTGTATAAATCTAATTACATTATTTATGTATTTACAAAGACATTGAATAACGTCCTTGGAAACTATTCCGCTCCAGGTCAAGGTGGTGCACTCTCAGCTCGTACTCCAGGGCTCGATGACTTTGTACCTGCGTATGATAACTTTTTGGTATTGCATTGGGAAGTGAGCTACCTTGCTTATCGCGTATAAGGTTTTAGGTTCTAGGTGTGGTTTATCGACGCAATTCGCTACGGATTTATCCCTTTATCGTGTTCCCTGTTTGCGTTGCTTAGTGTCTCGTGTGTGTCCATGTCTGTGTTTGCTTGTGTTTGGGACAGGATTGGAAAGCGTCTGTGCACGACTTTGATTGGTCCCATCCCGGCATTCACCTAACGACTGAGGAATCGTTGCAAACTCAGTCGGGATGGCTGGCCTTCCGATGTGGTGTTTTTTCCCTCGGCATTATCCCCTGTCAGCGTCCGCGTGTGTCATCTCATGTTCGGCCTCCTGCGCAGCTGCGTTGTGTTTTATGTTTATCGCTCTGGTGCTGTTCACTACCTCCGCTACGAAGTCCCTCGCCACCCTCGCAGTCTTCGCATCCGGGAAGGCGGCTGATAAGACGCCAGGGCTTATCTAACTCCGGCGCTTAAGTCCCGCAGCCCGGAAGCTTTTCGATTGCACTGTCTGTCCTGTCTGGTCGTCGCAAGGACATGAGCTAATCGTCTCCAATCCAACTCTTTTTAGCCAGCTTCGCATGGCCCCGTGACCCGACAGAGCCTGCGTCACCTCGAATGTGGGAATATTGCAGCGCTTGATGTATTGTCACTAAGAACTTTTTGGTCTTGCCACCCGCTGTATTTTTGGTGTACTCGGAATTCCACTGAGCCATCATCTTGTGGATGCTTTACATGGAGCGCGGAATACTCAGTCAAGGTACCCGGCACTTTGGCCTTCCGATATGGGATCTGTCCCTTCGGCATTATTTTCCCTGTTTAGTGTATGGATTGCACTTACCACCTCTTTGATATACCTGCTTACTTTATTGGCTTCATTCTTGGATATAAGCCCTTTCCTTATTGTGTCCGGGTGGAGGGGGGGGCAGGTTGGCTGCGGTGGATGTCCTGGGTGGTGGTTTCAAAGTTGATGAACCATAGGCGTGGTTTGTCGCGCCAGAATGCCGTGATTCGCATCGCTAGTGCGATAACAGCGAGGTGCTGTGGCGGTGATGCGTTTCCAGGTGCGGATTCTTTGTCTTGGTTAGACATTGTTCGGTATTTAGATTCGTTATAGTCGAAATTCGCGTTCAATTCGCGTTCGGGGTCACCACTTTAGTAGCTCCGGTATAAGGTTCTTGTAACAGAAACACGTCCACTTCTTCATCCAACAATGCCATGTCCAGAGCCAGAGACGACCGCTGCAGGTTCCCTTGGTGCACCCGAATCGGATTTCTAACGGAGCGCGCGTTAGACATAGTTTGTCGCTTTGCACGCCCGTTTCTCCAGTCTGACTGTACTGGCATTCCCTGCTATTAGCCCTATGGGCGACTGGTAATTAAGCACTTGCCTTTGCATTGAGTTTGCTACAATTGCTGCACTTCCTTGCCGATTCGTCCTCCCTGAGGGGGCAATCAGAGATGCGATGATCTCCCGCACAGTGCATGCACTTCTGCCCCTGAGTGCACTTGGACGTCATGTGCCCAAATCCTAGGCACTTGAAGCACTGCACTATAGGCGAGCAGTCCTCCACATGGACTCTGAGAAAGCCTATGTATAGTCTCCCTTGTTTCAGCAATGCTACCCTCAATTCTGGCTGTACCGAAGCAATTATATTTTTCAACCTCTGGCTGCGGTTCTTCGTCGTCCTCAGAATTTTCATCGTTTCCTTGATGTCCGACTCCCCGATTGCCTCCGCCACTGCCCCATTCTGCATGATCAGGCATTCGAAGAGTTCCTCCTCGCTAGTTTCCTTTCCTAGGCCCTTGAAAGGGATGACTGGTCGCCTACGCCTGCTCTCCTCCACCTTAAGGCCACTGTCTCTGGTGATGGCCTGTTTCAGCCTCGAGATATGGTCTGGCTCCGGGCATGTCACCACCACTCGGTTCTTGGAGACATTGGTCACCTTCTCGATCCCGATTTTAAGCTGCTGTGGCTTCACAGAGTTGACAAGCCTCTTCCTGACCACCTCTGAGGTGTCCTCCTGGTTGTCGCTTGACACCACCAAGGCGTATGTCCTTTTGCGGCGATCCGCCATTTCCGCTGCGCAAGCCACCCTCCCGGTGCCCCAGTCTGGTTTCAAGAAAAGTCCAACAGGGATTCCCCGGAGAGCCTCCGAGAAGGTCTTTGGGGCAGAGACCGTCGCGCGACTGAGTGCTTCCATTTTAACGTCCATCTTCGAGAGTCGCTCTTGAATTCTCTCCAATACGGACTGTAAGCCTTCTGGGTGGCCCTCGCCTCGGCTCACGCTGTTAGGTGGAACCGATAAGGACCCGAACTCGCCTCCCGCACCCGCAACGCTCACATTCCTAGCCTCCGCTAGACTGTTGATGATGTTCATCAAATCCTCTACCAAGGTGACTATATCCATCGATTTTTTTTTAAACAATATAGTCGCAGAGCTCTTCTGCTCTGCTCCGGAGACTCGTCCTGTCTACCTCCCCCACCCCGTCCCCTTTTCCCTCCATTTTCAGGCCCCTGTTTGCCCCTATACATTCGTATAAGGATATATTTAATTTTGGCCAAATTTCATTCAAGGGTTTCCGCATTGTTTTCATTAAAGGCCTTTTTATTTTTTCCTCGAAAGGTGGAAGAGGTTGCCACACCACAATGCAATATACACGCGCAAGTATACGACGAATATGTAATGTAATATAATATTTATTCTACAAAATAATAGTTAGTTTATCATATAAAAAAACTTTTTAACACTTTAAAGCAATTTCACTTAGTTTTCACCACACATTTAATTGAGTAAAAAAACTGTTTCAATGAATCCTGAATTATTTTAGCTCAAGTGTTACTTTACCTTAAAAAAAAAGACGAAACGGTATTTAAGCTGGTGATAAAGACAAATTAACACTTGATCTGACGAAACAAATACCAAAATATTATCTGATAAAGGTGACAAAACAATATTTAAGATGGCAAAAACAATATAGTAACACTTGATCTAACGAAGAAGGCAAAACACCGCAAACGAAAAAGTCAGCCCAATACTAATTTTGATAAAGAAGACACAGTTCTTTGAAACTTTAGACACAGTGACTCTATAGTGAAATTTAAATTTTATTTACGTCTATAGTGAAAAGAAAAGAGTTTGATTTCTTAAAAATGCATCGAATATCCCATTTACACCTTAAACTATTATACCAATTATTATACAAAACATTTTTTTCAACACAAGCGTAGGACCTAAAATGCTTGTATTTTAATATTCCCAATTTTCTTAAAAAAAAAACTATTCAGTATTAATCTGATAGTTAAAAAGGATACTTCTCAATTAAAAGATAACACAAGCAACCTCTAAATAATCATCCTCTTCCCCTTGAATATTGAACTGAACTGCCCAGAGCTAAGCAATAACAGCCTTTAACAAATATTGTGTCATTGATAGAAAAGGGTACGGTGATAAATTACAGCAAACACTGTTTGAACTATCATCATTTATTGTTTTGACATTTTGTACGCATTTAAACGGGGAAAACATTCACTTATCAAAGGATTAGAATGATCATCAGTCACAAAATTCCTTTCCTTCTTACAATCCAAAGATAATGGAGTGGTTTCATTTACTTGCGTCGTCAAGTTAAGATCAAATGACAGAATTTTGAACATTAAATAAATTTTCTATTTTTTTCATAAAACAAATGTCATTTTTACTCAGTTCATTATCGCTTTATATGACCTTTATTTAAAACTTTATTTAAAAACCCCCAATAAATTTACTAAAACAATCATTTCTACGCTACAGGTTTTCCTAATTTATGCAATGAAAAAGAATATATAAATACATTAAGTCAAATACAGTAATTATAAAGAAATAAAATAAAAATACATTTTTTAACTGTAAATAAAATAAAATTAAAACGTATTTACATTACAGATGACATATAATTTACGGGTATAGCATTATATAATAATGCAATGCGGGTTTCTTCATTTTTTTGTTGTCATATTGTGTCTGTGTGTTGTGACATGATGAATTCTTTCTTTCTTCATTTTTTTGTTGTCATATTGTGTCTGTGTGTTGTGACATAATGAATTCTTTCTTTCTTCATTTTTTTGTTGTCATATTGTGTCTGTGTGTTGTGACATAATGAATTCTTTCTTTCTTCATTTTTTTGTTGTCATATTGTGTCTGTGTGTTGTGACATGATGAATTCTTCTTAATTGGTTTCATCATTAAATATCTCCAGAACTGAAATGTGTTAACAGAAAATATAATAAAAAGGACATAAGTGTACATAAAGAATTAAGTTATTGATAAATTAAAATCAAGATTACTTTGATCCATGAACAGTATGTATACTATTAAAATTATGCATACTATGCCAATTGAAATATTGACCATATTAAACGAGGGCGATTGAACTGCCGAATTTAAATTATGTATATCTACATGTCTCTTCAACACATTGCTGTGTTTGGTGGCGAAATCACATATATTACATATTTGGTGCCTCTTAAGATAACTTGCTCGCCGGCATGTATAATTACACTCGCTAACGGTTTTTCTGGAATGTGAATAGAACTATGCCGTTTTAGATCGGAAGGAGCGTTTAGCCGTATAAGGGCAGAGTGAACATGCAAAATTTCTAGTTTCAGTATGAACCACTCGATGCTTTTTTAGATCACTTTGGCTTTTAAAAATATAGCTACACTCAGAACAAGAAAAAGGTATCTCTTCAGAATGGATGACAGAGCTGTTTAAAAAGCTACTATTCGATCGACACGCGCAATCAGATTGATTGCCTGAAAATTATATTTTACGATTTTATTTTACGAATTTGATTTTTGACATTTTTACTGAAAGATGGCAAATATTTTCTTATTTTATTAACAACACCACAAGCATTTATTTGTCTAGACTTCAAGTTTTCCAACAAATTCACACTAGTAAAATAGTTATCAAAATAAATTGTGTGTTCTTTTCCATCGAGATTCCAAGTAAGAGTATTCACAATTTTCTCCCCAAGATTTTTTGTGACTTGTTTGCCAATTTTGCCTGTGTATAGTTCAAATCTGTAACGATAACCAGATTTATCTGCCAGCATCCATACTTTGTATCCTCTTTTTATTGGTTTTTTCGGGAGATACTGCTTGATTGAGCTGCGCCCTTTAAATTTTATCATCGATTCATCAATTGAATGGTTGAATCAAATAAAGCACTAAGTACCATGGCCGCCAATTTGAGGAAAAGAAGAAATTGTGAATAATAACGTCAGATTATAGCTTTTATTGGATTTTTTTAGAGAAATCATTAGAGTATATCCAGCTTTTATTTTCTTCATTAAAAATAAAACTGAAAGCTTTATGTTCTTCTAATAAAATTTGAAAAGCAAAATTTTTGTCAACTCCTAAGTACCAAGCGTAATTTCCTATGAACGGCACTAAGTCCAATGCAGTTGTGGTTTATGAAAGCTAAGTGCCACGCGCATTCTCAAATGTCAAACTGGCCTAGTGATATGCCACTAATGTTAAAGCTACTAGCACTGTTTATTCCACTTTTTTATGACGGTATAACCCTACCGGTTTCAAGGCTTTCACCTCATCTTCAGGGGATCAGTCTTGTTTGCGCTCCCCTGAAGATGAGGTGAAAGCCTTGAAACCGGTAGGGTTATACCGTCATAAAAAAGTGGAATAAACAGTGTTTGTTAAAAATAAATTACAATGTCTTTAAACCTCCACAACGTTAATGCCTTAACTATAAACAACATAAAGCTACTAGCCCGGCAACATGGCGTGAAAGGGAACTTTACTAATTTAAAATAAAATTAATTATACCTCGTTTACTGGTGGATTTTTTGCTGGAATGATGTTCTGTGATGTTGAAGCATATGCCAGTCCTTGAGATTTTCTTCTTTTATTTGCACTGTCTTCACTAAACACTTTTTTTTCTTGAGTTCTTTAGGGAGTTCACACAACGCATGCACTTCTTGGTAAGCCATTTAAGTACAAACTGGCGTTATTCGCGCGTGGTATTTAGTGCCTTTTAAAATGATAATAGGGGGTGGCACTTAGCGAACTTGCAATGTTCAGACCAGTATTTTTAATAGAATGAGGCTCTGCAGGAACTTGGTGCAGTGTTAAGGTTAATAGCCTTGGCATATAGAACGAAACTGCATACTTAGTTTCAAATATTTTTTTTTGGTACTTAGTGCCTATTTTACTTCCACCATTCAATTGCTAGATTGAGACCGGGATTAAAATTTTTCATAAAATTTTCTTGTATCTTGTTCAAAAATGGACGAACTTTATAAAGTTTGTCGTAATTGGGACTCTCTTGCTGGAATTAACATATTATCATTTAAATGAATATGACTTAGAAGCCACCCGAAACGGTTTACAGACATTAATCGGCAGATGTATTCATTTCGTAAATAAGGTACAGTGCTCCAGGCAGGCGTCTCTATAACTTGGGAGTTTGTTGATTCCCATTATAAAATTTGTACCGATGAATGTACGAATTTCATTTTCATTTGATTTGGGTGTATCTATCGCCTTGCTGTTCTGCATATAAATTTGTTTGAAAAACAATGGAATCAATAATATCATCAGACACAAATTGACAGCACAAGTCATATGGCGATGGACTTTCAAGACTTGTGATATATTGAGTCGGACCAAAATGTGAAGAAAATTATCCCGCTGGAGTTAAGATTCCGTTACGAACCCATTTTATAGTATTTTCGGGTAACTTATTTGTTTCTTGAACTGGTGTATTTTCAGAACTAGAAGTTGAAATTACACGTAATCGTTTTTTTTTATTTGGAATAAAAATTTCAGGATCGTCGTCAATTTCAGGATCACTATCGTCGTCGTCAATTACCGATTCTTGATCTGAAGGTATTATTTCCTGAACAGCTTCATCCATCATCTTCGTCTAGTTCGTTTAGTCTGAGATTGGCAGAGATTTTAGAATAAAATTTAGATGGAAGTTTTTTGCTAGTCATATTGAATCTCAATATTTTTATCGCATCTTCGGGCTTATCCTCAAGCGCTCTGTGAATTCCATCGTTTTGCATAATCATGCACTCGACGAATTCATCGTAAGGGGTTTGCTCGCCGACGCCCTTGAATATCATAACCGGCCTTTTTCCTTTTCCCTCGTGAGACCTGAGGCCCTGCACGCGATCTACAACGGTCTTCGGCTTCTCCGCATGTTCCTTGACCGGGCACATGATCAGTACCCGGTTTTGCGAGACCGCTGTGATTCCGTTGATGCCGATCCTCATCTCTTTCAGCTGCGGTTTTATCCCCTCAAAGATCACTTTCTTAATACTGGCCGAGGTATCCTCCCTTCTGTCGCTGGAAACAACGAGCGCATAACTACGCTCAGGTGGTTTCTGTCTCGTCGTCTCAGTCCTCGGAATGCCACCAGCGGCCCTAGGGCCTCCAACCGCACTCGCATAAGTGAGCTCCGGCTGTGTCCGCGATCCATGGGCTCTTGTCTGGTCCTTAAGAAGAGTTATCTCGTCCTTCATATTGTCCACCTTTTCACTTAAAAGTCTGATGGCACCCGCGACACCCTCCTCCCCACGAGCCCCAGCAGCGTTCAAGCTCTCCCCACTCTGAACCTCAAATAGACCCTCGACTATGTTCTTGATTTCCCTTATGGCGCCTATAATATCCTGGGACTTGGTCTTCCGGAGGATGCTGTCGCACAGCTCCATGGCCCTAACATTAACACTGGTCTTACTCACCCTTGATGTTCGTTCTCGTCTCCAGCTCAGGGCTACTATTGACCCTGATCATGCGCTGAGGATCTAGGGGTTGAATCAGGTGAGAGTTGTGAAGTGGGAGACCTTGCTTATCACGTACAAGGTTGCGGGATCGAATTGTTGCTCACCTCGGCGAACTTGCTCGCCGCGGATTTTCCCCTATATGTGTTCCCTGACAGCGGTGTCAGTGTTCTTTGTGCTTTCATGTATGGTTGGCTCGAGTCAAGGATGGGTGGGAAGGCGTCTGCGCACGTCTTTATTAGTACCTACCTCGGCATTTGCCCTAAGATTGAGATATCGCAGAAACTCAATCGAGGTGGCCGGCCCAGTGGCCTTCCGATTTGGTGTTTATTCCTTCGGCATTATCCCCAGAGTGATTTTGTTTACCTATTGTGTTTCCTGTGTATCCATGTTGTGTGTTTTGTTCATTCCAATCATGTGTCTGACCATCTCCGTCATGAAGTCCTGCGCCACTCCTACTGTTTCCTTTTCGATCAGTGCAGCCTTCAGGGTCTCCATGTCCAGGATGCTAGTCTTCGCCGCCTTGTATCTCGCCCTTTCTCCTGCAGGGCATTCGAACAGAATATGGTCCACCGTCTGCTGTGTCGTGTCATCTTAAGGGCAGGAATCATCATTTGTTAGCTTGAACCTTTTTAAGTAGTCCCTCATGGCTCCGTGTCCGGACAGTATCTGAGACACCTCGTACGTCGGTGAGCAAATCTTTGAGCATTGGAGTGCCTGGGTTATGGTCGGGAGGAACCTCTTGGTAGTGCTCCCGGTTGAATATTCACTGTATTCCGCATTCCATGTCTCCACTGTTTTCTGTCTGATGCGCATTTTGGCATAGCTCAGTAGAAACAGATCATTAACCGGTTGCACCCGCAAAGCCCCCGCCGCCCTCGCAAGCTCGTCCGCTCTAACGTTTCCAACGTTGCCGGAGTGTCCCTTGACCCATGCGAATGATATTTGGTTTCGTCGCTCTCTTATACGGTCAGCCATAGAGAAAATCTCCCTAACTATAGGGTTTAGGCTTTTGTGATCCCTCATTGCTGCCAGTCCTGAGAGCGAGTCTGATTCAAGATAAATTATCTTCCCCGTAGTCCCACTGGAAACCGCCCATCTCAACGCCTCCCGTATAGCTACCAGTTTCGCTTGGAATACGGAGCAGTAGTCCGCCAGCTTCACCTTCCTTCTAGCGATCTCCGTCCCCCGCTTGTACACCACAAATGCGGCGCCAACTTTGCCGTTCAGCAAGCTTCCATCTGTGTAGACGTTAAAGTCCGGCGCGTCTCGTCTCGCCTCCTCGCAGATGCTCTCGCGCTGCATGACCGCCGGGTGCGGGAGAGTCACCCAATCGACCGGCACCATGCATTTTCTGTCTTCGGGCAGTGAAAAAAGTTTCTGCCTCCGTTTCACCTCGGCCCTCTCCCGCACCACGAGAGCGAGTGGGGGTACACCGCAGATCGCCATCGCTGAATTCAGTGACATGGTCCTGTAACCCCGGCAGATTCTTATACATATGGGCCTCTGGGCTTGGTTCTTCGAAGTCTTCTTCGAATGGCCTTTCTCTCGCACGCTTCCGCCCATATGCTGGCGCAATAGAGTGCCACAGGCTCCAGCGCTCCCTTGTAAAGCTGACGGAGAACCTCCGAGGACAGACCCCAAGTCGGCTTGGCAGCCCTGGCGATCATCCCAAAGAGAGCAGTCATCTTCTGATACACCATGTCGACGTGCCTCGACCAGTTAAGACCCCTGTCGATGATGACCCCCAGCACCTTAATGCTGTCCACCATGGCGATCTCGGACTGTGCGAGGTGAACCTCCGCTTGTCTATGGAGTTTTTTTCTTGTAATGCACATTGCAAATGTCTTTTCCGGTGAAAATACAAGTTTTGTGCGGGTGACTCCACAGATCTATCCTGCGAAGGGTGTTATTCATCTTCTCTTCTGCCCCGCTCAGCGTGCCACATTCCGAAATCACTAGTACGTCATCCGCAAATGCCTGGATGTGGACTCCTTCCCCGAAATCTTCCTGCAGAAGGCTGTCCATGATCAGATTCCAGAAGAAAGGCCCACATGACGATCCCTGCACGCATCCCAGCGTCGCGGACCTCTCCTCGGTCGCATCCCCGACACCGATTCGTACCTTTCTATCCTGGAGGTAGGACTGTATCAGTCTGAACAAGTTTCTCGGACAGTTCTTTCCTTAATTGTTCCAGCAGAAAGGGCCACCACGCATTGTCAAAGGCCCCCTTGATGTCGAGGGAGACGACTATTGCCACTCTCTTGCTATCACGTGCCACTTTCATCACTCCGACAGCACGGTTTAGGGCGTCCTCTGTTGACCTCTGCTGCGTGAAGCCGTATTGTCTATTGCTGAGTGAGCCGTTGCAGAAGCAGTCCTATCGGCCTCGAGGAAGTCATGTCTCCAGACGGTCTGCCCTGTTTAGGAATCAGTATGACTGCTGATTCCTTCCATCTCTTCGGGAATTGTCCGGTTCTCAGACAGAGGTTGAACATATCCAATGCCTCCGCCGGGTGGAGTTGTACCACTCGCCGGCATATGACCGAGGTGAGTCCGTCTATCTCGGGAGCCTTTTTAGGGCTAATCGTGTCGAGAGCCGTCCGCAACTCCAGCAACGTGAATGGTGGGTCATCTGCAGTGTCGGGCATTAATTCGCCCCGCTCTCTCACATTTCTGTTCTCCAACGAGCCTGTGTCGGTATTATCACCCGGAAAAAATTGCTCCAGGATGCCTTTTGCCGTTTCTGATTCGGTTCTACATATCTTCCCCCTAATCCTTAGTGTAGTCGGCGGTACCGTCCCACGGCTCTTGAGCACCCTGTCCACCATGCCCCAAACGGTTTCAGTGGTCTGCATTTGGCAAAACTCCTTCCAGCTGTTCGTCTTCGCCAACCTAACTGCAGCCCTGAACTCCTCCTTTGCTCCAAGGCTCTAGTGACCTCGAAAGTCGGAGTATTTCCCTCGTTAAGTGTGTGCCAACCGAGCTCCGCGCATAGGTCGTTCAGAACGGCACCTCTAGCGTTCGTTCTGTCGCTTCCCCACCAGGTGCTCCAGGCGTCGAAGTCCCATCCTATTACAATCTGGCGACCTCCGTGCTTCTCAGCCAACTCCCTTCCAAGCATCGGCTCCAGGTCAGTACGCGGCTCGACGTACACCTATCCCAGGATCAGCCCACTCCCCGCCAGACCCACAGACACGAACACAGAATTAGCGTCCGTGAACTCTGAGAGAAGGACTCCTCCTATGCTGCCATTGTTGAGGAGGACGCAAGTCTTCGCCGGAGTTTCAGCGCTGGCATCAGGCCACTGGTACAGCGCTCCGGACGCTCCAAGCACTCGTCCAGTTGCGCCAGTGTACGGCTCCTGCAGCAGTACGATATCCGCCGAGTCCATCTTAATCAAGTCCAAGGCCACGGACGATCGCCCCGAATTCACCTGGCACACCCTGACAGAGGCCAGCGAGGTCTCCGTCCTGACAACGCGAGGTTCCCGAAGCTCTACTCCTGTCCCGTCAGCAGCCATAGTCGGTTCGTTCCCTGGCCTTCCCCTCCATCAACGGACAGTCTCGACTGTTTGCCCTATGCTTTGTGTCATCCCTGCTCAAGCCGCGCACTCCGGTCCTGTAGCAATTGTGGCACTTCTTGGAATCCTCTTTCTCCTTCAGAGTGCACTCCGAGAAACGGTGATCTCCAGCTCAATGCATGCATCTCTGCTTCTCCGCACACCGAGATGTCATGTGCCCGAAACTGAGACATTGATAACACTGCAGCAAGGGTGAATAATCCTCTACGTGGATCCTGGAGAAGCCGAGGTTGACTCGACCCTTGCTAAGCAGCACCGACCTCAACTGTGGTGACACCGATGCGAGTACATTCTTTAGGGTGTTGTTCCTGTTTGGCAGGGTTCTAATGATCTTTAGGTGTTCCTGGATCTGACCACCCCCCAAGGTCTCGAACACCTCGTCATTTTGCAGCACGAGTTCCTCCATCAAGTCTTGTTCCGTTTCTGTCTTGCTGATGCCCTTAAAGATGACGAGTGGTCTTCTCCTCCTACCATCGGTCGCGGCAAGATCTTTGACCAAATTTTTTGCGCCCTTGAGTTTTGTCAGGTGTCTCTCTTCTGCAAGTTATCACAACCCGGTTTTCTGAAATGGTGGACATGCCTGTGATCCCTATTTTGAGTTCTTTGGGCTTCACAGCAGAGAGGAGGCGCTTCTTAATGTTCTCAGATGTATCCCTTTTGTCGCTGCTCGTCACAACTACCGCGAACTTCCGTTCCGGACCGTGTCCCGACGGAATGGCAACTTTTGATGCGCCTCCCCCGATGAGAGCTCCCGAATAGGATGTAGGGCCTGCAGCAAAACCCGAACCACCGGCCAGTCCCGAATAAGCGACAGCCGGTCTGAGCCGTTCCCTGTAAGCCTTGCTTTCTTCCCTTAGGAGGGCCACCTCACCTCTGATGTCATCCATTTTCTTGCTTAGGAGTTTTATGGCACGCTCGCCTCGGCTCACGCCGCCAGGCGGAGTCGATAAGGACCCAATCTCGTCTCCCGAAACCACAGTGTTCACCTCACCAGCCTCCGCCTGACTGTTGATGATGCTCATTAACTCCTCCACCGAGGTAATTATATCCATCGATTTAGTTTTCTTTGCGATATAATCGCAGAGCTCTTCCGCTCTGGTCCGGAGACCTGTCCTGTCCACCTCCCCCACGCCGTCCCCTTTTCCCTCCATTTCCAGGCCTGAAAATTCCTGAAACCTCTGGAAAACTCCTGAAATTATCCAAAATCCGTACAGTGTCGGAAAAACTCGGGAAATATCCTCCAACAATTTTCCGGCCTCAAAGCACTAGTGTTCACAGAATTTGGCTCCCGGCCGCTCACTCCGACCTCGACGCACCACCCCACCGGGCCCGTCACCCAGCCAGAAAGAAATTTAAATGCACACATACAACATGACTTTTATTAACATAGTAAAAGTAGCGAAGGAATTAAAAATGTACACAATGTGTTCACATACAATACATAAACATGTAATAAAAGAAACAAGATTATTTTATTCAGAATTTTCCCTGTTGTCTTCTAAAGCAACTGTTTTTTTTCTTCTTCACAATTGTTGGTTCAAAGTCTCTATCATCAGTAGAAATATCTAAAATATCTGATTCTTTTGGGGAGAAACTCTCTCTGGTACTGTTAGAAAATCTGTAACTAACATTTGTTTTTTTTTTTTATTTTTAGTAATTTCTTTACGAATATCTTCATTTTGCATATAAATATTTTTTATCTCTCGTTGAATTTTTAAAGCTCTTTCAACATTGGAATCAATATTTATCACAATATTTTCTGGCTGATTGAATAAATTCGCTCACATTTATAGCACTGAATAAATTTGGTAATAATAACAATAATTATTATTCCATTGATTCGCTTTGACTTTGGGCACCGTGGACTAGTGGTTAAACTATATATAATATTAATAAGGACTATTTTCTTCAATGATCTTTTTCAATTTTAGATAAAAAACATTATGGAAAACCGCCTTAGATTAAAGCCGCGTAAATCGAGGGAAGGTTGTACTCTGTATTTCTCAGGTTCTTCCTGCTAAGTGGGACTTTTGTGGCAGTACTCGTATTTGCTTTGATTGGAAAGTTGTAAAAAATACACATGCCAACAGACATTAGCATACATTTGCTGAAATATAAGCTTTATTCACTAGGCCGACTTTGGAACGATCTTCATGGCACAATAAGATATGCTTCATCCTTATTGATTTTTAAGAATAAATTAAAGTAAAATTATTTATCTCAAAATATTCATCGTCCTTAAATGCCACACAATTTCCGCCCGACTCCCTATTTTTCTTGAGATTTATCTTTTACTTTAATTTTTGTGAGATTTTCTTAAATATTTTTCATATACGAGTACTACGTTAAAGATATGGTCATGGATACTAATAATGATTTTGAAATGAAAACTGGTTGATTGGAAATTGGTTGGAAATATTAAAAAAAAAAAAATAAACATTATTTAAGTTCAACATCCTATCCTTCATGGAACACTTTTCGTCTATGAAATTCAGACTGTCAGAATTGAATTGTCAAATTTATCGATGTATTTAACTATAGTTATTTCCAAATATCTTTGCTAATTTTATAACCACAGAAAAAATACAAACACCAAAAGACAGATCGTCAAAATCCGCACAAAACACATGTGATTTAAACTCCGTAAAACAGAGAAAAACACTAATTGCAAACCAAAAAACAAAGAGCATCGAGACAACGATGCTTCCTCGACCAAGGTATGATCACAACTAGGACCTAGGTGTTGGAGGATGGTGGTTATGCAGATGATTTCTGGGGTTAGGGTCACATCCTTCTGATTGTCATGACTTGCTTTATTTTAGACAGGGTAGGCGATTCACCACCGAGCAGCACAAGTCCAGTCTTGAGATTCGGACGACAGAAAGTTTTGCGTAACAAGATGAGTTACGCAATTTTCTGACCTGTTACGATTATTAACCTTCTGTTTCACAATGCCGCAATAGGCTTTAAATGAATGCATCTGACCGAAAGTGACACTGAGATATTTTGATATAGGACAGTGTCCCAGTCTTGTAACATTCCAAATTATATTGAACTCACCATTTGTTTCTTGGTTGCACAGGTGGAAGGTGCAGAGACTAGTGTAGGCTTGGTTGCACAGATGGAAGGTGCAGAGGCTAGTGTAGGTTGAGAGACTAGTGTAGGCTTGGTTGCACAGATGGAAGGTACAGAGACTAGTGTAGGTTGAGAGACTAGTGTAGGCTTGGTTGCACAGATGGAAGGTACAGAGACTAGTGTAATTTAACATGTCAATCGACTCCCGTGAACATTAGTTCAGGGAATAAATCAGCTTGAAAGTCTATATGGGGTTGATTCAATTCCATGAACAGTTCAGGAGTTCAGGTAATAATTTTAAAGTCTCTCGATGTCCTCGAAGTGATACCTGCTGTAGATGGAACACATCTGATTGGTGTGATTCTATTTCGAGTAACCTCGTTTTCCGGCTTCTTACATTTTCTTTTATACAAGAAAGATACGCCATTTACTTTTTTGTGTTTTTCGAGAGCCTTTCTGGTAAATGAAACAGTGACACGATGAACTTGAACTTCCTTATCGGTACAGTGAATGGATCCGTCGCACAATAGTCCATCGAGTTTAAAATCATTGTACATTCCATATTCTTCTGGGTAACACAGAATATACGCTTGTTTTGCTTAGATGGAAATTCTCTTTGGTTCATATCGGTTTACACAGAAATTGGTTATTTTATGATTTTTTTGTTTCTACTTCTTTCAGAACTGGCTTTCTGGAACTTTCTGGCTACTTCTTTTAGAACTCATTAAGCTTGAAACATCTGATTTCGACAAACATTCCATGATTCAAATATCGGTACATTATTTTGGAATGGTCCCAGCATCGCTCAGCAAGCCACCACTGTGGAAGCTCCACCGGAGTCTTCCGTCAATGAGCCTCTCCAGGATCCTGCCAAACACCGGCAGTAGTCCGGCGTACGATGACTTAAACACGTACAATAACTTAACAGTATGTTATGTGGAGCACATCCTGTACTACGCTATCGTGACTCGAGCAACTCTTCGACTTGGCTTGATGAAATCTTTTTAGGTACTTCATAAAGCATCCAAAGTCTGCCTGCGCCACTTCAAACGTGGGGATGGCTCTCCGCAAATATCTAAGCGCCTCATACATATATCCGGAAGAACATTCTTGTGGTGCCTCAGGTGGTTTCTGAAACATAGAGCTCATTCCATGTTTCTTAACACTGTGTTTACATAAATCAATATCAATTTATCGTATGCCGGAGCCACCTTTAACAGAAGAGCCGCTCTCACGAGCTCGTCAACCGTCATTGCCAGCGTTACCCGAGTGTTGCTTTACCCAGTGGAACCTTATTTCTATACCCCTGTTCCTCAGCTGACTTGCAAGAAAATTCTTGTCCTTTCAATCCAGATCAGGGCCTCCTCTATTACCACAAGTCATGTTCTCCAGACATGTCTTCGTATTGTGCCCAAAACTGAGGCACTTGTAGCATTGCACGACCGGTAACGCATCCTCAATGTATAATAGCATAAATCTGATGAGCCAGTCTCCATTAGTGCCCTCCTATTTTCGGGGTGACCGATACTATAACATTTCTCAAAAAATCATTGTCCTTTTATTTCCGGTATGTTCTGCATAACCAGACTCACAATAAATTCTTCATCAAAAAATCCCCTTTAAAACACGCTTATAGATCATCACCGGTCTTGTTCCCATGCCTTCGTGGGATTTTAGGTCCTCAACACGGTCCATTATAGCTTTAGACTTCAGCAGCATGCTCTTTTTCGGGATGCCTTTTTGATGCTAGCAGAGGTGTCCTCTTTCTTATTGCATACCTCCTTTTTCTTCTGTCGTTCTGGATCCATCCCTGGATATAGGCCTCCCCTTCGGTCTTCCGTGTAGCCTGTGATCTCCCCACACCTCTCCTGCCCGTTCTAGGCTGCCATTCTAGGACCTTTTTCGTCCATCAACAGTCAGAGCATCTGGCAATATGTCCTGCCAAGTATATGTAGATATGCAATCGTCGTCGTTGCCGGACCTCATAGTCGAAGATCACCTCGCCATTCCAACGTCAATCTTGAACCGTTCTCCCACGTCGATCGTGTGATAAAACTTCTGTGAGAAAACAACCCTATCCTAGATGCGCACTCCCTCCCGCAAATGTCAGAGACATGTGGACCCTGCTGAGCCGCCTGGCCATGCAGACGCATGTTCGCAGCACGCTGACTGTTTCTCATACGTTTAGCCGCTGAGACGCTATCAGCCCGAGAACATACGGCTTTCCACTCCACACGGTCCCGAGACACCCGCTCCTAGTCCTCAGGCGCCCCGCACGAAGTAAGCAACTCTCGCAGACTTTCCTTATAGCGCTTCCTCTGCCCACCAACTCTTCGCTTGCCCACCACTTCCCCGTACAAGATGCATTTTGGGACTCTGATCACCCATGCGTATCACATGTTCGGTCCACCGCAATTTAATTGTTATATTATCTGGTTACCTACCATTGTTTCATACCTTAATTCTGAGAAAATTATTCAGACTAATCTTAATCATTTACTGCTTCTTAAAACTAACAAACAATGCAACTATACAGATACCTACATTTATCATTTCATTCAAAAATATATCGCTATCATCGCTTGAATTGATATTTATTAAAAAATGATCGAGATCAGTAATACTCGTACTGTCCACAGCTACTTCATTTTCCCAGTATTCCGTTTGCTGTACATGCCGGCAAGCATTACTCCACTCGTCGCTCCAAATCAAAGAAACCTCTTTGACCAACCTTTCGACAGAACTCAACGTCAAATCAGTGTTTCTAGTTTCTAGAGCCCACATATCCCTTGATAGAAGCCCAAACCTTTTCTATTGGGTTGGATGGTATGGTGGAAGCCGTAAAACATCGTGTCCATTATTCTGAAACAACCTATCGATGGAGTATTCCTCGAATACACTTTTGTGTCTTAAGATTAACCGATACAATTCTCGCTTAAGCATTTCACTTGAAAAAGGGATACTCCTCTGAGTCAGCCATTGAATCATATCGGCCTTCTTGGAATTTGATGTTGGTGCAGGATTCATTAATTTATTATGGTATGAAGCGTTATCAATTACCACCACAGATCTCGGTTCTAAGTTGGGAATAAGTTTTTCCATGAGCCATTTCTGATAGTTTTTGTAGTTCATGTTATCATGGTAGTCTCCGGTTCTTTGATGAGATTTGTACATGAGTAGACCAAACTGACTTAAAGCTCTCATTATTTGTGAGTTAATATTAATATCTTTGGAGTTATTACATTGAATCACCAGATGATTGTTTATGTCTTTTGATTTGGGTGTGTAAAGTCTGAAGTCTTTAAAATGAATTAAACATCTTAAGACATCTAGAGATTATACATTTGTGAGATTATTGCATCCCATTAAAACACGTGTAGTTCAGTCTGTTATGATAAAATCATAATAAAAATCTGTTAAAAATATTATTAACTTGATAAGTAATAACATTCCAATCTATATGGAAATACACAATTTTACATTCAACCAATTTGTGCATTAAATACCCAAGTAAGAAATATGAATAAGAAGAAAAGGAGCATTTTATTTTTTTACATAAAATAGAATAACAAAAGTATAATATACGAGTATACCTTTATATAATAATGCGGGATTCTTTCTTGATTTTTACATAAAATAGAATAACAAAAGTATAATATACGAGTATACCTTTATATAATAATGCGGGATTCTTTCTTGATTTTTACATAAAATAGAATAACAAAAGTATAATATACGAGTATACCTTTATATAATAATGCGGGATTCTTTCTTGATTTTTACATAAAATAGAATAACAAAAGTATAATATACGAGTATACCTTTATATAATAATGCGGGATTCTTTCTTGATTTTTACATAAAATAGAATAACAAAAGTATAATATACGAGTATACCTTTATATAATAATGCGGGATTCTTTCTTGATTTTTACATAAAATAGAATAACAAAAGTATAATTTACGAGTATACCTTTATATAATAATGCGGGATTCTTTCTTGATTTTTACATAAAATAGAATAACAAAAGTATAATATACGAGTATACCTTTATATAATAATGCGGGGTTCTTTCTTGATTTTTTGCGAATTATATATATTTTTTGCGAATTATATTTTTTTTGCGAATTATATAAAAAATAATACAATGTTACGTTATCTAAATATTAACAGTTCTGAACACTCTCCTTAACATCACACTTCAAATTTGAACCATCACTCTCTTCCGTGTTATTATCAAGAGTACAAAATAAAGATATCTAAATTTACATCAAAATAAATGATCAATTATGTACTAAATCATTCTTCAGATATTTAAGGAACATTGATAAAAATGTTAAGTTAAAACGAGAATCATAAAATGATTTTCCCCGTCAGGTTACCGTGGCAGGAACTGTTTGTAGAAAAGTTATTCATTGTTGATTCTGATGACTGTTGGATGCGCGGTAGTGGTGGGGGGTGAAGGCGGGGCTTCATTCGGATACAACATGGCGGACCACTTTATTTAAGACGAATGTAAATGAAAGAGCACAATATAATTAATAGGAAAATGGAAATAAAATGAATAAGAACGAATAACATAAAACGTTAATTAGAATAAATAATATATAAGTATTTTTAGTAATTTATTACTTATTGTAAGTAACCTATTTCAATCATTCGCATTATTCGGGATATCTGCGCATTTCTCAGCATAACGTTTGCAGATTATTCGACTCATATGTGATAATTTTTTTACTATGGAATATTTTACGGTATGAAACCTTTTTTCACTTCCAGCATGTACAATAATGAAACTGGATCCCTTTGAAATGGGCTTTCGAAGTCCCTCTTCAGATTCATCGCTCCATGCTCTCGATGGCACGTGGCTAGTATGAACATATGTTTCATCCGTGTACACGATTCTTCTACCTGCTTCTCGATATCATTTGACTGCTCTTAAATATGATATTCTTTTAAATACTTTGTCTGGTTTTTCCCTCAAAATATTTAAATTGTCTCACGTTGCATGCCAGCGAAATCCATTTTTTTTATTATTCTTCTCATGGTTGACTCAGATCCATTAAAATTAATTGATTCTTGCAACACTGGAAACAATTTTGGGATTATAGGCAACATTTTTTCTTTAATGTGAAACTCATATATACACCTTATTACACATTCATCAAAACTGTTTACAGATACTTTGTTTTGTCCATTTTTCGGAGACCTAATGGCTGGCATCTCCTTTTCCGTTTTTGTTAAAGGAAGATGTAATAGTTATAATAGTTCTTGGCGATACCCCAGTGTATTGCGCATTCGCGTATTGCGCACGCGATGCGGATTGTGCAATTTCGTGATAAATTGCGTCGGTGGTAGGTCGCGCAATACGGGCGCTCTGCGCGGTCGCCTGGTTGGTTTTTGGAGGAGGAGGTGTCTTACCTGCTCCCGCCACGACACCGCTCCATGAGCGACCCGGCGTCACACGCGGTGCCATCCGGCGGGCGATAGCCATCCGGCAGCGTACGCTTGCCTCGTAGGGCACTTTGAGTAATTTGCGTGGTGATCCCAGCCACAGTAAGCGCAAGTGGCCGGTGTCTCCTTGGTCTTGGGACACTCGGCCGTCAAGTGGTATTCGGTGCACTTGACGCACCGGGCTTGATGATGGCAGTTAGATGAGGCGTGCCCCAGTGACTGCCACCGGAAGCATTGGGTACCTAGGCCTTTCTTGGGCCGATATTTGACGAAGGTCACTCTGCAGTAGCAGAGGAACCTCAGTGTTATTGGATGTTGTACCCTCCTTTTGCGGCATAGGAGTCATCTAAATTAGGGTTGCGCTAGGATTATGCGGACCCATCCTCCAAGCCGTCCCCATAATGATGGGATCATGGGAATAATTGTGCCGCATAGCCGAAGGAGTCACGGCGTGGAAGGAAGAAGTTAAAGCCGAAAGAGGAAATTAATTAATTTTGAAAAAAAGGAATTGTAAAAAATTTGGAGCCGCCCATTGGCCCCGCCACTCAGCGGTATCCGCTACCCCACGCCGGTTCTTGCAAGTCCGCGTGAGGTGGCCATCGTCTGCATAAATCTAGCGAAGTTGATCGCCGTGCCCGACAGGGCCCTGGCCCTCAGGACTTGCCGCGGCAAACCCAACTCCACCAGCCGTACTGCGCTCCTGCGCGACCACACACCACGCCAACTGAGGGTGATCGCAGCCACATCTATTTGCTCGGCCGACAGCCCGTACCTCCTCGCTAGCTCTGTCTTGAGCGCAAGCCCGCTATACTTCCGAATCTTGCCGGAATTGACACGGTCGAGATTTACCGCACCGGATACCACCTGTGCGTCCAGCACAAGCGCGGAAGAGTCGTTCCTGGCGATGATATCTGGTTTCAGACTTCCATCGGCCAGGCGGATAACCTGCTCCCTTGAAATACTCCATCCCTTCTCGGACAGGGACTTAACAACCGCATCACATATAAATAAATAAATAAATAAAATAAATAATAGGTTTATTGATAGCAACATAGTATGTACAGATTATATTTGAATAACACTTCTAAAACACATAAATTGCAGATAATACATTAAATACAGAAGCTATCAAAAGGTCTAGGCTCATCTAATAGCATCCCCTCGGCCAAGATACACCCCACCAATATAGGGCGAACCCAGCCACGGGGACACCAGATGTTTTTCAGCCCACACCCTTGAACACGTAGAACAAGAATATATAAAAAAAAATAAACAGAAAATAAATAGAAAATAAATAGATGACAAAAAAAAGATACATTCAAAGAGAAGACACATGGCGTCATGTCTCAGAATTCGGCCGTCGTGAGACCTGTGACATACTTGGATTACATGAGCCGCTGTTTCGGTCTGGCCCACACAGCCGGCTCTGCACCAAATATTTCTTCGGACCGCCTCCCGGCCGGAGCCAGGGGCAGTCGTGTGTCGTCGTCCTCTCGACGTTCGCACCTTCGTCGGCAGAGCGTTTATCCTTATCTTGTGATATTGGATGTAGTCGCGCGATGGGATTCCTCCCGCGCACGACATCACCCAGTCTATGGAAAAATTCACGTCCGCCGAGCTTATGAGCTCCTTGCCGTCCACTGAGTTATGTAAGAGCTCAGTGAACACTTTCTTAGTTTGTAATGTGGTGAATGCATGGTTCCCTGCGCAGACGGCTCGGCTCCACGCTATGTGATTGCAGACGGTGTCCGCGCCCACACAGGCGCGCGCCAAACCACTGCTCGAGTTGTTCAGGTTTTCTAAGCGGCGTAGCCGGTTAATGGGTATGGAGTATGTGAAAGCAGGCACTCCGAGACCTCCCTGCCGCACTGGGGCATGGAAATACCCGACCGGCACATCAGCCGGAAGGGACAGCCATTTCCTCACTGCCGCTCTAATGTGTCTGTCAAGGCGCCTGAGAAGACCCATCGTCACCCTCCCTAGCACCAGCGAATGATTTAAGCTGGGGATCAGGTAGGTAATGAGTATCCTCAGTCGCTGCTGCGGCTTAAGAGGGGCCCTAGAGATGTTGGTAAGGGCCCCTGAGAGAAGGGACTCAGTCTCGTTCCGTCTAGAGACCGGACCTGTACAGCCGAAGTGTAGACCCAGATATTTCCAGGTGTCCAACCGGCCGATACAGGGCAGCCTCCGATGTTCTACCTGGACGCCAAAATCGACAATCTTCGAGAGCTTTTCTTTGGTATATCCCTCTATCCCAAGAGCAACGGACTTGTCCGGATTGAGCTTCAACCCGAAGCCTGCAAGTGCGTTAGAGAACGCGTCGAGGCTATCTTGCAGTCCGCTTTGGGTCTGTGCGAAGAGGCACACGTCATCGGCGAAGGCGATGACTGACAACTTCTCAACGAGCATGCGGTATCCGACATAAGCCGGCAGCGAGTGGATGGCATAATCGATCACCAGCTTGAATAGGTTTGGTGACAGGGGATCCCCCTGTCTAGATCTTTTTTATGTACCGGACGAATCTTTCCGGGGCCCCGTTCGCCTCCAGGACCCTTACAATCGCGTCGTGGGAAATGCTATCGAACACCTTCGAGACGTTCAAGGACGCCATGTACAGGGATTTATAATTTCTTCTGGCCAGATGGAGGGCTGTGTTTAAAATAAGCACGTCATCTGCCACTCCATCTGTATTGACAAAACCCCGCTGCGAAGGGTCGTGCAATTCGAGGCGCGTCAAGCGATGCGATAAGATCTTGTGAAAGAGGCGCAGGACTACCGAACCGATCGAGATCGGCCGGCAAGCACCCGCACCTCCTCCGGCACCTTTTTTAGGAATCATAATTGTGCGGGTCTCTATCATACTCTTTGGTGGATCCCCGGTCCACAGGAGGACGCCACACAGTATCCGGAGGATAGGTGTGGGAACCTTGCCTAAAGAGCGTGCTGTTACACCATCGGGACCTGACGAGGAGATCACTCTTACTTTAGCTCTCCTCGGCGCTTATGGGGGTCTCCATTATGGCGTCAAAACCGGCATGGGTTCTTTTAATGTCTAATGCGGGGCACGCAACGCTGGGTCAGCTCCTGCAAAGGGGGCGCGGCAGCTACCTCGTCCAAGGTGCCTTCTATAGTTTCCTTGGCGACTCGCGAGGGCGCCTTACACCACAAGTTTTGCACCGCCGAGTACCTCTTGACTGTTTCTACTATTTCGTGTCGTCCTCCTGACGCTCTTCTCACCGGGGGCGCCATCAACCCGCCGAACCCCGCCTGTCTTCTCCGGGCGACATCTCCGTATGAAGACTTTCGCCGAGCCAGTTGTCAATCATGTCACCGACCGGACGCCCCCCGAGGACCTCGGCGATGACGCGACGGAGGTATGAGATACCCCATCCGACATCGTCCGATGTCCCCGACGACAGACCAGCCAGATCCTCTAGAATCGGGTGCAGCCCAATTTCCTTTCAGCTTTCCCATGTCTTTACGACCTTTTGCGCTGGAAATCCCTGGGTGGAGAGGTCACTGGCGATCTCTTCCGTGGGGATTTCTGGCAATCCTCGGATGACTCCGTTTCTTTTATTGTCCACTTTCGTGAACGTATCGAAATATTTTTGCTTGGCATCAAGGCTCTTACTGAGGCCGTCGTGGTCCTCAACGGAGTGGACCGTGATTTTCGCGTATTTAATTTCAAATTGGCCTTTTGCGTATTCACGGATTAGGCCTATGAGGTTTCAGTGTGTGAGGTCACTGAGGATTATTACCACCGGTGGTATTTTCGATTTTGTATGATGATTACTCACCCTGCGCGCTACGCCGGGTGCCTCCTCTGTTACTTCACGGGGGCAAGCAAATTTATTTATTTGAGTAACTTCTTGGGTCCGGCCTCCTGCCTTCTTTTGGCAGGTGCCCGTGGAGTCTCCCATTTTTGCGCCGCGGGTCCCGTGGGGGTTCGCGGCACAAGAGCACCGTTCACGAGATCGCAAAAGATGCCGTCCTGCATTTTAGCGTCTATAACATGCTCCGGCCGTACACAAAACTCCCGTGCGCACCGCACCAGAACTGATCACAATTTAGCATTTGAGTCGCACTCACTTTCACTTGATTTATATTCACTAAATAAATATTTAAATCGGCCCTAAAGGCCCGCCTCTCAGCGCCCTCGATAACGCGGTACGCCCAAACGGTACATAGCACACGTAACCCGGTATGGTAGGTTTACCCTGATCTCTGTACCCGCAAGCGAGTATAGTAAAATCTAAAAGATCCAATATCCGGCTCTTGAATGATTTATTTGGTCTTTGGCGCTTCTTATATGCGGCCGATCGCTCATCGCAAGCGCCATTTTGCGCCACTGCATGCGCTCACAACTCGCAAAATATCACAATTTTCGGGAGCTTTGCGCATGCAGAGGCCGGCCGGCCAGCGACATAGTCTAGCGACGACCGTGCATAAATCTACATTTCCGTTGCGGTCGCGACACCCTACAGACTCCAACAAACATAAAATTATCAAACAACATACCAAACAAATATCTAATTATAACCAATAAATTTACATATTAATACCAAACAAATATCAAAATATAACTAAATATCTACACATATTGAATAATTAAGAAACTAATCCTAATGTGTTTTATGATGACGCATATGTCCGATACAATAATATGGCATAAATGAACATGATCGCAAGCTAAACTGATATTGTATTACTGGCAATTTAATTTATTATATTTTAAAAATAAATAAGACTAATCTTTTTTTTAATTGTATTCACTGAAGAATTGGTAGACACACCTTGGTAGATCATGTGATCCGGGACATCGGGTTAAGGGCACCCCTTCTTTACCCAGTACACGTCGGCACATTCACGCACTTTGAGGCTAAGAGGCATCCCTGCAAATTCCATAGCTGAGTCCGCCGACATCGTCCTGTATCCCTTGATAATTCTGATACAGAACGGTCACTGCGCCTGGTTCAATCGTCTGGCAATGTGCTTCCTTAAACATACCTCGCCCCACACACTTGCGCAGTACAGGGTGGTGGAGCGAACGCCACACCATCAGATGATGAAAAGGGAATGGGTACTCACAGGTGTTGAAGGCGGGAGTCGGTTGTATGGGCTGAGCTCTGCTGATGTTCCAGGACTCGAGAGCTTCGTTCGGGCTGAAGAGGTCGGTCACAGTGGTCGAAAACTTATTGTCACTGGTTCATTATTGAAGAGTATTGCTTGCTATTTTCCCTCTTGATGTATTCGGTGTCATCCGGATGACGGTCTGTGCCCAAATGTGGTCGTCGATGCGATTTGTTTGTCGCACCAAAATCGTTATAACTCGCGACAATACCATCTTTAGAACTCGCGACAATACCACTAAATCGCGCGACAGGGCCGGTAGCGATATTAGAGCGGCCCAATATCGGAACGATATTTCACGTCACGCTTTGGCGTGAACACAGGGCAAGGGGTTGCACCCGCTCCCACGTATATAGTTCTGGCCACATCTGGCGTTATGCCCCACGTGCATCTCGCGATGTGCGAGAGGACGTTGAACTGCACGGCCATCTTCTCACAATTGTTTGCGACGTGTTTGGTCTAGCTCAAGTTCCGGTCTATAATGACTCCGAGGAGCTTGATCTCCTTGACGAGCGGTCCTTGTGGTAACTACCATAGCCAACGACTTCGGCGTTGAGACTTCGAAGTTCAGCTTCGCCCGTCTCTCCCAGTCGCCCACCAAGGCGAGCGCCTCATTCGTATCACGCTCGACGCTGTCTACGTCCTCCTACAACTATGATTATGATATCATCCGCTAAAACCTGGATATGTACGCTGTCACTAAACTCAGTCTGTAGAAGATCGTCCACGGACAAATTCCAGAACTTGGGGACACATACATATCCCTGGACGCAACCTTTAGTGGTGGGCTTGGTAGCAGTGACATCCTGGAAGTTCATGGATACTTTCCTGTCTTTCAAATAACTTTGTATCAACGTGTAGACATTTCGTGGACACGCTCTCTTCAGGAGTTGGACTCGGAGGAATGGCCACCACGCGTGGTCAAAGGCGACCCTAATATCAAGATATACTGCAATCGTAATATTTTTCCCTTCTCTTGCCCGCCTTAATATCCCCACGGCGTTGTTTAGGGCATCCTCAGTAGATTTCTGATTTGTGAAGCCATATTGGCGATTGTTCAGTCTGCCCTCGCAGTCCATCCGCCAAGTGACTCGTCCGATGATTAGCCTCTCGAGCACTTTTTCAAATACGGAGATAAGACCAATCAGCCTGAAATCCGCCACATCGGACCCCCGCCTGCCAGCCTTCGGGACCATGAGAGCATAGGCTCCCTTCCAGGCAGTTGGAAAGTGGCCGATCCGGAAACACGCGATCATGAGTTCATACAGCAGGTCAGGGAAATCCTCGTTTAACCTAGCCAGGATGTCGGCCCATCGGATCCCGGTGCCTTCTTGGGGTTCATTTCCGCAATAATTCGCCCGATCTCCACGCATCCAAACTCCGGTTCATCTGCTGCCTCCGGAAACCCAGAAGCACCGCTCTGATGGCTGCATGTTCATCCGTTTCGGCAGTGATGTCATCGTCAACGCCAGAGTAGTTGCTTCGGAGGGCGAATTGTTGCTTCCATGGGTGATCCAACCCAGTGCGGTGCGTGAGATAATGCGACCCTCGCTTCCCTCTCGCACATCCCGTGACACTATTAGGTGCACGTTTTCCTGCCCAATCAGGATCAAGACCTTGATTACCTGCATCCGTTTCAGGCTGGCTTTAAAGGCTTCCACTAGCTGCCGAGGGAGATCCAGCTTCTTCATTGTGTACCCAAACACGGTGTATAAGTCTCCCTTCCCGCACATCTGGACCCTGATATGGCATGACGTCCTATCCGCTGAGCACATTCGGTTTCCGCCGTGAATTCGTAGGCCGCAAACGGGACCCTCAGCTCCAATTTTATTGGCTATGACCGCATCTATCAGGGTCACTGAAGCCCCTTCGTCCAGCAGTGCGTGCACATTCACTTGTCACAGTCACTGGTACAATTTTCATCAGTACTTGAGACTGGTCCAAAGTGCAGATGTTGGCAACCATGTTTCTCGAGGCTGGGCTGGCTCCCGAGGACTCGTGATGCAGCGTACGGTGATGCGTCTGCTTGCAATTGCCGACGCCGCATCTCTGCTTCTTATACTTAGGGGCTTGATGCGTGGACTCCAGACAGTTGAAGCAGAGCCCAGCGCTCCTTCACGTCCTTGTTCCGGTATACTGGACGCGCCGTCAGCGTGTGAACCTCTTCACATAGCGCACACGTGTTCTCGAGCCTCTCTGCAGACTGTAGCGTCACGTTGCCATCCCGTCGGGGTTTCTGCAGTCTCGAGAACAGTTGCGGGTCCAGTCCTCCAGCATAGGGGGCCAAGTTGCATAGCTCCATCAACCAGGCTGCAAGCTCTCTGCGGCTGTCTGATTCGTGATCCGAACCACATCTCGGTGAGAAGTTGCGGGGACGCGAGGTACTCTCCCTCCATGCCCTCCACTGTAGCGACTACGTTCCGTACGCCTCTATAATTTCCAACCAGCTGAATAATTAGCCTATCTACAAATTGAAGATGACTTTGGTTTTTATCTTATTTTCCTTGTATAAAATATATGAATTTACCACCAAAACTTCTGAGCCCCAAAAAAAGAGCTTGCGCCACCATTTTAATGTTCTCCTGAATATCAGTGTGTCGAAGTATAATGGTCCGCTCTATCGACACCTCCCACATATTTGGTATAATTTATCACCACTTCTGGCTTGACGATGTCTTCTTCGATTCCACCTCTTTTAATTATTTTTATTATAGTTGATTTGTTAGTATGCCAATTGCTTAGCATTGTCACCACTCTTATCCTTCCAAGCAAGAACCATAACATCGTCACTTCCGTATGCTATTGTTTCGCCTGGTTTTAATTTTGTTTTTTTTATGGCTGTCGGCAAATATTTTTTATTCGTCGTAATCGTTCCTGTTAAATGTGTTTTCAACTTCAGTAAGTCACCGGAAAGCGGAAGACTGGTATAAAATCGATGGGTGAAAATACGATAACCTTCTGATTCTGGAATTGAATGCAGTAAATTGCTATATAATTGCAAAACGATTCTGGACATAAATTGCAGATCAGGTCTTATCAATTGCTCGGCTGTAAGTGAGCCGTAATATGGAATAAATGAATATATATATCCACGACTGGAATCGGCCAATACATATAAACGAATACCCCATTTATTTGGCTTATTCGGATTGTATGTCATGAAGAAAATTCGCCCCTTGAAATTTACTACGGAGTCGTCAACAACTATTTGTCTTCCGGGAAAGAAGTGTTCTCGGAATCTTTAATTTAAATCAAAGTTTCCCAAACTTTTTCGCCCTATAGACTACTTGCCGATTTTTTTGTTTTCCGTAGACCCCCTGCCTGCCTAATATTGAATTTTCCTGCACTTATTAACTTCAAATGTATTTTTGACAGCTGATACAGTCCTGTTCACCTTGATAAGGTTTTTTGTAGAGTGGACAATTGTAAAAACATGTACAATTTTTATTCGTTTATTACCTTTATTGAAAATACACAAAATTCAAGTAAATATTTGGCTTCGGAACTAAACAAATCAAAACCTAGTAAAATGAATACTCAAATAATACTGTTAATGAGAGGGGTGAACCTGATGCTCGGATAGTGATGGTTCAATATTTGGCTTCAAATTAGTGAGGTATAGTCTTAAATCTCCACGTTCAGTGATTTGCACTCGATTTATTTTTTTCGTAAGAAGATTGTTAACCGCTCTAAAACCTCTTTCCACGAGGTATGAAGATGGAGAAGTTAACAAAAACTTTTTTGCGATAGTCCATAATGCAGGATAAGCAACAGGAATATCTTTTTGTAGCCAGAACTGCAGATACTTCTTTCTGAACTGCACCTTAAGTTCTTCGTTTGTACACTTATTCCAATCAGTTCTTCTTGTAATATATACATATTATATGTACACACAATCTGTGTTAGGTGTTTTAGGAGAGCTATCAATAATGAAACAAATATCTCAATTATTCAACATTTATCTAAAAATATCTTTTACCGAATGAAATAAAATCTGTCAAAATTGTAATATGTGTATAAAACAAAATGTCACTCTTCTTGAAATTAGAATCCGTAGACTTTAACATGGAATGCGCCCGGCCAGGTCGGCGGGTGGACCTATCTACTGCTACAGGTGTAATAAGACGTTTACGGAACGCCTGAATATTGATGATGATCTGCCTAAATGGGATCCGCTCACGTGGACCCCCATTTACATCTCGTGCACCCCCATTTTCTTTTCTCGCTGACATAGACCCCCTGCAAGTCGAAATCAACCCTTGGGAGTCCATATAGACCACTTTGGGAATCTTTGATCTAAATGCTTCGTATACAAATCGACTTTGTTCATTCGATTTTGAAGACTTGTTTCCCGGCGATTGATATCTTCGTTGTTGTGTAAATTTAGCATCCGATATATTCGTAGAAAACGTTCCCTTTTAAAAATAGATCTAAAAAATGGCGAACGCGCTGTAAATGCCGTCGAAAAAAAATCTTGAAGATGATTAATTTTTCTTATTTTAGCATTTGCAAATTTGTTTGTTTCATCGACGATGTTGCTAATCAGTGAATTTGAAAACAAAAATAGCGTAAAGTAGTCGATAGGCTCCGAACAATTTGTAGGGGTGTTCGGCCCAGCCCGGCCCGACTATTCTGTTTCCGTTCCGTTGTGATGTATTAGTAGACATTAAATACCAACTTTTTGCTGGATCAGAAAATCTTGACGACGTGGGATCGATGGATGTTCATTATCTTCGCTTAAATAAACACATCTCCTTCTTTTGGGCGGCATAATGTCACTTCCACTATTTGTGTCACTTGGATTACACGGATTACCGACAACCGCGAGTTCTTCATTTTGAACGAATGCGGTGTCCACAAATAAACAATCACTTTCATCACTGTCATTGCAATGAACATTGTCAAATGTAATTTCTTATGGTTGATTCTACACTAAAAATGCACTTGGACGCTTTCTCTTATATGACGACGATATGTTGTAATAAGAAAAATAAAATTTCTTATTGTTGATTCTACACTAAAAATGCACTTGGACACTTTCTCTTATATAATAACGATATGTTGTAATAAGAAAAATAAAATTTCTTATTGTTGATTCTACACTAAAAATGCACATGGACACTTTCTCTTATATGATGACGACGTTGTAATAAGAAAAATAAAATTTCTTATTGTTGATTCTACACTAAAAATGCACTTGGACACTTTCTCTTATATGATGACGACATTGTAATAAAAAAAAAAATTCTTATTGTTGATTCTACACTAAAAATGTACTTTCTCTTGTATGACGACAATATGTTGTAATAAGAAAAATAAATTTTTTTATAGTTGATTCTACACTAAAAATGCACTTGGACACTTTCTCTTATATGATGACGATGTTGTAATAAGAAAAATAAAATTTCTTATTGTTGATTCTACACTAAAAATGCACTTGGACACTTTCTCTTATATGATGACGACATTGTAATAAAAAAAAAAAATTCTTATTGTTGATTCTACACTAAAAATGTACTTTCTCTTGTATGACGACAATATGCTGTAATAAGAAAAATAAATTTTTTTATAGTTGATTCTACACTAAAAATGCACTTGGACACTTTCTCTTATATGATGACGATGTTGTAATAAGAAAAATAAAATTTCTTATTGTTGATTCTACACTAAAAATGCACTTTCTCTTGTATGACAATGATATGTTGTAATAAGAAAAATAATATTTCTTAATGTTGATTTTACACTAAAAATGAATAAAAAAACCTTTGGTCGTGAAACTTTTAGTTCCGATACGGATTCCGTTTTCCCGGTGCTAGCAGGAGATTCCAGCGTGACTTCTGAAGATTCCTTATTCCTGGTTCCTTTTAGCATCTGTTATTCCCTTCAAATTTAAGATGACATCTGCTATTCAGGAATATTCTAGAGCCTTGAACAGTTCCTGGTCATCTGTCAGCGGTATTATTTAAGTTGAATACGTTCCATCAATATTTATTGAGGCTTCAATACTTGAATAATCACTTACGTTTGTGAGTAAAATTTAGTTTTCTCTGCTGAACTGCTCAAGAACACGAAATATCCTAATTTTCATCACATTTCCCGCTTCCTATGTTGAAAACGAGTGAGACCTTTGCATTTATGTAGACACCAGTTGAAAAAAGCTCTCATTGGGTGAATCGAGATTAACGAGAATATAATCTATGAGAACCAGAGTGGTTTATCTGTCCGCTTCAGAAAACGTGATTTATCCGGAGGAATGGTCAGTTGTTGCGTTTTTGGATCCTGAAATTGTTTAGTTCTTTTCTTGAATCTTGGAAAAGACTATAGTTTCACTTTGTGGTGCCATTTTTTACATAAAATGAACAATAAGCAAAATAAAAAACTTATTTTATATTTTTGTGTTCACCACTGGTTTATTTTAGGTTATCAACTAGTTTCGAAGACCACTGTCTTCATCGTCACGTGAAGATAAACTAAGTTGCTAAAATATATTCTGTACAAGTGTAAATAACCTAATATAAAAGAGCTGAGGTAGGGGGAGAGAAGTGGGGAGGGATGTGATACAATGGTGAATGGGGCGGGGAAAAAAATATGTGAAAGTGAATGTGAATCTTTAAGACGGGGGGATTTTAAATTGGAAACATATTAAGCAGAGGGCTATTATGGAAATTGGTTTGGTTATTGATGATATTTAAACTTAATTTTATAGATTTTTTAATCTCGAGAATTTCCAAATTGCAATCCACCTCAGTTTATATGTAGAATCCTCAAACCACGATTAATTTGTAAACTCCGGATTGAGTTAAGTTTACTTTCCGTGTCTCTATTGTTCATAATTTTATTTTTAATTTATTTGATGTATAAAAAGCTGGTTTGATATTTTTAGGTATTGTTTTGGACACCGTTTGGGCTAAATCGTTATTGATATAAATTATTCAGCGCCATTGTTTCTGTTGTATTTGATTAATTTGTGGATACAAATATTTGTTTACAAACATTTTTTTCTGTTTTTTCGATACAATTTTGTTTGTTATATTTGGGGGGTATCCGTCGTTAGAAGCTATTGATTTAATTACGTTTAATTCTTTTTGAAAGTTGTTTATGGACACCATCGGAGTAGTTAATAGTCTATTTATCATTGAATGAAAAGAGGGCAGTTCCTGTGCAAAGGGATGGTTTGATGAATTATAATGTCTGTATAGGTTTCTTTTCTATAAATGTTAAAATCAAATTTTCCATCAATAATTTTTAGAGATAGGTCTAAAAAGTTGAAGCATCCATTATGGCCTATTTCTAACGTAAATTAAATTTTTTCGTGAAACGAGTTAAGGTGATTCAAGAACATTTTTAACTGCCTTTCTGTCCCTGACCATAAACAAATAATGTCGTCTACATATATTCTGTATAACAAAACATGTTTTAACAATGGAGATTCGCTATTAAATATTTTATCTTCCAAATTGTTTAGGAATACGTCTGCAACCCAAGGGAAGGGCTCTTAGGAATACCCATGGCTGAGCTGTCGTGTTGCTTGTACATGTTATTGTCAAATTGAAAATAGTTCTGGTTTAGGACGAGATTAAAAAGACGTGATAAATCTCCTGCTAAGTCTTCTGGGATACTTGACGTGTTTTCTAATACTTCTTTTATAATGTTTTTAGACTCTTTTATTGGTATACTACTGGGTAACAAGTTTACAATATCAAAGGAGGCTAGAATTGTATTTTTTGGAATTTCAAGATCTTTTAAGCAGTTTATTAATTCAAAAGATTTTTTTATGGAAAGTTTTGCATTGTTTATATTGGCATTATTTACAATTTTGGTTATGGACTACGCTAATTGATAGGCTGGGGCAATGCATTGCAGCTGGACACTACTCGTACTTGTCTAATGGGATTATTTTGTTTGTGTATTTTTAAGAGGCCATCAAGTTTGGGAATTCTTGGAATACTTACAATTAAATGATTTTTTCTACAGATTTTATTGATGTTATCACTTTTACAATGTTTAATCACATTTCTAATATTGTCCTGGAACAAATTTGTCGGATCTCTATTAATTAATTCAAAGTTATCACCACTTAAAGAGTCATTCACTTTCTGTATATATAGTAGTCACTTTTGTTCATCATTACAACTGAATTTCCTTTATCCGCTTTCATGACAATGAGGTCTTTTTCTTTAGTGACTGTTGCTATGTTTCTCGCATTTCGAATTTCTTGTGTTATGTGGTTAAATTTTTTTCACACTATTTTTTAACACATCTGTAAACTTAAACTACATTTTAACTGCAAAACTTTTACAGATACCGTTCAATTGGTATATTATTTCACTTTCGTGATTTTGTGGGGTGATACCGATCAATTGGTATATTATTTCACTTTCGTGATTTGGTGGGGTGATACCGATCAATTGGTATATTATTTCAATTGGTATATTATTTCACTTTCGTGATTTTGTGGGGTGATACCGATCAATTGGTATATTATTTCAATTGGTATATTATTTCACTTTCGTGATTTGGTGGGGTGATACCGATCAATTGGTATATTATTTCACTTTCGTGATTTTGTAAACTTAAACTACATTTTAACTGCAAAACTTTTACAGATACCGTTCAATTGGTATATTATTTCACTTTCGTGATTTTGTGGGGTGATACCGATCAATTGGTATATTATTTCAATTGGTATATTATTTCACTTTCGTGATTTGGTGGGGTGATACCGATCAATTGGTATATTATTTCAATTAGTATATTATTTCAATTGGTATATTATTTCAATTGGTATATATTTCACTTTCATGATTTTATGGGGCGATACTGATCAATTGGTATATTATTTCAATTGGTATATTATTTCACTTTTGTGATTTTGTGGGGTGATACCGATCAATTGGTATATTATTTCAATTGGTATATTATTTCACTTTCGTGATTTTGTGGGGTGATACCGATCAATTGGTATATTATTTCAATTGGTATATTATTTCACTTTCGTGATTTGGTGGGGTGATACCGATCAATTGGTATATTATTTCAATTGGTATATTATTTCTCTTTCGTGATTTTGTAAACTTAAACTACATTTTAACTGCAAAACTTTTACAGATACCGTTCAATTGGTATATTATTTCACTTTCGTGATTTTGTGGGGTGATACCGATCAATTGGTATATTATTTCAATTGGTATATTATTTCACTTTCGTGATTTGGTGGGGTGATACCGATCAATTGGTATATTATTTCAATTGGTATATTATTTCAATTGGTATATTATTTCACTTTCGTGATTTTGTGGGGTGATACCGATCAATTGGTATATTATTTCAATTGGTATATTATTTCACTTTCGTGATTTGGTGGGGTGATACCGATCAATTGGTATATTATTTCAATTAGTATATTATTTCAATTGGTATATTATTTCACTTTCATGATTTTGTGGGGCGATACTGATCAATTGGTATATTATTTCAATTGGTATATTATTTCACTTTCGTGATTTGGTGGGGTGATACCGATCAATTGGTATATTATTTCACTTTCGTGATTTGGTGGGGTGATACCGATCAATTGGTATATTATTTCAATTGGTATATTATTTCACTTTCGTGATTTTGTGGGGTGATACCGATCAATTGGTATATTATTTCAATTGGTATATTATTTCACTTTCGTGATTTGGTGGGGTGATACCGATCAATTGGTATATTATTTTAATTGGTATATTATTTCACTTTCGTGATTTTGTGGGGTGATACCGATCAATTGGTATATTATTTCACTTTCGTGATTTGGTGGGGTGATACCGATCAATTGGTATATTATTTCAATTAGTATATTATTTCAATTGGTATATTATTTCAATTGGTATATTATTTCACTTTCATGATTTTGTGGGGCGATACTGATCAATTGGTATATTATTTCACTTTCATGATTTTGTGGGGTGATACTGATCAATTGGTATATTATTTTAATTTTGTGATTTTGTGGGGCGATACCAATCAATGGGTATATTATTTCAATTGGTATATTATTTCACTTTCATGATTTTGTGGGGCGATACCAATCAATGGGTATATTATTTCAATTGGTATATTATTTCAATTGGTATATTATTTCACTTTCGTGATCAGATTTTTATACAGATAAAAATAATTGAATACATTTATGTTTCATCAACTGTGCTCTTGAATCTGTCGTATGGTGTGGACATAGCTCAAGAAACAGTAAACGTTTGACTTGGTTTAACCACTTTGTGCTAAGGTTTTTTTTTTTTTTTATGAAAATGACCCAAAATTTTCAGGTTTCTTTTAGTTGACCTGTTTCCTTGAAATTTTGAAACAAAATATAATAGTTTTTAATACTTCCCGAGTTTTAACATAAACACTCTGTGGAAATTGGTGTTTATTTAAATACTCCAAGTGCCACCAAAGGTGAGGTGCTTTGTCACATTCCTCGCATTATTATGTCTTGCGATGATTCACTCCAATAGGCACCAGTCCAACTTGGGCCGCATCTCTATGGTGGTTATTCTGTGGCGTGGTAGAACAACTGAGACGACAAGGCCATCCACAGAGCTGCCCTGGAAAGTCATTTCTTTCTCCTTTTTTTGTGGAAAGGTCGTATTCCACCATCGATACTCGGTCGCCAGGGCCTCGTATGTCAGCAGGTGCATCACATGCAGGGGAGTTTGACTTTTGAGCTGCTGGGATGGTGGTCCAGCCCCTTACCCATTAATATAATTAAAATTTAAAACACTTGTTTAATGCACTTGAAAAAATATGTTTAACCCAACTAGTTTCAAGTCATTTGTGATACATCTTCAGGGGTAGTTCGAACTGACTAAATTTGAGACGAGGACAATATCACAAATATATTTAAAGAGCTGACTCTGAAAACATTAAGATAAGAGAGGGGGGAAAACATTAAGATAAGTAGAACACAAATAATAAAATTGTATTATTTGCGATAACAGGATACAATTTTTTTTTATCTGGCGAGTTTATTGCCATGTGGCAATCTCTTCCAACCAACCAGAAAGATGTTTATATAGGCCCTAAGTGTTAACCAGACATGAATCCTATTTAAAAAAAATCTGGGTTCTAGCGGGGATTGAAACCGCAACCTCCGGATCTGCAGACATGTGTCTTACCACCAGGCCACAGAGGTCGTCTACCCTTAGGGATAATATGATTTACTATGGGTTTATCCCAATGCACCGACTTGACTATTTCCAGACATTCGAGAGCGTTCAATTGCCTGGAATTGTTAATCAGGCGTAACGGCTCCGTATCATCCCTTGAAAAGGAATGCCCCGTCTGGTGGCAATGGTTTGCCATATCTAGGAAGACATTTGGATTTGGACAAGGCCTTATTATGTTCCCTAAATCTAATACCAAATAACCTCCCGATTTTTGCATTATAATAATTATCACAATCTGAGTTTGTACACTCCGCTGCTGTCAAACCTTTTTTCTTATATTTTTTGAATTAAATATGTTTTTGTGCGTGAAATATATTTTTGTGCGTGAAATTTGTATAAAAAGCTGGTTTAATGTGAACTGGTAGTAATTTTGTGAATTGGTTTAGCCCACTTCTTAATTTGGTCGCCGTGTTTCTCAAAGTAAATGTATTTCTTCAGTATGTTAAATCTAATTTTATTTTTAATCATTGAATCTATTCAATTTAAATTATTACCATAATTATTAGCAATCCTTTTAATGGTGTCGACTTTTTTTTATCATAATGGTTCCTCTAATATTTGTATAATACAATGTTTATTTCTTAAATAATCAAATTGCAGTTAAGTGTTAACACTGCGAAAGAAAGACACTTTCTCTCCATTATAACCATAACGTTTCTTCGTTCTGTGAGTTGTTTTTTTTTTTTTTTTAGAATTCCGTCTCTTTGTAAACTACTTCAAATGATATCTCGATAGGGGTCTGGCTTTAGCTTCATTCCTCTTGCCGAGTCTCTGCTTTCTTATCCTCGACTCGACAATGGTGTCATCTATTCCCCTCAATATTTAAAAATTGTCAATCTTAGCATTGTCAGGCCTCTCCTCTCATTCATTGGGGGAATCTTCTTTTACATTGAAGATGATTTTTTTTTATTTCACCTGGCGAGTTTATTGCCATGTGGCAATCTCTTCCAACCGGACAGAAAGATGTTTTAATAGGCCCTAAGTGAAAACCAGACTGGAATTCCATTAAAAAATATCTGGATTCCAACGGGGATCGAACCCGTAACCTCCGGATCGGTAGACAAGCGTCTTACCACCAGGCCACGGACGTCGTCATGATTGGATTGGATTCGATACAATAGTTCTTTGATGATAACATTTTTCATCTTAGTGTTACACACGGACGTACAACCAATTTAATTTTTGATGCATTATTTTACAAGGTAAATCAAACTCTGATTAAAATTCTATTTATTCTAATGAGATCTTTTTCTATGCATTGGAAGTTGGGTTGAATAACATGAAATAATATTTTATCCAATTTTTATCAATACTTAATTAAATATAGTTGTAATTTCAGGTTACAGCCTCGATAAATTTAATATAGTTGTAATTTCAGGTTACAGCCTTGATAAATTAAATATAGTTGTAATTTCAGATTACAGCCTCGATAAATTAAATATAGTTAAAATTTCAGGTTTTGCCTCGATAAATTATCATCACGACCCTATACTAGGCCTGGCTAAATGTTTTTGAAAAAGTGCAATATTTTTAGGGTTTACTAAAAAGTAATATGATTATGGAAATACCGAATAAATCAAATGAAACTTTTTGTAATTGTTCGAAACACTTTAATAATGACCTTTGTGGCCTAGCCAGTAAGATGCCTGCCTTTGTGGCCTAGTCGGTAAGACGCCTGCGCTTTGTGGCCTATTTGGTAAGATGCCCGTCTCTCTTCCGATTTTGGAGTACTGCAGCGCCTGATATATTGTCGCGAAGAATTTTTTTGTTTCACCACCTGCTGTATTCTCGATGTACTCTGAATTCAACTGAGCTATTATTATGTTATCGTAGATGTTTCTTTTGGCATAGCTGATTGGAAATTTGTCGCAGACGGGCCGCACATGCTGGCTCCCCGAGGCCGAGGCTCTAGCCAATTCATCCGTTCTGTCGTTTCCGGGATCCCCAGAGTGGCCTCTTATCCAGGAGAACGTAATGGCGTTTCCGTGATCCCTGACTCTTACGACAAGGGAAAAATCTCTCGTACTATCGGGTTCAGGCTAACGTGATTCCTCATAGCGGTTAGTCCCGAAAGGGAGTCGGACTCCAGATGTATTGTTTCTCCGCTTACCCCGCTTGAGTGCACCCACCTGACCGCCTCCCTAATTGGCACGAGTTCTGCTTGGTAAACCGAGCAGTAACTCGCGAGTTTCAGTTTTTTGGAGGTCACACAATTCGCCATGGATTTATCCCTTTTTTATGTGTTCCCTTTTTTCGGTGCTTTGTGTTTCGTGTGTCTATTTCGGTGTTTGTTTGTGCTTGGGACAGGAGGGAAAGTGTCTGCGCACGACTTAGATTGGACACATCCCGGCATTTGCCTTACGACTGAGGAATTGCAGTAAACTCAGTCGGGATGGCCGGCACTCTGGCCTTCCGATATGGTGTTTATTCCCTCGGCATTATTCCCTGTCAGTATTCACGTTTGCCATCTCACGGTTAGCCTCCTGCGCAGCATTGTGTTTAATGTTCATATTTCTGGTGTAATTTACTACTTCTGTCATTAAGTCCTTCGCCACCTTCGCAGTCTTTGCATCTAAGAAGGCGGCTGATAGAACGTCAGGACTTCACTCGGACGTATTATGCTTGCAGCCTGCAGATGGGCACTGAAATAATGTGTTGCACTGTCTGTTCTGTCTGGTCATCACAAGGACATGAGCTATTCGTCTCAATTCCAAGTCATCTTAAGTAGCTGCGCATTGCCCCATGGTCAGACAGAGCCTGGGTCACTTCGAACGTTGGAGTATTTTTGAGTATTGTAGTGTCTGATTTATTGTGGTGAGGAACATTTTGGTCACGCTACCCACTGTATTCTCTGTGTACTCACAATTCCACTTAGCAATCATTTTTTTGTGTATTGTTCTTTTAACAACCTAGGGGTCGGAGGATGGATGGTGGTTATGCAGAGGATTTCTGGGGTTAGGGTCACATCCTTCTGATTGTCATGACTTGCTTTATTTTAGACAGGGTAGGCGATTCACCACCGAGCAGCACAAGTCCAGTCTTGAGATTCGGACGACAGAAAGTTTTGCGAAACAAGATGAGTTACGCAAAATTTCTGACCTGTTACGATTATTAACCTTCTGTTTCACAATACCGCAATAGGCTTTAAATGAATGCGTCTGACCGAAAGTGACACTGAGATATTTTTTATATAAGACAGTGTCCCAGTCTTGTAACATTCCAAATTATATTGAACTCAACATGACTGCCGTACGAGTACATCCTACTGAATAAAACAAACAATTTTTTCACGGATTTGATTTACTGTGACATCAGCGTGATTATTATTTTCGAGACATTGTTGAAACAAATAATTATGCCAATAAACTTTCTGAGAACACAAGTCAAAAATGGAAACTTATTAGTTCGGAAATTCTAGGATTCTAGGTAATGATGTTCAGTAATTTTAATTATTTTATCAACTTTAATATAAGCCTCGATTCTAATAAATAGCAAGTTATTTAGGTAAATACATTACATAAGGTTGTATTGGGGCAAATTTGTGAGCTGTCACAGGACTCATCCTAGAATTTCCCAACTATAGATGTTTAGCAGAATGGTTCTTATGGGAAGAGATGATGATGGTTTGTTGATAAATAATAAAACACGTTAGATCGCAATGCGGAAAGAGAGTGGAATTTTATTAGTAATATAGGTATTTATATCTTTTTAGAATGTGCGCAAGAATGCGCTCGCGATATGCCTGCGTCTCGTTTCTGTAAATGCAAAAACGATTAATTGTTGTATGTAGGTAACAATCTATTTACGGAACCGGCGAGACAGCGTGGTGCGTTCTCTCTCTAGTATGGAGTGCGGTCCGCTCGGCTACAGGATGACTGGCCGGCGGGTGACCTTCGGACTTGTTTACTTAGATTTATCGAGGAATCCGAAAGTCATTTCATCGGTCATTGACCGTATGTATGAACCACAGGGTTCCCCTTCTAGTGAAGCGTAAGGTGCGTACCTACGCGAAACGTACGGGTCCCTTCACTATTCTCACACTACGTGTAGCATAGCAGGGTGTAGTGGCTGGTTGATGGATTCTCTCCGTCGTCTCCGTTGCGTCCTCAGTGGTAGCGATGTATGCGGGCTTAAGGCGGTCCATTGAGACGTTGACCACTCGTCCAGGCAGCTGCAGCGTGAACACCTTGTTTTTCCTTCCAAGCAGGGCGTAGGGTCCGTCGTAAGGCGGTTGGAGAGGCTTCCTTACGGCGTCGTTGCGCAGAAACACATGGCTGCAGGTCGGAAGCTCCTTGTGGACGAAGGTTTTCCTTCCGCTGCCGTGGGCTTCTGCGGGTGCTGGGCGGAGGCTACGTAGAGTGTCGCGCAGCTGCTCGACGTATGTACTGTCCATGGCCCTTTCATGCGACGTTGCTTCTGCGAAGTCACCAGGGAGTCGCAGGCTCCTTCCGTATGTCAGTTCGGCGGCGCTGACATCCGTGTCGGATCTGACTGCGGCGCGGAGTCCGAGGAGAATGACAGGCAGCTCGTCTATCCACTTTCCGTTATTCGCTAGACGGGCTGTGAGTGCGGTCTTCATTGACCTGTGCCATCGCTCTATAATGCCGTTGCTTTATGGATGGTATGGGGTTGTCCTTCTCTTCTCGACTCCGAGCAGTTTCATCAGGGCGGAGAATAGGTTACTCTCGAATTGCCTTCCTTGGTCGCTGGTGAGGGTCGTAGGGCATCCAAAGCGGGATATCCAACCTTCCAATACGGCGCGGGCGACGGATTCCGCCGTGATGTCCACGAGCGGAACGGCCTCGGGCCATCGTGTGGCTCTATCGATCATCGTAAGCAGATATTTTTCGCCGTTCCGAGATGTAGGCAGAGGTCCGACTATGTCTATGTGCATTCTCTCGAATCGTTGTGCGGGTGGGTACGAAGATACGACGCTATTTTTATGGCAGTGAATTTTCGATTTTTGGCATTGTATGCATTGTTTCGCCCACCTTGCGATATCCGCATTCATCGATGGCCAGAAATATCGTTTCCTCATCATTTTTCTTGTGCTTCGTACCCCGGGGTGGCTCATTTCATGTAAAGCGCGGTACGCCTGTAGTCGGAATTCGGCCGGTAGATAGGGTCGCATATTTTCTGTTGATACCTCGCAGTATATTTTTTTATTAGAGGTGGGTAGTGCGATTTTTTCGAACTTTAAATTTGGCCGATTTAGTAATGTTGGTATGTCTGTGTCTGTTCGATGAGCATTGGCGAGACTTTCGTAGTCCAATATGGCGGCTCCTACGAGCATCTCGATTCGAGACAGAGTATCAGAGTATATTGACATATTTCATATCACATTACCAAAAGCAAAAGTAAATTTTCTTCTTAGATTAAGCGCGTTAGAAAGCACTCATCAACATACTTAAGTGACTGAATATATATGTAACATACGTTTGTGTGTAAATACTCGTTTGTATACATATGCATTATTTTTTATTTTTATATAATTTAAAATTTTTTTTTTTTTTTTTCCCTGTAATTTTTCTTCTTTTTTAATGTCTTGTATTTTTCAATGTAATTGGGCTAAGCCTGTTTTGAAAAAATAAATAAATAAATAAATAAATAAATAAAAATCTGCGGGAATATTCTCTGCTCCGTCGATGTGCCGCATATCAGTCGTGAATTCGCTTATGAATGTTATGTAGCGAGTTCTTCGGGCTGATTCGCTGTCGGATGGCTTTTTTGAGAATGCGTACACGAGTGGTTTGTGATCGGTGTAGATGATCATTTGTCTTCCCTCGTGGAAGTTCCGGAAATACTTCACCGCCATGTATATAGCCGTTAGCTCTCTGTCGTATGTGCTGTAGTTTTTTTGAGTTGCGCTGAATTTCTTTGAGAAATATCCGAGTGGTCGCCAGATATTGTTCACTCTTTGTTGTAGGACGGCCCCCATCCCTGTGTCCGATGCGTCGGTTAGAAGGGATAGTGCGGCGTCGTTCTGAGGGTGGTTCAGTAGAACTGCGTCGCGTTTCGATTGCTTGCATTTTTCGAATGCCGTTGTTGATTCCTCGGTCCACTTTATTTCGGTTTTATCTCTTTTTTTTTGCTTTACGCAAATATGCATGTAGCGGCGCTTGAACGCAGGCGGCTTGTGGAATGCATTCACGGTAATAGTTTATCATACCGAGGAATCTGCGCAATGACTCGACATTCGTTGGTCTAGGGAATTCGTCGATGGCTTTAATCTTCGTGGCTGGTGGTTTAATTCCGTCTTTGTCAACGTTGTATCTGAGAAAGATCCCGTTGCTCTTTCAAAGCGCACATTTGGCGGGATTGATTGTAATTCCATATTCGCTGAAGCGCTGTAGGATCTTCCGGATGTGCTCTTCGTGCTGGACTTCGTTTCCTGATGCGATGATGACGTCATCAATAAATGGAAACGCGAAGTCCAGGCCGGTTAGTACTTTATAAACCGTTGGAAAGTCTGGCCTGCGTCTGCTCCAGCATCTTGTCAGCCAGCAGTGCGCGTTCGTCGAGGGAGGCAGTCTTGGAGATCGTATGGCTGATCACCAAGACTGACCTCACATGAGCTGGCATCAAGTTCATCCACATCAGATGTAGCGTTGTATCTGGGATCATTTCGCGGGCGTGGTTCCGCATGCGTCGTAACAGCTGTGATGGGCGCTGGTCGCCGAGCTCCATCTCTGACAGCAGTCTTTGGAGCTGTCTCGCATCGCTCTCTTCATAGACGGAGATGAGTCTTTTTTTAACTTCTTCGTATTGGTTCGTGCTCGGGCTGTAGAGTAGATCCGCGATCTGCTCGATGTCCTATTTGTCAAGCTGGGCAAGAACCATATGAGCCAGCTGGGCTTGGCTGCGGTGGAGGTCCTGGGTGGCGGCTTCGAAGGTGATGAACCATAGGCGTGGTTTGTCGCGCCAGAATGCCTTGATTCGCTAGTGCGATACCAGCGAGATGCTGTGGAGGTGCTGCGTTTCCAGATGCGGGTTCTTGGTCTTGTATTGACATCGTATGGTCGTTATCGAGTTGGCTATATTCGTTATAGTCGAAATCTGCGTTCAATTTGCGTTCGGGGTCACCACTTTATATATGAGCCACAGATGGATGAACACTATTGGGGTTGGAAATGTTCGGGGTCACCACTTTATATATGAGCCACAGATGGATGAACACTATTGGGGTTGGAAATGTTCACATTTTTTCAACTTATGAGTTAAGTTTGTAAAAATACATTAAAAAGTGATAGGTTTAAAAATCGAATGATTGCCACACCATTTGCGTGCTATGCATTTGTCAGCTACCATTACAACAGACAGATTGCGTAAAATAAGAAAATTATTAGACCCACTGAAAATAAACTTAAAAAAGGTTGTTTAACCTCTTTAAAATTTATGCATAGACGAGTCTTCTATAGATATGACTTTTTGAATATATATACCAACAAAACATTGCCATTTCAGAAAAAAAAAAATTGTATCATGTGATGTATTGACAAGGTGCGTATTAGAGATCTCAAAGTATAAACAGGATCAGGTACGGATATTGTAACAAAAATTAGTTTAAGTGTGTATTTATAATGTGTTCATTAAAAAAATATATATAATAAAAATAAAATGATAAAGAAGTAATTTAAATTACTTGACAAAATGATAAAGAAGTAATTTAAATTACTTGATAAAATTATAAAGAAGTAATTTCAATTACTTGATAAAATGATAAAGTAATTTAAATTACTTGATAAAATGATAAAGAAGTAATTTAAATTACTTGATAAAATGATAAAGAAGTAATTTAAATTACTTGATAAAATGATAAAGTAGTAATTTAAATTACTTGATAAAATGATAAAAAAGTAATTCATATTATTTGATTTCAACATTGAGATTTTCAATAAGAGATACACGAAATGGTCAGTGTTACTCAATTCCCATGGTTGCTGACCCCTGACTTTTTGGTATTACTTTATATGTCTTATATAAATTAATTTTACTAAATGAAACATGTTTAAAAATAAAAAAATCCATGGTCAAAAAAACTCACTTCTGTTGAGAATCATAGTGGCGAAACTCCAAAAAAATCTATTTTCGAGTTAAGACTACCAAATGGCACTAAAATTACTCCTTTTTTAAGTGCATAAGTGGCGAAAGTATATTTCAACTCCTTGTCGCTTCTCCTCCTGGAGTTTCACCACCATGATTCTCAACAGGCGATATGATGTAAATTTCCATGCTGAAAAGGTTAATGTGTCGAGTGTAAGAATAATTGGGGCAAGTTTTTACGAGCTTCTTATTAATGATAAGAAAATTATTTTATTTGTGTTTGTTTCATTTGTTAATAATAAATTTTATTGAAAGTAATTTGGTGTTTTTATTTTTTCACTGTCTAGTCTTAACTTCTGTATCTTAGGACAAAATATAATATCTGCAGACCATAAAGAAAATATCGTTGATGAGTGACCGCTGTTTTTCATCTCAGGGGAATTACGGGAGGTGAACAGAGTGTCTCACCAAGTGATGATGTGGCGAGTGGCTATTCGCTATTCCTCTGTGGTGTGGATATCATATGGGAGCAAATAAACATTGAAGGGGTAAAAATTGATCTAAATATAAATTTGATAATTTAGATGACTTTTTTTATTTTTTATCAAAGGTTTCATATTTAACTATGTAGAACTATTGTTAAATATTCTAATACTCCATTTTAGAATATTTAATCCATTAAAGTCATTGTCGTTGTTGGGCCTCGTAATCGAGGATCCCCTCGCCATTCCAGTTGGATTTATTTGCTTCTTTTTTGAGTGAGCCGTTGCACACCAGCAAATTTATCGGCCACACTGCTGTACTGTATCCGATGGGACACCGAAGTGATACAATAGGACCACACATTACACTAATCTAACTTCTTAATCGCATAGTTAACGTTGATCGTGGTTTTCTGTTATGTCTGGAACTTGGTGCGCCCCGCCTCGATTGAATCCCCAGTTGAATGCAGCTTTTAAAGATAATCTTGTTTACTCTTTTATTGTAGTCTGTCTATTTTATAGGACACGTTACTAATTATTCAGGTCTTTTTACACATCGATCAATAAGTCCCGGGACTAACCAACAGATGGCGCCTCTAATAACAAATCCATACCACTCTCAGTTAGTACCAACCTTTAGAAGTTACGTGTCAAACTTTCATGACATTCCTACATTGTGTCATTGAGTTACAGTGGTTTTAGTGACGCTACTTTTGCTATTTTCAAAACAATGGAAAAAACCGAATTTCGTGTGTTGATAAAACATTGCTTTTTAATGGGAAAAAACACCGTTCAAACTCAGCGATGGCTTGAAAAGTGTTGTTATCTGGGCTCTGCTCCGTCGAAAACAGCCATTTGTCGGTGGTATGCTGATTTCACGGTCGTACAGATACAAATGATGCTGAACGCTCTGGTCTTCCAATTGAGGCTGTTACACCAGAAAACAAAAAAAACCCTCAAAATGGTGATGGAAAATTGCAAAGTAAAGTTGCGTGAGATAGCCGACATCCTGAAGATATCATTTGGTAGTGTTAATACTATTTCGCATGAACATTTGGTCACGAAAAAGCTTTTTTCGAAATATGTGCCGCGTTTGCTCACAATGGAACAGAAACAACGCATCGATGATTCAGAACGCTGTTTGGCATTGTTTACGCGAAATAAACAGTTTTTGCGTCGGTATGTGACAATGGATGAAACTTGGATTCACCACTATACTCCGGAATCAAATCGGCAGTCAGGTGAGTGGAGAGCAGCCGGTGAAAGTCGTCCGAAGCGACCAAAAACTCAACAGTCAGCCGGGAAGGTTATGGCCTCCGTATTTTGGGATGCGCATGGTATAATATTCATCGATCACCTTAAAAAGGGAAAAACCATCAATAGCGAATATTACATAGCATTATTGGAGCGTTTGAAGGCAGAAATTGCAAAAAAACAGCCCCATATGAAGAAGAAAAAAGTTCTCTTTCATCAGGACAATACACCGTGTCACAAGTCGATGGCCAAATTGCATGAGTTGAACTTCGAATTGCTTCTGCACCCACCGTACTCTCCAGATTTGGCCCCCAGCGGCTATTGGCTGTTCGCAGACCTCAAAAAGATGCTCCAGGGAAAGAAATTTGGCTCCAATGAAGAAGTGATTGCCGAAACTAACGCCTATTTTGAAACCAAAGATAAATCATTCTACACGGCTGGCATAGAAAAGTAAGGAAAGCGTTGGAATGAATGTATCGCTCTTGAAGGAGACTATGTTGATGAATAAAGAAGAATTTTGGCAAACAAATGTTGTTTTAGTAGTTAGTCCCGGGACTTATTGATTGATGTGTTATATAATTTTGAACATTGTTTGCTTGGAAATATTAATTTGTTTTCGTTTGACAGTTAGAATCTGCTTTATTTAATTATAGAGCATTTAATTTACGTTACTTGAATCCTTCAGAAATGGGATTGAAAAAAAAATATTTAGGTATATTTTTGCATGAATTTAAACTTGGGCATCATGCATCTCAAACTGCACGCAATTTTAACCAAACATGGGGTGAACAGTGTAGCGTTGGATCGAAAAGTTTAGGAACATAGAGATGTAAAGTCTTCAAGATGAAGAGGGGTCGAAGACACTCTGCAACTGTTGAAACAGACTAATTGAAAGCTTTATTGGAAGAAAGTGGCACAAGAATTGTGTTGTTGGCTGGAGTTGCTAAATGTTAAAGCTCGATAAATGGGTTTTATATGAACTTAATGACAACTAAAAATAATGTTACTTTAAGTGATTTTTTTCATTGCAGTTGCGTAACCATAATGATTCATCTAACGTCCTCGTGATTTGGCTCGTCCTCTATTGGTTGGGGTGTATCTCTACTGCTGGGATGTTATGAGATGATCCCAGGACCTTTTGATGTATTTTTTTTCGACATGATATTGAATACTCGTGTATGTAATTTTAGTCAGGTCCCCCAACGTTGAATATCACCTGAGAGTAGGGTGTCTTTGTCCCCGGCAGCTCGAAAAAGATCCCCAACGCTCCTTATACAAGTCCAATCACGTATATTGCGGAGCCAGGAGATTTGCCTCCTGCCAACCCATCTTCGACCTTCTATTTTGCCTTGGATGATCAGGTGCAGTAATTTGCTCCTCTATGTACATGATCCAAATAGGATTTCTTTCAGATGTTAATATTAGTCAGCAACTCTCTATCAACTTTGGCTCTTTGAAGAAGGTTATATGTACATACTATGTAGCTATCAATAAACCTATATTGATTTTTTTAACCTGGTGGGCTTATTGCTATGTTGCAATCTCTTCCAACCAACCAGAAAGATGTTAAGGTGCAAGAGCACTTCACTTAAGAAAGTGAAAACTAGACTGAAATATCAATTAAAAAAAATCTGGATTCCAGCGGGGATCTAACCCGCAACCTCCGGATTGCCAGACAAGCGTCTTACCAACCAACAATCAATTGATCTTAAATAAAAGAAACATTACCTCATCCGCCTTACTCACCTGATGTATCGACGATCGATTTCCACTTTTTCAAAGACCTCGATTACGCGTAAGTGTATAATCGGCACCCAGCGCTCCTCTCATTACGCACAAACGCGTAATCGGCAGTCAACGTGTTAAGTTCATATACATATAATTTTTTTTTTAACCTGGCGAGTTTATTGCCAAGTGGACAATCTCTTCCAACCAACCAGAAATATGTTTTTATACGCCCTAAGTATTAACCAGACTGGAATCCAATTTAAAAAAATCAGGGATCCAGCGGGGATCGAACCCGCAACCTCCGGATCGGCAGACAAGTGTCTTACCACCAGGTCATATTCATCCCTACCCACTTCATTCCGTATTCACACCTTTTTACAGCATGTTTTCCTCCAAATGCACGCATTTGTATGGCTCTTATAAGTATTTTCCTACCTCCACGTTTCACTCCCACCATTGTAGATTTTGATACTGTCCGATTCAAGTAAATATGTTAGTGCCCCATTGATTTTGTTTCCTATCGTTACACATCGTACGATATCCCTTTCAACTCTTCCATCATCTGAGAAAATACTATCCAAATAGCAGAATTTCTTAACTTGTTCCAATCTTTTATTCATCATCATCATCCTCAATCAGGTTCGATCCACTGCTGGATGAAGGTCTCCCCAAGTTGACTTCAAATAGTTAGGATTTTTGCCCTTTGATATGCCATGTGATGCTGCCATGCTTCCTGATTTCATCTATCCAGCGTACCTTCTGTGCCTCTTGGGTACCATTGGATTATTTTGGATGTCCATCGGGAGTCTGACATTCTGGCTACGTGCCCTGTCCATTGCCACTAATTCATTCTCTTCCACACCTTTATAACGTCTTCTACCTTTGTTATATTGCGAATCCAGGTGTTTCGTTTACGGTCTCTTTTAGTATATCCCAACATGCGTCTCTCCATGCCCCGTTGTGTGTTCTTTACTGTAAGCGTCCATGCCTCGCAGCCATACATAAGTACTGGGAGAATACACTGGTTGTAGACCCTTCGCTTCAAAGATATTGGGAAATCACCTTTGAAGATGTTGTTCAAACATCCAAATGAGTTCCATGCTAGTTTTGTCCTTCGTGCTATTTCCTCCGATATGCCATCTCTACAAAGGAAATAAGTTGGCCCAGATTTTTCTTTCATCTTCCACCCCTATATCACATTTACACTTTTCTATCACCGATACTTTGGAACATTAATTCTAAGATCTTTCTTTTCACATCTCTCATACAATTCATCTCCACTCTCCATCAATATTAACCATGTCATCTGCATTCGACAAGACTTTCGTAATAATCAGAAATTTATGTACGAGGCGTATCCAGAAAGTAAGTGTACTGAGGCTCTCACGACCGGATGGATCATATTTTCGACATGTTGGCCACACTTCCGTGTAGCCTGACCCTTCCCCTCCGCAACGAGACCGGTTCGAGGTCAGTACGTTGAGAAGTGTCGACGCGACAACACGTTTCGTGAAAAATGTCAACCCCATCTCCCGCCAAGTTGAATCGAGTGGAGGCCGGGCAAGAGTTTTTGAGGCGCTGCAAACTCCATGGAGATGAATTTCTCCGTTCCATCGTTACTGGAGATGAAACTTGGGTTGCACACTACACGCCTGACACCAAAAGGCAGTCTCAACAGTGGCGTCACACCTCTTCACCTTCCGCCAAAAAGTTCAAAACCACAATTTCAGCCAAGAAAATCATGGCATCCGTGTTTTGGGACTGTCAAGGCATCATTTTAATTGAATATATGCCTCAAGGGGAGACCATCACCTCTGCAAGATACTGTGACCCTAAAAAAATTGTGGAGGGCGATTCAGAACAAGAGGAGAGGCATGCTGACAAAGGGGGTCTGTCTGTTGCACGACAATGCCAGACGGAACTGCTCGCCTCGTTTAAATGGGATGTCCTGAACCATCCCGCGCATTCCCCTGACCTAGCATTACTCTCTCTTTACCTCCCTGAAGCTGCACACGGGTGGAAAAAGGTTTTCAACCGACGAGGAGGTAAAGGAAGAGGTGGAGAAGTGGACGGAGGGGTTGGCGGGAAATTACTTCGAGGAAGGCATCAAAAAGTTGATACCCCGCTTCACCACCTGCATTGAGAGGAATGGCGACTACGTCGAAAAATAGCTTACATATAGTATGTACTACGGTAACCACGTAATTTTTTTGTTTAAATAAAAAAAATAGTAACCTACAAAAATTCAGTACACTTACTTTCTGGATATGCCTAGTAGTACTAGAGGATATGGAAGAAATAACATCTCATTTTCAGTCACAAGCTATAATAATAGGGCAGGATGGATAGATATGGAATTAATTCAGGACTGTAAGAAATAAATGACACATATGGGAAGAGGATTCACAGAGATTTCACTGTATCACACAAATGAACGAATAAAAGGCAAAAAATTCAAATTCTGTTGTATTTTTTTTGCTATATAAAAGTGTTTTTATTAATAAAACAAAGATCACCGATACATATAAATTGCTCAATCAGTCAAAAAACATATCGAATAATGCGGCATTACATTTCTATATAAACTTAATACTGACAATATCTATTTGAAAAAATTTGACAAACCTTATTATATGTATTTTCAATAAATTCTTTTATCTTTTGAAATGCATTAATTTTCTTTTCTTCGTGTTTCTAATTTATATATTAATAAAAACTGTGTGTCTAAGGTTTTATTTTGTTCCCTAATCGATAATTCATTCGAAACCCGTTAAGAAAAATTGACTTTCAAAATACTATCAGAGTTGACCAAAATACTCTCCGAGTACGCCTATAGGCGTTTACAGCAGTAAACGTTTTAAAGTGCTTTATCCTCAATTTATCCAGAGAGATATCAGTTCTACTATTCTAACACAAATTCTGTCACTCCCGTATTGCAAATGGATGGAGAAACATTACCAAATTGTGACTCCTTAAAGTATCTTGGGTCACTCATTCATAGCGATGGAGGATGTGCAGCAGATGTAACACATAGACTTAGTGTGGGATGGATGAAGTTTAGATCAATTACGGGAGTTCTATGTGATCCGAATATGCCAGTAAAGTTAAAAGGAAAAGTATACCAAACGATTGTCAGACCCGCACTCCTCTATGGCTCTGAATGCTGGATGATGTATAACTCTTACTCCAGGCAACTAGAAACTGCTGAAATGCGCATGCTAAGATGGTCAGCTGGTGTGTCCCTAAGAGACAAAATAAAAATCTCACACATTCGTGGAAGCCTAGGTGTTACTGACATCAACAGCAAGATGGAGGAGAAGCGGTTGAGATGGTATGGGCACGTTGGACGCAGAGCACTCGATCACATTATGAACCAGGCAATCTTCCTTGAATAACAACCAGAGGAAGACCAAAGAATTCATGGGTGGTGCAAAGATAACCTGATGCAGAGGCACGGCCTGAGGGACGTAGTCCGGGACAGAAGAGCATACAACCTGAGGACGAGGAGAGCTGACCCCAACAGTCTTCGCAGACAATGAGTTGGGATGGAGCCAGGGAGAAGATATGGAAGATATCAATATCAGAAAATTTGTTCAACAAGGTCATTCCATGTGTGAGTGATGAGTTTCTTAATATCTTGGGCACTGATAATAATCTTAATTCATAGTGACATAAATAATTATCCAGTACATTATACAAAGTATAATAGCCAATTCATAATTGTTCAAGTATAATAAATTTGTGATTGTCAGCTATTCTGCAGATGGAGGTGTTCATGCAAAGTGTTGCAATCCACCACACGCGCAGTATTGAAACGTAAAATCTCAAATTACGAAGACAATCGGCAGGTTTAATTTTATTGTATTACAGTTTTGTTGTTTACAATAAAACCTGGGAGACTAATTGCCATGTGGCAATCTCTTCCAACCAACCATAAAGATGTCTTGAGTGAAAACTAGATTAGAAACCTTTTTAAAATCCTCTAGGTTCCAACAGTAATCGAACCCGCAGGTTGGGAGATGTCTTATCAACTCTGCCATGGAAGTTGTTTACTGCAATCCTTTAACAATTTTATACATAGCGCTTATTAAGAATTTATGATATTAGTATGTATATATATACAATGTAAAACAAGTTCAGAATTGAATCAGTCAGGAATCGAACCTAGGGTGCCCGCTTGTTTACCATTAGGTCATGCCCGGAGCTCAAAAGGCTGTAAAAAAAAAAACAAAACATAGACACGCTGATTTTCTATATAGAAAAATTACACAGCGCCATTGTTTGCATCTAATATTAATGTTAAAAATTCAAAATTTAAAAATGTCTACGTTATTAAATGTAAATAAAATTAATTTCTTTAACCTTTCCTTCCCTGTGTTGGGTATCTTCTACACGTTGCTTCTAATAACCATCAATATCTCTATAAATATTATAAATACAAGGTTAAGATTTTAGGTATTCCTCCATAATATATTTACGCATTGATTTAAAAAATAATATTAATAATAATCAGAATTTATCGACTACATCGTAAGTATTTCGTGAATATCGGAAACAAATTCGCATTTAAACGCTGTGAGTGCCTCGATCTTGGGTCTTGACGATAGGTGAAGAGTATGCGGGAAGCGCGACACTATATTCGCATCTCACTTTTGCATACGTCACTGAATAGCGAGGAGCTAAATTGTCTCAACCTCGCAAGTGTAAGCCATGCCCGAGTTAGCCCCCAACCCTGCCGCGCCGCAGTAGCTGTTGGGCTGGCAACGAGACTAGATCTACGCCCGTTCCGTGAGCGTTGCCAGATGGTTTTTTAATGTTTTCAGCAAATAAATCTCAATTATTATAATTTTTAACTTCAATTATAATTAATTAAGGGGATTATCTATGAATGTTCTCATTTTTCCGATTTAAAATCGCTAATTTTTGATCGCGTACTCACTACCCAACACCGGAGCGCGCATTTCAATTTTATCATCGTAAGGGAAGGGTTAAAATCATTTTTAAAACAAATCAAATATTCGACTGTTGAATAATTTAATTTAAAATCACAGCGGTGCTAAAACTTTGCACTTGTTACTCTAAAAAAATTAATAAAAAGGCTCAAACAGGTATGATTTGTTGTTTATATATCCTTACAGACCCTATCATTACCATTAGGTTGCTCCGACCTCACTTTTCTTTTAAACCATTCCAAGAAATTCGGAATAGAGTGTTCATATGAACTCCTATAGACATTTTCAATACTGAACATGTCAACTTCACTTTCCTTGTATATAATATAGGGTTGATGCAAAAGTTATGACCGTTTTTTATGATCCCAGGTAAGAAATGATGAATAGTATCTTCTTTTAAATGATTACATTGTATTCAGGATGCTTCCCCGCTACTTTCTATTCAGTTTTGGCCTGGCCAGAGTACAGTGAAGAGCCCTTGTATTTTTTCAAAATGTCGGTCGATAAAGTGCATTTACGTCATTGTTTACTTTATGAATTCCGTAAAGACAATACCGCGATTGTGGCAACCAAAAACATTTGCGAAGTGTATGGAGCAGATGTCATCAAAGTTCGACAGGTACGAAGATGGTTTACAAAATTCCGATCTGGGGATTTTTCACTAATTGATAAACCACGTACCGGGCGACCATTGAAGTCTGATGACGACAAGTTAAAAGTCATAATTGACACCAATCCACGTCTAACCACCAGGGAGATCGCGTCGATGATGGGAGTCAACCAAACAAGCGTATTAAGACATTTGAAGCGTATGGGGATGGTTTCGCGGTACGACGTTTGGATACCTCATCAATTTTCGGCTGCCAATTTATTGGATCGTGTTTCAACGTGCCTTGCTTTGAGTGCGAGACAAAAACATGAACCTTTTTTGCATCCACCGTATTCTCCAGATTTTGCTCCTTCCGATTTTCATTTATTCCGATCACTGCAAAATTTTTTAAATGATAAAAAATTTGATACAATAAAGCAGGTAAACACATCCCTTACTACATTTTTCGCATCAAAATCCACGGAATTTTACACTAATGGTATTAATAAGTTGATAGAAAGATGGGAGAAGGTTATAAGAACTGATGGAAATTATATAATTGATTAAATAAATAATACAAATCTAAAAATAAAATGTTTAATTGTATATGTAAAAAACGGTCATAACTTTTGCATCAACCCAATATAACCTGGTGAATTTATGGTATTATCATGGGATGATCGACTCTAATCAAACAGAGATATCAAATATGTTTTTAGACTTTCAAGAGTCTTTGTAACTAGCGTCTTTCAGTATTGTACCATTGCGTAGTTTGGTTTATTACGGCGATTGTTGGAAAATGTTGCAGGAAAACACATTGGTTCATCTGGGTTCCGACCCACCATGGGAGAATAAGTGATATATAACAAACACTTGTGGCAAAGTTGACTGCCGAACAAGACTTGAAGATGAAAACTGTAACGTTTTCGAAACGTCGACATCATAAACCAAATCGAACCAGAATGAAACCATAATATTCGTTTCAAACGACTAATGGTGTATTAGGATGGAAGGTTGCGTTGTTATATAGTAAAAAACCTGGTGGGTTTATTGCCACGTGGAAATTTCTTCCTAATCAACCAGAAAGGTTTTAAAGACATCTGTAATGAAAACCAGACTGGAACTCTTTTGAATAAAATTGGGTACTAATGGGAATCGAACCTAAATCTCCGAGTTGGAAGACAGGCATCTTACCAACTAGGCCACAAAGGTCATCCATTGTTGCATTATCCTATAAGAGTTTACGCGATGTCTAATGTTATTTACATAAAGCCTTGAATGGTCTGGTGAATGGCATGATGGAATTATTTCTACGTGAACTCTTCTAGCTGGAGAAATAGCTGTCTGGTTGAGGTAGATTGGGCAATCGGACTTGGTAGTCTCAATTCAGCCCTACAGCGCGGTCAACAGACTTTTTCTGGAAAACAAGGCGGGTGTTTGATGGTATAGATAGCCTATCGAAAAGCTTCCGAGATTGGCAATATTTGAGAAATGTTACATAATAACAAGCAAGCTCTTTTAGCACTAGAGCATCGTTTCTCAACCTTGGGTTGTAACTATGCAATATCAGGGGTATCATGAAAGTAAAAAATACACGTGTACAAACCGGATGTAACACATTTTCCGAGAAGTCTCGATTTTATTAATTTTTTTCTTTCAGAGGATCGCGAGGCTAAAAAGGTTGAGAAACAATACAATAGAGAAACCTTTAATTAAAGTCCGAGAGTTGATTTCTCCAACTTTTTTTGGAAATACAATTAAGTGTTTTATTCATAACTATATGTGCATATGCCATCACGCCATTTCCCTGTTGGAGGATGCAGACAAGTGTCCAAATTTCCTATCATAACACACTTCCTTTTCACATCTATACTTTTATTCCTTATCTTTCCATCTTTTTTTCATTCACTTGTTCAAACAACACTTTTCTGAGCAATTTTCAACCACAATTTCAACTTTTTTTTATCCACTTTGCACGGATTTCTCCTGTTACACAAAGAGGGTCTGCTTCTAGCGTTAGCTTATTCGTTAGGAATAATATCAGCCAGGATTCTTCTCATACTGCTAGACGGTACCGAGAATATATTCACAGTGTCATTCAGTTGGTTCAATATCTCTATACCACGCGTGACTGAGTGTTTAGCCATGATATTCGTCCTGTAAATTGGTATGTAGAACAGAGGGTGATTCCTTGCACGGCTATATTTATTGGGTACATATAAACTTAGTGCTTCTAGAATCGCAGGACAGTTAAAGGAACCTTGGAAAGCCTTTATTTTATCAACATCTTCATTTTTAATCTCACTTTCAGACATCGATCTGCTCTAATTAGATTAGAGTGACTAACTTATGAAAGGTTTCGGCTACATCCTTGTGGAACTCCATATTAGAAAATTTAATAATAAATTACTTTGTTATTTCATTCCTTACATTAATCTCCCAGCTACACGTGTTTCTACCTCGTATCTCGAGACCTTCAGTAGACGGAATGATACAATTTTGTTAGACGGAACGAGACCTATGCTAACGTCCAACTGGTGTCATATTTCGTCAGAAGTGTATGGTCTATCGACCAAAAGGAATAATTTCAATGAGGGATGAATTTTTTTCTTTCTTTGGTTATTATATTTTTGCTTATAGCTTTTATGTATCTTGAATGTTTCTGAATTCATTGTTTTTGCATAAATTTCACGCCATTGTAAAACTTTATAGTAATTCTATGTTGAATTCATAAACAATGATACATATAGATAAAGTCCAAGGCTAAAAATTTCGTTCCTTTGGGTCAATAGACGAAAAACATGACACATTGTTTTTAGTAATAAACCGAGATTATTGAGCCTGAAGAGAGCCTCAGGATAGGAGGTAGAAATACGTGTCGGGTGATTAATATAAAAAAACTAAGTAATTTAAAATTCTAAACATTTGTTAAGTTTAAAAGTTGCCATTTATATACGAGTCTAGTATCAAAAACAGTAATCTGTCGATTTTGCGTGAATTGAGTTAAAATTGAGGAAATGTTCCTATTGTAAAACTATAAATTTTTAAATGTTAACATGGTAACAAAAACAACAATATAAGGGTTATTGTTGTTTTTGTTACCATGTTAACATTTAAAAATTTATAGTTTTACAATAGGAACATTTTCTCAATTTTAACTCAATTCACGCAAAATCGACAGATTACTGTTTTTGATACTAAACGACTTATATATGCTAAAGCAATCCTCTTATATTTTCTTACGAAACAGCACTATACAAATCAAAATAGAACTAAAAGATATTAAATATTATTCCATTAAAATTTTGCCCGTTTACATCCATTTGAAGATGCTTTCATTGAGCGAAACATTGGTTAGCGTAATAATATCAAATAACTGTCGAGATATATTTTGTAATATAGAGTTCCACTAAGAATTGTAGCCGAAAAGCTGCTTCCAATAACTATATGGAACTTTATCCGAGTTATATCTCAAAAGACCACAAATTAAATTTGGAACTATATTGCTCTTAGTTAATATCTCAACAGACCACAAATTTGATTTGTAACTATTGTACTATAGTTCAGAATAAATATCTCAATAGATCACAAACCTGATTTGAATCTATATTTTTGGTTGTTTTTGTATTTGTGTTTCTGTGTATTTTTTTTTGTTTTAATTTTTATTCTTGATTGTGTGCGGTATTATATTGTGGGATGAACATTTTTAGTCTTTCTGGAGTGATAATGTGTGAGGAGTTGAATTTCGCAAGATGTTTCCAGTTGTAGTTGAGTGTCACTGTTTGTCAGGTTGATGAGAGCGTGTAACGTTTTTTTTTTGTGTAATCAAAAATCGGAAAGAAGTATAGATTTATTTTTTCATGCTAAATATCCTCAGTGAGATACAGGCAAAAGCTTAGTTTACTGGGGACACGACAAATGAAAGGCAACAAACCCAGATCCATTAAAATTATATGTCCAAATCAAATTACGTGTTGTTTTTTCTCAAATTGTGTATATTTCTTGTCATGTGTAATAATAAATAATAAATAATAAAAAATATGGCTCCCAGTTAATATTTAAATAGACCGCAAATTTTATTCGGAATTATATTGTACTAATAGCTCCGAGTAAATATCTCAACAGACCACAAACCTGATTTGGAACTATATATATCGTATTGTACTATGGCTTAGAACTAATATCCCAACAGACCACATACCTGATTTGTACTTATATCTTACTATAGAGTTAATATCTCAACAGAACACAAATCTAATTTGGAACAATTTTTTACGGATAAATTTGTTCAGAACGAACGCCGCTATTTTGAAAGTCAATTTCTCGTTGCATTTGAATGTAATCCAGATTTTCCCCGGTTGGGTTGAGTTTTTCCCGGGTTGGGTTGAGTTTTTGCACAAAATGTAAGTATACAGTGATTTCTGATTGATGATTTATTATAATTTTTTTTTTCAATAAAATTATTAATTACAGATATACCATTAGATCGACAGAGAAAATCGGCATAAATATATAGTTTGCTTCTGCGCTGTGTACAGTCTAAATCACATGGTTCGTTTCCAATTGACTATACATTAGTTAGAATAATTTGTTGGATTTTAACACGTTTGCTGCAATTGTACGGATCTAATTGAGATCATCAACTATGATGAAAAAATTTGTATTTCATGTAACACGAGACTTTGAAAATTATCTATTTCTAGTTACGAGAAGAAATCCCAAATAAGGGTTTGTATTTTTTAGTTTCTTCACGTTATCGAACCCTTCTACGTAAATAATTGAAATTTCCACTTCTGTTGCGTATTTTTTTTTTTTTCAAATATCTTTCCGTTTTGGTTGAAAGAATTTTATTTCCACGTGAAAATTGCCAGATTGGATTGTATACTCTTTCGTTGTATTTAATACAACCTGGCTGATTTATTGCCACGCGGCAACCTTTTCCAACCGACCGGAAGGATATTCAAAAGGAATTAAGTGACAGCTTGACTGGAAAACTTTATTTTTCAAAAAAATCGGGGTTCAAATAACTAATGAATCAGCAACCTCCAAGTTAGAAGACAGGCGTCTAAACAACTAGGCTATAGTCTATTATTCAGCGAGTTTTCTGTTATAAGCTTTTTTTTAGTTGTGAGCAGGTAGCGATTTACTATAAGGCTAATGGAGTTATAGTTCAGGACTCCCAAATTAGTAGGGGGTCCTATAGTAACTTTTTTTCCCATGAAATATGATTATTATAGGATACTAATTTTGTTTTTATTATTTAACGGATGAAACTACATAACACTAAATAGTCTTATATACAATACATATATAGAGGCCCTTTTTCAATTTTGTACTGGGCCCAACTTTTTAGTTATGCCACTGATTTTGACGATTTTGTATTGTATTACACTTTAGTTGTATACAGTACGACCTGGCGGGCTTATTGCCATGTTGCAATATCTCCCAACCAACAGAAAGATGTTTCGAGGCTTTAAGTGAAAACCAGACTAGAATGTTCCAATGGGAATCGAACCTGCAACCTACTGGTTGGAAGACAAGTATCTTACCAACGAGGATGTCCATTTTTGCTGATATTCAAAAATAAAATGGAACCAGTCTGGTTTTCAACTAGGTCTTTCTTTCTACTGCGTACATGTGATCAATTTAAAGATCTGGACAGAAATATTAATAGCTTCAAACATTAGAAATTTGTTCAATTAATGTTCACCATAGTGAGACGATGCTTTGATAGTCTACTCTGTGAATATTGCCCATGAGGACGAGACTTGGAATGTTCCTTGTGTATCCCCTAAGTCATAACTTCTTAACCTATGAGTCGGGTTCCAAAATATTTCCAACAGTAATATTTCGCACTCTGATTGAACAGTGCTGGCCTAAAAAAATGTGCGGGACATCCTTTTTATTAATTTATACCAACATCTATCTATGCAAGGGTGAAAAACTGGTATTTTTACCCATATTTAAAATCTAATAATTTCTTTCATAATTTTATTTGTCACGAATAGATAGATATATGCAATAGATTGGCTATCAATAATTATAAGGAACGAGGTTCGTCACTTTCCGAGTGTATCGCAATTTAACGACTCAAAAAAAAACATTATTTCAAAATAAATAAATAAATAACAAGAATTATCAGTAAAATGACAATTTATTTATTTATCTGTCACGAGCACGGAGCTGGGTGCGACTGCACGTACCTCAGTTTGGTCATGTAGATGAAATTAAAAAGCGAAAATAGTTACTAAGCAAACAACTGAAAATATATTACTACTGCTCTTTATAACATACACATACGAGTCACGGTTTTCTCTACAACTGGAAGTATAACAAAAAAAAAAATACGTAATAGACTGCAGCCTGAAGATGACCTAACGTGCAACCTGTCTAATATGGCACCGAGATTTTATAAACTTGGAATAGTTATTCAAAGCCAAGGTTCACATTAATTAAGATTTAATGTTTCAATATAAATGTTTTTTTTGTATTATTCAATTGTAGGTTATTTATCTAGGTTAAAAAGGTTACGAAACACGAACAAACAAGACTTCAGCGAGACTATTAAATGTTCTATCTCAGTTCTTTCAAAAAAGTTTATCGTTACTCGATTAAATTCAGATTCTATCAATCTCTATTGTCAGTATTTTGTCCGACTAATACAAATCGATATATACGTACGTGACGCAGCAAACGTGTTGAAAAAAAAATGAGCGATTGTCTGCCTTAGCGCTTCCTTATTTAAGAAATTCACAATAAGACATATTGATGCAATAATTTGACTACATCTAAACAAATAAACAATCATTACGCTCATTCAAGTTTCAATCGAATCACATTTTAGCAAAGTCAATTGAATTCTCCATTAACCATGTATTTTGTACTGCTAGTGTACCCAATGTTATAAATTGTATTTCTTCATAGATAATGCGATTTTTTATATTTAACCTAAGACAATATTCACCAAATTTCCTTTAAACAAATTATTTAAGATGTATAATCAAATCAGCGATGATATGTGCGCCCAAATTGACAACAACTGCGACATCCTAATTTGAGTTAGAAAACCGAAATAAATGGTTTTGAAGGTTAGCTAAGACACAAATCAGCGCAAGCTGTACAAAAGCTTTTGACTAATTTAAATAGATGGCAGTGGTAATATGAAAATTTATAAATATCAATTAAAATACTAAAGGAAAAATAAGAACACAGGTGGACCTTTACATTTTTTTAAGAGTATAAATAGTGGAATAAAAACTTTTATTAAAAAATATTGATTAAATTAATGAAAGAAGTCTTTTAGCGCTGTCTGGCCTAAATATAATTCAATTCTGCCAGTAAATCGATTTAGGTTTTATTTTCTCCATTTAAGAAAGCATAATAAATGCGATTCATTTTGCCCGGTCGAGTCAACTTTTCTGACTGACAAAATAAAATTTTGATATTAAATTATGAATCGATGCGTGGAAAATTTCGATAATAAAAAATAAATAATATATGTTTTTTTTAAATCTACAGGTTTCTACGGGACATTCATGCTAAAGCTCTCAAAAACCATGAAGATTTGTCATAAAAAACACTTCACATTCATTTCCGTGTCCGGACTATAAATTATCAATGGTGCTGCACGTTTCCAATAAGAGGCAACACCCTATCATTCACATAAACTAGGGCCAGCCCAGTGCATGTAGTCCCGACGTTCGGACAAACTCGCACGAGTCCCGATTCAACGCTACTTTCCTTCAAGAAACTCCATTTCGCCACGTTCACTTTGCATCTAGACACCTCTACTCGGAGCCTGTTTAGTGATCTCCAAGTAGATCAAGGCAGTTGTTTTTTAAGTGTCATCTTTTACGAGAGTTCTTAAAACACTTAAAAACAGGTGTACAAATTATTTGTTCAGTCAACTACATATCTGTCCTTTACTTTTCTTATGTTGACTAGTTTCTGCAAAAGTTTCAAATTCAGTTTTCATGAGATTTATTATTTGTTTATTTTTTATTTCATGTAATTTAAAAAGAAAAAGACTATCTTTGTCACCTTTGACTTTTGTTAGTACAGTAAAGCACCGGTTATCCGTTTGTGGGGGACACTCGAGCCCGGATAGTTGAAAAACACGGTTAATCTTTTAAACATTTAAATGTACGGTATTTATTCAAGACAGAATCTGCGAGTTTTTAATATATAATTATTAAAAAGGACTGAGTTAAAATATGCCAAGCGGTAGACCATCATCAGCTATAGTTAGTAGCCTGTGCCGTGGGTTGACCGTACAGTCAACTAATCAGTTATAATCCAGCCTAGACTGGATTCCCAGCTAACCATGATTAAACACATCGTCTCGAGCGTCAACAATAAGCTGATTGTAGCACACCTAAAAATGCAAATTTTTCATATTTTTAGGTTGCCTGCTTGTAAATTTTTTTTAAATCACCGATCGACCATAGTGAAGTTTCCACAATACAATCTTACCATTTATGAATTTTTTACCACGCAGATTGAGCCACGTTGAAAAAAAAAATGGAACTTTGGTGAAAATTGTCGTATTTTTTTTTTTAAATTTAATTTTTTTTAAACTGTATCTCAGACACCAGCATGACACCGCTCGAAAGAAATCTAAAAACTAATCAGAAAGTATTGCCTTTAGAAAAAAAACAAAAAGCACCAATGCAGAAAAATTAATTTACTATTACCTTAACACGTCACAAAATACAATCAGATACCTTATATATGTTTTACAAGTTTTTTTTTTTCTTTTTTCAGTGAACAAAATTTCTATTACAGAACTTTCAATGTTTTATATATTTATACATGAATTAAAAAGTTTATATATTTTTTTTTTGGCAGGAAATAAATACAGGAAAAATAGTTTTAATAATAAAGACAATTGAAATAAAATTGAAAATTGTTTTAATAAATGATACAAGTCAAAAAATTGTCCCGACTCAATTTACGATCGTGCCACTTTCACTGCGAGACGATTATTCGTCCGTTTTTATTTTCTCTTTCCTCTTACATAAGCACGTCTCGGTTAACGAACTCCCGATAGCGGCGCTATTTAACCGAATGGGGAATCAATATTTAAATTACTCGCGCTCATAACCGCGATAAGCTTTCTTTCACCATTGGGCATTTCACCGATAAGCGAATACAATCGCAGTATCGTTTTTTTTTTTTTAATAATACAATTTATACGCTAACAGAATATTTTTTCGTATATATTCTTGAAATATTTCGCTGCCTTCTTAAAATGAAGCTTCGTGTTAAATATGTTTTTTTTTTTTAATTTATCTAACTGTAAAATATACATCATCCTTTAGTTCTCTTAATTTTTTTTTGTCCGTCGATCGCCGTATTTGCTCTCGACGACGTGAGAAAACTACAATATATATATATTCCTTTTTTATTTTAAGCAGAAATTATAATTATTTTTAATACATATAATTAATTCTCTTTTTTTTTTAAATTCTATTTGATTAAAAGAGATTATTAGATACATGATGATAGCAAAATGAGGCAATTTTTAAAGAATTAAAAAAAAAATGATAGCTTCGGCCGATATCGAATACACTATCGGCCGTTAAACTTTCTGATGAATCAACTCACGTCCAAATGTGATAACACTGAAAATGATCCGACACACTATGCCGTGTAAATTGGGGGCAATTTCAAAGTCAATCGCGTGCAACACTACTTACTGCAAACACTTCTTATCACCGATACAGCGAAGGTTCAGTTGGCAAAGTATGTAGAATGTATGGTCGGGTGAAACGGCATTGGCACGGTTCCCTTCTCGATGATAGATTTGCAGCTCTGTTGTATACAAGAATATTACACTCATTTTGCATCGCATCCATTTGAAGTGGAGAACATAAAACGATACGACTGTCATTCCTACGTCGTCCGTTTTTTTTTTTGGAGTTGAGTCACTAATGTCGACTCGAAGATAAAACATATCATGAATTGAGATTTGATCAACAAAATCTCAAATTCGTACATGTTAAAAGACCGTCCGGGTCACATAAATATATATTTCCATTATTCCCGTAATTATATCTCGTTAATCAACTTTTTGTTATCTTTTCAATCAAAGAATCCTCGCATGTTTATTAAAAATTCTTATTCCAATATTCGTACACATCTCAAATCCTTCACGTTTCCGAGACAAACTTATTTATATGACATTAAGTCCAATCGATAAAAATCTTTTCCAACTCTTTTCGGGAAAAAAATGCCGAATATTAAGTCCATTACCAATTACTAAAGTTAAGTTCCTTTTTAAACAGTACGAATAAGAATGTAAGTCATTGTTTTTCAAATATATTCCGGTCATATACATTAATGACGGTAAAATACAGATTCACGAAAGAGTATGTCAAATCAAGTGTTATTTGTAAATCTGTCAAGTTAGCACTTGACAGATTTTAGTTCATACCATTTTTCAAGCCAAGTTTCTGTCCGTCGATGCCTCCGTAACTCGGATAAACAGTTATCACACACATATTCACGTTAGATTCCGACGAATATTTGACATTTCACTCGAAGATGATCTACATTAACAAGTATATAGTTTCAATAGTCGTAAAGTATAAAAAAAGTTCCATTTTATGGCTATTGAAGTCGTGGAACCACAATAATGAATATGAACCGTGTTTCCAACAATTTAAATCCTCGCTTTCCACTAATCCTTTTTTATAACGGATACAGCTATATGGTATTCTAAATATTCTCTATAAGATATATAGTTGATCAATTGACGGAGGCCGATAGTCATTTCCCGTGTAAATAATGTTTATTTTGGCTGTTCGGAAAGTCTACAGATACAATCCGTTGATCTCGAAATGTTCTTTTTTTTTTGGTATGTTTCTCATAATTTTGTATTTTTTTTTTCATTGCCAATCATCGCAAAAAGATGTATTTTTTTTTGCACAAATAATAACATAAACCGATGATGAGCGCACAAGATTCCACTTTTTACAGTATCATTCCATCAGCACTACATCTCATTTCTCTTAGTGTTTTCACTCAGTCTTCTTGTCGGCGACGGTCTCAGATGCTGCGGTCGGTGTGGTGGCGGTCTGGGTGACCGCCGTAGAAGAGGGCGTGGTCTGGCCCTCGCTCACTGGTGTCGCCGGCGACGGGCATGTCTCCTCGCTGGGTGTGATCGGCTTCGGTTGGTCCGACGACGACGACGTCACTGTTTGATGGTTATCTAAAGAATGAAAAAGTATTTTTGATATGATACATTTGAAAAAAAAAAAAAACAGATTTTGGTAGCTACATCTTTTTCGCTAAACTCGAACATAAAAGTCTATAGTTCAGAAAATCTAGGATGAGTCGTGAGGCGTTTTAAACGTCATGTCTCAAAGGGATGGGGTAAACCTTTTTTTTTTTTTTTTTACAAATCTAAGTTTTTTTATAAATCGAAAAATTAAACTGACGTTTTAATTCCTAATTTTCATTATGCTGACTTTCTAATGTATTGTATGATTTGTATCTATCTTTAAATAGTACTATGAATTAATACTAATTACGAACATTTCATTTTAGGTATAAAAAAATCGAAAACCCAATTATCGAATATCCATCCCTAGACAATATGCAGACTAACGTAGTGACTTTTGACAAACATCATCAAATATTATTTGATTTTAACAAACTGCCACATTTTTGCTAATTTGTAACAAGATGTATTAATTTGTCATGATTGTTAGTTTTATGTAATGTATTTACCTAAATAACTTGCTATTTATTAGAATCGAGGCTTATATTAAAGTTAATAAAATAATTAAAATTACTGAACGTCGTTACAAGGTTGTATTGAGGCAAATTCGTCAACTGTCAAAGGACCCATCCTAATTTTCCGAAGTATAGTGACTCGAAATTCAAGAGGGTCAAGTTTTGCAAAAAAAAAAAACCAATTATGAATTGAATTGAATGACAACTAAAAAAAACTATTTTAATTTTCGTGGCACTTCTCAAAACCTGAGAACACCACAATATTTTTTTCTTACTGTAAAAATAATGTAAGTCAAGTCAAGTTTATCAACACATTTCCGAAATATTGAGACACAACACGTTTAATGAACTAAAAATTACGAATCACAATTCACGAAAATCGTTTTTTTTTTTGCAAAATTTGGTCAACTGAACTTCTACTGTCGTATAATATGCATTATACTTTTTCCTTGCGATTTAGCAACATAACCATATCTCGCATATCTATATTTTTCCTTGCGTCTTAGCAACATAACCATATCTCGCATATCTATATTTTTTAAACAAATGTAATACTGTATGCGGGTGATACTCACTGCGGCTGTTCTGCTGGTAGTAGGTGACCCCCTGAGGGCCGTGGCGCTGGTGCTGTGCCCCGCTACCCGGGTGGCGGTTGCCTCCACCGCCGCCCCCTCCCCCGCCTCCTCTGTAATATGGAAAACTACCTTATGGTTAATATATACTTAGAGTGATGCACTCAAAGATACAGTTGTAATAAGAGTTAAATGAAACACATTTTAAGGAGGCATTTTAGGTCCTTTTAAATTACATGAGGCAAGAGTTGCTTTCAACAAGAAATCTAAGATATTAGAATCTCCTAACATTGATATCAAAGAATTTAGTGAAAACTCTTGTCTGGAGTGTGCTGCTGTATGGCTGCGAAACGTGGACCATCAGCCAGAGCGAGTCCGGGCGTCTGGTTGCCTTTGAGATGTGGTGCTACAGGCGCATGGCCAGGGTCCATTGGTCAGATCACATCCGAAACTACGAGGTATTGAGCGGGATTGGAGAAACAAGGCAACTCCTAAATAGAGTTGCCCAACAACGATCCAGTTGGATAGGCAATAATATCAGGCACCCAGGCCTGCTCCTTACCATCGTCGAGAGAATTATTGAGGGCAATAACCATAGAGGGTGCCCTAGATATAGCTACATGGACCGGGGGATCCGGGATGTGCGCTGTGGCAGCTACCAGGAGATGAAGAGACTGGTGGATGACAGAGATGAGTGGAGGGATCGAGTGCTTGGTGCAGACCAATCCTAGGATGGTAACCCCGGAAAAAAAAAAAAATTACATCACGATACGAGACTATCTCTCGTGATCGAGTATGATTGTAAGTCATCCTGTGGATAGAAGACACTTGTACATATATTGCTTTATTTTGTGCAAGCTGTATGCACTTCAGAAAGCGCAGTCTTGAGAGATCAATTATTATCACAGTACCACAAAATGTGACCTACAGATTTATCCAGATGGCTGCGAAAATTACAACAGGGCAAAGATACAAGACTGTAGCTAAAAAGTTTGTCGCAAAGCTCCCATAGTCAGAGAAATTGAATAATCCACTATTGGTCAGTAACGGAGTGAGTTTAACATTAGTTGATAATTGGTTAAAGATATTCATACAAGGAGCTTTTAATTAAGGGGTACTGCAGAACAAAGGCCACTGAGTAGTAGTGCTATTGCAGCAGTCGGTTTCGGCTGCTGACCATGTCCAGAAAGGTTCATGCCAGGGACATACAAAATGCTCGGGGACCGTTCAAGACTCGAGGTGGACTAACCTGTTGGCGTACTGCGGAGGTGCATTGTGATGAGGCAGAGGCGGGGGTCGCTGGATGGGCGGCGGATAGCGCTGCTGCTGCAACCCCCCTCGGCTGATGGCCATATTCAGAGAGGCCTGACGTCCATTGGGCTGGATCACCTGGAACATGACAAATCATACGTAATGTAAATGTCTAATTTGTTTTAGCAAAGCTTCTAATAAAAGTTTATCAAACTTGTGTGCCATGATAAAATTAGTTTTTGAGCTCTAACAATAGTTCAAAATATGTACATACAAAATTTATTTAGCCTTCTTGTATACCTAAGAAAAAAAGGGAAAAATTCCTTATGCACATACATATACCATCACATCATTTCCCTGTCGGGGTAGGCAGAAAAGAAAGAGAGCCATACTTTCCCACCTCGACACATCCTTAGCCTCTTCTAAATCCATACACCTTCTCAAACATTTTCTATAATTTATCTGAATTTCTACAGTTCCTTCTTTCAGAATATCATTCACTTGATTCAACCATACTTTCCTTGGTCTTTCACTCACATTTACACTATATATCCATTTTGTCAGGCCGAGGCCACACCAAAGTGCTTCGTTAGGTGCTAGGCTAGGTTTTACGTTACTCATATACTAGGTGACTTCATGCATGGCCACACCAAAGTGCTACACACAAATTCATTTGACATTTGGGAGCGGTTCAGTCAACACACGATGTCACTCTCAAAACTAACCAATTTCATTACAACTTACCATCTTTATTTACTTCCTGTACAACTTCATTCCAAAATGATTTTATCACAGGTACATTTTTGTATAATTTGCTCGATGTCTTCCACAAAGGCTCCCTTTTATACACGCTGTTATTAAAACTTCCGCCATCTTCTAAAGTCACGGTGACACAATAAAATTAACCAATACGTCTGTTCGCTAGGAGATTCACTAGGCGACTAATCGTCATGTAGAGTGGCGCGAAGTGTGCAGTGTGACCACTGCGATAGTATGCGGTACGTTGGTTCGCTAGGATATGTCGCCTAACTCGCAGCGTAGCTCTAAGCATCAAGCGAGGCTCCTACCTGTGTGACCGAGGTCTTAGTCTTTCATCATTCATGTTTATGGCGCGACAGTGAAGGAAACGAACCCCCATCAATCGAATTTGTCCAGGTTTTTTTAACTTGACAGAAAAAGACTCTGAAGAATATCCACCAGTGGATAGCAACTTGTCAACAATCCTTGTGTGGGATTGAGAATTAAAAAGAAACATAGCAGGAAGGTAAATGATTGTCGTTGGAGTGAAATGGCACATAGGACAAGTGAGTGTCCGAGTGTTTTGGATTCCCCCTTTGCTCTGGCATCCATCTTTAACACGGCAGCCCACGTGGGCTGTGTGTGGCTTTCAAACTGGATGCGTTAACATAATATTATATTTATCAAAGGTTTTGACTCTAGCTTTGTGTAACAATTATTTTATTATTCCACTAACTACATTAATCTCCATAACATATTTATCTACCTCCTATACCGAGGCTTTCTACAGGCGGACTGATCCTAGTTTGTCTGGTCAACAAATCGGGGTCATTTCACCTGAAGAGAGCCTCGGGATAAAAGTAGATACACGTGTAGCGGGAATTAATGTAATTAATGGCACAACAAAGTAATTAATTGATAAATCTTATATTAGATATTTAGCTGAAGGTTGTGTTTACTCGAATCTTAATGATGGAGAGCATACCTGCTGCATATGCTGATACTGCTGGTACTTATGGTGCGGGGGACTGTGCTGCTGCTTGGTCCCCTGCTGTCCCTGCTGAGGCTGGAACCCTCCGCCAGAGCTGCCACCACCCTTGGGTGGTGGAGGCTGTCCCTGCTGCTGCGGAGCTCCCGACGTGGGACCGGATCCCCCCTTGGGGGATGGAGCACCCCCGCCAGGTTGCTGCGCGGAAGGCGGGGCAGCGGTAAAGGTGTTGGTGCCCGCAGGTTGGGGCTGCTGAGACAGGTTGCAGAACATGCCATTGTTCTGGTGCTCCTGGATTGAAAAACAATTTATTTTAATGAATACTATACTAGGGTCGGTCTAAGGCAAGTGCAAACGGTGCAGCCACACTTAGCCCAGTGTTCATGGAGGATAAATAAATAATCAAATGTGTGCCAGTAGTAGACTGAGACGTAGGTATATTCATTCTAAAACACCGCTATGGGTGAGGAAGCGACGCTATTCACGTCCCACTTTCACTTTACTTTGGTACACGGGAACGCAAGAAATAGAATCTCAGTTCGCTCGCTTAGTAGCCAGCGGGCTATCGTTCGAGGCGGTCGCTTCGCCCGTTTTGTGAATGTCGTCGATGTTTTTTTTCATGTTTTCAGCAATTAAATTTCAATTATTATCATTTTTGACTTCAAATTTAATTAATTTAAGCGATTGGCTATGAACATTCTTATTTTTCCGATTTTAAATCGCTCATTTTTACATATGTATTGATGTGTATTGAATACACATAACCGAAACGGGTGGATTTTTTTTTAGCACAGGAAGGGAAAGGTTAACTAGGACGTTTTTCCTCAATCAGCGGTGTTTCAACCAAAGAAAGGGGGACAGTACCTGCAGGGGGCTCTTGAGCTGCTGAGGCCGCGCAGGGTGCGGAGGATGATGATCGGGCTGCTTGCCCCCTCCTATGCTGCCCCCGATGCCCGCGCCCACGTACTGCTGTTGCGCTGCACGTCCGTACTGCTGGATGGCTGCAGCCATTTGGAATGGAGACGATAGTACCTGCAAGTTATTAATAACTATTACTGTATTTCTGTAATGAAGCTGATATTAAATTAATTGTTGATAATATCCCGTAAATTTTCTTCGATACATACCATTACGCCATTTCTGTCAGGGTAGGCAGCGAGGATAGAGCGCCTGACTTTCTATCTTGACACACATCCTTAGCCTCTTTCACACCAATACACCTTCTTGTACAATTTCAAGAATTTTTCCGACTTTCTATCTTCTTCCTTTCAAAATATCATACATTATCGAACAATACTTTCTTTGCTCATCCTCACCCTCGACCACAATTTCAACTCACATTTACACTATATATTTGTTATGTTAATCTTTCTTCATTTATTCCTTCCACATGCCTAAACCATCTTAGAGTTCTCATTTTCATCTAACTCAACACATACACAATGTAGCCTTATGTTCATATTCATCACTTCATTCTATATTCTGTCACACATTATCACCCCCCCGTATTCTTCTCAGTGCACGCATTTCTACAACATTTATTCGGCTCTTATCAACCTTTATCCACGTCCACTTATCAAAATAAATAAATTATTAATGATTGTTCATGGCTCTTCAATATTTGAGTGATAACAAGATTAATAATGAAACCAAGGCGTGTGTCAAATGTCCGTCAATATTAGTCAATATTAGCCGGCTGTGACCCATTTAAGTATCCGGGCTCACTCATTCACAGAGACGGAGGGTGCGCCGCGGATATGTTGACCATAGAACAAGTGTGGGATAGATGAAATTCAGATCGGTAACAGGAGTGTTGTGTGACCCAAAAATGCCTATAAAACTGAAAGGAAAGGTATTATACCAGACTATCGTTAGACCCGCAATTATGTATGGCTCAGAATGCTGGACTATGTACAGATCCTACTCTAGGCCAGTGCTTCCCAAATTGGGGGCCGCGGGATTTCAAGTGGTGGTCGCGAAAATATTCAGTAAAAAGTACAAATATTCATGTGAGTGTTAAATTGTTTCATGTGAGTATAGTTTTTATTTAAAAAAAAAGTTTTTAAGCAAGTTCCTATAATTTTGTGTTGAATATAGATTTAGGGGGCCGTTACATGAAAGTAATTGGGAAGCACTGCTCTAGGCAACTTGAAACAGCAGAAATGCGAATGCTTAGGTGGTTGGCAGGAGTATCGCTAAAAGATAGAATTAAGAGCTCACGCATTCGTAGTAGCCTGGGGGTCACTGACATTAACAGTAAGCTGGAAGAGCGACAGCTGAGATAAGGGCACATAAGACGGAGACCACCAGACCATACTGTAAATCAGGCAACGTCTGTGAATCTTCCTCGACTACCGTCCAGAGGAAGAACAAAGAACTCCCGGTTAACTCAATGCTCCAAAATCCTACAGAGAAACGGTCGAGATGAAGGTGACACCCAGAATATACAGCCTGAGAACGAGAAGAGCCGACCCCGACAGTCTACCTAGGCAATGAGTTGAGACAGTGCCAGGAAGAAGAAAGAAGCGTGTGTCAAATGTCAGATTTGGTTGTCAATGGTTTATTGTATACAGACAATATGGCGATAGGGGCAGAAAATTAAAACAAATTTTTGTAGATTAAAATTAAAATTGACGATGTTAAAAATATTGACCAACTATTCTATCAAGTCTTTAAATATTTAGTCAATTACATAAGTGTTCCCCACTCCCGGGCTAGTCCCCACCCATGGGGCGCTGTGCATATCCCTCGAGAGGGCAGCGCAGCACGAGGGATGGGGACGGAGGGCCGGGCGTGGAGGTACCGTGCTGTAGCACACTTATGACTCAAGCGTTTCCTATAAATATCAGAAACGGATCTAAGGAGCGTGCATTATTAAATATAGTATAGCAGGGATTCCTTATTACCTGTGATCCAAAGCTCTGCAAGCTGGCACTATTGTGGCTCTGGTTAGGTTGGCCGAACTGGATGCCGTAGTTTGCAGACACATTACCAGGCTGCTGGTAGAATCCTGTTTGCCCACCTGTGAGAAAATTATATTGATAATTATGTTACATGATGGATCCTCCGATTCTTTCAGACATCCATACACCAGTGTTGTAAAAGGGAAATTCGCAGTCTCTGCCTAATTTGGGGGAGCATGAAATGCTGCTCTGTGGTGCAATCGGGGTGGTGTTTTATGGTGCATCTCTGTGTTCCTAATGGAATGCAACTTTCAGTAACAACTCATATAGAAAACATTCTTTAAGATTGACGTGCGGAGTGACATCCATCAGAGTGTTCAGATCTTCAGTTGTGTCTCAGTCGGCAATTCTTATCAAGAAACAAGGTTCATAATTTGGATGCCCTCCTACACAGTCAACAAAGCGTTTACCAGAGTTGTCAGGAATAGCTATATGTAGTGTACTTGGTCCAAGAGTAGCTGTAAAGTCAGGTATTCGAGTAGCATACTACTTTGGATTGAAAGGAAACTGGAACAGCACTACTTTTTTAAAATAGCTTTAATAGCACTGACTTTTACTATATCAAGATTGTCATTATTTTATTTCTAAATATCATTTCTTCATAGTGTTTGTATGATACTCAAACAGCGTTCTTTAAATAAAGTGTTGTTAAAAGTCTTCTGCAAATTGTATGTTTGTATGATACTCAATAGTGATTTGCGAATGATGTATCTGTATGATACTCAATAGTGTGCTGCGAATGATGTGTTTGTATGATACTCAATAGTGATCTGCGAATGATGTGTTTGTATGATATTCAATAGTGATCTGTGAATAATGTGTTTGTATGATACTCAATAGTGATCTGCGAATGATGTGTTTGTATGATATTCAATAGTGATCTGTTTGTATGATACTCAATAGTGATCTGCGAATGATGTGTTTGTATGATATTCAATAGTGATCTGTTTGTATGATACTCAATAGTGATCAGCGAATGATGTGTTTGTAAGATATTCAATAGTGATCTGTAAATGATGTGTTTGCATTGATAGTCAACAGTGTTCTGCAAATTACGAGGCATATCCAGAAAGTAAGTGTACTGAATTTTTGTAGGTTACAATTTTTTTTATTTAAACAAAAAAATTACGTGGTTACCGTAGTACATATGTAAGCTATTTTTCGACATAGTCGCCATCCCTCTCAATGCAGGTGGTGAAGCGGGGTATCAACTTTTTGATGCCTTCCTAGAAGTAGTTTCCCGCCAACCCCTCCTAAACCTTTTCCCACCCATGTGCAGCTTCAGAGAGGTAAGGAGATAGTAATCTGAAGGTGCTAGGTCAGGGGAATGCGCGGGATGGTTCAGGACATCCCATTTAAACGAGGGGAGCAGTTCCTTCGTGGCGTTGGCCGTGTGTGGTCTGGCATTGTCGTGCAGCAGGCAGACTCCCTTTGTCAGCATGCCTCTCCTCTTGTTCTGAATCGCCCTCCGCAATTTTTTTAGGGTCTCACAGTATCTTGCAGAGTTGATGGTCTCCCCTTGAGGCATATATTCAATTGAAATTATGCCTTCACAGTCCCAAAACACGGATGCCATGATTTTCTTGGCTGAAATTGTGGTTTTGAAATTTTTGGCGGAGGGTGAAGAGGTGTGACGCCACTGTTGAGACTGCCTTTTGGTTTCAGGCGTGTAGTGTGCAGCCCAAGTTTCATCTCCAGTAACGATGGAGCGGAGAAATTCATCTCCATGGAGTTTGCAGCGCCTCAAAAACTCTTGCTCGGCCTCCACTGGATTCAACTTGTGTTGGTCTGTCAGCTGTTTTGGGACCCACCTCGCGGACAGTTTCCGATATCCGAGGGTTTCTGTGATGGTTTCGTGTAGTAGAGATCTGGAGATTTGCGGAAACATCGCAGAAAGTTCATCCACAGTCAATCTGCGATCGTCACGGAGCGCATTTTCGATTTTTTCCACAATTTCGTCAGTCACAATTGAAGGTCTTCCGCTCGTCTGATCATCATGCACAGACGTACGACCGTTTTTAAACTCGCAACACCACTTGTACACACTCGTACGATTCATAGCTTTATCACCATATGCAGTTTTCACCTCATTATAAACCTCAACCGGAGGTTTTCCCTTCCAAACGAGATAACGGATGACGCTGCGTATTTCGCACTTGGTGGGAGATTGGATTGACATTTTTCACGAAACGTGTTGTCGCGTCGACACTTCTCAACGTACTGACCTCGAACCGGTCTCGTTGCGGAGGGGAAGGGTTAGGCTACACGGAAGTGTAGCCAACATGTCAAAAATAAAATCCATCCAGTCGTCAGAGCCTTAGTACACTTACTTTCTGGATACGCCTCGTACATGTTTGTATGATACTCAAGTCTTCTTTAATTATATATTTGTATGAATGTGCTTTTATCATATTGATCAGTTATTTGTGAATAGTTTGTGTTTACAGATATAGTAATCATTGTTCTCTGAATAGTAAATGATTGCAGTTGATATAACAGCATCACATCATATCCTCGTATGATACTCACCGGTGTTCTGTGAATAGTAGGTGTTGGGTGGCTGTAGCGGTGGTGGGGGAGGAGCGGCCTGCGGGGCCGCCCGGACCATAGAGGGGGGCGGCAGGGCCGTGGCATAGGGCGGAGGTGCTGTTGCATCGTGTGGACCCCCGTAGCCCAAAAACTGTTGCGCCTGGTACGTGCTTCCTTTTGTGCCTGCGAATCATAATTATCTTTTATTCGCAAAATGAACAAAAATAAAACAAACATGTTTAGAAACGATGGTTTAATGCAGGGGTCTCCAAACTTTTCAGCCCAAGGGCCACACTGACTCCTCCACTAAGTCCCAAGGGCCAAGACCTAGCTGGCTCATCATACCAACATACAGTAGTTTTGAATTATGCGTAAATTTTCATATTGGGACTAGCCGGCGAGTGAGATATCTATGGCGCAGGGTGCGGGGGTGGACTTCACTCCGTTCGCAATTTCAGTTGTTACTTACGGGCAAGTGTCAAGGACATTTCATTGCGGCGGAGATAGCCGATGCACGTGCTGTGCGTTACGACTACTTACGACCATGCTAAATGTATAGTAGCAACATCTTGCAGAGAGTATAGAAGTTGAGTGTAGGACGTGGCAAAGTTTTTAGGATAAATCTCAAATCATTAATTACAGTTAAAATGTTCAAATTTATTATGTGTCAGTTATTGCGTTTCTTAATTGGTCGTTAAATAAAAACATCTGATTATTATCTTGTATGATTTACTTCCATTGGAAATTTTACAATGTAACCAAAAAGTATGGAGACCCCTGGTTTAATGGATGGAGATGTTTGAATACTGGCGAGGAAAATATTTTTTATCCATTTAAACGAGTCCATTGATTCAGGAAAAAAAATCTAAATATTTCTGTAAGTGTTCTTTCATAATAGAGCAAATATATATATATATATATATATATATATATATATATATATATATATATATATATATATATATATATATATATATATATATATATATATTTTATACTGCTCATCAATTTTGTAAAGGTGAATAATCATTTGAAATTTTTTTGTGACTTTAATAACTTCCTTTATTTACTTATGTCTAGTTCGTAGGAATAGATTACCACCACATGGTAATAATAAACCAGATTATAATGAAATGTTAAATAAATAGTTTGGCGGTACGAATTAGAAATGGGGACTTCTTATATGCTTTATTGCAGACCGTGCGGGCTAATTATCGATAGTAATGACCCGTCTCTTACCGATGGCCCCGATGGGCTGCGTGGATGGCTTGACGCTGGCGGACATGAGGGAGTTGGTGGAGCTGGAGATCAACACAGTGCTGGGATTGGTGCCCAGCTGCCCGGACTGACCGAACGCGGCGCTGCCGGCCGCTTGGAACAGATCTTGCTGCAATGTCAACATAACATATTTATACTTCCATGTTTCAACAACTCACAATAGATTGTCAAGTAAAAAAATTAAATGGCGATGGTCAGGACTTGGTAGTGTTACGAATCTGTAGATTATTGCTAAAAGTTTCACGTTTCGTTCAATTGTGGTTGCAACTAATTATTTGAATAACTCGTGCTTAAACACTTGACAGTTTTGCCCGAGCGTGACTCGGGCACAAAGTTTCTTTTTATACTGACGAGCCGGAACCTCGTTCGGGCAAATCTTGTTTCAACTTGTTGGGAGTGTTTCTCCCGAGCGTTGTTTGGGCAGATCTTGTTTCAACTTGTTTTCTCCGAACGGAATATATTTTCGTATGGAATTTATTCATTCACGGTCTGTCATTGTGTTAAAATTCCAACTGTTAAGTGGTTATTAAGACTGCACAGATTGTGTAATTAATATGGGCATTGTATAGATTTTCATATGGTATTGGGTATTTACAGGAGTAAAGTGAAGTTGTTCTTGTCGGAATCAATTGATTGAATTGTATGCTTGGATTTGCTTTCTTGTTCGACTTGCAATGTTTTTTCATATTGTATAACACTGCTTATTCTGTAGCTTCTATCTCCTCTTACTATAAATTATTACAGTGCTATAAATTAACATAAAAATAGTGCTATGTAAAAAAACTGTGCCAAATGGTTGTGGCAGATTAAATCTGCTGATCTTCTTGAAACTTTGGATTTGATATATCTCCAATACATGTATCTTTCATCCTGTGAATGGAAGATGATAATTTTTTTAATGGAAAAATCGTAGTTTCGAAAAGGCCATAAATGTTTGATATTGCGGCACTATTCAATAAACCAAATTGAAGCTGTCTTCAATAATGGCACTCTATTCTTTCAAGCCTTGAACTGTTAAGCCGATTAGGTATAAGAGTGTTCCCCACTCCCGGCCTAGTTCCCATCCACGGGGCGCGGAGCACAGCCCTCGAGAGGGCAGCGCAGCACGAGGGATGGGGACGGAGGGCCGGGCGTGGAGGTACCGTGCTGTAGCACACTTATGACTCAAGCGTTTCCTATAAATATCAGAAACGGATCTAAGGAGCGTGCATTATTACCGATCAAGTTTAACTGGGATCCAAAGCTCTGGAGACTGGCACTATGAGACTAGTTCATTTAAAATTTAACCAGTTTAATTGAATCGCAAATGACTTAAGAATGATCACCAAGAAAATATCAGATTGCATTTTCGTTACCATCATTTTATGCCCCTATTTGAGTAGGCAGATATTAGTTCTCTATTTCATTCTATCCTAGCACAGATATTTAACTTCTGCCAAGTTCATACACCTCCTCATGCATACTCTCCTATTATAAAGGCTTTTCATTTCTGTCATTTTGGTTACTCCACATTTTTCTAAACTTCTCGTACCTTCTATACTACTTTTTTAAATCTTTCACCATTCCTTCTACCGAACCATCTTATTGTTCCCTTTTCAGTTTAAGCAGAATGCTTATTTCAATCCAATGTTTTTCCTATTTCCTTATTCTATCATACATTGATTCTCCACACTCTTATTTCTATTCACTCCGCATTTATCTAACTTTCATCACTTTTTTGCTACATCCAAGTTTTGCTTGCTAATCCTAATGATCCCATTACGAGTAAGATTGCAATTCTGGTATTAAAATAAGTCGTCAAATTGCGATAAATCAAGTTCAATATAATCTTACCATTCTATACTGGCCCGGAAGTCCTTGGAACATGTCCTGCGGCTGGTAGTTGTACGGAGCTGATCCAGCACCATACGGACCACCCGGGAACCCTCCAAACTGGCTACGGCTCTGGTCAATCTGGAAGGTGTTGTATAGCCCTCCCTGCGAAGGCAACTGCTGAGATGAGTTAAGAAGCTGTTGGGAAGAGTTGAAAACAACAGTCGGGGGTGAAGGTATGGCCGATATTCCACCGTACTGACTCGGAGGATAGTTGATGTGGTTGTAGGTGTGTTGCATCGGTGGCGGTGATAGACCCATTACGCCTCCCACACCTTGCATTCCTGCGCCCACATTCCCCATCGACTGTAAAGCCGTTGCGGTCGCTTGAGACATCCCCTGCAATGCGGTATTCTGTCCAATGAGGGTCATATTTTGCAAAGCGCTCTGTGTCATGCCTTGACCCGAATGAAGTGCTTGTTGGGTCGGTTTAACTTTACAAACATTTGTTGTTTGGTTGTTGATAGCGTTGCTTCCGCCAGGCGAGAATCCTTGTGATTGACCAACGTCATTGGTGTTTTGGTGATCTTCGAAGCCAGACGTAAATTGTACTGAAGCAGAGCTGACATTTATGTGGTGTTGAGATCCTAAACCATGTTGGGAAACTAGATTATGCTGAGACATTCCGTGTGGTGAACCAAGTTGTTGAGATAGATTATGCTGAGAAGTGAGGTTATGTTGAGACGCCAAATTATGCTGTGATGTCATGTGATGACTGGACATGTTATGTTGCGACGTCAAACTGTGGGGTGAAGACACCGACATATGTTGGGTGGCAAGGTTGTGCTGATTGTGGCTTGAATCATCCGTGTTCGGGTGTTCGATAACTGCCGAAGTGTCCCATACTTTTTTCACACTGGCAATCTTCATGTTCAGCTCTTGGTCTGTCGCAGTTGAAATTGTAGTTTGTGATGGTGAACTCATAGCATGAATTGAACGCGTCAGCCCGAGGCTCTTGCCTGTTTTATCTTCAGTCAACTGACTTAGTTCCGAATCAAAGGCGAAATCAAGTTTCATATCAGAAGAATCTTCAGAATTCTTGGATCCGGAAACAAATGAGATCGGCAATTGAAGAGATGCAGGATCTTGTTTTGGAGCATTTTGGGCATTTTCATTTACAATGAGATCTGAAATGTACGGAGCATTTTGTTGAGCCTCGCTGCCAAATGCGAGAATCTGATTATCAAGTTCTGTACCTTGGCTGTTCACAGGAACCATTGATTTAGGTGTGACACATTGTTGAGTTTTTTGTTGAGCTCCATTTGTCGGCGGCGGCGGTTGCTGGGCAACATTAGAAGCAAACTTCTGTTTTAAAGCCTCTGCCGGTGCAGACTTGTAATTAGTATTCTCGAAGATGATTGTCTGAACAGGAGTGGTTGTTCCATCCAAGATCCCAGTCTTGTCCATACTGACCATACTGCCGGGAGCTTTCAGATCTATCGCTGCTGGATTATTAGGTGTACTTCGTTGGCTCGATTGGCCAGAGTGATTTTCCGAGATACCCATATCATTGCATTCAACATTATTCATTCCCGTGTTGACAACTTGTTCATTCTCCATGTTTCCACTTCTCAAAGCCTGAGTAATGGGCTTATCCCAAGCACTCATAGGCACAACAGGAACTGTGTTTATTTCTGTATTGGGACCAGTTTGATTGAATCCTTGTACAATTTGTTTCTGAATACGGTTATGCTCCATTTGTCTTGCGAGGAAACGTGGAGGAAGATTGCTTTGCCTGACTCGGTCAAACTGATTGGACTTGTTCATGTTTTGAGGCGGTTTCATCTGTCTCTCATGCGATGGTTGTGCATTTTGTGGTCCATTAATCTTGGCAGGGTTGGGTGGTCCGCAGTTGACTCTTCCTCCACCACTACCGCCTGACTTTTCACTCGAGCTTCTTGTCGAGGAGTTGTTTCTTTGTCCTTCGGAAGCTTTTCCTTGTGGCTTTTGCTGCCTGTTATTTTGGACCTGGGTTTCTTCCTTGGAAGGCTGTGACCCGCGAGAATCTTTAACATTCTTCTTACTCCTGACTTCTTGGAATCCATCATCAATCACTTCACGTTCCTCAGTTGTCTCCTTGTCAGACTTATGTTCCTTAATAGGTTTAGGTCCAGGAATCTTCACATCAGTCAATGCATTCATGATGGCATTAGTATCATTATATTTGACTTCATCAACTCGATTAACAATGGGAGTTGGCACAGAGTTGAAAGGCATAATAATGTCCTTTTTGTTGGGTTGGTTGGAAGAGTTCTGTCTATGTGCTGGAGCATTAGGTCCCCTGTTCTGCTGTTGGTTATTCTGTTTCTTCTCATTTCCACCCGTTACTGGTTTATTACTCGGGTTGGACTGTTGGTTGTTTCCTTGTTGTTTGTTGGATTGATTTTTGTTTGAGGGTTTATTTTGTTTAGTTCCTCCTTCAGAGTGCTCAGAAGTGGTTTCCCAGGCTTCTTCTTCGCCGCTTGTAGGGCCACCTGCCTTGTTGCGGTTCTTGTTTTTATCTTGCATTCTTGGAGGAACTCCCCTCCTTTCACGGCCAATGATACTAGCGCTGAGGGCTTGTTGCTTGAGCTTAGTCTTTTCATCAGAACTGAGATTATCACCTTTCAAAGGATCTGCTTCAGGTGAGTCAATGTTCTGAGAATTGGATTGACCAAATGGACTCTTAGAGCTTGGAGGGCCTGGACCATAAGCAACATGGACTGCTCCTCTTCCTCTGAAGCTTCCTCGTCCCCTTCTTGAGGGTTCTCCTCTTGGAGCGAAGGCTTCCCTTCCTTCTCTGCTATCGTGCCGTTTTCTTTGATTTCCCCCAGATTCATTCGGGAATGGTCTATTTTCATTCTGATTGGATCCTTGGGAGTTAGCATTGTTGTTTTGGTTATTGCTAGCGCTTCTATTCCTATCATCTTTATCTTGTTTCTTTGGGGCTTTGGGACTCCTGGCACTGCGTCCTTTATCTTGCTTGTGTTCGCTATGGTGGTGAGCTTCATCACCACTGACTTCAGACTCGCTGTACATGGAATCCCTGTTAGACCTGCCTCTGCCCTGTCTCCTCCTAGAGTCCCCGCCTCTAGTGTTCCAGTTGCCCCTATATACTGTTAATCCTCTCCTGCTGCCTCCAGAATCCAGCCGGTTTCGACTTCCCATATTGGAAGACGATTTCTTCTCCGAGCCAGAACTGCTGAGCTTACGCTCGGCTCTCTCTTTACCAGAATCATGATATTTCACGTCGTTCCTGTTCATTTCTAAGTCTTTGTCATCAGTTTTACTCTGTTCGACATTTTGATTTTTATTGTCATTGACAATAATAGCGTTAGGACCAATCGAGTCAGCCCACGCCTTAGGGCTCGCTTCGGTCCGCGGTGGAGGTAAGTTGGCATTAGCGTCAGCTGCCTTTGGAGTAGCAGGTTGGATTTCTTCAGACTTAGCCTTTTCCTTGTTTGACGGTATATCAGACTTCTGTAGATTTGAGGGTGTCTTTTTTATATGTTGCTGGCCGTAACTACCTCTCTTGCTCTCATCAGAATCCGATTTGTAATCTTTTTGCTGAGGCCTGTGGTCTCGATAATTTCCGCTATAATTGTCATTCTTGCTGGGTTCATTCTTCTCCGGGAAGTGTGGTTTATCTTGGAACCCAGATTTGTTATTAGAATTATTATTGCCCTTTCCGTAACTTGAATCCTTGTCAAATGACTCGTACGAAGCATCCGCCCAAGATCCGGGATATTCTTTGTCTGAGAAGTTTTCAGGTTTGAACACGTCCCTGACCGATTCTCTGGAATGTCGAGAATTCCTCGAATCTGGTCTTTCAGGTTGCTTGTTTGCGTCCTGTCTTTCGTCTCTCCTGTCGTATTTTTCCACCGATTTCCTCTCGTACGAATCGGATTTCCTGTCATTGAACTCTTGTTGTTGCACGGCGCACTTTCTGTCGAAGACATCTGAAAGTTTGTCGGCGCTATTTTTGGGCTCGTAACTATCTGAGGATTTCCGGTCATAGTCACTTTTCCTCATATCACCGAAATCCTTTTGAGACTCCCTCGAGCTCTGCCTGTCCATGTCCCTGCTGTAGCTCCTCTGCTTGTTGTACTCCTTGTCAGGAGCTCTCCAGTCGTAAGAGCCCTCTCTCTGCGGGCCATGGTCATTGTATTCAGAGTGTTTTTTCTCATCGAAGTTACTTCCTCCCCTCCTGTCATGGTCCTTCTCCCAGGGGTAGTCTTCTTCTCTTTCATCATAGTCCCTGAAATGAGAATAACATTGGTCAAAAGTTATCGTAAAATGAATATATATATATATTAACACATTAAAGCATAAAAGCACTGTATTACTAATAACAGATGTAAGTACTTTTTTGTGTGGTTAAGATTTATAAGCTTTTCTGCTTCCAAAAATAATTTCAAGGATAATAGTTAAAATGATATCAGCCTTTTCTTATTAACAAGTTTCAACTAACGTATTGATAGAATAATGAAATCATACATTTTCCCCCATAAAATCTAAAATATATGTTCCACTGTTATGTAACTCTTCTTGGCATAATTTTGGTAATATTTTATAATCATCATCATTGTCACCCAGGGTCCATCCACTGCTGGATGAAGGTCTCCCGAAGTTGACTCCAAAAAGTTCGGTTTTTTGCTCGTTGATGCCATGTGATGCTGCCATGCTTCCTGATTTCATCTATCCAGCGTACCTTCGGTCTTCTTCTGGGCTTCTTTAGGCCTATTGGGTACCATTGGATTATTTCAGATGTCCATCGGGAGTCTGACATTCTGGCTACGTGTCCTGTCCATTACCACTTCATTCTTTTGCACACCTTTATAACGTCTTCTACCTTTGTTATATTGCGAATCCAGGTGTTTCGTTTACGGTCTCTTTTAGTATATCCCAACATGCATCTCTCCATGCCCCTTTCTGCGGTCTGGAGCTTTTGTGTGTTCTTTACTGTGAGCGTCCATGTCTCGCAGCCATACGTAAGTACCGGGAGAATACATTGGTTGTAGACCTTTCGCTTCAAGGATATTGGGAGATTACTTTTGAAGATGTTGTTCAAATGTCCAAATGAGCTCCACGCTAGTTTTGTTCTTCGTGCTATTTCCTCCGATATGCCACCTACAAACTAAATAAGTTGGCCCAGATATACATATTCCTGGACAAGTTCTAGCGGCTTTCCATCTACGTTTATTGGTTTTGGAGTAGCAAAGCTGTTCATCATATATTTGGTTTTTGATATATTCATTTTTAAACCAACTTCTTTAATGACCTCTGCCAATTCTTGCAGTTGGTGCTGAAGATCATTTGGGTTTTGTGAGAATATAACGATATCGTCTGCAAATCTCAAATGGCTCAGATATTTTACATCAATCACCAGGCCTTTATTGTCCCATTCTAGTTTATTAAAGATGTATTCAAGTGTAGCTGTGAATAATTTTGTGGAAATAGTATATCTTTGACGAACTCCCTTTCCAATTTGGAAGGTTTCCGAGGATTTGTGAAGATGTATTTTTGCTGTTGTATCCTTATAGATGTTATTGAACAACTGAATGTATGCTCTATCAATGCCTTGTGTCTTTAGAGCGTATAGTATGGCAGCTTTTTTGACTGAGTCAACGCCTTTTCGTAGTCTAGGTACAGAGGGAGTACGTATTCCTCACTTCGTTCTATTATTTCCCGCAGCACCTGAATATGATCCATGGTACTGAAACCCTTCCTGAATCCATAAATCCTTCCTGAATAATATTTTATAATAAACATACATATATCAAATTTAAATAAGTATGTTAATTAGCAACTTCGAATTTTTTGCCAGTTTCTCTAAAGTTCGAAATCGACTTGTAACAAATTCTATTCTACTGATAATTCGAAAAACCACATATTTCGTAATCTCGTGCGCCAAAAAGCTTTTACGAATTCTAATGACTCAAGTTTTTCTCAGATGTTATTTTTACTTTCATGATCCCCCTGGTATTTCATCGTGATCTCCGCAGAGATCACGACCCTATGGTTGAAAAACGATGCATTATGGTATTTCAAAATTGGCGACGTGTACAAAGGGTCAAAAAGTATAGCAGAAAAAAAAAAAAAGATTTCTTTCGAATTAGTTACTGTTAAGGGTTCGCTTTTACTTGAAAGGATTATAGTGACTACTTGATAATGGCCTTAGCAACAGAATACAGCGTAACAGAAATTCACTGAAAAGATTTTTTTTTAACGTAACGTAGAACTAGTCATCCTACGGTACGTGGGACAGAAATACATTGTTGTTATAGTTATGTCGAAATTAGTGTTCTCATTATAATTTGTTCTTTTTTACGGTACCCTTCCAACTTATTGTGACGTGTCGAAGATCACAACAGAGAAACAATATTTCTTCAGCCACATTAACCACGCCTTTAGGTTAACAACCATAGTTTATCATGTGTAGGCAATACTACCGCAAGTGCCCCTTTTTACTTATTTGGTATCATCGGGTATCGAACCCGAAACCCCCGGGTGAAAAACAAGCGAGTTAGGCCACAGAGGTCGTATTTTTTTTTAAGCATCTACATGTTTATGATTAAATTGTTCAACACTTTGTGCATGCATACTACCTACCATATATATTTCATGCTTACAACAGGCCAAGGCTCAGGAAGTCCAGGCCATAACAAGCAAAGAAAAATCTATTTAGAACTTATATTAGGAGTATTAGAAGTATAGTACACACCTGTTAGATTGATGACGTCCGTCACTAGAAGCCGAGAGCTTCCTGGTTGGGTGCCTCTGGCCTCTTGGTTCATCAGGCGTGTGTCTTTCTCTTCTTCTATCATCACTCTTATCCACATTATCTTTGCCAGCAATCTCGGAATCTGTCCTTATCCTTCTCAGTCCTTTATTGCCTCCCTGCTGATCATCCGACCGCTTCCCCTGCATGGAGCTCGAGGAATGATGAAATTGTTCCCTCTGAGGACCGCCTTGCATGTTCTTAGAGGGGACAACCCATCTCGGATCGTATTGCTGCGAGAATGGGACAGAACTCTTTTCATTCCTCGAATCTTCATTCCTTCCGTCGTTCCTGTTATGTTTGGAATCTTGATTAAACGAGCCTCCGCTGTTTGAGCGATTGAATTCGGTTCGGTCAAAGTTCATCCGGTCTTGTTGCTGCTGCTGCTGTTGCATACCGCCAGCACGGACCTGTTGCTTTGCGAACCTAGGGGGGAGGTTCGAATTGAAATACTTGAATCCTCCCGAACCGTCCCGTTCCGATCTTATATCCCTGTCTCTTTCTCTTTCCGTTCTAGGATGGTTTTCCCAATCGCGGTCCCGATCGCGATCACGATCTCTATCTCTTTCGGAGTCTCTCTCTCTGAAAAAGTCACGGTCTCTCTGATAGTCCCTGTCTCTTGGCCTGTCACGGTCCCTGTCTTGTTTATTGTCTCGGAAGCTCCGGTTGTCTCCGATTTGGGTGAGCTGCCTGAAATCTGACGAAGGCTGGTCAGTGGGCCCATTGCGCACGCTGTCCCGGGACGTGGAACGGTCCAGGGGTGGGCCGTGCGAGGGAGGCCGTTGCTGCGGGGGCTCAGAGTCCCTTCCCAGGGGCTGAGATGGCTTCTCTTGTCGCTCCTTACTGCGCTCCCACTCTGATGCTGGGGGCGCATTCTGTGTTAACTGGAAAATAACATTTCATTTAATTCAAATAGATTAGAAGTTTATTATTATTGATGACAAATAAAGCAATTGGATATAATGTTCATAAAATGTATTAAATATCAGAAGCTTGATCTTGTTTGTTAAATACATGTCTGGGAGACAATGGATGCTTTGCGTAGAAAATTTGACAAGATAATTTCACAGAACAGTACACATTGCTGGCCACAAGGTCACTAGATCTCACTGCTCCGGATTTCTATTTATGGGGTTATTGCAAACAGAATTTGTATAAAACAAAACCACGCAAAAGGAACAGCTGAAGGCATCAATTAGGCTTGTTAACTCGTCCAGTGCTGAGAACACGCGTGGCGTGTCCATGTGAACATCGGCTTCATGCTCAGAATACGCGCGGCATGTCCATGCCTAAATATTGTTAGTATATTACATCAGCATATGATATTCGTCATTATTTCGGAAGATTCCGAGCATTCGGGCGTTTGCGCATGTGCAACGCATTGTAAAGTTGAGGTTACACCCGCAGTTGTAAATAATATTTTGTCTAGTTCTTATTCCGCTTGTTTTCATTGTGAGACTTGATAATAAAAATAATTGGACTATTTCTCTAGCGCTGTTTTGTGAAAAGGTCACTCACTGCAAGGAATATTTTGTTTATGTTTTCTAGTTATTTTCAATTTTGAATGAGTGACATAGTGAATTGTGAGCAAAAATAAGTGCCTTTTGAAAAATATATTATAGTAATTGGTGTATACATAGTGATATTTAGTATCATATAAGTTTCCTTTTCGATTTTACGAAAAAAAATACGTTTATCTTGAAAAATGGATCGCCCATCGAGCTCTAAAAGACAAAAGATTGAGGATGATATGGATGATTCATTTAGTGACGTTAGTGATGAGGAATTCACCATCATCGAGGACGATTCTGAATTTGAGTCAGATATTGAAAATGATGACAATATTCCAATTCAAACTGTTTCACAAACATCTAGAACACCAGATGTTAGCTCTACGCAATGGTCGAATATAAAAAAACAACCAGCCTCTATACCATTTTCAAAAATACCCGGGTTGAAAATTGAGATGTCAAGTAAAGAACCAATAGATTATTTTGATTTGATTTTCAATGAAGATTTGTACAATCTTGTGACAACCCAAATTAATTTGTATGCTGTTGAAGTATTGTCGAAATCAGAAGGTGATACAAGCAGAATCACGCGATGGAAAAATGTCACTAAAGACGAAATGAGGGTGTGGCTGGGTTTACTACTACACACCGGAACAATACGTTTGAACCGGTTGAGTGACTACTGGAATACGGACTACCTATTCAATTTACCGGCATTTTCACAATTCATGTCAAGAGATAGATTTTTACTCATCTTACGGGCACTTCATTTTAACAATAATGAAGAAGATCTGTCGAGCTTGGCAAAAGTCAGGGCATTGATTGATTTTTTCAATGGAAGGATGGAAGTAATTTATGATCCACACAGACAACTATCGATAGATGAATCATTGGTTCTTTGGAGAGGCCGATTGATTTTTCGCCAATATATAAAAGGCAAAAAGGCCAAGTATGGTATAAAACTTTACATGTTAGGGGAATCAAGTGGATTGGCCGTAAAAATAATTGTATATGGTGGATCATCAGATGAAGAGTTAGGTGGCAAAGGCCACACTAATAAAGTCGTTCAGAAATTGCTCGAGGGGAAGACGTGAGCCGGATATTCAGTTTACATGGATAATTTCTATAAAAGCGTTCCTCTTACAAAAAATTTATTGAACCAAAACACATATGTCACAGGAACACTACGAGCAAATAGAAAAGAAAACCCGATCGATGTTATAAATAAAAAAACTAAAGAAAGGAGAAAGTGTGAGTCAGTACACAGAAAATGGTATATGTGTTACCAAATGGAAAGACCGCCGAGAAGTCTTTATGATTTCTTCTGAATTTGATGGGGAGCTGTCTGATAGTAAAAACCGACATGGTCAAGTGGTCACCAAACCAAATATGGTAATAAATTACAACAATCATATGGGTAGTATAGACTATCATGACCAGATGTTAGCTTACTACCCATGCAAAAGGAAAACATTACGTTGGTACAAAAAGTTAGCCATTCATCTATTCCAGACGATGTTATTGAATTCTTGGCATTTACACAATGCAGACAATTCACAGAAAATGCCGTTGTATGATTTCAGGCTATTTATAATCAAAAAATTACTAGGTCCACCTCCATCATCAATTCCGAGACAAACAGTACAATCAAAAATCAAGATACATCTGCCGAAGTTTTGTGAAAAAGACACTGATAATAAAATCAAAAGACGCAGATGTAGGCAATGCTGGGATACAGCTAAGAAAAGAAATGCTTCATTATTCTTTTGTCCAGATTGCCCCACACAACCTGGTCTTTGTTTGGATCCTTGTTTCCAACTTTACCACAAATATTAAATTATTTAAAAAAAAATATTGTGTACACCTAATTAGTAAGTATATTTTTCTGTTAGTTTTTATAAAATATTGTTTTTTTTTTGTAATATAATGTTGTTCGAAAAATGTCATAAAAACCTCCATTCAATACCATTACGGTATGCGTCAAAATACCGACATCACTCTTATCACACAAAAGATACTCAAGTACGTTTGATAAAAATAAAAAAAGACTGGGTATCTCATTTTGCGCCGAATTACCAATGGACAAAATAAAAATAACATAAAAATAAACACATTTGAAAAAGGACAAAAAAATATTTGCTTGAAAATTTTTAATTTATTTGACAATATTTTTTACATGTGTAACCCCACCTTTACAGCATGGCCTTATCTCTGATTCGTCAATCAAATTTTTGAACCGGTGTAAAAGGGGACGATGTATAAATGATATATATAAACAAATTCTATATTTATGAATATATATTTTCTTAAATGTAAAATTTGTTTTACTTCCGTGAAAATATCACGGCCTGTAACTATTCAAATATATTGCACACTGATCGGCTGTTGTGGAAATTGTCTCAGCAGTGAAAGAGTTAATGAAGCCATACCGCCGCAGGCCACGTAAGCAACTGTGATGAATTATGTTTTAGCTCAATGAACACATTGCGTCAATGAGCGCAGGGGACATTTAAACACTTGTGGCAAGATTCATATCCCTCCTAGTATAAGATTACAAAATGGTGATGATAGAGAAGGGATCATGCGGCAAGGACTGACCTGTGGCGGTGTAGCGGGCCGGGGTTGCGGGGGCGGTGCCCCAGAGGCGGCTTCCTGTTGCTGCTGTTGCTGGAAGCGGCGCTCTTCCTGCTGCTTGAGCTGCCGGGCCCTCTCTACTGCCGTTTTCACTTCCATCGTGCGTTGCTTCTGCCTCAAGGCCCATAACTGCAACAAGCCGTAACACATGTATATATAAAATTATTGCTTATTTGATCCCTCAGTTAAATGGACCGCAAGATGTATAAATGAATTCATCTACCTGTCTCCTATTGTACAACATTTCCATTGTATACAGCTGTAGTTTACAACCTTTTTTCACCCTTGACCCCCTGTGGACAGTAAAACCCTTATGCGATCCCCATATAATAAGAATATAATTTTCCTTGCTTATTTATTGAGGTAACTGTAACATAAAACAGTTTTATTACAGTAAGTGTAAAATTTTAAACTGAATTTTCGAAACAACCAAGTTCATATTTGGTTAATTCGTCGAAATGGTAACCCTTATATAACTATCTGCTTCTACATTTATTCTGGAATGATACTTGCTTTTCATTACAGTTAGAACCGAAAATGGAGTTTCGCACAAATAAGTAGAGGGCCAACGGAAGTAATGTTTTAACAGCTTTTCTGGATAAAACAAGAGTATTAATTTTTAACGGTCTCACAATTATCTTATTTAAAAGTACATAATACACCTCTATGATATTATGTGACCCCCAGGCATCATTGGTATACAGTACAAACTGCACCATGTGGCAGTCAATCAGAAAGGTTTTCAAGAAGCCTTTATTGAAAAGTAGATAACTCTTCTTAAAACATGTGGCTATCAATGGGAATCACACACGCAACCACCCGAGTTGCAAAACATGTGGCTATCAATGGGAATCAAACCCGCAACCACCCGAGTTGCAAAACATGTGGCTATCAATGGGAATCAAACCCGCAACCACCCGAGTTGCAAAACATGTGGCTATCAATGGGAATCAAACCCGCAACCACCCGAGTTGCAAAACATGTGGCTATCAATTAGAATCAAACCCGCAACCACCCGAGTTGCAAAACACGTGGCTATCAATGGGAATCAAACCCGCAACCACCCAGGTTGCAAAACAAAAATCTTATCAATTGCCACGGATGTCATCAGTGTGCCTGATCAGAGATTGTATTATACAACAATTTTGTTATATACAGTACGACTTGGTGGTTTATTGTCATGAGGCAATCTTTTCCAACGAATGAGAAAGACTTTCAAGAGGTCTTCAATAAAAATGAGACTGGAACCTGTTAGGAAAAATTTAAAGCCTTGAAGATTCAGAGGGTGAGAAATTTCAAATACACTTTAGGTCAAGTAATAATGGAAACTTTTTATACTCAATAGTGTTCTACAAATATTGAAGTTATTTTTGAATAGTTTTATGACCTACAGCAGCGGTCGGCAACCAGCTGCCCACAGGTCGCATGCGGCCCGCAAGATTCACATTTAGACGCAATACTACGCGTCTCTACTTAAAAAATGCAAGCTAACATAAAAATACTTGCAAGTCAAATGCAGCCAGAAAAATCTCATTGATTTTATTAACTAAAATAAATGTTGTAAAAATAAATAATTAGAGCTTTATTTTTAAAACTCAAATATTTGTAGGTATACTGTAATGACATATGGCCCAAGTGCGGCACAATCCCCACGTAAAATATTTGGCGCTCTTACAATAAAAGTATTCGACAAATCGGACACCCATTCTACACGATACACCAGTGTCGTAACAGGAAATTCATAGTCTTTGCCCAATGTGGGGGGGGGACTGTGAAATGCCACTCTGTGGACCAGCCCGTGTTGGGGTGTTTTATGACATCCCTGTGTTCCTGATGGAACTCAACTTCCAGTAGCGTAAATAGAAAATATTCTTCAAGATTGACATTCGGAGTGGCATCCATCAGAAAGTGTTCAGATCTTCAGTTGTGTCTCAGTCGGCAATTCCTATCAAGAAACAAGGTTCATCATTTGGATGCCCTTCTCCATAGTCAAAAACGAAAACCTAATATTTTGTAGGACTGAGACAGCTTCGACGTATAGTTTTACCTCTTCATCGTCTTGATTCTTGGCCAGCACAGGCGGGTCCCGTACGCGCTCCTTTTCCTGCGGTGGCGGCGGCTGTTGCTGCTGCTGCTGTGGGGCCGGCCCCCCGCGCTGCTTGCCTGCCGCTTCTTTGCTGGGGCTCTCATCGTCGGAGAACGCCAGCTTCTGACTGCAATACACACACAATCGGCTTTAGATATAAAAATATATGTACAATTCATGTAGAATGCTAAGAAACTGTCCAAAGTTCTCCACCGTGATACTGCTTGCGGGAGATATTACAATATATAAGAATATCATTTTAGTTAGGCAGCATGAATGATGTTCATATCTATATTAACCCTTCCTTCCCTGTGATGTGTAACTAGTACACATTGCTTCTTAAAATATAATAAATACTGGATTCAGAGTTAAGGTATTCCTCCGTAATACATTTACGCATTGAATGAAAAAAATAATATTAATAATTATTAGCACTTATCGGCCACATCAGAGATATTTTGTGAAAATCGGGAATAAATTCACTTATACAATCAAACGTGTGCCCGTGTGTGACGTTGGTATATTAATTCTAAAAAACCGCTATGGGTGAGGAAGCGACGCTATTCACGTCTCACTATACTTCGGTATATGGGAACGTGGTCTCTTTGCCCGTTTTTTCATGTTTTCAGCAATAAAATTTCAATTATTATCACTTTTGACTTCAAATTTAATTGATTTAAGCGATTGGCTATGAATATTCTTATTTTTCCGATTTTAAATTGCTAATTTTTACATGTGCATTGATGTGTATTGAATACACAGCACCGGAACGTGCGGATTTTTTTAGTACACGAAGGGAAAGGTTAAGAACACATTTTTCACTAAGAAAAAGAAAAAAGTAATTTAAAAAATAAGCAAAGGAAACAAAACAGTACTACTGGGTTTGTGTGGAGGAAATCGTATAGATAGATACATGGTATTTAAACTGGTTCGTCACAGCACTCACCAAACTATTGGGTAACATTTCCTTGGATTATAGGGGAATTTAGTTAGCTTATAGACAGACATTTGCAGTTCTCATAGATCCCTCCACAGCCCACGTTGTTGGGAGGACAAAATAAGTTCCCATTCATCGCGATCTGTATTAGGACATCAAAATCTTTATCTTTTATGAGTACGTCACGTAGTGACGAACAAGGAAAATGTCCCGAAGGTACTTTTGAGAGGGACTGAGTGTGAAAAGAATAGTACGGAATTAAGATCCGACATTACGGGAGATGGAAAATGACTCACAGTGCAGTAAATATACTTATAAATTGGTTTAAGGCCTGGAGTTCAAACAGCCCAGACAACGGTTGCCAGTACTTTCGTATAAATTACTTATAAATTCTTATTTTAAGATTAACCCTTACAGCTCCTATGTCCACACGTTGTGGCCATTGGGTTTTTCCCACCAACTCCTATGTCCACTACGTGTGGCCATTTTTTTCTCAGACATTTTTTATGAACTTCAAATAGGGTTTTGCTATTTTTTTTAATGTAAGAATCAAATGAATACTCTAGAAATACTGTCTTATTATCTGACCATTCCTTTGTCATCAGGAATGTAGGAAAAAAAAGAAAACCAAGATTAGCTGTGGGACAAAATATGGCGTGTAGAAAGAAAGATACTTTGGTATTAGCCTGGCGAGACAAAAGAATAGTCACAATGCTCAGTACAAAGCATACGTCAGCTTCCCAATCAATGAGAAGAAGAGCAAGGACAACACCATTGCTGACCAATCCAATCCAATCCAAATTATATAATAAACAAATCAGTAGACATTTCAGATTATATTAAAAATATGGGCGGGGTGGATACAGCAGATCAATACGCAACATCATATTGTTTCATGCGAAAGTCTTTGAAATGATGGAGGAAGTTATTTTTTTGGGGTTTTGAGATATCGATCGTAAATTCTTATATTTTATATAAGGAATGTGAAATCAAAAAAAATATAAAGCCAATAAATCATAAAAAATTTCACCAACAATTGTTGATGCAACTTATTGGAAACGTTCGCGCACCTTCAAAGTCCAAATTGGGACGATTATCGTCAACTGATCATCAGCAACGGTTAGACGGAACTCCCTATTTTATTTTTAGTAGATCAGGTAGAAATTATAGAGACTGTCTGGTGTGTTCAGACCGTGACAGCCAAAAAGGGAGAAAGCGAACGCTATTTTTTTGCGACACTTGCGAAAGAAAACCTGGGCTTCATGTCGGAGACTGCTTTAAAAAATATCATATAATTCATGATTATAAAAATTAATAACTAAAATAAAATTTGTACTATAGTCAATAAACCTCCTGCATAACAAAAAAATATATATTTTATTCATAAACCCCCAATTTTTTCAGGAAATACATTAAAAATAGCTTGGAGTTGGTGGGAACTTTTATGAAAAAAACTAGGAGCCCAAAGGGTTAAGGGTATCATCTCTATTAATATGTTTTGATAGATTCCACCTCACGTCAGCATGGTATCCCATAATCAAATTGACGCGACAACTAAATTAACATTAACAATAAATTCAACATTTGTGGAGGCCATGCGTTTGTTTTCCTGTGGTGGGACGGAACCACGCGCTAACGTTACGGTTACAAAACGGGACAAACCATTACAAGCTCTGAAGATGAAAATTGCATTTTTTTCGAAGAGTCGACATCATAAGACAAACCACACGGTATAACACTCCGAGAGACTTTATAAAACTGCTGTTTGTTTTCTTTACTTTTTTTTAATGTTAAGAAAACAGTTTACTTTTCTATTGCTTTTTCTCCACAAACATATGTAGAGATACAATTGATATAGGTATTAGCAGCATTCATACTGATGTTTTTTTTTTAAATCTAATAATAGTGAATAAGAAAAAGGCCAAAATGTAAATATTATTAACGACTCCATCAGACAAGTTTCCGATCTTCACGTATGTGTCAGTCGGCAATTCCTATCAAAGAAAATGGATCATCATTTGGAGCGAAACATAGTTGATCTATTTGGCCACGTTAGTGTGTTTCAATAAAAAGACAGTTGACATAGCAAACTTAAAGTTTCTGTCAATAGAGTATAATTGTCAGTCATCTTGTGGATTGAGTTACATAAAGAAAAATTTAGATGTAATACTCGTATGAACTTGAATCTTATGACTTTTTTTATCTATAAAATCTAAAATATATTTTCCGCTGTTACGCAAGCTTACTTGACTAAATTTCAGTAATATACAAACACATTGAACTTCAATATACATAAAGGGTCTTTCAAATTGAGCATTTTTTTAAATTCTTGGATTAAACAGATGGCATCGCGAACATGCCTGGGTCTTGTGACATTTGAGAAGTGTAATGTATGACATTTATAAAAATTGAGTCGTATACAATACACCAACGCGTTCAAATTGTTGAATTATTTTATGTATTGTAATCTCCGGAAACGGTGATGTTAATTGGCCACCAAGACCATGTAATCTGATACCGTTGAACTATTCTCTCTGGGGTTACATGAAAAGCCAGGTCTATAAGAATGACCCCCAATCAATTCCTAAGCTGAAGGACAAAATTATTCGCATTATTGACAAGTTAGAACCGCAATTATGCCAAAATGTCATTGAAAATGTTGACAAAAGAGTGGACATCTGTGGAGCAGCAAGAGGTGGACATTTGGCGGATATTGTTTTTTGTGTTTAAATGTCATACATTATACTTCAATGAGCAATAAAAAGTTTTTTGAAATCATTTTTTGAATGTTTTATTCAAGAATTAAAAAAAACTGCTCGATTCGAAAGATCCTTTAATTAAATAAATATATTTATTCAAACAATTACTTTATAATTATTACTACTTAAGTTTTATTGTATCTTTAAGTAAGATACATTTTGCCAAATTTTTAAGTCTTTAAATTAACTTGTCGTGTGCTATATTGTTTTCAAATATTGTAAAAGATACTGTTGTGTTGTGAATCAAATAAATAAACAGTAACACCAGTCCGAAAGTGAATCTACCAGGAATAGAATCTTAGGCGCCTGGTTGCTTAGCGTGAATGCTATCCACCGGGCCACGCCCACTGACAGGACATTAGTAAGTTGCTATTTAGTCTTAAATTGGATAATATCATTTAAATTATTACCCATTTAAATGTTATTATTTGTTTTTCCCCTTTAAAAATACCTTCAAGGGCTTCACTGTAGTACAAAGTGGTCTATATGGACCCCCAAGGGTCGATTTCCACTTGCAGGGGGTCTATGTCAGCATGAAAAGAAAATAGGGGTGCACGAGATGTAAATGAGGTCCACATGAGCGGATCCCATTTAGGCAGATCATCATCAATATTTAGGCGTTCCGTAAATGTCTTATTACACCTAACACAGATTGTGCGTACATATATGTATATATTACAAGAATATCTGATTGGAATAAGTACAAACGAAGAACTTAAGGCGCAGTTCAGAAAGAAGTATCAGCAGTTCTGGCTACAGAAAGATATTCCTGTTGCTTATCCTGCATTATGGACTATTGCAAAAAAGTTTTTGTTAGCTTTTCCATCTTCATACCTCGTGGAAAGAGGTTTTAGGGCGGTTGACAATCTTCTTACGAAAAAAAGAAATCGAGTGCAAATCACTGAATGTGGAGATTTAAGACTATACCTCACTAATTTGAAGCCAAATATTGAACCATTGCTATCAGAGCATCAGGTTCATCCCTCTCATTAACAGTATTATTTGTGTATTCATTTTATGTAAGAATTTTACTAGGTTTTTATTTGTTTCGTTCCAAAGCCAAATATTTACTTGAATTTTGTGTCTTTTTAATAAAGGTATGAATAAAAATTGTACATGTTTTTATTTTTTTACAATTGTCCGCTCCACAAAAAACTTTATCAAGGTGAAAAGCTCTGTGTAAGCTGTCAAAAATACATCTGAAGTTAATAAGTTAAGGAAAATTCAATATTAGGCGGGCAGGGGGTCTACGGAAAACAAAAGTGGTCTACGGGGCGAAAAAGTTAGGGAAACTATGCTGTAGTAGGGTTGCAACTTACTTGTAGTCTATATCATCGTGGGTCGCCCATCCGGCGTCCCTCGCAATCTCATCCATGCTGTTCAGCTCCTCCTCCCGAATGATGGGGCGCTGAACCAATTTGTCTATGGTGGGCACTTCGCGCACACGCTGCAACACACAAATACACTTAGCGACCCTCCACTATATGCAGGTGATACAACACTTTCTAGTATCGAAAGTTTCCAATCAGAAAGGATTTGGCTTCAGGTGTGTATCAGTCGGCAATTCCTATCAAAGAATAGGGATCATCACCTTGGAAATTATATTCTTGTTTCGGTGTAAGACGTAGATTAAATTTAATTGAATTAACCATCCCGGTCACCTTATTAATTGAATCAAATTAATATGTTGATAAAATTCAATTCAACTAACTATCCCCCCCGGTCACCTTATTAATTGAATAAAATGAATATGTTGAAAAAATTCAATTCAACTAACCATCCAGGTCACCTTATTAATTGAATCAAATTAATATGTTGATAAAATTCAATTCAACTAACTATCCCCCCCGGTCACCTTATTAATTGAATCAAATTAATATGTTGATAAAATTCAATTCAACTAACTATCCCTCCCGGTCACCTTATTAATTGAATAAAATGAATATGTTGAAAAAATTCAATTCAACTAACCATCCCGGTCACCTTATTAATTGAATCAAATTAATATGTTGATAAAATTCAATTCAACTAACTATCCCCCCCGGTCACCTTATTAATTGAATAAAATGAATATGTTGAAAAAATTCAATTCAACTAACCATCCCGGTCACCTTATTAATTGAATCAAATTAATATGTTGATAAAATTCAATTCAACTAACTATCCCTGTCACCTTATTAATGGAATTGAATACGTTAATAAATTTAATTAAAGTAATAAGGTGGCCCCGGGGATAGCCCCGATTTTGAATAATTTGTCCCGATAAGACACCCTTTGTGTCCCAGTTTTGGTCTTCAGAAAAAATAAATTGTATCGAAAGCCCCGACAATCACGAAAAAGATCGTACTGCATCATCAAAGAAAATATGACTTGTTTAAAATTAATTTCATCAGTGGTTATTTGCACATTGCTGCTATTATTTTATACCGGTAATCACAGTAAAATGTGCTATTGGTGTGTAATGATTGAATTTATAACTTGAAATTGAATTTTTGGATGCAATTATTGAAGGATTTGAAATTTTTGTTTATCATATTTTGATTTTAAAAGTCTTTCTCAATACTGTATACTACTACTAAATATGCGAAATAAATATTTTGAAAAAAAGAGTAAGGAGTGATTTGTCCCAGTTATGGATTTTCAAAATCTGGTCACCTTATCAGTTTTATTTATTTATTTTTACACATGACATGAAATATACATCATTTGTGAAAAAACAACAGGTAATTTAAATTGGACACAATTTTAACGGAATTGGGTTTTGTTGCCTTCCATTTGTCGTGTCCCAAGTAAACTATGCTTTTGCCTGTATCTCGCTGAGGATTTCAAATTTCTTATCAAAATCTAAGTAATGATTATCGACTATATTGAAGAAATGACATTTACTTCGGACGTACGTAAATGGCAAACGTGAATAAATAGTATTTAATACATGCAATGGTATAATTTTCCATTGAATCTATTCATGTCTTTTGGCATTTGCAGTTCATCACACCTCCTTCAAGTTGTCCTTTACTGTTCATGCTGTCAAACTCTAAAATCGGTAATCAGGTGCAGTAACTCTCTATTAGTTGACTTACCGGACTCTAACCCTTGTTAGCTTATTTAAACAGCAACGTACATCTTTTTTCAATGACGAAATGCGTTCCTTCATAGCTCCAATTTTCTTGTCCATTAACACAAACAGTTTAACACGGAAAAATCCAACAAAATCAGTGATATGTCAATTATTAGGTTTGGTAGAGTAATAAGAGAACAATAACTTATTGTTCATGAGAAACATACCTGTGGCCCCCTGTTAGGTGGGGGGTGGTGACGGGAGGGCGGGGGCGCCCCCCCTCCTGCCCCGAACACGGACGGGTACCCCCCGGGCCCGCCCGCGCCTCCACTACCTTTGCACATCTGCAACAAATAACGACATACTCATTAGCTCTTCCAATGCAGGTAAGGATATTTGGCTGACTTGTCACGCCATTTCTAAATACCTAATACCAAAATGAAGAACCGTAGATTTTTAGACAAAAAATAGAGTAGGAAGGTAAATGATTGTCGTTGGAGTGAAATAGCACATAGGACAAGTGAGTGTCCGAGTGTTTTGGATTCCCCCTTTGCTCTGGCATCCATCTTTAACACGGCAGCCCACGTGGGCTGTGTGTGGCTTTCAAACTGGATGCGTTAACATAATATTATATTTATCAAAGGTTTTGACTCTAGCTTTGTGTAACAATTATTTTATTATTCCACTAACTACATTAATCTCCATTACATATTTAACTACCTCCTATACCGAGGCTTCCTACAGGCGGACTGATCCTAGTTTGTCTGGTGAACAAATTGGGGTCATTTCACCTGAAGAGAGCCTCGGGATAAGAGTAGAAACACGTATTTCAACAAAGTACAGTACCCGGCGGTAAGTAATACATATAGTTTGTAGAGCGTTGTCTCTGTCACACGATGCGCTAACAGTCCGGTCTGGTAACGACTGACAAATCGCGACGGAACATGTGTATGAATGACAGAGACAATGCTCTACAAATGATGTGTATTACTTACCGCCTGGTACTGTAAGTCATTGATAAATACATATATACTAATGGTTGTGTTATTTTCTTTCAAGATTAATGGTACTATAGTAAAAGTCCGTTAATTATAACGATTATTCGTAATTTGTATTTTTCGCCATTTTCTAGGTCCTGAAATAGACATTACGTAATAAATTCCACTTTTAATTTGAAAAAAAAAAAAAAAAAAAAAAACTGCGTATTTTATAATGTTTTTTCGCCAAATATTTTTGATCCTTTGATAGGGTCAGCGAACTTTAACGAGTTCCATCACATTTGACGATCGGCTCATCACATCTAACCTCAATACCAATATAACCAATGAGGAAGCAATAGCCGAATGAAGATATTTTGGAAGTAACGGAAGTCGAAGAAATTATATTTTGCTTAATTTGGGAGTGGTGCTAAAATACTCGTGTAGTAAACCAGATGCACAGCTGAATGTTTGTTAAAACTTCGATTTTGTGGTATATAAACACTGCAGTTAAGTTTGCCCCCAAACAAAAATGATTTAAAACAAGTGTCCTTTTTAACCCCAATAAGTGCCATGAATAGGTATAGTTTCGAGTGTTCTTTTCATATAAATAATCAACGTATTTTTAATTTAATTTTACCTATAATAATTTTACAACTGTGAACATTAATTTGTCAAAAACTTTGAATGGTAGATTATATCATAATCAAGTGCACGATCAAATAAAAATCAGTGACATCATCATATTTATATTACGCGTGTAAATATAACTTGATCTGTGTAAATAAGTGACTATGTCAAAATCAAATGTGTTAATAAGTGATATTTTTTTCATTCATTTGTATTTTCTCTGGATATGATTTTAACCATCGCGTTGGCTGCCCATGAAACATAGTGACACACTAAATACGTTATTACGGAACGGTCACAATATTACGGAAATATGTCAACAAAACTTTACTTGACTTATATTATTTTTACAGTAAGAAAAAAATATCGCAATGTTCCTAGTTGTTGGGAAGTACAATGCAAATTCAAACGTTGTTTTTTAGTGATATTGAATTTCAGAATTCTATTTTTTTTAGTGAAATTTGGTCCTTTGAATTTTAAATTAACGGACTTTTACTGTACAAGTTTTATATCTGTGGCGTTATGGCAGAAGTTGATGTCAGTTTTTTTGTCATTTTGTGTTTTTTCTCCCAATTTATAGAAAATATTTCTCAGCATGCTGTGGCAAAACTTGGTGTGTCAGTCATTATCCAAACAAAAGATATATTGTTTGGAAAAACTTAAAAAATGCTTATTTGTACTGATTTTAACAGCTTATCAAAGCAAATATAAAAAAAAATTATATATTGCCTCTCCTGTAAACTAAGGTAAAACGGACATATCAACTTTTGCCATAATACCACAGATATAGACTTCACCTTTTTAAATGATAATGTAAAATGAGTCGTCAGTCAAGAGTGATTAACTGTGGCCCCTTATGTCTTTGAGATGTACCACTATTGAAAGTATTTGTTATAAAATAAACCAAAGATGTACCACTATTTAAAGTATTTGTTATAAAATAAGTCAAAGATGTACCACTATTTAAAGTATTTGTTATAAAATAAGCCAAAGATGTACCACTATTTAAAGTATTTGTTATAAAATAAGCCAAAGATGTACCACTATTTAAAGTATTTGTTATAAAATAAACCAAATAAATTTCTTCTGGTTCACTTCTTGTTGATTCTTCAGGGTATTTGAGACTTATCATTTGAATCAATCAGGTTTTATATAAGAAAAAAAAAATATGTGCACTCACAAATGGTGGCAGGGGTAGTGTCCTGTTGAAGGCGCGGGGGTCTGAGGCGGGCGCGGGGCCGTCTGCCGCTCCAGCGCGCGACCCTCCTGCAAGCCAGCTTCCTTCCGCTGCAACACAACACATCACACTCAATTCACATATAAACTGACACTGTCAAACATCAAAATTATGCCTTAGATTAAAACAAGTACAGTTGATTCTTAATTATCCGGGATCAATATAAACCGGTGAAGTAAAAATTTCAAAGTTTTTTAATAACATTTCGAAATATTATTTAAAATGTAAAAATTATTTTTATCCGATCATTAGTATGTACTAGAAAATTAGATTGACGAAATTGCGAACACATCATCGACCGGACATTCTGGTTCGATAGTGTGTTCTCAAATCATCATTTGGGATCGCTAACACGGCTGTTTTCTACTAGTTTTTCAGAGTTATTGCTGTGCCGTTTGAAGGTTGCAACGCATTCGAAACATCAACCATTATTTAAGCTAACTCAACATGGCAACAGCTCCAAAATGTATTTTAAGCTTACAGAACCGTTAAGCAGTCAATCATATCAAGTGAATTGAAACTATTAAAAGGCGTATCATTAAATCGAAAAAATTACTCTTGAAAATATTTGTAATCGATGCACTTCTCAATGCAAGTGAGAGTCAAGTTCCAAGCCAAGAGATCAGTAATTCAGAAAGTACTCGCATTCCAATATGACAATTATACTTTCAATGTCCGTTTTGTTGTTCTGGCGGTAAATCTCAGTACTCCAAGTCGAGTGAAACATTAATGACAAAGAACGCTAGTATGTTATAATTGTCTATTCCTGACAGAGAGCTTTGAGTGTTAATTTAAATATACATTGATTAACAACTAAAATAGAAAATATTCTTTAAGATTGACATGCGGAGTGGCATCCATCAGAAAGTGTACCCATCTTCAGTTGTGTCTCAGTCGGCAATTCCTATCGAGAAACAAGGTTCATCACCTGGATCCCATCCACAGTCAACAAATATTCTAGATCTATTTATCAAAATGTATGATTATATATGAACACTACACACATACACTACACCAAAAGCCGAATGTCACTATCACATTTTTGAAGATTTACAAAGGCATTTATTTCTTTATAGTTCTTCTTCCCTTCGTAAGTTTTCCGTGGTTTTCTTAATTTTTTTTGGACTTATTAATTTTTTTTTAACGAATAGATGACTAAAGTCATAGGTATCCTTATACCCTCGAACACTAGGCGGAAAAAATGTCTGTGCCGTTCGAAGGGAGTAGCACAGCGCAGTGTTTGAAATGATGACCTTCCGCTTGGAAGTTTAGTGCGTTACCGCACAGCCATGCACCTCTTGTCACCCACGATGCTCTGACAGAACTGCATTCTTTAATTGATACATAACAGGATATTTTTCACAGTATTGTATTCTTTAGCAGTAGTTTCCTTCGTTGCTGAAGACAGAGATCCCCAATGGGAATCGACCCTTAAAATATTCAATGTGCAAGACATGGTTTATCAATGAAGTGTTGATCTGTTTTCTCTGAAGGAGATTAAAAACTGTTTAATATAAAATAAATGATGACTAAATGGTAGAATAAGCCATCATATCTCGGGGTTAGCAGACATATTGGTAGGATTGGCACTCACTCTGCGGCCTGAGCGAGGCGGGCTGGTGGACGGCAGCCGGAGGAGGTGGCGGCGCCCCGTCCAGCGAGGGGAACTCCTGCTGGAACTGTGCCGTGCGCTGAGGTGGCAGAACGGCCCAGCCCCCCAGGTAGCCAGACGCATGCTGATGGGGCTGCAAAAAAAAATAATTTTCTATAAATATTAACCTTATATTTTTATGAAAATATTTTCAATAATAGAGAAAAACACTCAATTTATTTTGTAATATTTTAAATCTGTCGATAATGATTTCTTTTTCACCTAATATATTGATTGTCGTAAATAAATTCAATATGGCAGGGTATTACTACAGGGCTTTAGCTATTGCTGGTCCTGTGACATCGAACGGTCTGCCTTCTAGTGTCAAAGACATGGATGACGTGCGCAGCTTTAGGAAGCACTTAAAGACATTCCTTTTTCATCCGGTTGTATCAAAATTTATAAAAGGGTTCGAATTCCGGGTTAGTGCGCTCGTGAGGAGGGTTTGCTTTCTTAGCGACACTGTGTATAATCCTTTTATTGAAATATTCAGAACCATGGACATATTAATTTTCTAGTCGGTGAAATCTTTTAATTACCGAGTCATCTAGATAAGGGACGCATCCGTTACAGACCATCTTCTGTTCCTCGCACTTCTCATTTCTACACACCAAAGCACACACTGGCACACCACTGGACATTGTTGAAGATTTTACAAATTCTTTTAATTGGCTGGCAATTACAGGAAAACTTAGTTAGTTGACCTTGTTTGTTTCCAGCTGTATACAATGAAAGTAAACAAATGATTGTCGCTTATCTGTATCACGTTCGAGCCAGTCAAATTAAGGCGAGGAATAATCAGTTTATCAAAAGTCAACTTAGTCAATCTGAAACTGATAATTGATAATCATCAGATATGTGTCAGCAGGCAATTTCTATCAACGCTCTTTGGGATCATCATGTCTGTTTCTGACAGGTTGACATCATTTTTGTGACAAATGTAAATTAGCATCGACACTCAATAATATATAATGAAACCTGTATCTAACGTTCTTGTATGAACTTGATATAACTAAATGGAAAAAAAAGAGAAAAACTGTAAGTTGAATGTTTGTGATAAATATTTCCACATGTATTATTAGGTGTTAACATAAGTTTTGTCAGTTTTTTTTAAATTTAAAAATGAGCAACAAAAGTAAAACAAAATGGTAAAGGTTATACGTCATTCGAAAGAAAATTTTCTGCTCTACAAGATATTGTGTTTGCTTTTACATTACATATATTATTTTATTCGATTACAAGCCTTCAAAATGGAATGTCAAGTAGACGAAAGTGAGCATTTTCGACACCTCCTTTTGTTCGCGTTCAATGGAGGTGATTAAAAATAATACATAATAAAAAAAACTAATAATACTTAATAATAAAAATAACGTTTTTAACTGTTAGTAAGTTATAAATTTTAATAGGAATGCCGATAAAATATTGTTTAGCGCTGTCGTATCTCGGAAAGGACAAGCTTATGTCATAAAATTATCCGTAATACTATGTGGGCTGTTATAAAAGTTAAGTGAATACTTTAAATTTTTCCTTGAATCTTCGAAAAGACTATAGTTTTCTTTGTGGTGCCATTTTTTACATAAAAGGAAAAAATAAGTAAAATAATTAGGTTATATTAGGTTATTTATATTAGGTTATTTACACTTGTACAGAATATATTTTAGCAACTAAGTTTATATTCACCTGACGAAGAAGACGGTGGTCTTCGAAACTAGTTGTGAACCTAAATTAAACCTATGGTGAACACAACACATAAAATAAGTTTTTTATTTTATTTTACTTATTTTTTCCTTTTATGTACTTTCAATTTTGTCTATTGCGAGAATTGGGTAATTTCTGGCAACCCAAGTAACTAAAAATGTTTGCATTGTTTTCGAAATTCGCTTCGTATACCCATGAAATATGCTCGTTATGTTATAACAGGGAGTGATTGTATAGGAATACGTGTAAATCAAAATAACACTAGTTAACAAATTTTAACTTTTTGTCTGTAACCGAGATTAAATTAGCTGATTCTTATTAATTCCACCCTGCTGATAACGAAAATCGCAGTGAAAAGTTTGTAACACGCAACATTTTTGTGTAACAGAAGGGGGAGTGTTTTAATAAAATAAATACGTTTTTACGCATTTCAAAAGTCGTAATTACAATAATGAAAATAAATAAATTCCTGAAATACTAAATTTAGACACAGAATACAATGTTGTTAAATAGGAAAATAAAAAAAGGAGAATAAAAAATAGTAACCATAAGAAAAATTGACCTTATATAACAATTTTTTGTTAAAAATAGCCTTTTTTATAAAGTTGATCGAATCAACTTTTTTTTTTCGATTGCATATTAAATTGAATGAAAACTCAAATTAGATAACTTAGGAGCCCCTACATTACAGTAAACAGCCATACACAGATTACTGGAATGCAGGAAGTGTATTTTCAGTGACATTCGACATCCTAGCTTCTGGTAACTATGCAAGAGTTCTTGTACAAGCTGTTCGTAATTGTCAGCTTTATTATTACCTAGGAAACCACTAGCAACTCTTACAAAGGCTTTCCAAGCTTCTAGTTCTTCAACACTTATTTTTTTTTCGAACTTTTCATCTTTTAAAAGTTTCAGCCATAAACTAATTTCAGGTTTTTCCCTTAAAAGGTATGCGATGGAATATTTTCATGTTCATATTCGTTATCAGCACACAAGAATTTAACTAAAACGGCCGTTTTCACCTTTGTTACAAAAACCTTGCTAACTAGTGTAATTATCAAGTTTTGCTCATTATAGCAAAAGTACATACGTACATATCATCACACCTTGTCCCTTGCGGGGTAGGCAGAGAGAACAGATCTCCAAACTTTTAGATCCAAGCATACAACTTTCGCCTCCTCCACATTCATACATCATGCGCAATTCAAATATTCATACTTCTCACTTTACCTTCTTTTAAAATCTGCTCCATTTTGTCCAGCCACATTTTTCTCGGTCTACCTCTTCCCCGCAAACTTTGCACTTCTGACTTGTATACTCTCTTAGTCGTTCATTCTCTCCACATGTCCAAACCATCTTAAAGCTTCTTCCTTCATCTTACTTAAAAGATCCATTTAATCCATGCATTTATTTCTGATGTCTTCATTCCGCCTTCTTTCAAACATTGACACTACAAATTTCCCTTAGTGCACGCATCTCCACAGCATTAATCTTACTCTAGCCATCTTCATTATAGCAGTGATTTCCTTGTATTGCCGTGCTCGAAATTACCAAGTTCGATTGTAAATGTTTATATTTTATGTATCAGCATGTAAAAATTTGAAGCTGGTACGTGAATCAAAGGGAATTGAAGACTCGATAAATCGAGATGTCATCTGTTGAATCGGATGATTGTACCGGCCCGAATATCGCAATCAACCACACGAGCGTGATACTAAAATCAAAATTATCATCCTTCCGGCACCAAGTTAAGTTATTGACACTTTTTGTCAATACTGGTGATCAAACGATAGGAAAGAGGAAGAAGGAATCCATAGTCACATATATCGGTTTGTAAGCTTAAAATAAAATTATATAGTCACACCGAAAAATAGGTCACTATATAATTATATTTTTCTAAATTTGTATAAAATGGTATGATATTGTAGAAAGAATATTGTAGGAAAACGGTGCAGAGAAATTATTAAATAATTTTACCTGTATTATATGGAATTATTTGGTATGGGGCAATCTTGAAATTAACCCTTCCCTTACGGTGATAAAAATGAAACGCGTGTTCCGGTGTTGGGTAGTGAGTACGCGATAAAAAATTAGCGATTTTAAATCCGAAAAATAAGAACATTCATAGATAATCCCCTTAATTAATTATAATTGAAGTTAAAAATTATAATACTTGAGATTTATTTGCTGAAAACATTAAAAAACCATCTGGCACCGCTCACGGAACGGGCGTAGGTCTAGTCTCGTTGCCAGCTCAACAGCTACTGCAGCGCGGCAGGGTTGGGGGCTAACTCGGGCGTCGCTTACACTTGCGAGGTGGAGACAATTGCGCTCCTCGCTATTCAGTGACGTATGCAAAAGTGAGATGCGAATATAGTGTCAGTAACTTAATATTCAGAAAATACTTACGATGTAGTCGATAAATTCTGATTATAATTAATATTATTTTTTAAATCAATGCGTAAATATATTATGGAGGAATACCTAGAATCTTAACCTTGTATTTATTATATTTATAGAGATATTGATGGTTATTTGAAGCAACGTGTAGAAGATACCAAACACCGGGAAGGAAAGGTTAAAAAAACACATTGGAAAACAAATATTTGAAGAACCTTTGATTGAGATTTCACTGGAAATGATAAATTTTTATCAATTTACGCAATAAATTAAAAATCCTTGTGTATTGATAATTTTTTCATGTCTTCTTCTCCCTGACTCCATCCCAACTCACTGTCTGCGAAGACTGTTGGGGTCAGCTCTCCTCGTCCTCAGGTTGTATGCTCTTCTATCCAGGACTACGTCCCCCAGGCCGTGTCTCTGCATCAGGTTATCTTTTTGCACCACCCATGAATTCTTTGGTCTTCCTCTGGTTGTTATTCGGAGGAAGATCCATGGAGATTGCCTGGTTCACAATGTGATCGGGTGCTCTGCGTCCAACGTGCCCATACAATTTCAATCCATCCGCCTCTCCTCCATCTTACTGTTGATGTCTGTAACACCTAAGCTTCCACGAATGCGTGAGCTTTTTATTTTGTCTCTTAGGGACACACCAGCTGACCATCTTAGCATGCGCATTTCAGCAGTTTCTAGTTGCCTAGAGTAAGAGTTGGGTTAAGTGCGGGTCTGACAATCGTTTGGTATACTTTTCCTTTTAACTTGACTGGCATTTATTCAATATTTTCATGTAAGATGTGATATAAAAATTCAATATATGCCCTCCATCTTGATCAGCTGTTCAATATTAGATAGAAGCCTCCTTTAATGATTAAATTCTTCACTATTTTATACTACAAATCACCATTTGGTGCATATTTAATACTTGTGACTGAGATTTCTACATTTAACTATTTATTGATATTGGAACAATTCCATCGCATATACCTTAGTTTATTATTAAGAAAACATCTGATAATAGTACAACTACACCTCCATAACTACGTATGGTTGGATAAAGTCGGCCACTCTGTCCTCTCTGCTTTCCCCGACAGGGAGATTGCGTGATGGTATGTATGAATATATATTCCAACTCTTTTTTTATATTTTTACAATGTATAAATGAAGGCTTGTTTCCTAACCGTGGTGTTCTGGTGCGGAGTAGGACATGTCTGTGGGGGTTGGGGCGGTGGCTGGTGCTGCTGCTGTTGCGGCGGTTGCTGCTGCTGCTGTTGCTGCGGGGGTGCGGCCTGCTGTTGCTGCTGCCCGGGGGCTGCCTCCTGTCCCTGCTGCCCTTGACCTGCTTGTCCCTGGGGCTGGCCCTGAACTTGTACCGGCCCTGCTTGCCCTTGCCCGCCCTGAGATCCTGGTGTGTTGCTGCTGTAAATATACAAGGTGGTCATCAATATTATTCAAATGAAGATATTGCAAATTAATATGGGCATAACTTTTAGTATCAATGGAGATTTACATCAAAGCTGAAACACGAAAATTCACAAACAGTCACTAACCGATAATAGGTTGAAACTGAAACTTCCATTCATTCTTTAAATACTTAAGGGCTTTGATGAGGCATTCGAAAAAATTGCTTCGATAAGTCCAGACAAGATCTAAGCAAAGAACAATGAAATAGTCGTACGCTTTTTCCAAGTCCACAAATGCAGAATAGGTTTTATTATTTTTTACCATACATTTTTCTACAACTCCTTTTCCTCAACCGATCTTGTTGTTGTAACTGTTACGATGTTGAGTATCAAGTCAAATCTAGTAATAACGAACATCGAAATAATGAAACTTTCAGCATAGCAAATTATTTTCGCTGTCCCAAACAAACCTACTTAACAGCAGTGTTAAAAGAATCTCATTTTAACAAAATAAAAATTCCTGAGTAGCAAATTTTTTTAAACATATTTATTAAATACGTGCCCAAACACGAACTTCATATTTATTAAGGCCTCGGTCACACAGGTAGGAGCCTCGCTTGACGCTTAGAGCTATGTTGCGAGTTAGGCGACATATCCTAGCGAACCAACGTACCGCATACTATCGCAGTGGCCACACTGCACGCTTCGCGCCACGTTGCATGACGATTAGTCATCGAGTGAATCTCCTAGCGAACAGACGTGTTGGTTAATTTACAAGGTGGCGGAAGTTTTAATGACAGCTGTGTATAAAAGGGAGCCTTTGTGGAACACATTGAGAAAATTATACAAAAATGTACCTGTAATAAAATCACTTTGGAATGAAGTTGCACAGGAAGTAAATAAAGATAAGGTAAGTTGTAATGAAATTGGTTAGTTTTGAGAGTGACATCGTGTGTTGACTCAACCGCTCCCAACTGTCAAATGAATTTGTGCGTAGCACTTTGGTGTGGCCAGGCATGAAGTCACCTAGTATATGAGTCACGTAAAACCTAGCTTAGCACCTAACGAAGCACTTTGGTGTGGCCTCGGCCTTAGAGATAAGCATCCCATATAACATCTCAACTTTATTTCAGTTTAGGTCATCTAAATTCGGCCTCCATCAGAATGTCGCAACTGTTTTCACATCTGCCGGTGAGAGTTTCGATCAGAGTGAGAAAGTCGTTCTGAGTAATCAGTATTGTAATAATCGTCACAGGGGTATGTTTAAGTAATCAGTATTGTAATAATCGTCACAGGGGTATGTTTAAGTAATCAGTATTGTAATAATCGTCACAGGGGTATTGTTTAAGTAATCAGTATTGTAATAATCGTCACAGGGGTATGTTTAAGTAATCAGTATTGTAATAATCGTCACAGGGGTATGTTTAAGTAATCAGTATTGTAATAATCGCATAATTTCGTGATTTTATAAAAAATTTCTTCACTCTTAAAATGGATAAAAAAAGTGAAAAACGACAGACGACCTCGTAAGACAAAATGGAAATTTTGGGTACAGTAAGTACGGGGCAGAAGATAAATATTGTTGCGGCCCAATAAAATATAACGGATTTTATTACAATTTTTTTTTTCAATTACTTTACATACATACTTTTTATGTATGCAATTGTATACTCTATTCATTTTTAAAATATACTAATAACATGCTTTTTAGACCTATTAAATTGTTTCCGTTGTAACGAAACTTTTCTAGTTTCGTTACAACGGAAACGATTTAATAGGTCTATAGAAGTTCGTCATAACGAGATTCGACTGTATATGTCAAAAATGCTGATTAAAATTTGTCTCGATTTTTTTTGAGAACGGTTTTAAAAAAATATGAATAACTTACGCAAATATTGTCAGATTTTAGTCATTCTTTCTGATATTTTTGTAAAGACACCTTACATTATTCAAATAAAACATATTTATGATAATAATTATACATTATACTTAATAATTATAAATAAATGTCATTTTTTATTCACAAACGTGTTTCCCAACACACACCCCATGAAGTTCCTTTTTTTAAATCGCATATAAATGATTGAAGACCGCTTTATTCGAATACCACCTTTATTTAGAATTTTATCTTCAATCACTTTTGCAAGAGTTTTTAAACTCACTGCCAGGATCTCCTGCCATATAGGACCCAAATAATAAATGACACTGTAAGGCAAGATTTCTTTCTCATTTAATAAATTGACTGTTTCGAATCAATCTAATAACTCTGGGTATTACGATGAGGTTTTCCCATTGACAGTTCTGTGGCGTGGAATGGCCTGCTTCCTAGTGTCAGAAATATGGGTAGCGTGTGCAGCTTTAGGAAACACTTTCTTGGAAGGTCTCATGAATGGGTTCGAATTCTGAATTAAAGAGCCCTTGAAGAGTGTTTGCTTTCTAAACGGCGCTATATAAATCGTCTTTTTATTATTATTATTATTACAAAACAATATTCTGCACTCCCAATTTAATATTATATTTTTCATAACCATCAACGCTTCAATATCCATATCAAATGTATGAAAAGAAAGTGTCCAACCACAGGCGTATCGAGGTCGACAATATTCAATGATAGCAACTCGATACGATAGTCAATGGCAAGAATAGATTGCGCTGACGAGATAATCTTATCTAATAACAAAAGATATAGATTGTTTCTAGTCAAAACAATACAGGACATCCCCTTTTTTTGTTTAATTTGTTTATTATACCATGTGTACTGGCTAATTAAACTTTATTTGCAGGTAAGATAAAGTTTATTAGGATAGATGGTGGCAGCGGTGACTTGAACAATACAAAGGCCATACGGAACTCGGCGTTTATTCTGAAGACCAAGTATCGGCTGTTTGGGAATAGACCGACGATAGGCATTTTGAGCACCCAGCAAAACTTTATATGAATGCTTATAGGTGTTTTCAGCACTGAAAGTGTTAAGCTTTGTTTGTAATTGGGTTTAACCTGTATTTGTAAGCTTTATAAAATAAACATGATTCGTACGAAATTTTAATCAAAAGAAGCGCACACATACCACCACATAGACAAGCAAACGGCAGGCAAAGGCCCAGGACTGTATCCCACGCGTGGAAGGATTAAAAAAACAAGATACATGCAAAAAACATTATTCATCCACTCAATACATATGAAAAAACACAACAATGTAAATCGAAACCCTAATACGTTGAAATAATAATTAAAAAAAAAAAAAACCAACAGATTTGCGTTCACTTTCTTATTCGCTGTGATGTTTTTCAATTCACCGTATCAGATTTGAAGTGTGGAGTGGCATCCATCAGAGAGTGTACAGATCTTCAGATGTGTCTCAGTCGGCAATTCCTATCAAGAGACAAGGTTCATCATTTGGATGCCCTCCTACACAGTCAATCAAGATTTTAAAATATCCAAAATAAACATTGATTCAACAAACAAATTCATAGCGTTACGATTGTGCAATTTTACTTTTTCGCTATCTAATTCGGAAGGTTAAAATCAATGAAATATTTAACGCGTTTCTCATAGTTTTTGTTCTGATGTCTCAGTAACGAGAGAGTAAGTTATCGACACGTGCGATAAGTTGGTCGACTTAAATCAGGAATTCCTAGTTACTCAATCAGGTAGTCTACACTAATGTGTTGTTTTTCATTTTCCACTTTCATTGTATACAGTATAACGTATGGCGGGTTTATTACATTGTGACAATCTCTTCCAAACAATCAGTGAAAACCAGACAGGAACCTTTTTTAAAATAAATTGAGTTTCAATGGGAATCGAACCCATAATCCCTGGATTGGAAAACAGGTCTCATCAACTAGGCCATGGAGGTTGTCACTATTTAAAATATGAAGATTGCGAAGGAACTGGAATATGATGAAACTCAAATATAGATGTCATTCAAATGATGACTTCCGTGGCCTAGATGATAAGACGCAAATTTTCTACTCGGGGCTTACGGTTTCAATTCCCGATGGTATAAAAAGAACAGTTTGGTAAAAGTTGTCAGGTTAAAATACTAACATGCGTCAATTTGCCTCTTCAAGTGCAGTATTGTTACCAACACGTGAAATGAAAAACCGCAAGTATGGTGCCTACTTCAGTAGTTCTATACCAGAAAGCTCGATTACTGGAGCAGAAGACAATATTGTCTTCCGGACTCGCTTTTCAATATGTCGAAATAACCAATTTGGATAAAAAGGGTACCATACGGAAAAAAAATAATTCAAATATTTATCTTCCGTAGCATAAATAAATAAATGTTCGTACCTGGTAGTAGTGGTGTCCTGTCCTGACTCAGTCTTCAAGGAAGGCAGGTTGGCCGGGGGCCGGCGGGCTGAGGGCACCTTGCCCAAGCTTTGCATGCCATGTTTACGAGATAGTTGAGACTTTACTAACGGTTCCAAATTTTCTCCCTGGAAACAACAAAAATAAAATCATTAAAAATCAACTGTCGTAAAACCTTGATAAATTGTTCCTTGAATAATCGATAATTCTTAAAGATACTCTTGTGGTCTATCGTCATCTTGGCAGATTTTGATACTGCCCGATTCAAGTATATACATTTTAGTGTTCCATTGACTTTTATTCCCTATTGCTACACCCCGTTCAATATCCCTCGTAACTTTTCCATCATCTGAGAAATTACTACTTTAATAGGACAAGGAATAATCTACGTAAATAACTCTCTTTTAGGTGCCGAATATTAAGATCAGTATGTTAACAGTTAATGGTTACAATCAATACATGATGTTTTCTGTGGTCTATGGAATATAACTGTGGCAATAAGAGATATTGGTGGAATAACATGTCTGAATTCTTTTCTTGACGGAAGAACATTTCAAGGAGTTTACGGCACTTCAAGCCTGTCATATATTTCTATCGCAAATAATATATACAAGTTGCAACCCGTGAAATATTCACGGAAGTAAAAAAATTCTACATTTACGAAAATATATATTCATAAATATAAAATTTGTTTATATATATATTTTATACATCGTCCCCTTTTACACCGGTTCAAAAATTGTTAGCTAGGTATTTAAAATTCGTTCAGTATCACGGACCCGCCGAGATTCAAATTTCGAATTACTTTCGGAGAGAATCAAAGTATTCCTCTCTCGCTCTCTTGTATTCAAAATTCAATTCTCGTATTCTTTCTTTGGCGACAGCCATCGTATGGGTTTTGGCCTATTTATACTATGATATTTTTTAAACTCTCACATAAATAAATACATACAAGGGATTTATTACTTTAAAGCAATTTATTCCAATCAACTAGCTTTTGCTTCAAAATTATTATCAGTATCCATGACCGTATATTAAACTTAGTAAATTAATATCAGTATCCATGACCATATTTTAAACTTAGTAAATTATTATCAGTATCCATGACCGTATATTAAACTTAGTAAATTAATATCAGTATCCATGACCGTATTTTAAACTTAGTAAATTATTATCAGTATCCATGACCGTATTTTAAACTTAGTAAATTATTATCAGTATCCATGACCGTATATTAAACTTAGTAAATTAATATCAGTATCCATGACCGTATTTTAAACTTAGTAAATTATTATCAGTATCCATGACCGTATTTTAAACTTAGTAAATTATTATCAGTATCCATGACCGTATATTAAACTTAGTAAATTAATATCAGTATCCATGACCGTATTTTAAACTTAGTAAATTATTATCAGTATCCATGACCGTATTTTAAACTTAGTAAATTAAGATCCGAGAATGAGTGCCACGAAATCCGAGTTCATGGTGATAGTAAAGTGTGAAAGAAAATTTAAAGCGGTGTATAAAGGTGAATAATGTAAAATTGATTGAAGAATATAGAAAGGAAATAAATGTACGTGGACTTTCGAGTATGAATACTAAGGATAAAGTTATGCTTGCTGAAAATGAAAGCGATTTAAGGGATGCGATAAGAGATAGTTAGTAAAAGTTTTGAAAATGAATGTAGCGTAATCAAAGGTTATGGTTATTGATATTTTATTCGATGCTTAGAATTAACCTATTTACTGTTAAAGGTTGTATTGTATTATAATTTCGTTGTATACAGTACAACATTATTACAATGAGGCAATCTCTTTCAGCCAACCAAATAGGAAACTGGACTGGTATCATTTAAAAAAAACTATTTGGGTACCAATTGATTAATTGAATAATTTTATTAACCTTCCTTCCTTCATTTTATGTTTTTCCCTTTCTTGTCAACCCTAACTTACGAGCATCATCAAGGTCAGTCAACTGGCATAGTTTGGTCATGCATGCGCCGGACAGGTAGAGACTAACTGAAATACGGCCCTTGGGTAGGTAGACCCAGAGTGCGCCACATAGACTATGTGCTGGCCTATTTAAAGATATTTAAAGATACTATATTCAAGAGGACGTGGTTAATGTATCCAAGAGCGTCCAAAATGGGAATATTCAAGAGGACGTGGTTAATGTATCCAAGAGCGTCCAAAATGGGAATATTCAAGAGGACGTGGTTAATGTATCCAAGAGCGTCCAAAATGGGAATATTCAAGAGGACGTGGTTAATGTATCCAAGAGCGTCCAAAATGGGAATATTCAAGAGGACGTGGTTAATGTATCCAAGAGCGTCCAAAATGGGAATATTCAAGAGGACGTGGTTAATGTATCCAAGAGCGTCCAAAATGGGAATATTCAAGAGGACGTGGTTAATGTATCCAAGAGCGTCCAAAATGGGAATATTCAAGAGGACGTGGTTAATGTATCCAAGAGCGTCCAAAATGGGAATATTCAAGAGGACGTGGTTAATGTATCCAAGAGCGTCCAAAATGGGAATATTCAAGAGGACGTGGTTAATGTATCCAAGAGCGTCCAAAATGGGAATATTCAAGAGGACGTGGTTAATGTATCCAAGAGCGTCCAAAATGGGAATATTCAAGAGGACGTGGTTAATGTATCCAAGAGCGTCCAAAATGGGAATATTCAAGAGGACGTGGTTAATGTATCCAAGAGCGTCCAAAATGGGAATATTCAAGAGGACGTGGTTAATGTATCCAAGAGCGTCCAAAATGGGAATATTCAAGAGGACGTGGTTAATGTATCCAAGAGCGTCCAAAATGGGAATATTCAAGAGGACGTGGTTAATGTATCCAAGAGCGTCCAAAATGGGAATATTCAAGAGGACGTGGTTAATGTATCCAAGAGCGTCCAAAATGGGAATATTCAAGAGGACGTGGTTAATGTATCCAAGAGCGTCCAAAATGGGAATATTCAAGAGGACGTGGTTAATGTATCCAAGAGCGTCCAAAATGGGAATATTCAAGAGGACGTGGTTAATGTATCCAAGAGCGTCCAAAATGGGAATATTCAAGAGGACGTGGTTAATGTATCCAAGAGCGTCCAAAATGGGAATATTCAAGAGGACGTGGTTAATGTATCCAAGAGCGTCCAAAATGGGAATATTCAAGAGGACGTGGTTAATGTATCCAAGAGCGTCCAAAATGGGAATATTCAAGAGGACGTGGTTAATGTATCCAAGAGCGTCCCAAATGGGATAGAAACAAGTTGAGGAATTCTGATATTTGGGTAGTATTTTCTCAGATGATGGAAGTTACGTGGAATATAGAACAGCGTATAGCAATAGGAAACAAAGTCAACGGGGCAGTAAAATTTATATATTTGAACTGGACAGTATCAAAATCTGCTAAGATGATATTCCACAATAGTATTTTGTCACTAACAGTATAATTATACATCTGAATACTAGGTGGAAAAAATTACTGTCATTCGAGGGGAGTTGCACAGTGCGGGGTTCGAACCGGTCACCTTCCGCACGGAAGTCCAGTGTGTTACTGCGTGGCCATGAACTTAAAAGCATGCCACAATCGATTGGTTGGGAACGCCTGATTAATATGTTCCAATAATAAAGGCACATAAGCAAAAACCTTAGATAAAGTATTGTTCAGTTCAAATAATCAACATCTATTGTGTTTTTCTTCATCAAGATACTCTTTCTAAAATCATGAAAACAATACATATACATGGTGGCCCAGAATAAAGTTCACTTTTAAAAAATTCATAATAAAACAATAATTTGTGATCAGCTTTAATTACTGCAAATACGTAACAAAAGGTTGGGTTTTAATTTGTGATCAGCTTTCATTACTGCAAATACGTAACAAAAGGTTGGGTTTTAATTTGTGATCAGCTTTAATTACTGCAAATACGTAACAAAAGGTTGGGATTTAATTTGTGATCAGCTTTAATTACTGCAAATACGTAACAAAAGGTTGGGATTTAATTTGTGATCAGCTTTAATTACTGCAAATACGTAACAAAAGGTTGGGATTTAATTTGTGATCAGCTTTAATTACTGCAAATACGTAACAAAAGGTTGGGATTTAATTCTTAAAAAAATAATGTCTTCGAGATGACCATTACCGCATCGCATTGATGGCATTCATCTATTGATTCGAAAATTTTGAAGCACGCTCCTTCAAGTTTCCCGAGGTATCGCTAAGATCTCTTAACGAATGTTTTACTTGAATTGCAGCGTAGTCGTTGGATTATTTAAGTACAGTCAACTCCGGTTATAGTGAACTTTTGGCTATAGTTAACCAAAATCTTCGGTACCATCCCCATATATATTAAAAATGTATGGAAAAAAACCTATGTTATAGTGAACTAAAACTAGTAGATTTTGATTCACTTTAGCCACAGGGTCACTATAACCAAGTTCACTATAACCGAGTTCACTATAACCGAGTTCACTATAACCGGAGTTGACTGTATATTCGATATTTTAGGTATCCTCGCGAAAAAAATACGAACAGGGACAAAACAGGACATCGTGGTTGACCATACAATGTCGGGCATATTCCACTAGTAACATATTTAATTTTTATTCACCGATACAAAGTTAACACTAGAATTTGTGGCCCCTTCGCGAATACAGTTTTCTAAAGAACATTTTTTAAACCATTTCCAAACTGTTATTGGACATGTGACAAGTGGTCTCATAAGTTGAAACCACGTCATCAAATTATGTTCTGGAAATTCTTCCAATTACACAAAAGTGAAAAACTCGCAGCATTCGACACTCTGAATTAACTGTTATTGCTTAGCCTAATGCTGACATGACTGCCCAAACTGTAACGTGTACAATCTGGTGTTACAGTTTTGGGTTATCGTTGCTTCAATAGTGGCAACTTTGCTTATTGACAAAGTCAAAGAAATCTGCTTTATATGAAATGATTGTTTTTTAACCATTTCAGCCGCGAAATCCAACCTCATAACAGTCTGCTTAATTTAAATCAATGAATTATAGGGATGCAGTTTTAAGTCAAGCGATAAAATTCGCTGCGAGGTTGTACGTGACATAGCTAATGAGAATGAAACAAAAGTGCATTTGATACTGGGCCACCTTATACGTATACGAGTATATCAAAAGGTTGTTAACTCTCTTTAAAAACAAAATTATTAGTGTGAGTGGAAGGCATGTGATAGGAAGACCAAGGAAAGTATGGTTAGATCAAGTGAATGATATGAATTCTGAAAGAAAACGTAGAAAGTCAGAGAAATCGTAGAAGTTACATGCATGTGGATGTTGACACAATGATATATATCGAGATAGGAAAGTCTGACATTCTGTCCTCTCTCTGTCTACCCCAACAGGGAGACGATGCGATGGCATTTATAGTCTGGCGAATTTATTGCTCGAAAGCGATTTCTTCCAATCAACTAGATTTTGCTTCGAAAGCGTTATCAGTATCCATGACCGTGTCTTAAACTAAGTAAAATAAGATTTAAGAAATAATGTTGTGATAGAAAATGTCTTTTACCATGACCTAAACATGCCTGTTTCATGTTTTGTATTCGGTCCGACTCAAAACACGAAACATGAAATTAGCTGTATATAAAAGCATTAGTAGTGTGCAAGATAGTGAGTTATCACATATGGTATGACACATTGAGCACATTAATGTATCACACAATGACAGGACAATAGAATGAGAATCGGCCAATCACTGATATGGAAATACTGGCCGTGTCTGTTTAACATAATTTGGTAAAAGGTTAAAATGATTATAACTCCATCAGACATGTTTCCGATCTTCACATATGTTTCAGTCGGCAATTCCTATCAAAGAAAATGGATCATCATTTGGAGTAATATTCATAATAAATCTCAATGTCCTCATCAGTGATGATAATCAAATTAATAATTTTCAAAGGGATTTCCACTCAGCCTTACATCAGTTTAGCTCTGATCTTGTGGTGTCGGATAGTTTTATTGCATTGAAAACACTGACAATTTGCTAAGCTGTTAGAACTCGAGGCTTAAAGCTGCTTTACAAGTAACTGTGCTGAAAGTTATTTGTATTTTCCCGTGACGTTAAGACCTTAAGTCTGTCATCGCTGCTATTGTTTTTATACATACATGCGTATGGCATAGTCAGGGGCTTTATAAAATCAAATTTAAATCCCTCAGCCATCTTTTAGCTTCGGTCGTCAGTTTGTTTATATTCTCCATCGCTACGTGGAACCTGTGTTTAGGCCATTCTCTTATAATGTGGTGTAGGGTCTGAGCCGCAGCACCGCAGTCACAACTAGGGTCATCGATGTAGCTCCATCTCTGTGGCGCTCGGCTGCACTTCTGCTGCGGTCTGTTCTAACACGGTTCAGTGTTGCCCACTCTTTGCGGTCCAGCTCAAAGCCGGCGACCCTCTTAGATGGTTCCGCAATTAGGTGTTTATTTTTTGTGTTCCCATTTCTCTGTCCAGGCCTGTTCTACCGTGAAACCATTGCTCTACTGGCCTGTGCTCTGGCCCAGAAGGGATTGTTTTTATACTCATGTGTGATGCCACCAGAAGTCCCTTTGGGCAGTTCTTCGTCACGCTCGTAAAGTAAATAAGATTTTGATATTATTTTTGTCCCTCATTACAGCGTGGGTGGTGAAGAGATCGAACTGAACAGAATTGTCTTTATCTATGATATACCTAAATGCCAAGGAACATCAGAGAAAACCTATTATCGGCCAGTTAAGGAATAAGAATCTCACCGAGCGCATCCAAAGTGTATTCCAAACACGTGCGATGATGAACAGCAAATTTTGTGCCAAATCTAGTAGCTTTAGACATTAAAGCTCGATAAACGGAACTCAACACTGTGATATCGCTTACCCACGTTCTTCCATATGTGGGGACATGTTGAATAAATTAATACATTCGAGCTTAGCTGCAAACATAACAAAATCACACTGAGATTTTGAAGACTCCTAATTGTTACCAGTTTGTCTTTAGCCAGAAAAAAGGTATTAAATAATCCTGTCTAATTTATAAACAAGCGCATTTAACAGAGATATCCGAATAAAGCGCAAAATTCAAACAGTGAGGTCAACGTCCATCAGGCCAAGTTTGTATTTTCACAATAATTTTATTTAAAATGGAAGCCGAAAATGATCAAGTGCAATGCATGGTCTTCATATACTGCAAGTATCTTCATATATTGGAGACGTACTAAAAACTTTGTACTATTAAAAAAAAAACACTCAAGAGGGTATTGCTCTGGTAACAATACTAACATGCGATAGACTGTATGCTTGTGTTGATGCCGTTTCACGTACGGTAGTGTTTCCAAGACTTGCAATGACAAACCGGGAGTTCTAGATTCGAAAGTTCGAAAACTGGGACCAAAGACAATAGCGTATTCTTTTCAAAATGTTTGAATCACCAATTCGGATTTGTTAAAAGGTACCATAAGAAAAAAGATGAATATACCTAGGAATAGGTACTGTGTTCATAAGCGACATTCACCCCTAACATGAAGTCAATCTTGTAAAGACCATATATGAGAAATTTATAATCTTTATTATGAGAAATTTGTAGCCACTTTTCACACTTTTTTGTTTCTTTTGTCCATAGTGTATTGAGAGCATGTATTGATTCTCTATGGTCGATTCATACGACGAAAAGAAGTTAGTTTTGAAAGGAAAAGATATTCTACAAAATCTTGAATTAAGATTGCCTTTCCTTAAATAAATCAAAATAGCATTCCAAACACGTGCGGTGATGAACAGAGAGTTTAGTGCCTACTCCAGTGGTTCTAATCCTTAACTGTTTTAATCCCAGCATATTTTGCATAAGTGCGAAAAATCCCAGCATTTTTTGGCTTAAAAAAACAGTAATTTACATTTTGTTTTTTTATCTCTGTTAATTTAGTTTTAAAACCTATTTTTTTTGTGTTTACCTCCATACAGAGTCGAGTGAAAATAATAAGTAATTTTTGTGTTTACCTCCATACAGAGTCGAGTGTAAAATAATAAGTAATTTTTGTGTTTACCTCCATACAGAGTCGAGTGTAAAATAATAAGTAATTTTCATATTTTATAAAAAAAAATTATTCATATTTTTTTATTCAACATAAAAACTTGTATGAAAACTTTGAGGCCGATGATCAGCCCCGTGGGATTTTTCGCATACACCAGCTGGGGCCGATTATCGGCACCGTGGGATTAAAATGGTAAAAGCTCGATAATGGGGCGAGTGTTGTCTCTCAGCCACCCTTTTCAATATGTGGGGATCACCAATTTAGATATGTTGAATGAATGAATAAATAGTTTGGAGACAGAGTTATAATTATTAGAGTGCATCTCAAGTGAAGAGTTCCAATGGCTTCACTGTAGTCAACGGAATTAATACTAACACCAAACTAAAACTCAACGGTCTATCATTGATCGTGTATCGAGGGTTCGATGCAGCGAGTGTACTTACCCTGCTGTGGCAGTAGATATTATTGATGTCCAGCTTCTGGAATTTGGGCTTGGTAGATGTGGCCGCTTTGGGAGTAGTAAGCTGGGCTGTGAGAGGTGCCGCTGCTGCCGACGTGGTCCCTCCGCCGCCCGGCGCCGACAGTGCAGACATGCTGCCACCCTGACACCATTAGAGAACCAACAGGACACCCGGACGAACGAGACCCGTTTCTGCCAAGACACATTCAGAACATTTATTATATTAGACTCGATAATGATTTTTTAAAGCTAATCATTAATATTTTGTATAACAATGTGGTAATATAGTCACTCACTACGATGCCCGTGTTGAAAAAATTCAACGCATAAAGCGGAGGTTTTTACGATTACGACAAACTTTAAACTGCTGATTTCAATAACCGAGTTGGACTAAGGTTTATTGTTTATTCCACTTTATATAACGGTATATGAGATTTGACAAACTTTAAAACTGCTGATTCCAATAACCGAGTTGGACTATGGTTTATTGTTTATTCCACTTTATATAACGGTATATGAGATTTGACAAACTTTAAAACTGCTGATTCCAATAACTGAGTTGGACTATGGTTTATTCCACTTTATATAACGGTATATAAGATTTGACAAACTTTAAACTGCTGATTCCAATAACAGAGTTGAACTATGGTTTATTCCACTTTATATAACGGTATAACCCTACCGGTTTCAAGGTTTTCACCTCATCATCAGGTAGCACAAACAAGACTGGTGATGAGGTGAAAACATTGAAACCGGTAGGGTTATACCGTTATATAAAGTGGAATAAACAGTGTTGGACTAAAAAATTCCAATGCCTTTAAACCTACGCAGTGTTAATAAATATACCATCACTATAAATAACATCTTACAACTTTGTTACATAGAAGAAATGCGTTTGTTAAGATTATTATCTCATATTTCAATAGTCCGGAACTAATTCGCCATGTCATGTTACACGTTCCTTGTAGGCCCACTAGGCAAAATGTTTTGTTCCATAGTGAAGTGATTGTAATAAATTATTATTATAATTCTTCTCATCGATTCTCACGTGACTTTGACTACTTACGAGTAAAGTAAACAAGATGCCGGGATGAATTGATCAATTTGTATAAGGTTTACTTTGTACCGCTCGTCTTAAATTTTATTTGTTATCATTTCAATATTTTGTATCAACAATTCATTGAGTTGCACCAATTTTGCTTCTCGTGGAATGCTCTGGTCGACACAATAAAACAATATATCCACGATAAATCGACTAATACCGTCTCACAATTAAAAATATATGCATGGATTAACAACAGCAAACACAGTGTCACATACAAGTACCTTATGCCAATATTATCCCAGCTGATCATACATGTTATACACCCAACATGATTTACGTAAATACACTCCTATGTATGATGATAGGTATGGTATGACATTGGACCGGGTCAATATTTTTATTATACAATTTAAAACTTACGAGTACATTGTTTTAAATGAAAGTTGAACTATACGGTAAAAGTATATAATTGTTACAAACTTTTCATTTTGTGGATATCAAGAACCACTTAACTAGACAATGTCAGTTGTAAAGGGTCTTCTAAATTGAGCGTTTTCTGGATATCAAGAACCACTTAAATTTTGTGGATATCAAGAACCACTTAACTAGACAATGTCAGTTGTAAAGGGTCTTCTAAATTGAGCGTTTTCTGGATATCAAGAACCACTTAACTAGACAATGTCAGTTGTAAAGGGTCTTCTAAATTGAGCGTTTTCTTTTAATTCTTGAATAAAACACACAATTTGCTTTGATTTCAAAAAACTTTTTTGAACTTTGAAGTATAATGTATGACATTTAAACACAATAAACAATATCCGTCAAATGTCCACCTCTTGCAGCTCCACAGATGTCCACTCTTTTGTCAAAGTTTTCGATGACATTTTGGCATAATTGCGGTTCTAACTCACCAATAACGCGAACAATTTCGTCCTCAGGTATTGATCGGGGGTCATTCTTTGAGACCTGACTTTTCACGTAAAGTTTTCGATGAATAACTGAATGAATCCAAAACCCATACGATGGTTATCGTCAATGAAAGAATACGAGAATTGAATTTTGAATACAAGAGAGCGATAGAGGAATACTTAGATTCTCTGCGAAAGTAATTCGAAATTTGAATCTCGGTGGGTCCGTGATAACTGAACGAATTTTTAATACCTAGCTAACAATTTTTTAACCGGTGTAAAAGGGGACGATGTATAAATGATATATATATAAACAAATTCTATATTTATGAATATATGTTTTCATAAATGTAGAATTTGTTAAACTTCCGTGAATATTTCACGGGTTGCAATTAGCGACATTTAAACATAAAAAACAATATCCGCCAAATATCCACCTTTTGCAGCTCCACAGATGTCCACTCTTTTGTCAAAATTTTCGATGACATTTTGGCATAATTGCGGTTCTAACTCACCAATAACGCGAATAATTTCGTCCTCAGGTATTGATCGGGGGTCATTCTTAGAGACCTGACTTTTCACGTAACCCCAGAGAAAATAGTCCAACGGTGTCAGATCACATGATCTTGGTGGCCAATTAACATCACTGTTTTCGGAGATTACAATACATAAAATAATTCAACAATTTGAACGCGTTGTTGTATTGTATACGACTCCATTTTTATAAATGTCATACATGACACTTCTCAAATTTCACAAGACCCAGGCAAGTTCGCGACGCCATCTGTTTTATCCAAGAATTAAAAATACCGCTCAATTTGAAAGAACCTTCATAAGCTCTTTCGGATTGTTGTACGTTGCAGTTTTTATCATCTTATTCGGATAGACAACAGATCCCACACTTCAAATCAGCATGGTACCTCATAATCAAATCGAAATGGCAAAGAAAATTAGCATTGACTTCCAACATTTATGAAAAACGCGCGTTTGTTCTCCTGTGGTGGGACAGAATCATGCGTTCTCGTAACGGTAAAAAATCGGAAGGGACCAATGCGTTCTTGTAACGATTGAAACTGCTGTAGGCCGAGCAGTATCCGGCGCGCATCCACTTATAGCGAAGTTGACAACGAACAAGCTCCAAAAATAAAAGCTGGAACGTTTTCGAAACATTGACATCATAAATCAAGCCATGTGATATAACACTCCGAAAGGGCCAAGTACAACCAATTCTCTCTTACGAGAGAGTATTGTGTCCTATTAAGGAACTATTCATTGTTGAACTAAGCATGTTTTAGACAGGCGGGGTGGATTATAAAAGAGAATAAAAAAAATAACCAAGTGAATAATACTCCATCAGACAAGTTTCCGATCTTCACGTACGTGTCAGTCGGCAATTCCTATCAAAGAAAATGGATCATCATTTGGAGTAACACTTGAAACAAATCAAAGTTTACAAGAAAAAAAAAACACAGAACAGTACGACAGTTTATGACCAGACAGTTAAGTCGATGCGGACCTGATTAACTGATATCACGGTTCAAAGCAATCTGTTACGAAGAAACAACATGCGCCGAGTGTTGAAATAATTAAAAAAAGGTTAAACAATTTATAAATCACCATTTAGCAAGGCAATTTTATTTATAAGCGCTCCTACTCGGAACTCGAACCCACTATTATTGACAGATTAAAAATAAATATATAAACATTGTCGCCAACATGCCTTTGATGAGTTAAGGAGAAAGTTTGAGAGACTTATGGTTACTGGAAGCATGGGTGATGATACACAAGAGGAAGAATTCCAACGCATTGGACTGACCAAGTGAGATATGGAAAATGACTACCCTTAACAACTGTCCTTTGAACTACGGAGTGCAGGGATGGATGGAGAGGAGTCGTCAAGTTCTATCACGGGAGTCACAATGCTCAGTCATGAGCTACACGACAGATGCAAATGTATATAAGTGGAGTGTATGGACAGGAAGGTTGTGATTGCAGTCATTAGATTTGGTACATCCTAGCACCTGCATTATTGGTTGGAGTGGAATCATGGACTCTCAAAGGTGGCAGTATGAACCGATTGGAAGCATTCGAAATGTGGATGCACCGGAGAATGCTACGGATACCCTGGACGGATATGGTCAACAATACAAGGGTTCTTCAAAGAGCCAAAGTTGATAAGAAAGTTGCTGACTAATATTAAAATCCGAAAGGTGTCCTATTTGGGTCATGTACTTAAGAGGGGCAAAGTACAAATTACTGTACCTGATCATCCAAGGCAAAATAGAGGGTCGAAGAGGTGTTGGCAGGAGAAAAAACTCCTGGCTCCGCAATATACGTGATTGGACTGGTATAAGGAGCATCGGGGATCTTTTTCGGGCTGCCCGGGACAAAGATGTCTACTCTCAGCTGATATTCAACGTTGGGGGGACCTGACATGACACTGGGAAGAAGAAGCACCTGCATATGTTCATAAAAACATATTAAGTAAGAAAAACCACAGATAACTTACTAAGTAAAGACGAACTACAAAGAAACCTTAGTAGATCGTTCGTATTATTCTGCAGTATATATGATAGTAACACATTTAATTTTATGAATTATAGATGCAAGGAATATGTATATGCATATGTATTATAGAAGCAGGGAAGCACCTAATCTAATGGCCGCAGCCACTACCTTCCTATCTTTACACCCAACTTAATATTTTAAATCTGTTAATAAATAGTCAAAGCACCATCGCCAAATATAATAATATTGTAAAAAAAGAGGCTGAAAAAAAAAGTGAGAGCAAAGTTAATGTGATTTTATTAAATCAACATAAAATTATTTAAGAAAAAATATGCAAAACAACAATAAAAAAATTATATCGTTAGATGATATACAACAGAAATAAATAATGATTCGATACAATAATAATTTCCTTGTATGTCTGAAAATTTGTGCCAAGGGCAGAAATGTCCAGTTATCCAATTCATAGACAAAATACATTATGAAATACCTGCGCGCTCAGAGACAAAGTTTATTGCTGACTGATTTCTAAATAATTTCCGTGGAAATTGTGAAATGTTTTTGTCATCTGAAATCTATTTTCCAACTGAACTATTTGTTATTCGTAGAAAAAAAAGGTAAACAACGGAAATAGTAATGAATTCAGCTGATCAGGTGGGAAATACTGACAACGAAGATAAATTAAATTAAAAAAACTCCATGAAATAAAGCTTAGATATCAGTATGGAGTCTTTGGATTTGAAAATAATTTGTCATATTCAACTTTAGTTGATTAACTTTAATCGGTCAACTAAACTTGAACCGTGAGAACGGGCCTGTATTCAACTTTTGTTGATCAACTATAATCGGTCAATTAAGAACGCGCCTTCACTACAGATTTCATTCAAATTTTGTTGATCAACTTTAATCGGTCAACTAAACTTGAACCGTGAGAACGCGTCTTTAAACTCTGAAATATGTCCTACTTGGGTCATGTACTTTGAGGAGCAAAGTCCAAATTACTCCACCTGATCATCCAAGGCAAAATAGAGGGTCGAAGAGGTGTTGGCAGGAGGCAAATCTCCTGGCTCCGCAATATCGATCGTCCAGTTCATTACTCAGACAACTCCAAATGACCTGTTTTGAGATAATGAGAAAAGCAATATTATAATCGTCACCATAAATCAAATATTAATTTTTGCCAGAGTTTTATATATTTTATCAATAGATGTTGATAAAACCTATTGATAAAATATATAAAACTCGGGCAAAAATGAATAGTATTTGATTTATGGTGACGATTATAATATTGCTTTTCTCATTATCTCAAAACAGGTTATTTGGAGTTGTCTGAGTAATGAACTGGACAATCGATATACGTGATTGGACTTTGGGGATCTTTTTTGGGCTGCCGGGGACAAAGATGCCTACTCTCAGGTGATAGTCAACGTTGGGGGGACCTGATATGACACTAGGAAGATGTAGAATCCAAATAGAAGTAAATAATGCATTAGTGTAGACTTTTTAGAAGTAAACCAATATGACAGTATTTACGACTACTATATATATCAAACAGACTGGAGTCTAGAAATTTGCCAAGGCTTCGATCAGGTGATGAAAGAGTCCATTGCATACCAACACATCACACCACATTTTCTACATATTCATTCGCGACTCACTCGGCTCGACTGTGGTACATACATCTTACTTATTTACATTTAAGATATAATTGAAAAAATATTGCATCACTCAGAATATCTTTTCATCCTAATTTCCTTTGTTTCCCTTCCTTATCTTATATCAAATTCCTTTGTTCTAGTTCTACCATTATTGATAGAGATCAGTCATTTGTTTAACAAATGTATATATATTTTTATTAATCATTTATTAAACAAATACATATATATGGTCAACAGTTCAATGTATCCAAGATGAACTGGTTGGTTGGAATCAATTTTTTTATATCAAAAAGTCCACCAGGTGTTCATGTTTAATAACCATGTACACAAAATAAATAAATTTACACGCTCCTTAAAACCAACTGTATATGTTATACTGTTGAAAAATCAAAATGTTTTATCAACAGATCATAGTTTTATCACATATCATCATGCCATGTCTCTTGCGGGGTATGCATAGAGAACGGATCTCAAATCTTTTTTATCCAAGCGCACAACTTTCGCCTCTTACACATTTATAAATCTCGTCATGCATAATCTTCTTTAATTCATACACATTACCTTCTTTCAAAATCTGGTGCATTTTATCCAGCTACGTTTCCTCAGTCTATTCATTCTCTCCACATGTCCAAACCATCTTAAAATTCCTTTCTTCATCTTATTTACAACATCCTTCATATCCATGTATTAATTTCTGTCTTCGGCCAGTCAAGTTAAAAGGAAAAGTATACCAAACGATTGTCAGACCCGCACTCCTCTATGGCTCCGAATGCTGGACGATGTATAACTCTTACTCTAGACAACTAGAAACTGCTGAAATGCGCATGCTAAGATGGTCAGCTGGTGTGTCCCTAAGAGGCAAAATAAAAAGCTCACGCATTCGTGGAAGCCTAGGTGTTACAGACATCAACAGCAAGATGGAGGAGAGACGATTGAGATGGTATGGACATATTGGACGCAGAGCACCCGATCAGATTGTGAACCAGGCAATCTCTATGGATCTGCCTCGAATAACAACCAGAGGAAGACCAAAGAATTCATGGGTGGTGCAAAAAGATAACCTGATCCAGAGGCACGGCCTGGGGGACGTAGTCCGGGACAGAAGAGCATACAACCTGAGGACGAGGAGAGCTGACCCCAACAGTCTTCGTAGACAATGAGTTGGGATGGAGCCAGGGAGAAGAATTTCTGTCTTTGTTCCACCTTCTTTCATACATTGACAGTTTACAAATTTTCCTTAGTGTACGCATCTCCATAGCATTAATTTTACTCTTATCCATCTTCTGCTAAGTCCAAGTCTCACTTCCATACATCAGGGTATATTTCCATACATCAGGGTATTCACAGATATATTAGGAATACTAATTATTATCACTCTATAATATATAAGACAGCGTGAATGCTGTTAATAACTATAACAAGTTTAAATGTAATATGTTCATGAAAAAAAAACAACACCACTAAAGCAGCACTTCTCGGTTTACGTGTAGAAACTTGTCTTGATGGTTTTAAACTGGTTCAATGTCACAGCACTCACTATACTATTGGGCAGTTTGTTCCGAGATTTCACAACTCGAATAAAGCAAAACGCTATTCTTTGATTATTACGAAAATAGTTTCGGATTGATTATCAATTGATGTCCGTTCAGATGCGTATTTTGGTTTAAATAAAATTATCAGTGGAGTTTTGAACAATTATAACGACTGTTCGAGCTCTTATAACAATTAAGTGTTCACGATTTCATCTCTAATGTCAATAAATGCATCTTCGAAAGTCCAACATCTCGAACTTTTCGTTGTTTGTATTGAAACGTTTACGAAGAAATAAACAAATAATGAATGTATTTGAAAATAATTTTTGTGTTAGCATTGATTGACACATTGAAATTTACGATGTGTTAATGCTATCTCTTCTGATAACAGGAAGCTGTTTGAATGACAAATATTAAACACAATTTGATAAAGTCCGTTCACTTGCCAAGCGGCTGACCGCTAAGAGGCTGGCAAGTAAAAAAATAATTCACCTGAATGAATTCGTTCACTCGTATGCTTCGGAAGATGTGAAAAATAAACAACTGGTCAATGATTGAAAGTTTCCAGAGTTCTTTCTGCCGAGGACACGGCACTCACTAAATAATTGATATGCAATGTTCCACATGCACACCCTACAATTTTTTATTAACATTTCCTTCCCGGTGTTGGGTATCTTCTACACGTTGCTTCAAATAACCATCAATATCTCTATAAATATAATAAATACAAGGTTAAGATTCTAGGTATTCCTCCATAATATATTTACGCATTGATTTAAAAAATAATATTAATAATAATCAGAATTTATCGACTACATCGTAAGTATTTTCTGAATATCGGAAACAAATTCGCATTTAAACGCTGTGAGTGCCTCGATCTTGGGTCTTGACGATAGGTAAAAAGTATGCGGGAAGCGCGACACTATATTCGCATCTCACTTTTGCATACGTCACTGAATAGCGTGGAGCGCAATTGTCTCCACCTCGCAAGTGTAAGCGATGCCCGAGTTAGCCCCCAACCCTGCCGCGCCGCAGTAGCTGTTGAGCTGGCAACGAGACTAGACCTACGCCCGTTACGTGAGCGTTGCCAGATGGTTTTTTAATGTTTTCAGCAAATAAATCTCAATTATTATAATTTTTAACTTCAATTATAATTAATTAAGGGGATTATCTATGAATGTTCTTATTTTTCCGATTTAAAATCGCTAATTTTTGATCGCGTACTCACTACCCAACACCGGAACACGCGTTTCATTTTTATCACCGTAAGGGAAGGGTTAATGAATGCCCATTACCCGTGATGTGCATAATAAAAGGTGTAAAGGCGCAATTCCACCGAGGCAACATTTTAGGCAACATGTAGCATGCGGCATGCTACACACAGTCTTTCAACCGAAGGAACACGAAGCGTCAAGAAGCAAGTATCTTTGTAGCTTGCTACATGTTGTTGCCGCGACGCATGCGTCACCTCTCGACATGTTTCAGCGTGTCGAACAATCGAGGCGAGGACATCATTACGCGAGTGCTGAGTGGCACAGATATCTCAGCATATTATGGATGGATGCCATTTCTTGACGCAGGAGATTCACGACCGGTTTAGAGATAGTTTTGTCTGAGGTGTTGAAATTTGGATCCTGTTATCTGCGCTATATGAAATGGTATTATGAAGATTGTCTACCTCAAATGCTAAACTCAGATTGAAGTCCATTTTTTACACAGCCATTTGGATGACACTCGGTTACTCTCAATATGGCAATATTTATGAGTACCATATATACACTACCGCCCATAAGTCTTCGCCACCCCCTAATAATTGAGTTATTCACGAAATTATGCAATATTACTCTGAAAAATCAACAAAATAAAATAATTATAACTGTTTTGCATTGTATTTGACATAAATCACGTGTGTATCGATGGATATTGGAATTTGGGAGGTCTTTTGTTCAAAAACCCACTTCTTACAACAAAGTCATCGTTCACTATCGTTTGTCATTCAGAAGTCCAAGCAAGCTAATCCCTGTATTGTGTTAGGTTTACAGGTAGTAGGGATAACAATTCACTGTTACGTGAATTGTTATCCCTACTACCTGTAAACTTTCAGTCTTCAAAAGTCCTTTATAAAGTGCACTGTGTTCATTTAAAAAATCTTGTATCAAAATGGTCAAAACTAGAAAATATTATACAGAAATCCGTTCAATGATGGTGGCTTTTTCCAATATGGGTGAAAATGTTAGTGAAATTTCCAGAGAAATGAAGATTCCTAGGAGAACAGTTGGCTGTTTTTTTGAAAAAGTAAGAAGATATCGATGTACAAACTTTAACTTTCTAAGACCTGAAGAAATTGAATAACCAATTTGTCTATCAAAGGAGAGATTACTACCAAGAGATTTGATATCTTTTGGAAAATACTTCTTCTTCAGCCGTCTCTCCACTGCTGGATGTAGGCCTCTTTTAAAACCTTCCACGCTTCCCTGTCTTGGGCTTTTCTCGTCCATTTTCTACCGGCGACAGGGATAATGTCGTCAGCCCACCTCTTCTGGGGCCGTCCCATCGGTCTTATCTTATCCCACGGCCTCCATTTCAGGACTCTGGGTGCCCATCTTTCATTTCATTGTCTCGCAACGTGACCCGCCCACTGCCATTTCATGCCAGCAACACGGTCCATTATGTCGACAACCCTAGTCCGTCGCCTGATTTCTTCATTTCCGACTTTGTCTATCAGACTTATGCCAAACATTCGTCGTTCCATAGACCGTGGTGCGCATTTTAGTTTGTGAATGGTATTGTCAGTTAATGTCATCGTTTCCAAGCCATACGTTAGCACAGGGAGGACGCATGCATCTAAGACTTTTCTTTTTAGATTGGTGGGAACTTCCTTGTTCTTGAGAACATGGCCGAGCTTTCCGAATGCTGCCCAGCCCAGTCCAATTCTTCTGGGTATTTCCGCTATTTGATTCTCTTTTCCCAATTTGATTTTATGTCCGAGGTATATGTATTCGTTAACAGCTTCTATTGTCTCATTATCTACTTAGAGATTTCCGTTGGATGGACTCAAAATTTTTGTTTTATTAATGTTCCCTTATGTTCCCAGTTTAGTGTTTTAAAGATATTTTCCAGAACTAGTGTAAATAGTTCTGGAAAATACTTACACCCATAAATTACAAAGCATCCCCATCAAGAACATTTTGTCTACGCGGTGAAGCCACCCGGATAAATTTCGTTTTACTTAAGTAAGACTTAAATCAACGTAGACTTTGACAATGAGTTCAGTTTCCGATTGTTTCAATATATAATTTAAAGTTTGATTTCAATTTTATGACTTTTAATCGTGTCAATATCCTCTCGAGTTAGCATTTGACTGTAACGGGGCATTATAAAATTGCAATTGATAACATTCTAAGAGTACACACTGATTAGTAGCGAAAATAGAGTTACAATAAATGAATTTGCTGCAGAAGACAGAACCAATCGATTATCTTGAAATTTGGATCTTATGGCCATTGACATGGCCAAGACAGTGCTAACTAAAAACAGAATTAATGGATACAATAATCCAATACAAATAAAATTGGCATCTACCAATAGGTTGGACTGAAGAATTTTTGGGTTTTCTTCTATAACAGTTATTTAACAAAATCTGGCAATGAGAGAAGAAATGAGTTTAAAATATTAATATTTTTTATATAACCTACAATACACATGTAATATACATACAGCCTGGTTGTGGGAGATTGCAACATGCCACCAATATACACAATATATTTAATAATACAAAATCAAATAAATAAACAATTACAGTATTGATTTTTTTTTCAACTTATTCAATTTCGCTGTTCCTGTCAATCTAATAATTTTGACATAACCCAATTTACCTGCTAATCGCGCGATTTTCGCTTTTTTTTTACATGAACATATATACAAAATCAAAAGATTTAATTTTAAAACGAATATTTAGTTTTCTGTTTTTTTTTTAAATAGCTAGTTCTTTTTGTAATATACAGTTCGCGGCCGACACAACACATCTAACACATTTCAAAATGGTGAACATTAATAATAATTGTCATGACCATGTAACTTACTAAAAATCAACTTACAGTATAAATTAAGCCGTAGAATTGTCAAAATCTATCGAAACTGTCGAAATAACAATAAAATGCGATGTCCAAATTGTTAATATCGTCAAATTTAACGTGACTTCAAAACAAAAATCACTCGTTCAAAATTTTAAGGTTAAATTGGCACTTGATGCACTGAACTTATATAAGCACAACACATATCTATCACTTTAGTCGATAAGCACAAGAATATTGAAGAAAAATGTTAGAATTATAATTTCACGCACTGCTGGACAGACATTTTGCAATACGTAAAACATATATCTTGTAAATTACATTCTAAAAACGCGTTCCCCACTTTTACTGTTATAAGTAAAACGTTGGCGCTCACTGTAGAATGATTTTTGATCGTATAAAAAACGGTAAATTCAAGGGATTTACTATGATTTCAATTGTCTATTTAGGTTAATAAAAAAATATATATTTTAGCGTAAAATGTGGCAATGCCCTTCTAAACATGTTTTCAGCACCCTCGTTTATATTTTAAAGCGAATATAAATCAATATTGGTTGGACTACATTGAACAGCAAAAAATGCATTTTTTTTTCTGTTGTTAAAAAGTTTCTCGATTAATGCAAATAAGATTAAATTTAGACAAAAAATCGCGATCTCTTTTGTTGTATATTCAGATTGTTAACGACGATTTTTGACGTAAAATAAAAACAGTTGATTCAATAAACATAGATCGATCGTTTTAAAGAACTGCAGAATTTTATTATTGATTTGATTGCAAGAATTACTGATAATTTTTGATTAAAGAAAAACCACAGAAAAATACATAAATTAGCACGAAAAATGAGAAATTTTACTTTTGGACTAACAAACGAACTATAGCCAAGAATTAATTCATTATTTGCATATTAAAAATACTTAATGCTTTTTACAATTAAATAAACAGAATATAAGCTTTTTTTTATAATATTAATTGAATCATTTAATATTGGATTTTCTTATTGCTAGGAGGAAATCTTGACCACAAGCCAAGGGAATCATTGCCGCAGTTAGGAATTCTATGGATCGAGATATAACTGTAAATTCCACTGTGGAACTCATTTCATGTGGTTTTGATTTCCTCGTGGTTTATCGGGTATCTTCTGAAGGCATCTAGATCCTCGAAGATGTCAGCATCTTTAGTTGAGAAACACTGACAAACACGATTTAAGGATGCATGAAACGTCGAAATATAAAATAGAATTCCAATGTCGCATAAACAAAGAGTATTTGTAAGATTACTTACGTTTATTTCTCGCAATGCAGTCTGATATATTATGAACACATATATACCACGAATAATTAAGTTAAAATGAAATATTTGATCAGCGGAAGGTGCTTTGTACTAAGCCCAACCCCTCAACTGACAATTTCACTTTTGTACATCAAAAACCCCAACTTGTACGTTATCACACGAAATATTTGGCACTATTACAAATTCAAATGAATATCACACTATAACTTAAGCATGACAGTGAGGAAATTCGTACGTTTCCACGATATGTAACGGGACTATTAAAATTATAAATCGGCGAAAAATTTTTTTCGGAGCAATAACAATGACAAATTTATGGGTTATATTGCGGCGTCAACGCGAAAAATTAATAATTTACCTTGGTCCGTTCCAAAGGGTGTACAACAAATAAACCGGAATAAATCCAATATATTCAATCCAAGCTCGGATGATTGTGGATTTTAATGTCAACTATACACCTCTGCCACTTTTTCGCTGTTTGCCAAGATGGCGTCGCTAAAGACGACAGACGATCTTTCATTGGATCAATATTCTGACGTCACAAAGACGCGTTCACGTGGCGCGACTAGTAATGTAAATTTTCAGTACTTTTAACGGGTTAGTATTTCTGTCTAGTGACAAAAATGAGTACTAAAATGGACTGTACCTACAGCACCATCTGTGATTATAAATTAACGTTTTTTTTGTATTTTGAAGGAATTTGTACTAAGTATACATTCTTCTCGTGCTAGTGTTTAAATCTAGTGGCAATAAAATATACTATTTGTTGAATACCTGAATAATGCCATCTCTGGTTCATTTCAAGCATTTTTCTTATTTTGTAAGAAACTGTATAATTGGATAGCGAAAAATGTAGCGACTGTTAGTTATTTTTTTAATAGATGTCTACAAATCCCTACAAATAAGAAAATATTAATTAGAATAAAGCAAAAAAAAATGTTGCCATGTTGGAATACATGAAAGAACAAAGCACTGGGACTTGGCGATTGTGAAATTTTATCGTTTGCCTTTTTAATATCAATATACATATATATCTTCTCATCATTGTCGTTGTTGGGCCTTAAAGCCGAGGATTCCTTCGCCACTCTAATGTCAATCTCAATCCACTTCTTCACGTCCATCATATGATCTACGAGAAAAAAGTCTGATCCTATCGACATAACAAATCTCTAAACTATTCTAACCAAGCACACAACTTTTGCCTCCTTCACATTCATACATCTTGTCATGCACAATATTCTATCATATTATTCATACTTTCACTTTACCTTCTTTTAAAATCGGATCCATTTGGTCCAGCCACGTTTTCCTCGGTCTACCTCTTCCACACGCATCTTGCACTACTGACTGTATACTCACTCGCATAGTCATTATTTCATCATTCATTTTCTACACATGTCCAAACCATCTTAAATCTCCTTTCTTCATCTTAATACTTTGCCTCTGGAGTTGAGTAACCCTGCATCAACATGTGGAAAGTTTCGATTCTGCAAAGCAACTTTCATCTCGTTCTACTAATGAGGCCATGTGTTTTCTATATCTCTATATATATCCATAAAATTCTCCAAAAATCCAATTTTTGTTCTATGTGAGCGTTATTCCACTAAAAACAAATCTGAGTTCTTTACTTCTATAAAATAAGTCTTGGACAATTACGTAAGTCTGCTTGGTGAAGTTTGGTAATATTTTGTGGTATACATACATAACATATATTGAACTTAAATATACATATAATTATTAAATAATTTTAAAACAATGACATTAATTTATTATTACTACTGCTTTTTGTATCTTCATGTTAGTTTAAGATAAAGTTTTGTATTATTTGTCAATAATTTTAAGTACTTGTATAACCTGTCACATGTTCATTTGTATATAAAGACACTGTTGTGTCGTTAATTAAATAAAATAAATAATATTTAAAAATAATTAAAACATTCATTTTATTCATGAATTTATTTCTGATGTCTTCATTACGCCTTCTTTCAAACATTGACACTCCACACATTTTCCGTAATGCACACATCTCCAAAGCATAAGGTTAATACCTTACATTCTTCTGCCACCAACAAACTTTTATATATTGTATGTTGTTTATAGTTAAGGCATTAACGTTGTGGAGGTTTAAAGACATTGTAATTTATTTTTATCAAACACTGTTCATTCCACTTTTTTGTGACGGTATAACCCTACCGGTTTCAAGGTGCACACCTCATCTTCAGGGGAGCGCAAACAAGACTTTGCGCTCCCCTTAAGATGAGGTGAAAGCCTTGAAACCGGTAGGGTTATACCGTCACAAAAAAGTGGAATAAACGGTGTTTGATAAAAATAAATTACAATTATATATTGTAATTTTTGCTACTGTTGATATTACGTGGTTTTATGTAAAATTAAGTGCTCCGTTTACCTTATTCCCTGTCGCCACTCGATCGTTAATCATGAGTTGCTCTGTGATCTTTTGTGAGAAAACAGCTCAATCTTAGATGGCCACTATCTCCCGCAGTTATTACGAAGTTGTCTGGTAATGTGGACGCGTGTTCTAGCACGCTGTCTGTTTTTCACACATCTAACTGTTGAGACGCCATCAGCTTGATGGCTATCCACTTTCCACGATCTTGAGCCACCTGCTCCCAGTCTTTAGACGCCTCGCACAAATACAGCTACTCTTGCACATTAATTGATTCAATGCACAATTTTATATACAACCGTTTAGAGATTAATTTCTTTTCAAAAGGGTCTAACTTGAAACTCTAACCCACTATTATTAACATTTCCTTCCCTGTGATGTGTAACTCTACTTGAGAAAATGTAGGATGGTTCCTGTGACATTTGAAATGTCATGTCTCAAAGGGATGGGATAAAATCGTTTTTTTTTACAAATCGAATAGTTTTTTCATAAACCGAAAAATTGTTTTTCTCTAAACTGACGTTTTAATTCCTATTTTTCATTATACTGACTTTCTAATGTATTGTATGATTTGTATCTATCTTTAAATAGGCCAAGATCCACTATGAATCAATACTAATTACGAATATTCAAGTTTAGGTATAAAAAAATCGAAAATACGATTATCGAATACCCCATCCCTAGACAATGCAGACTAACGTAGTGACTTTTGACAAACGTCACCAAATATTATTTGATTTTAACAAACTGCCATATTTTTGCTAATTTGTAACAAGATGTATTAATTGGTCATTATTGTTAGTTTTATGTAATGTATTTACCTAAATAACTTGCTATTTATTAGAATCGAGGCTTATATTAAAGATGATGAAATAATTAAAATTACTGAACGTTGTTACAAGGTTGTATTGGGGCAAATTTGTGAACTGTCACAGGGACCATGCTACAATTTATCAAGTATAGTACACATTGTTTCTAAAAACTTGAATATCTCTATAAATATAATAAATACTTGGTTCAGATTTTAGGCATTCCTCTGTAATACATTTACGTATTGAGTGAAAAAATAATGTTAGCACTTATCGGCCACATCAGAGATATTTTGAGAGAATCGGGAATAAATTCATCAATACATTCAAACGTGTGCCAGTGTGTGACGTAGCTATATTCATTCTAAAAAACCGCTATGGGTGAGGAAGCGACGCTATTCACGTCTCACTCTACTTCGGTATATGGGAACGCAAGAAATAGAATCTCAGTTTGCTCGCTTCAGCAGCTCTCGGGCATCCATTTGAGGTGGTCTCTTCGCCTGTTTTGTGAACATCGGCCAATGTTTTTTTCATGTTTTCAGCAATTAAATTTAAATTATTATCACTTTTGACTTCAAATTTAATTAATTTAAGCGATTGGCTATGAATATTCTTATTTTTTCGATTTTAAATCGCTCATTTTTACATGTGTATTAATGTCTATCGAATACACAGTACCGGAACGCGCGGATTTTTTTAGCACAGGAAGGGAAAGGTTAAATAAGTTACGTCTGGCAGCTATAGAAGCACCCGAGTGAATCATGTATAACACTATCTTTGTATACAGTACATATAGAAATGTGTTTATGAAGTTTTAAGTGAAAATCAGGCAGAAAATCTTTTTTTTTAAACTGGGTTCCAGCGGGAATCGAACATGCAAGACAGGCATCTTCTTCAGGTCGGTAGACAGGCATCTTACTAACTATGCTACGGAGGTCGTATCTGTCCTTATAGTGTTTCCGCTGCCTACCAACTCTTTGCTTGCCCATTACTTTCTCGCATAAGACGAGAGCTTATGATCGCTCGTGTGTATCACATGTCCGGTCCAACTCAATTTCAGCTTTACAACTATATCTTCTACATCAGTGGTTCTTAACCGGTGCTCCACAAGGATGTTACAAGTGCTCCGTCAAATATGAAATATTTGATCGAAGTTTGGCGAGTCGCTACAATTTTCAACACCATATTTATGTGAGCTTGTTTTCTCAACATTAACCAATATAAAAATGCGAAAGGCTTAGAAATTTAGAATAAGAAATGAGGGTAGCTACAATATATCAATCATTAAACATGATATTGTTGAAATACGTATGAGTAAAATGCATCAAGCCCAAGTGAAGAGGTAACATTAAAAAAAAGATAATTTCTATCGGATACAAAAAAAATGTTGATAAAGCAGATTTTCTTCTTATCGATGGTACGGAGCCGTTTAACATTTTCATTTCATTAAAAAGAGTACATAAACCGTTTTAAAATCATAATAAAAAAACAGTATTTTTCAAAAAGAAGTCCAGGCTTCAAACCAATCAAAAAATATCATGTCCGAATTGATCAATCATAGCTTTCCGATTGTGTCTAACTTCATGCCAGTTCACCGGCAACTGTCAGTTTTAAATTTTAAAAATGTTCTTTAAAATAAAAGTGAAATAACTGTTAATTTTGGTACATATCGAGAATGGAGGACATTGTTGGAGCAAGTGATATCATAGAAGCCCCAATAATTGGTGAACGTTGTATTGGAAGCCGAAAACGCAGTCATAATTTTATTTATTTACTTTATTTATTTATTTATTTAATTAACGACACAACAGTGTCTTTATATACAAATGAACATGTGACAGGTTATACAAGTACTTAAAATTATTGACAAATAATACAAAAGTTTATATTAAACTAACATGAATATACAAAAAGCAGTAGTAATAATAAATTACAGTCATCGTTTTAAAATTATTTAATAATCTTTGAGAATTTTGTGGGAATTTTATGGATATACTCGTATATTGAAATATAGAAAACACATGACCTCATTAGTAGAACGAGATGCAAGTTACTTTGCAGAATTAAAAGCTTCATACATGTTGATGCAGGGTTACTCAACTCCAGAGGCAAAGTATTGTCCTTAATGTTTGGTTCATACTTACAAATAGGGGAACAAATTCAGAAAAAATAAGACGATATGGCCCCAAACCCGACAATTTATTCATACGCACAATACGAAACGTTTTCAATGTGTAAAATTTATGCCATCCGACTTGTACACGTGTTCGTGAGCAACTTTTCAAACGAGTAAATTAAATTAAAATAGATAATATCTTCGCAAATTTGATTATAGTTGGGAAATTCTAGGATGAGTCCTGTGACAGCTCACAAATTTGCTCCAATACAACCTTATGTAATGTATTTACCTAAATAACTTGCTATTTATTAGAATTGAGGCTTATATTAAAGTTGATAAAATAATTAAAATTACTGAACATCGTTACAAGGTTGTATTGGGGCAAATTTGTGAGCTGTCACAGGACTCATCCTAGAATTTCCGAACTATAGTAGTTTTGTAACACTTTATTTATTTTATTTGATTTAAATAAAAATAAATTACTCTATCCAATTAATTTTTGCAGCCCTGTTTAATATTTTTGAAATCGAACAAGAAACATCATGTCCAAGACCTGTTCAATAAAAAAAGATTCAAGTAGAATTTTTCACTCAAAAAGGATCATGTCCATATTGAAATAGGATTATATTATTTATATTAAAGGCAATATGCTTATTTGGCTCCCATTACATACAATGGCGTGCCGTCTTCAATAAAGGTAAAGGTAGGAAAACCATTTAGACAGTCGATCGGAGCGTGGTTGTTATTGCGATAGGATTTTGAGTACTTGGGCTTTCAGGATGAATGACGAGTGGAAGGGATTTATGTAAGCTCGTGAGTGTGGGTTTCTTCTTGTTGTTTTAATTTTGGTTGTTTTTGTATTTGTGTTTCTGTGTATTTTTTTTTTATTTTAATTTTGTTTTGATTTTAATTTTTATTCTTATGATTGTGTGCGTTATATTGTGGGATGAATATTTTTGGTCTTTCTGGAGTGATGATGTGTGAGGAGTTGAATTTCGCAAGATGTTTCCAGTTGTAGTTGAGTGTCACTGTTTGTCAGGTTGATGAGAGCGTGCAACGGGGGTTTTTTTTTAAGAAGTATCGATTTATTTTTTCATGCTAAATATCCTCAGTGAGATACAGGCAAAAGCCTAGTTTACTGGGGATACGACAAATGAAAGGCAACAAACCCAGATCCATTAAAATTGTATGTCCAAATCAAATTACCTGTTGTTTTTTTACAAATTATGTATATTTCTTGTCATGTATAATAATAAATAAATAAATAAAATAAATTTATTGGAACAGGAAAGTTAAATTTTTTTTTAAGATGATTGTCGAAAATAGGCTTTTGGTGCCAAATTTTATGTATGGGAGAGAAATGTGGACATGGAAAATTATTGATAGGAGCCGAATAAATGTTGTAGAAATGCGTGCATTGAGAATACATGGAGTGACAATGTATGACAGAATACGGAATTGAGTGATTAGGGATGTATGTGAATGTGTTAAGTAAGATGAAGAACAGCACGCTAAGATGGTTTGGGCCTGTGGAACGAATGAACGAAGAAATACTAACGAAAGACATATGTATAGTGTAAATGTGAGTGGAAAGCGTGTAAAAGGAAGACCAAGGAAAGTATAGACGGATTAAGTGAATGGTATTTTGAAAGAAGGAAACGAAGAAAGTAAGAGAATCGTATAAGTTGTATTATAAGGTATATGGATGTGGAGAAGGCTAAAGATATATGTCGAGATAGGCGATAAAGTCTGACGTTCTATCATCTCTGCCTACCCCTACAGGGATATGGCGGGATGGTATGTATGTTGACAATCCGTTAAGTTTTATTAGTGCGCGAATCTCCACAATATCAAGACTACATGAGAGAGTATGGATATTATCCTTGGCTTGATCCAACTGTCTTCTTACTTGGGATGCTTAGTTACAGATCATTAGAGAGTGGTAGATCTCTTCGATTGGGGTCCACTTTTTTGTGTTTGCTCAGGGGTAATCTAATTAACCCATCTGTCCTGGACAGTCTTGGTTTGTATGTTCCGGATAATTATCTGAGACAATGCACCCATAGATACTTCTATCAACCTATAAGTCGTACCAACCTGCCTTTGGAGATGCCGATAGGCAGAGCAATCACACTATTTAATTGTGTGTGTCCTCATATAGACGTATTTCATGTGTCGCTCAGCTCCTTCAGGAAAAGTCTCTTGAATTTAGTGTAATACATGAAATAATTTAATTTTTATACTATTTAACATGATCTTTGTCATAATGTTTAAGTGTAACATGTACATTTTTACTTATTTATAGATAAGGTTGTAAAGGCAGAATTGCGGTGGACCGGGCATGTGATACGCATGGGCGATCATAGACTCCCAAACCGCGGCGTCTTGTACGGGGATGTGATGGACAAGCGAAGAGTTGGTGGGCAGAGAAAATGCTATGACAGTCTGCGAGAGTCGCTTAGGCCTCGGTCACGCAGAAAGGAGCCTCGCTTGATACTTAGAGCTATGTTGCGAGTTAGGCGACATATCCTAGCGAAACAACGTACCGCAAACTATCGCAATGGCCACACTGCACGCTTCGCGCCACGTTGCATGACGATTAGTCATCGAGTGAATCTCCTAGCGAATAGGCGTGTTGGTTAATTTACAAGATGGCGGAAGTTTTAATGACAGCTGTGTATAAAAGGGAGCCTTTGTGGAAATCATCGAGCAAATTATAGAAAAATGTACCTTTAATAAAATCACTGTAGAATGAAGTTGCACAGAAAGTAAATAAAGATGGTAAGTTGTAATGAAATTGGTTAATTTTGAGAGTGACATCGTGTGTTGACTCAACCGCTCCCAACTGTCAAATGAATTTGTGCGTAGCACTTTGGTGTGGCCAGGCATGAAGTCACCTAGTATATGAGTCACGTAAAATCTAGCTTAGCACCTAACGAAGCATTTTGGTGTGGTCTCGGCCTTACTTTGTGCGGGGCGCCTGAGAATTGGGAGCAGGTAGTTCGGGACTGTGAGGGGTGGAGAGCCGTATGTTCTCGGGCTGATGGCGTCTCAGCGGCTAGACGTGTGAGAAACAGTCAGCGCGCTGCGAACATGCGTCTGCATGGCCAGACGGCTCAGCAGGGTCCACATGTCTGTGGCATTTGCGGGAGTGAGAACGCATCTAGGATTGGACTGTTTCCTCACAGAAGATCAAATGATTGACGTGGAAGTACGGTTCAAGATTGACGTTGGAGTGGTGAGGGGATCCTTGACTACGAGGCACGGCAACGACGATTACATTTTTACTAATGTTGTTATCAAATAAGTCTTTAAATTTTGAATAGTTTTTTTTTAATATGTTATGTTTGGTCTTTGTAAGAATTAGGGGAACATGTTATGTGCAAAGGGCCTAAAAAATATTTATAAATGGAGCAAGCGTCTTACTAACCAGCTCATGGAAGGTTGTCAGTATTCAACATATTTATACAGATTTGTATTTGTTTGGGGATGGATCCAATTCATTCCGCTGTATGAAAATTGTCCGAAAATAATAATAAACACTCTGTCAAGTCGGGGGTGGTTTAGGGGATAGAGATTCTAACGCAAGATTGACCCTTCCGCCTTGGAGGGTTGCGCGTCAGCCTCGCTTCCATGCGCAGCAGAGGCAATAGGCAATCATGTAGAAGCACGCCTCAGCACACCGGCCCTCGAGGGCGAAGAAGAACAGATTAAATGAATCGAGATAAAATATCATATAAAAAAAAAGCATCTTTCAAAATGGACGCCTTTGATTGTCAACAGAGTCGGCTGAGGAATTAAATATTATTTACCATATATTATTTTTAATTAAGGCAAGATTGGACCAAGTTGAGGAATTCAACTATTTGAGTATTATTTTCTTAGATAATGAAATAGTTTTTATATTTTTATTTAATAAAGTAATCCATAAGGCCGAGGCCACACCAAAATGCTTCGTTAGGTGCTAAGCTAGATTTTACGAGACTCATATACTAGATGACTTCATGCCTGGCCACACCAAAGTGCTACGCCCAAATTCATTTTACAGTTGGGAGCGGTTGAGTCAACACACGATGTCACTCTCAAAATTAACCAATTTCATTACAACTTACCATCTTTATTTACTTTCTGTGCAACTTCATGTCAAAGTGATTTTATTACAGGTACATTTTTGTATAATTTTCTCGATGGGTTCCACAAAGGCTCCCTTTTATACACAGCTGTCATTAAAACTTCCGCCATCTTGTAAATTAACCAACACGTCTGTTCGCTAGGAGATGCACTCGATGACTAATCGTCATGCAACGTGGCGCGAAGCGTGCAGTGTGGGTACTGCGATGGTATGCGGTGCGTTGGTTCGCTAGGATATGTCGCCTAACTCACAACATAGCTCTAAGCATCAAGCGAGGCTCCTTCCTGTGTGGCCGAGGCCTAACACAAACATTTGCCATACCTAAACATAATACAAATTTATATCTTAAGAACTAATATAATTTGTATACTAACATATAACTATGAACTAACTTTATTTTAATTCCCTACATGTAATTTTATTTTTAATAATCTTTATATTTAATTTCTTAGAAATAGTTAACACCTACATATTACTTATAACTAGATAACAATTTTTACAACTTATTATTTTAATATACTTACCAATATACGTACATGCCCACTCATTTAGGCAACTCCATCACGTTCACTCGAATCTTGGTCCTCTCAGCTAATACTGTAGGTGGACTAATCAGGCAACCGATGATGCTTTGGAAGCCTGTGCTTATAGCGGAAAGGTAGGTCAAATTTACTTTCGTAAGCCACCAGGGCAGCGATTAGAGGATTGCTGTGGTTCTGTTGGTTTTTATAGAACTTCATGGTCCAAACGAGAATGTGGTGCTGGAGGATTTCTTAACGCTGTTCGGCGTGAAGTCGGGAGACGTTTGTTCTGGGATGGATGTTGAAAGAGATCTTAAATGCCTTGTTTTGTACTCGTTGAAGTTTCAGATGATCCGTGTTGCTCACACTACCCCAAACGGGTGTAGCATAGGTCAAGATAGGACGAATAAGGGTCTTACAGAGGAGGAGCTTATTTTTTGGTGAAATGAAGCTGTGTCGATGGAATATCGAGCTGATAATCCCTATGCCCCTATTTCACAAGAAGATGGATATCTAACGGCGTGTAGCGATAGAAAACAAAGTCAACGGGGTAACTAAAACATATAAAAAAATGTATATATATAGTACATTTTTACACCGTATCATTCACTCAACTTGCTGCAGGAATTTGTCATACCACCCCTTTGTGAAGAGTTTAGGGATGAAGAAGACTTCTTTGTATTTCCAGCAAGATGGTGCAACTTCCCACTACCATGGTGGTGTGAGGGTGTCTTGATGAAAATTTACAACAGATGGATTGAACGTAGATATAGCATTGAATACCTTCCGCATCTCATAATCTGTCGTTCGTGTAAATTTCAGTGGAAAGCGTGTGAGAGGGAGTCATAGGTATCCTTTTTACCCCCGTATCGGACGTATGCGTCACCCTTGTATGTGTATAGATTATTGGATATTTGATTAATACGTGTAGATATTTATATATTTCTTGGATATTTGTTATGTAAATTCTTGATACATATTGATATATTTGTTTGATTTTGTAAAAAAAATATGTTTGCTTGGGTCCGTGCGTTGTCGCGACCGCAGAGAAAATGAGACTTATAAATGGTCGTCGCCAGAGTATATCGCTGACCGGTCGGTCTAACCAATGCGCAAAACTCCCGAAAATTGTTGCATTTCGCGAGATGTGAGCGCTTGCGTTGACCGACTGACCGTTCATAAGAGGGGTCCATTTCAATTTTTGAATTATATTTTCAGTACACTCTACATCCTGTGTTTTACTTGAGACCTGCTACAACCTGCCATAAGAGGAATTTCTTCACCATTGCCACCTTCTTCTCATCGATCTATGCCTTTTGGAATTGCCCTGAATTCTCCGAGCATTTCGCAGCAACAATTGCACCTACTATATTTACAATTCTTTGTACCGTGGTCCGGTACAAACCCCGATCACTATACGGGAAAAATGCCTGTGTTGCTCGAGGGGAGTAGCGCAGCGCGGGGTTCGAACTTGTGGTTTTCTGCACGGAAGACCAGTGTGTTACCGCGCGGCCATGCATCTCGATTAACTTTTGTTAGATGAAGTTTTTATAACTATCTAAAACAGAAAAGTTTCATAAAATAATCACAGTGCGTTTCACATAGAAATACATTAAAAAGTTCTTCGCACGACTCTGAACTGACCCAACGACAACAAAGCGAACTCTAGCTATTTAACGTGATTTTTCGCAAATAATTTTTTTGCCTCTTGCGCCGTACAGTTGTTGGAAAACTAAGGGGGGCAGCGAGGGCGGATGGTTTAGGGGGGTAACATGATGTTTTATTCATTAATTTATTTAGGAAATGGCCGCGACAAAATAGAGATTTTATTGACTGCCGAGCCAAAATTGCCCCCCGCACCCCTTTTCCATTGTGCCGGTAACAACGACATTAAAGCTATTTTCGGAGGGAGACTTTTTTTTCGAAGATTTGTACATTTTTTTGTTACCATTTGAGAGCATTTTATTTTCTCTTTAATATAAAAAAAACTTTAAACAACTGTGGATTCAAGATAATCTGTTTTTAATTGAACAATTGAAGATTCAAGACAATAGATTTTTACTTGAATAATTGCAGATTCAAGATAGTCTATTTTTACTTGAACAATTGTAGATTCAAGAGTCTATTTTGACGTGAACAATTGCAGATTCAAGACAGCCAATTTTTACTTGAACAATTGTAGATTCAAGACAGTAGATTTTTACTTGAATAATTGCAAATTCAAGACAATAGATTTTTACTTGAATAATTGCAGATTCAATATAGTCTATTTTACTTGAACACTTGTAGATTCAAGAGTCTATTTTGACGTGAACAATTATAGATTCAAGACAGCCAATTTTTACGTGAACAATTTCAGGTTCAAAACAGTCTATTTTTACGTGAACAATTGAAGATTCAAGACAGTCTTTTTTACTTAAACTAAAGGTGGAGGCTATTTTGATGTGAACTCCACTCCACGGTTCGGGGAGCAGTTAATAAGGGTAGTTCTGTTGTGTCTCTCACTTGGTCAGTACAACGCTTTGAATATCTTCCATTTAGATTTCTATTGGGAAATGCTGACTGTCTGGAATCCATAATTGTTTTAGAAAGACTGTCTTGAATCCACAATTGTTTTAGAAAAAGTAGACTGTTTTGAATCCACAATTGTTCTAAAGAAAGCAGACTTCTTTGGATTCGAAAATGTTGTGGGACAGACTACTTTTTTGATCCAAATTTCTTTTACGCGGCTTTGAACGATCTAAGCTTCTCGGTAAATTCAACACTGACTTACTTCCTCCAATATTACTTGATGGCTCTATTATACCATTACATAAAACTGTTGAAAACCTAGGAGTGCTAATAGATAACACTCTCTCATGACGAGATCAAATAAATGAGGTAAGCCGAAGGATCTTCTTCAGCCTTCATTCCCTTAAAGTGTTGCAAAGATTCCTACCAACGGAAATCAAAATTTGGCTCGTACAATCTCTGCTCTTTCCGATTCTGGACTATGCGGACGTATGTTACTTGGATGTTACAGAGTCTAAGATTCATTTTGAACCTACGAAAGTACGACCATATAACTTCATACCAGAAGGCATTGAACTGGTTGAATGTTAGAAATAGACGCAAAATTCACATATTGTCTCTATTGTATAACACCCTTAACTGTCCCGCCGCACCCTCTTATCTCGCCGAAAATTTTCAGCTTCTTTCCAATCATGGATTAGCGCTACGCTCAAACAGAGATTGTTTATTGGCCTTTCCAGTTCACCGCTCCTCTTTTTTTACGTCGTCCTTTACTGTCCATGCAGTGAGACTCTGGAATCAGTTACAAACCAATATAAGACTCGCTCCGTCCTTGGCATGCTTTAAGAAGCGACTGAAAAAACTCTTAATTTCTAGTCAGTAAAATAACGTGTTTCATTCCTGATTTTTCTTTTCCTTTCCTCTCCACCATCCCTTCCTTTCCTTTTGATTGATGACATCTCACTTTATATGAAAAATAATGTTCGGGTGGTTGTCCGTCTTTGTGGGGTTCGTGGGCATGTGCTCACGTATGTGTTTATGGATTTCGTGGGGATGGATAGTCATTTGAATGATTTGTGCGACCATGTAACTTGCTTCATTTACTTTTGTCTGGTTGGCTGGAAGAGATTGCCGCCTAGCAATAAGCCCGCCAGATTGTATTGCAATAAAAGTGTTAAATAAATAAATAAATAATACTTTAAATTCTCATTTTTTTTTCGAAAAGTAATCAATTTTGTATCTGCAATTGTTATAGAGAAAGCAGGCTGCCTTGAATCCGCAAATTTTCTGTTTTTTAAAAAAAAACTACTTTAGATTCTGCATTGTTATAAAGAAAGCAGACTCTCTTGGGTACATAATTGTTCTAGAAAGAGTAGTTTTAGATCCGCTGTTGTTATAAGAATGCTAGACTATGCAACTGTTATAGTGAAAACAGACTATTTTAGATCCGGAATTGTTCGAGTGAAAGCATACTGCCGTGGATTCGCTATTATTCTGTCAAAATAGCTTTTTGGATCCGCTATTGTTATAGAAGAAGTAGACTGATTAAGATTTGCATTTGGATTTTTTTTTTAAAACACAATGTCATCTATAAAGCAATTCTCAAAAAGACACACAATTTTTATATATTAGGTGTTAATATAAGTTGTGTCCACTTTTTTTCCAAATTTAAAAATGAGCACCAAAAGTAAAACAAAATGGTAAAGGTTATACGTCATTCGAAAGAAAATTGTCTGCTCTACAAGATATTGTGTTTGTTTTTACGTTACATATATTATTTTATTTGATTATAAGTCTTCAAAATGGAATGGCAAGTAGACGAAAGTGAGCATTTTCGACACCTCCTTCTGTTCGCGTTCAATCGAGGGAATAAAGCTGCCAAAGCTGCTCGCGATATTTGCGAAGTGTACGGTGAAGATGCTATGAATGAAAGGACAGCTCGTCGATGGTTTTTGCGTTTCAAATACGGTAATTTCGACCTGAAAGACATGGAGTGCTCCGGACGACCAGTGGACTTCGATGAGGACCGCTTAAACCATATTATTCATGAAGATCCCCTTCAAACCACCGTAGAATTGGCTGAGCAGATGAATTGTAGTCGCATGACTGTATACCGCCATCTTAAGTCAATGGGAAAAGTCCAAAAGTTCGGCGCTTGGGTTCCACAACAAAAATCAACGTTCGACAATTTCTGCTGGTTTGCTCGCGCGTCATCGAGCTACGCATGGCCGCCACAAGCAAAGGTTCCTTTACCGCATCATTACTAGTGATGAAAAATGGTGCCTTTATGTGAATACGAAGAAATGGAAAGAATGGGTGAGTTATGATCAACAAGCAACGTCCAGAGCGAAACAAGGTTTGCATCCGCGCAAGACGATGATTTGCATCTGGTGGGATTGGCAAGGCGTCATCCACTACGAGATACTTGAACGCAATCAGACAGTTAACTGCAAATGCAGCGGCTCAACACTGCAATTCAACAAAAAAGGCTGGATCGGCAATATGGCGTTATTCTGCAACACGATAACGCCCGCCCTCATATCGCCAACATTACGAAAAATGCCATTCAAACGCTTGGTTGGGAAGTATTGCCACACCCTCCATATTCTCCAGACCTCGTATCGTCGATTTCCACCTTTTCCGGTCACTTTTGAACAATTTGCGCGGCGTTTCCTTCAATAATGACGTCGAATTGCGGACATGGTTGGACGAATTCCTCGAGTCAAGACCGGATGGTTTTTATCGCACAGGCATTGAAAAACTTGTAGGACGTTGGTAAGAAGTTGTAAATAATGAAGGAGAATACATTATTGACTAATTTGTTATAATTTTTTGGTTGTGTCCTCTTGTTCTTTTCATTTGAAAAAAAAAACGGATACAACTTATGTTAACACTCAATACAATATAGTTTTCAGTGGGACAAATACTGTTTTGCTCGGTTTGAACCTGTGTGGACTTACCTGGGTTTGAAAAGCGTCGACACAATTAACTTCGTCAAGCCATTTACTTAAAGCAAAACTCTCACAGTACTTTCAGTATAGAATTATATAATATTATGCCAAACTTCCTTTAGCTCAATATCAAAGTCTTTGCTGGTCCTCATCGTCGAGGATCCTATGACCATTCCAAAGTCAAATCAGTCCAAACGCGAAGTTGTACCGAGGAGTTTATCTTTCTTTCTCCACTAAAAGTGAGTGAACCATTGCTCACCAGCAAACTCACCGTCAACACCACTATACTGGATCCGATGGCACACCTAGGTGAGACGATCGGAGCACATCATCATGTTTGTCTTATTATTTTTTGAAAGAATATATATGACCAAAGTCATAGGTATATTCTTATACCTTCGAAAACTTGTCGGAAAAAATGCCTGTGCCATTCGAGGGCAGTAGCTCCATAAGTATATTCCAGAAGACATGATCTGTGGCCTAGTTGGTAAGACACCGGTTTTCCAGATTCAATACCTGTTTGAAGCCAATTTATTGTAAGAAGGGGTTCAAGTCTGGTTTGCACTTAAGGTATCTTAAACGTCTTTTGGTTGGTCAAAAAAGATTGCCACATGGTAATTGACACGTCAGGTTGTAATGTACGAGTATACTTTTCGCTGGTGGTGAATCGGGGATTGTGCGTACGTGTTTGTGCGTTATCTTCTCATTAATTCTTTTAAAACTGCTTAACTATTTCAATGTTGTTTCAACTATTTCATTTCCCATTTGTCATTTTGTAAAATTTGGACTCCTTTGAGGCTTTTCTTTTTTTCGTTCTTGCTGACAGTTAACCTGATGTGGTATATATGGGTTTACTTTTTATTTTGTTTTCTGCCATACATTTTTGTTTTTTTATTTATTCTTTAATCTAGATATGCGGGAGTGTGGGATGGAAGCCCCCCGATGCCCTTGCGGCCGGGCTCGCCCTACATTAGTGAGGTGTATCTCGGCCGGGGGAATGTTTGTGGGATGAGCCCGGACCTTTTAATGTCTTCTCTCTTGAATGTATTTTTTTTGTCATCTATTTATTTTCTGTGTTTTTTTTTTCTTGTTCTACGTGTTGAAGGGTGTGGACTGAAAAACATCTGGTGTCCCCGTGACTGGGCTCGCCCTATATTGGCGGGGTGTATCTTGGCCGGGGGGGTGTTATTAGATGAGCCCAGACCTTTTGATAGCTTCTGTTTTTTAATGTATTCTCTTTTTAATGTGTTCTTGAAATGTATTATGTACATACTATGTTGCTATCAATAAACCTGTATTTATTTAGTATCTAACGAAAGTGTACATTTCAGCGTCTTTCCGATTATAGACTAGCGCTACGCGACGTTCAAACAGAGCTTGTTTATTGGCCTTTCAAGTTCACAGCTCTTTTTTACATCGTCCTTTACTGTCCATGCAGTGAGACCCTGGAACCAGTTACAAACCTATGTTAGACTCGCTCCGTCCTTGACTGAAAAACTTTTAATTTCTAGTCAGTAAAATAACGTGTTTCATTCCTTATTTATCTTTCCTCTCCACCATCCCTTCCTTTTCATTTGATTGATGATATCTTACTTTCATTTTTATTTTGTATAACATATTAAATATGAATTTTGTGCAGGTGAATAATCAATAGAAATAGTTTGCGATCATATAACTTACTTTATTTACTTTTGTCTGGTTGGTTGGAAGAGATTGCCACCTGGCAATACACCTGTCAGATTGCTTTGAAATGAAGTGTTAAATAAATATAAAATAATTAGTCTCAACTGATTTAATTCACTTTTATTATGTACCATATATGTTAATAAATTTTATAAAGACGAATAATAATTTGAATATTTTTTGCGTCCATGTAACTCGCTTTAGTTGGTTGGAAGAGATTGCCATCTGGTAATAAGCCCGCTAGATTGTTTTTACAATGAAGTATTAATAAATAAAATATATGCATAATTAAAGTGTTATTATATCTAAGATTTTTCCGCCATGATCCAAGGAACAGTTCGCAAAATACCAAGTCGTAGACCTTTTCTAGATCAATGAAAACAAAACAACCTAAGTTTTCCAGTTGACAAAACATATATTTTCTATTTAAGAGGTTGCGGGTTCGATTCCCGTTGAAACTGGATTTATTAAAAAAATATTGTTATCTAATGAAATATAATTTTTTTTTCACATATCAAATTGTGTATTTAACACAGACGCTTTCCTCTTAAGGAGGGGGGTATTTTACTCTCGAGGCGGGAATTTCGAGCGTTTTTTCAAATTTAATAAAAAAAAACTAAAAACATTTTTCGTATGCATTTTTTACAGTTTGTTTATTAATGATTTGAGAATGTACAAAAATTTAAAAAAAAATTAATATTCAAGATGTTATCCGCTGATAAAAAAAGGGGGTGAGCTGGTCGACAGGATTGAAGTCTTTTCGTAAATTTAAAACAACAATTATACACAATTTCTTAATAAAAAATAATGTCGTTATAGTTGGTACAAGAGAGAAAAAAAAATCGTAAAATAGTGGCTGTCTGAAAAAAATTCAATTTTTTACCCTTTTTTCATATACGAGTATTTAATTTAAAAAAAAATAGTAGCAAAAATAGTTTTGACTTTTTCAAAGTAGGGACGATATAAAAATGTTTATTGAAGTTTTAAATTAAATTAAAAGACAATCGATTTAATAAAACTTGAGATTTTATGTCGACCAGGTCGAAAGAAGTAGTTTTGAGAAAAACGCGTTTTAAGTTTTGAGATTATTGTTCGAGTCATTCCGGTGCGGCGTAATTCCTGCCTCATTTATAGCTTTAACTTCGTAAATATTAAGAATTTTTAAATTTACTTTTGAGAACATATGTATACCATAAAGGTCTAAACATTAAAAATATGCAAAAAAACCCTTAACGTGAAATAGTTACTAAGATACATACAAACCGTCACGTTATGTGTGGCATAAATCTTTCGCCTCTTCTACATTCATAAATCTACGCGTATAAATTCTACGATTTCGGTGACACTACGTTTCATTCTTTCAAAATATCATTCAGTTAATTCAACCATACTTTTCTTGCTTTTCCTACTCACATTTGCATTACATTTTTGTCTTATTAGTCTTTCTGTATACATCCGTTTCACATGCTCAAACTATCTCAGTGTGCTCTTCTTCATCTTACTCAACACATCACCCTTAATGTCACGTTCTTCCATCATTATTTAATTCCATATTCTGTCATATCTTGTCACCTCGTGTAATATATTATTTAAACGCACGCATTTCTATAGTAAAGGGTTTTTCAAATTGAGCGGTTTTTTAAATATATTTTTTTTTAAATTCTTGAATAAAACACACAATTTGCTTTGATTTCAAAAAACTTTTGAATGATTATTGAAGTATAATGTATGACATTTAAACACAAAAAAACAATATCCGCCAAATGTCCACCTCTTGCAGCTCCACAGATGTCAACTCTTTTGTCAAAATTTTCGATGACATTTTGGCATAATTACGGTTCTAACTCATCAATAACGCGAATAATTTCGTATTTCAGTTCAGGAATTGATTGGGGGTCATTCTTATAGACCTGGATTTTCAGGTAACTCCAGAGAAAATAGTCCAACGGTGTCAGATCACATGATCTTGGTGGCCAATTAACATCACCGGTTCCAGAGATAACAATATACAAAATAATTCTCAATTTGAACGCGTTGTTGTATTGTATACGACTCCATTTTTATAAATGTCATATATTACACTTCTCAAACGTCACAAGGCCTAGGCAAGTTCGCGACGCCATCTGTGTTTTATCCAAGAATTAAAAAAATCGCTTAATTTGAAAGACCCTTTATTTGCAATAAAAGTGTTATATAAATAAATAAATAGATGCGATTTGTTGTCGAGGTCGATCGAGAAAAGTATGATTGAACCAAGTGAATGACGTATAACTATATCAAAGTTTCGAAACAGACATCAATTGATAAAATTCAGGCAGCGAAGGAACTTTCATATTGTGTCAGCGTTATTTTGCGTCCTTAACAATCCTAATTTTCCTCATAGCTTTGTGCAAAAATCCCGTTTCTTTTCAGAAAACGAACGCTCTCTTCAACCAGGCGACGAAAAACACCTTTCCATATTTCATAAACACACCACATTTTATACATATTTATATGCAGTTCACAAAGCGCGGTTGTGGTACGAAATTCCAAAATTAATTAGATGTGCCCCATCCTTATTTCCGTTTAAGAAATAATTAAAAAAATATAACATCACTCTTCTTCTTCTTCTCAGTATCATGCAAGTTCGTGACGCCATCTGTGTTTTATCCAAGAATTAAAAAAACACTCAATTTGAAAGACCTTTTATATATTTGACTCCTTTAAGTCTTTTTCCACATCCACGTTTTACTCTCATACATCAAAGTTGGCATCAAAATACACTTGTAGACTATATTTTACAATTTCCTTTTTTTTTTCATAATATAATTCACTTAATACAGCCATACATTCTTTGGTCTTCTTTTATCACGTCTTGCACTCATATAATTTGTTCTCTTAGTCTTTCTTCATTCATTCGTTCTTCATGCTCAAACCATATCAGAGTGATCTTATTTAAAACATCAACTTTATGGTCACAATCATTCCTTATCACTTTATGCCGTATTGTGTCAGCCTTTCCAATTTCGACACGCATCCTAAATTACATCATCATCCTGTCATGTAGGTCATGGACTGAGCATCGTGATTCCCACGATAGCTTCTGATGACTCGTCTACATTCATCCCTGCACTCCGCGGCTCGAAGGGCAGTTGTTAAGGGTAGTCCAGTTGTGTCTCTCGTTTGGTCAGTTCAACGGTGCAATTGGGTCGAACAACCGATAATCTTACAGTCTGAAGTCGAGGATGCCATAAACAAACTAAAAAACAACAACAAAGCACCTGGAAGCGACTGCATAATGGAAGAATTACTCAAACGTTTGGGAGAAAATTGCACTTAACTACATCAGGATTTATGCAATAAAGTGTGAAAGATGTGAATTTGTTTCTGTGACTGGACGGAGTCTCAATTTATCACATTACATGAAAAGGGCTCAACATAGGAATGTGAGAACTATAGGACCATATCTCTCATATCACACAAAAGTAGAATACTGCTTCATATAATCAGAAACCGTCTGAGACCCTACATCAGCAGGCAGATATCAATAGAACAGACAGGATTCGTTAAGTGAAAAGAGACGAGAGAACCACTTCTCAGTACCCTACAGTTGATAGAAAAGTATGAATTTCAGATGTCAGCTGTTTTATGCATCATAGATTATAAAAAAAGCATTTGATCGCGTAAAATGGGAGAAACGAAACAAATTATATGTCTACATATTTTATAAATTATAAAAAAATATTGTCTATGGTTTTATGGGGAATACAGAAAGAAGTTACTATACAAATGTTGTCTATGGCAGAGTTACTCAAGCAATGGCCCCCAAACTATTCTATATTTGAAATTCAAAATTTGGCGCCAATAGCTCACCTTGAAATAATTCAGCATATTTTTTTTCTCAGCATATGGTATATGTTTCCACTCCTTAAATCGTATAGACGAAATCAGATGTCTCACAAGACGAATTTTGGTATTGAAAAGTATAGACTAATTATTTTTAGATATAATTATAATAAAGGCGACATTTAATATGGCACCGTTTATAGAGTACACTCTCCTTAACCTCTAACTTGCGATTCACTATCATTCACAGATTAAAAATATTACAAAGTAAATAATTATAAGTAAGTGTAAGGACAGGAAGGTAGTAGCACCGCATCTGTATATGCTCAGAAAAAAATTTGGTAAGAAAACCGCAGAAAATTTAACAAAAAAAACGAACTACAAAGGAGCCTTTGTAGATCTTCTGATTTATGATAATAACACATTCGGCTTTATGTAGAGTAAAGTGCATGTGTAGTGTTTATATATAATATAATCTTAAATGTTAAGACTTACAAAAAAGGACTGTATTTAAATGCTTCCTATAGCTGAACATGCCACCCATATCATCATCATTGTCAACCAGGGTCGATCCACTGTTGGATGAAGGTCTCCCCAAGTTGACTCCAAATAGTTAAGTTTTTTGCTCGTTGATGTGATGCTGCCATGATTCCTGATTTCATATATCCAGCGTACCTTCGGTCTTCTTCTGGGCCTCTTTATGCCTCTTGGGTACCATTGGATTATTTCGGATGTCCATCGAGAGTCTGACATTCTGGCTACGTGGCCCTCCCATTGCCACTTCATTCTTTTGTACACCTTTATAACGGTTATAAAGCCACCCATATATAAATAAATAAATATAGGTTTATTGATAGCAGCATAGTATGCACATAATATATTTAGATGCACTTCAAAAACACATAAATGGCTGAAAATACATTTAAGAGAGAAACTATCAAAAGGTTAGAGACAGACAAACTTAGAGGCAGACAATTGCACGTCACAAGACCACCAACGGTTAAAGCCCTGTCTTAATACTCTGTACAAGTACCCGGCGGTAAGTAATACACATCGGGCTTAAGAAAGAGACTGTCAGCCATAATCAGCTAACTTCAGCTTTGTAGAGCGTCGTCTCTGTGTTTAACAGCTCTTTCTAGATACCGGACTGTTAGCGCATCGTGCGATAGAGACGACGCTCTACAAAGCCGAAGTTAGCCGATTATGGCCGACAGTCTCTTACTTAAGCTCGAAGTGTATTACTTACCGCCGGGTACTGTACTATTGGATCGTTTCAGAATAATCAAATGAATCGATGAAGACGAAATCGACGTAAATGTTGTCATAGATCCCGAAAGATACAATCTAGACACTCCATTAAGATATTTGAATACAAAGAGATAAAGTTTGAAATCAATCCGTTCGCGATCTTTATAAATTTAGCAAATTGTACTCGTATAATAGATTTTACCATACCAATTTATCTCCGAATCTCTGTTTCACTACTTCCAGTCAAAATTATGTCTAGAAAAAAAAAAGAACATTTAAAATAAAATCGATGTTTTCTATCCACTGTTCTATGTCGCCCAAAGTTTTGTCAGACTCATTTATTGATGGCAGCATTTTGGTAGAGGAAATGGCGAATCAGCCCGGGGTTGCCAGCGGGAGGAAATCGGAATGGCCGCGCCGGCATCGGGGAAATCGGATTTATGCGCGGGGCTTGCTTCATTAAATTCTATCGCCACAAAAAGAAAAATAAAAAAATCTGTGGCGTATGAGAATTGGGGATATTTGCAGTATGAGAGCTTTTGTAAAAAGGTTTATATTGATTTATTTTACATTTGATACAGGTTTAATCTAATTATATTTTTGTGTTAATTTTTATTCTTATGATTGTGCGCGGTATATTATGGGATAAACATTTTTGGTTTTATTTTTGTTTCATTTTGGGTTCATTTTTGGTTATACTTTTGTTTTTGTTTTTATTCTTATGATTGTGTGCGGTATATTATGGGATGAACAGGTTCGGTCTTTCTGGAGTTGATTCCGCATGATGTTTCCAGTTGTAATTGAGTGTCACTGTTTGTCAGGTTGATGAGAACGTGCAACGGGGTTTTGTTTTTGTGTAATCAAAAATAAGAAAGAGGTATCGATTTGTTTTTTCATGCTAAATACCCTCAGTGAGATACAGGCAAAAACCTAGTTTACTGGGGATACGACAAATGAAAGGCAACAAACCCAGATCCATTAAAATAATGTATGTCTTAATTAAATTACCTGTTGTTTTTTCGCAAATTATGTATATTATGTATGTTGTTTTCGAAATAATTTCCTTATTTTTCAATACACTTTGTCCATTTGTCAAGAAACTTTCGTATTCCGTAATTATAAAATGTTTTGGGCTGAGCTGCGAACCACAAATGCATCACTGTCTTCACTTCTTCATCAGAGGTGAATCTTCGTCTCGTAGGGCTACTTTCAGGGGACCAAACAGGTCAAAAATCAAACTGCGCATACCCCAATAACAATAAAAAGCAAAAATCGTCCCCACAGCACTCAATTTTTTATTTATTACATTATATGGAACACATGACAAGAAATATACAAAATTTGCGAAAAAATAACAGGTAGTTTAATTTGGACACACAATTTTAACGGATCTGGGTTTGTTGCCGTTCATTTGTCCTGTCCCCAGTAAAGTAGGATTTTGTCTGTATCTCACTGAGGACATATAGTATGAAAAAATAAATCGATGCTTCTTTCCGATTTTTGATTATATAAAACCCCGTTGCACATTCTCATCAACCTGACAAATAGTGACACTCAATTACAACTGGAAACATCATGCGAAATCAAACTCCTCACACTTCATCACTCCAGAAATACCGTATTGATATCAGAATGTTCATTCAATAAGGTACGAGTGGTGTTGTTTTGAACAATTCAGTTCATGAATATGGTACCAAAAACCATCTCTATTCATGACGGCGTAACATTAAATAAAAGTTTGTGCATTAATAAACGGTTTACTATTTTTCGTGTTAATATGGTATGGTAAACGTGTGGGTGGATCTCTTCTAACGCTTAAGGAGCGATACCTAAGCATACCCATTAAAAATGTCGGATAGAGCCATGGGTAAAATCCATACTCTGCAATAAAGGTGTTGCAGAAATCGTTCAACTATCAGGAATTTGTATTTACTCTCAGGTTTCAAATGATTGAGCCGCACTCTAATCTACTGCGAAGCATATAAACTTTTATCACCGAGCTTAGGACAAGCATACGTCTAGTTAGGCGTGACAGTGCTTTGCATATTAAATTGTAAACATTTAAAAGTATTAATCACAAATGTAAAGTACTCGTAGTTTGGAAAAAATATACTTCTACAGAATGAAAGTTTACAAATTGTCGACTAGAAAGTAGTTTCATATGTTTTCAATAGATGTCGTTAGGACAACATTTTCGTTGCTTGCTTCATTTCAAATGTGCTGAATGCATATTATTATGAAAGGTAATAGTTTAGTGCATTTTCTGGCCACTGTTAACCTTAATAGTTGAGTTGAAGATGGAATAAAATAAGTTGTTAGATTTCGCTTTATTGTTCCACATGGACTACTCGGTAAAACGATTTTCGTCCTCCCGGGACATTCTTGATGGAACCAAAGAAAAATTGAAAGGGCTGCATTTTGGTCTAGAGTTCGTTTACTCCAATGTGTATAAATCTAAAGACATGATTAATGGAACTGCAGAAAATGGTTTTCAGCCACGATCTTTACATGTCTGCATCACTTATGTGGATTTGTTCAAGATCAAGTACACAACAATGCAAACACCATCCATTTTGTAGGTAGAGAACTGTTTTACTAGGCAAGGCCTGTGACGAAGTGGTTCCATTCCTTAATCACAAATTTAAACATTTATCCTAAATACTAATATACTCAGCTGGTTTGGTCACATTAGGAGAAGAAATTTTGAAAAACTAATGAAAAAAATATATGTCTGACATGAACTGAGGTGAAGTAATGAAGTATGAGAAACTGGAGAGCATTTATGACAAAGGGTATGGATGTGGAAAAGGCGAGATTCGTATGCATGGATAAAAAGCATGAAGAACTGTCCTTTCTGCCTACCCCAAAAGAGATATGGTTTGAAGATATGTACCTATGTACATACATACATACTCAGTTGAAACATTCACAGTTTTTCTTTATATCATTACGCATACTTATATATCAAAATGTCGCATATGTAATTCCAACCATATTAAAATCATATTTAACAACTCCTCATTACACACTCTTCATTTGCATCAGTCGTTTATGCATCCTTTTGTGGACACCTCCATAAGTTACACACCCTTTACTCTCCCCCTTTAAAAGACTCACCTTGTAACATCAAACAATATAAAATCGGTTGTACTTACGTCCGTGTGTAAAAAAGGTGTTGCCATAGTCACGGTTTTATAATAATAATTAATATTAATGCCAAAGTACCATAACCGTACTAGGCAAGATCACGGATGATGTGAAACATGGAATAAGTTTTAAACCGCTAACATTGTTATGTCTATTAGGTTTTAATAATGCATTCAATACTGTCGACTGATTTGTTTCTGGTACGTATGCGTTCCTAATTATTCTCTGAATCGGTCATTGTTTGGTTTACGAGTTATTTAAAATGAAGACAACAATCCTGTAAATACAAGAAGCATATATCTGACTAATCTCACTGCGGGCGTTCGGCAAGGTGGAATTTTCTCCTCTTTATTATATTTATCAACCCAATCATATCGCATCTTAAGTGTTCTTACATTCTGCATGCGAATGGCTTGGAGATATATACTCGTATATTCATTTCGATCCCAATTGCTTGGATACGGCTTTGAACGATCTAAATGCGGACCTTTAGTTGATCGGCGAATGGACTAAGGAGCATGACTTACTCATTAATTCTACAAAGTCTCAAGCGATCCTCATTGACAGCCCTCAATTTCTCAACGCTAACTTCTTGCAATATTACTCGAAATCTCTTAAATACCATTTATTTTATCATCATATACTTTTTATTTATTTATACATGACAAGACATTTTATAAATACAAAATTTATGGAGAAAAAAAACGATAATTTAATGTGGACACACCATTTTAATGGATCTGGGTTTGTTGCCTTTCATTTGTCGTGTCCCCGGTAAACTAGAATTTTGCCTGTATCTCACTGAGGACATATAACATGTAAAAATAAAATTTTCCAATTTTTGATTATATAAAACCCCGTTGCACATTCTCATCAACCTGACAAACAGTGACACTCAATTACAACTGGAAACATCATGCGAAATCAAACTCCTCACACTTCATCACTCCAGAAAGACCACACATATTATGAAAGGTAATAGTTTAGTGCATTCTCTGGCCACTGTTAACCTTAATCCTTGAGTGGATTTTTGGGTGTTATTTGAAGATGGAATAAAATAAGTTGCTAGATTCCGCTTTTTTGTTTCATGTGGACTTCTCGGTAAAACAATTTTCGTCCTTCCGCGGACCTTCTTGATGGAACCAAAGACAAATTGACATCGAAACATGAGTTGATATTGTCTTCCGATTGTTGATTATATGATACAATATCCCATTGCATATTCTCACCAATATCCCATTGCATATTCTCACCAATATCTCATTGCATATTCTCACCAACTTGACAAACAGTGCAACTCAATTACATATGTACATGTATATAACATATAACGTGAATCAAATCTCGTATAATTTTCATTCCAGACAGACCAAAAGAGTCCAACACACATTGTTCCGCACATAATCACCAAAACTACACCACACTCAAGAGTTCACGCAAACCTTTACTACAAGTCGTTCCTCTTGTAAGCCTAAGTATTCCAACACCTGTCGCAATAACAACCACGCTCCGATCTACTGCCAGATTTTTTTATCTCTATTTGCCTCCATTTGACAATCTTAAATAATGTTATGGGGTCAAAAATCTTTCTTCTATCTGACAAGGTTGTAAGCCTCATCATTTTTAATAACATATCACAGTTCAACTCAATTATTGGGACCTGCAGTTTTAAGTTTACAAATCGCAAAACCCACCGCAGTATATGTTTTTTTATTTATTTATTTAACACTTTTATTGTAATACAATCTGGCGGGCTTATTGCCAGGCGGCAATCTCTTCCAACCAACCAGACAAAAGTAAATGAAGCAAGTTACGTGGTCGCATAAATCATTCAAATGACTATCCATCCCCACGAAATCCATAAACATATACGTGAGAACAATCAGCAATATTTTATTTTAATTTCAATTATCAGCAAATTAAAATAAAATATTATTATCCACAGTTAATAAAATCTTATTATAAACATTTAAAAATGTCTTATTATAAACATAAAAAATATATATATTAAAGAAAATATTATTATAAATATTAAAAAAATATTATTATTTACATTTAAAAAAATCTTTTTATAACAGTAAAAAAAATCACATTATGAACATTTGAAAAAATCTTATAATAAACATTTCATAAATTCTTATTATAACATCTTACCATAAATCTTACCATAAACATTTAAAAAAATCTTATTATAAATATTGTAAAAAATATTATGAACATTTTAAAAAACGTTGTCGACATTTAAAAAAGCTTATTATTAACATTAAAAAAAATTATATTAACATTTGAATTTTTTTTAAGATAAACATTTTTAAAAAATCTTAAAATAAACATTGGAATTTTTTACTATAAACATTTAAAAAATCTTAAGAATATTAAAAAAAATTGAAAAAAATCTTATGAACGTTAAAAAGAATCTTAAAATAAACATTTCAAAAAATCTTATAAACATTTGAAAAAATCTTATTTACAACACTGAAAAAAATCTAACAAACATTTGAAAAAATCTTATTTACAACACTGAAAAAAATCTTACAAACATTTGAAAAAATCTTATAAACATTTGAATAAATCTTATTTACAGCACTGAAAAAAATCTTACAAACATTTGAAAAAATCTTATTTACAACACTGAAAAAAATCTTACAAACATTTGAAAAAATACTATTTACAGCACTGAAAAAAATCTTACAAACATTTGAAAAAATCTTATTTACAACACTGAAAAAAATCTTACAAACATTTGAAAAAATCTTATAAACATTTGAAAAAATATTATTTACAGCACTGAAAAAAATCTTACAAACATTTGAAAAAATCTTATAAACATTTGAAAAAATCTTATTTACAACACTGAAAAAATCTTACAAACATTTGAAAAAATCTTATTATCAACACTGAAAAAAGGACTATCTTTTCTACTTAGTTCCTTCCCCATAGACAATATTCCCTCTCTCCCTCGTACAGCCCACAGGCTCCCGCCTTTGTGTTCCTCTCCCGGGAGAGGGCCCCCGTGTAAGGGGGCCGATTATGCATAATGTTATTTTCATTTCTGAATTATTGATGTTGGCTCCTGCGCCAGCACGTCTATTTTACATAAGATGTAGGAAATTTGATTGGATTTGTGTTTATTCCATTTATATTCATATCATTATATAATATAATATTATATAGCGATGGCTCTCTATTCTGGTGATCGGGTATTTGGGCGACGTTTTAAGGGCCGGATTCTATTTGTTTATTTATCTGTGATTCACGACACGCCACTGTCGTTGGCAAAACATAATTATATACTCGTATTATTTCATTTAATTTCATCTAATTTACGACACAACAATGTCTTTTATAAATTAATGCACATACACATATGACAAGTAAATACAAATACTCAAAATTATTGATGAAAATATCTATTTTTCTTCTTAACCTTTCTTTAACCTGTGCTAAAAAAATCCGGCCGTTCCGGTGATGTGTATTCAATGCACATCAATACATATATAAAAATGAGCGATTTAAAATCGGAAAAAATAAGAATATTCATAGCCAATCGCTTAAATTAATTAAATTTGAAGTCAAAAGTGATAATAATTGAAATTTAATTGCTGAAAACATGAAAAAAAAAACATCGGACGACGTTCACAAAATGGACGGAACAACCACCTCGAACGAAAGCAAGTTGGCAACTAAAAAGAGAGAAACGACCGAACTGAGATTCTATTTTTTGCGTTCCCATATACCAAAGTAGTGTGAGAGTTAGACGTGAATAGTGTCACTTTCTCACCCATGGCGGTTTTTTAGAATGAATATACCTATGTTACACACTGGCACACGTTTGATTGTATTGGTGAATTTATTCCCGATTTTCACAAAATATCTCTGATATGGCCGATGTGTGCTAATTATTATTAATATATTTTTTTCATTCAATGCGTAAATGTATTACGGAGGAATACCTAAAATCTGAACCCAGTATTTATTATATTTATAGAGATATTCAAGTTTTAAGAAGCAACGTGTACTAGTTACACATTACCGGACAGGAAAGTTTAAACTAACATGTAAATACAATAAAGTACTTATGCAATTGTTTCACTTTGTGGTAATAAACACTTTTTTTAATTTTTAATTTTTAATAAAATAAATAAATTTTTAATAAAATAAATAAACACTTATTTTGTATACACCACTATTTTATTTGAGTTCACTACTGGTTTCAAAGACATCCGTCTTCCTCGTCGGTAAAATTGAACTAAATGTTTAAAATATTTCTTTTTCTAATTGTAATATGTACATGAGAGAGTAGTGGTTAATAAGGGGAGGGGAGTAGGTAGGCGTCAAAAGGATGGCTTTTGAACGGGAAACATATTTAGCAGAGGACTATTATTGAAATTAAATTGATTGTTTATAATATAATTCAATTATAAATTCGAAATATATATTTTTTCTCGTCCTGATGTAGGGTCGAATAAATGAGGACGCTATTGGTAAAGATTTTATACTTTTGACGTTAAACTGTCAGGTGATATGTCGGGGCGGTACAATTGTGTTTATTGCGGGCTCTTTATTTAGGAAGTTCAAATAAAATGTATCTTTAGTAGAAGTAAGTGGTTAATTTCGTGAATGTTTTATTTACAAGGAACATTTTATAACATAACAGTTCAGAAACGTCATAAAAAACTGAAACCGTTAATGACACGGGTTAATCCTCGAGTTATTTTCAATTTTGTTATCTGAAATAAAAATAATAAAAATACCTGACAACTAGATTGAGTTCTCGGAAAAAAATGTTACCATTAGACTAACTAGTCTACTTGGAGATCACTAAATAGACTTCGAGTAGGTGATGCAAGTAGATGCAATGTAAACATGCAAAGATGGGGTTTTTTGAACGAAAGTAGGTCTAAATGTGCTTATGGGGATATACAGGACTTGCAACATATGTTATGCTAGTTTGTTCGAACATCTATATGTACTACATGCTTTAAGCAGGTTCTGATTGATGCGAATGATAGGACGATCTCTGTTGCTACCTAAACAAATATCCCATATCCGTTTCATAAGTCCGATGAAGGAGAAATTTGTCCTTAAATCGGGACGATACTCCGAACACAAACCATCAACAGTGTGGCTTCATATTGGAAACACGTGGCATAATTGATGGTTCAGATACGGAAATGAATAAAGGAATAAAATATTCCAACAAAGTTTGCATTTTAAAGCCCTTTCTAAAGATAATTAATAAAGTCAACGACTGTAAATTTAGATGCACGGACATATACCAAAACATTACATATACGAGTATAATAGAATGGACTTTAAAATGAACCGTAAAATCTTATAAAACTAAAATAATTTGCCGGCTCTGCGCAGTAATGGCGCCCAAAAACCGATCACATATAATAAGATGATCTCTCTGTGATTGACATAGCTAATAATTTATCATATTATTTATTGGATTTATTTCATTTCTCTCATTTATTATACAGAAATGATGAGGTAAAATGTTAATTTACAACGATATTGTTGTTGAATATGGTAATAAAGAAATTTTATTGATATTCCAATAAATGAATAAGATTTGTTGGCAGAATAATAAGGTGAAATAGAGGCCAGTTTTCTAAATAAAAGAATTGATTGAATAAATAAGTAGGTACTTGTTTATTGGGGGATGAATTTTATTACTTTAGTATCCCCGTTTTATAGCGATAATCTATTTCTGAATCTATGGTATGATGCGAAATTCAAAAAGAGAAGAATATTATTTTTAGTATTGGGTCAGATGGAAAGATGCATTAATATCTACGGTTAGTAACGAATATGTGTATGAAATTGTACGTTGGTAGCAAAATTACATGTCACCTTAAGATCGTATGGTTTTTAGATTTAAAAATAACAATATATAGTATTATATGTTGTTTATAGTTAAGGCATTAACGTTGTGGAGGTTTAAAGACATTGTAATTTATTTTTAACAAACACTGTTTATTCCACTTTTTTATGACGGTATAACCCTACCGGTTTCAAGGCTTTCACCTCATCTTCAGGGGAGTACAAACAAGACTAAATGCTGTTCGAATTGGCACCGACATAGACACTTCAACGGTTGGAGGCGGGAGGGGTGAGGGGAAGGCTAGGTATAATTTCGGCCAGGAGCGGGGAGATTTTGGGGAAATAACTATTCAACAGATGCTCCGATCGGTATACTGACTTAGAAATTTCTAGGGCCTCTAATCTGTCCAATTTATTTCCGTTGCCGCTAATATGTATTATATAATTTGTTTAATTCCGTGATTCCAAAAAAGACATACTGTGAACGTGAAGTAAAAATTAAACAAAACATATATGAAGAAGCTATTGTGTAACATGAGTATACCAATTATGAAACTTACGCTATCGAAGTATTATAAAACACTTTGCGATTCAATGGTACGTATTTGCAATATTAACCTCCTCGGACCCGCGGGTCCATTTCGCATTTTTTTTTGAATAAATGTGATGTATGCATAAAATATGTATTTTTAAACTTGTGTAAGACCTTTTTATTTCACCAACCCCCCTGTAGGGGGGTAGCGAGTGTATCATATACGATACACTGGCTCTGTACCACAACATTCATCGTCATATATCAACAAAACACATACATTAAAAACTGCATTTGTTCATTTGAAAAATGTACATATTATTAAACAACATTTTGTAAAAAGACATAATACAATTATTTTTAATCTTAAAACAAGGATAAGCTTTGACATTCGAGACAAAACATACAATTATTAAACAAATTAATTAAGTACAAAATTATATTTTGTGAAAAGACATAAAATAATTGGGTTCACCCGAAAAACATAGGTTAATTTTACACTCGGGACAAAATACAAAAGTTAATGATGAACATCCAGGAAGCCTACACCTGGATCTGTTGGGATCTTCGTTGTTTTTCTTAACATGAAGTTGTAATTAATTTTCCTCTAATAAAATCAGTATTTGGTAAAGGATTAACACATCTTATTTTTACTTGAGGCGCATCGCCATCATTACCATGACTGTCACTGCCTCTTCTTAGTGTTTTTCCATTCAATATTAATTCACAAGCCATGTTCCATTTAAATTGGTGGTATGTTAGTCTAAAATATCTTTTCCCGGTAGAATTTTTCTTGCTTGAGTGCGGTATTCAAGCCAGGCAGCGGCTTCCTTTTCCTTCATAAACGTAAAAATCCAAAGGAATTCCTCCTGGAGTAGTCATGACAAATACCTTCAAACCTACAGGATTCGGTTTACCCCGAACTACTTGTCGATACTTGCAGGTTCCTTGGAAAGGTATCATTTGCTCGTCGATTGATATGTTTTGTGTGCGAGCATTTTATTTTATTTATTTATTCATTATTACACATGACAAGAAATATAAACAATTTGCGAAAAAACAACCGGTTATTTGATTTGTACATACAATTTTAATGTATCTGGGTTTGTTGCCTTTCCTTTGTCGTATCCCCAGTAAACTAGGCTTTTGCCTGTATCTCACTGAGGATATTTATCATGAAAAAATAAATCGATACTTCTTTCCGATTTTTGAGTACACAAAAATAAAACCCCGTTGCACGTTCTCATCAACCTGACAAACAGTGACACTCAACTACAACTGGAAACATCTTGCGAAATTCAACTCCTCACACATCATCACTCCAGAAAGACTAAAAATATTCATCCCACAATATACCGCACACAATCATAAGAATAAAAACTAAAATTAAAACAAAAAATACACAGAAACACAAATACAAAAAACAACCAAAATTAAAACAACAAGAAGAAACCCACACTCACGAGCTCACACAAATCCTTTCCACTCGTCATTCATCCTGAAAGTCCAAGTACTCAAAATCCTGTCGCAATAACAACCACGCTCCGATCGACTGTCTAAATGGTTTTCCTACCTTCATCTTTATTGAAGTCGGCACGCCATTGTATGTAATGGGAGCCAGATAAGCAGCATCTTTGAACACTTTGTAGGAGTGGCCGAACTTTCCAAAAGTAGCCGTACTCTTATTTTTCCTTGGCTACAGTATTATTGTCCACAGATTTAAGGTTTTTTCGCAATTTAAAAAAAACGGTCTCGTTACATATTATCAGCCACAAGCGCTATCCTTATTTCTCGTGACAAGTATTGACGAATTTGTGGAAAATTTAATAAGCCGATCCCAAAAAAAGTTTTATTTTCTTCTACTGAAGTATCTATTGATCTTCCCATTCGCGCCAAATGCACTAATTTGTGCACATTGGTATATTTTGGAAAAAAAGAGTCCTGAATGTATTGATGGAAATAATCTATGGAGTTTCTTATGTCAGAATCTTCCAACATCTTGAAAATGGCTTACATGTTTCCGACGAGCCATTGGATCATGATGGTATTGAGCCAAAGGAAAATCGTCATCATCGGATGATGCAATTTGAATGTCTTGGTCATGGTTTTCTTCAAATTCAGACTCCAAGGGTGGTCGAACTTCAAGATCGCAATCTTCTGTGTCGGATGTATCCGAATTGCACTCCATATCAAAGTCATTGGGATCCATAGGAATAAGTAACTCCTCTAATATTTCGAGTTCATCAAGTCCTGTGACAACAAAAATGTACGTGTTAAGACCCGGAGTATCGTATGTGATACAATGCAAAAGATCGTGAAATCCTCGGTTGTTATAAAATATTATATCATTTTACGATCCAAAACAGTTAGGTTTGTAGATACTTTACATTATAAATTGATAAAAGTTGTTTTTAATACTTATACAAATTAACACTTACCAGAAATTTGAAGTGGATACATTTTTCCAGATGAAATTTGTCAATTTCACTCCTCGAATGTCACACGTTCACTGACGCAACCGGCGAAATTTTTGAACAGGCCGGTAAAACAGTTTACTCCTGTGCGTGAGAAATCGGTCTCAATGAGTAAACTTAAATTGGATAGTGTAAATCATCTAAAAACTCTATGTATCAAATATGATACACGGGGCCCGAAGAGGTTAAAATATTGTAGATCGTTTATTTTTTAAACGAAACACTTGTTTCATACTTTTTAACAAAATAAATGAAAACGTATTTACTGTAATTTGCACATTTCGAATACACAAACACTGAAAAACAATTTAATAATACATTAAAGTGACGAGATGCGATTTATTTTTATTTATCATGACGCATAAATTTTAATTTTAAATTTTATACAAAAAAAACCGTATTCAAATGCCTGGACGACCTATATTGAGAGAAGAATACTGTGTTTACTGCCAAGTGAAGAAAAACAGAACTGAAATGGCAACTTCATATTGCTGTTTAGATGCGATCGTTGAGAAGGATTTGTGGAAAAAGATTATTAGATAGCAATGCCCGAAAAATGCGCTTAACATTTCATAATAGTATACATTGAACACATTAGTAATGTAGTAAGTAATGAAAATTCGGTACTGACGACATTCATTAGAAAAAAACGAAACTCCTTTCAGAACTAAATTTAGTGTAAAAACCTACAAATCTAAACGAATTTTATTTTTTTTTACTTAAAACACGATCAAATATTATATACTTAATGAAATTGAATCGTGTATATCACGTTTTTTTTATGCATTTTAATATTTCGATTAGAATGTAAACATAGTTTGTCATTGTATTCAAATAATTCACATTCCAAGTAGGTATTCAAATTTGTAAATATTATTGAGCACATTTTGATGTAAAGATTGCGGCACATTTTTTACCAAATTGGCGTAATGGATAAAAAAAAATCATTAGGAGCGTTTCTTTTCATATGTAATTATCATAAAAGTGTGGCGAAAACATTGTAAGGAGGCAATCTCCAATTAAAAATGAATATTCAATTATTTTAAACTAATTTAATGTAAAATATGTTCTGTTGCACTTCTTAATTTGTATAATTTAATATTGTGAAATAATTATTGTAAAAAATACGACGAGTCATGCCTATTAGATGCATATTTTTAATGTAATTAGGTTATTAAAGTGATTTTTTTTGCTGATTTTGTGTTTAATTGTTCGTATTAAAAATGTGCATTTTGTGAAAAATATTAATTTATAAGAAAATAATCTATACAAGAGGTATGTAAGGTAAAATAAGTTTAGAAAAATCTAGAATGTCGCATTTAAATATAAATAGGATGATTTAATGCAAAAATTGTAATGTATGCCAGTGAAACGTATACGTGGAAAAGACTGAAGCCTGAACTATAAATAATAAAATAGTAATAATCGGAATCTAATAATTAAGCATATTATTCATAGTTAAGGCATTAATTAACACAGTGAAGGTTTAAATACATTGTAATTTATGTAATCAAACACTGTTTATTCCCCTTTATATAACGGTATAACCTTAACGGTTTCAGGGTTTTCACCTCATCAGGGGAGCACAAACAATACTAGTCTTGTAACAATACTAGTTTTGTTTGTGCTCTCTTAAAGATGAGGTGAAAACCTTGAAACCGATAGGGTTATACCGTATAAAAAGTGTTTGATTAAACAAATTAAAAAACTAATAATTTATTGTTGATATCAAGAATGTTTGCTTTGTCATTAATTAATCATGTTGATGGAATTAAGTGTACTATTCAACCCTTCGTTTGGTCTATATATCCCAATCGATGATACAAACATGTTGAAAAGCGTGGTTAGGAGACAATATTGTCTTTAACCCTAATAATCGAGCATTCGTGTTAAGAACCACTGGAGTAAGCAAGTAATTTCGGAATAACATGCAATAACACTCGCACACGTCTATTGCGTGCGAGTTTTGTTACTAGACGAACTATTTTACCAGAGTGAGAAACTATGTTTTTTTGGAGACCATTGGGATTCGAGCCCGAAATCCTCCGGATATATTACCAACAAGGCCACGGAAGTCGTCAACATAATGATGTAGTAACAACTGATTGTTTGTATAACACCTGAATAATAAACTACATGAATTGGGTAAGTAGTATAGACATTTTTGGACATCTATTTGGTCTAGACTTAAAAATAGTAATAAAAACGATAAATTATAAAACCCCGTTTAAAGAGCAAACTCTTCTCAAGCCGTCTTCATTGGTTGTCTGTAAGCATTGAATTGCCACCTGCATTTAAGCAAGTTCTCCTCAAGGGCGCTCTAACAAGAGATTCGAACGCACTATTATTGACAGATTAAAATATTGCAAAATAAATAAATATTAATACAATATTTGGTAAGAAAATCGCAGAAAACTTCATAAGGAAAGACGACCTACAAAGAAACTTTTGTAGATCTTCCGATATGTGATAGTAACACGTTCGTCTTTAGGTGTAGTGTAATGTTAATTTAATATATAAAAAAATCTCACAAAAAGGGCTGTGTTTAAGTGCTTCATAAATCTGTACACGTCATCGATATCTTTTAAACTAAGAGATATACCATTTCACGCCACAGGAGCAGCAATTCTAAATTCTCTATCATAATAACCCACCTTGTTGGATCTATTTGTAACAATCAATTTAGTAGTTGAAGAAGAAATCGATCTGAGAGTTCTACTCTTCTCCCAAAGGACAACTCCGATTCGAAAGATACAATGCTCACAGATTCGAAAGATACAATGGACACATGTGATATGTTACATAAGCCAGTTTATTTTTTTTAATCAAAAAGGTCATTTGACCCTTTAAATAAATAAATATTATTATGCACTATTAGGTTCCAATATTTAGCGTTTGATTTATTTTCAATTAAAAAAATAAATGTGAATTGATCTTTGAAATTAAAGCAATAAATATATCTGACAACCCTTAAAGATATTCGTAAAAGGAAAGAAATCAAATTAGTGAGATCCGCCATATTGTTTCGTAATGTTTCAAATTTGGAACGCTGTCATCGAGACCATAGAATTGCCATAGGAAAACCTTTAAACAATACTGGATGGCAATTTTCGAATAAAAAATTCACACAATGTTACCAGTTAATGAAACAAAATAGGAAAATAGCCTACTTCGTTAAATCAAAAGCTTTAGACCAAAGTGGATCAATCTGAGTTGATTTTTATAAGTAAAATATCATTACTTAGATTTAAAAATGTTTTTCTTATTTATCAATAATTTATTTTTAAACTTAACAGTATATATTATGGTGGGTTTATTGTTAATAAGACGCTTGACTTCCTCCCGAGGGTTTCGGGTTCGAGTTCCGTTGACACGCAAAAAAGCGTCCCATTTTAGTAAAAAGATTCGTGTGGTAGCCATACCTACGTACGCTAGATAAATGCGAGTCTTGTTGCCTTTTCACACGCGGTAATGTTGCCAATATGTGCAATGACGATCCATAAATTGTGTGCCTACCAAAACCCGAAAGGTTTATTTACTGGAACTGAAGACATTTTTGTCTCCCAGCCACGCTCCTCAATATGTATAAATTACCGACTTAAATAAACTAGAGAACTTACTAGACTGGTTAACATTGACAAAATGATTTGACACTTGAATGTGAAAAAAATCAATTGAAATTAAAGCGACAGATCTGTTTCGCTTTACAAAAGGATTGTCAAATAATTCGTTCAACTTGACAATGTTTTTGTTGCAAAAATTGAGAATGATAGCCATACCTATGTGCGCTAGATAAATGCGAGTCTTGTTGCTTTTTCACCCGCGGTAATGTTGCCAATATGTGCAATGACGATCCATAAATTACGTGCCTACCAAAACCCGAAAGGTTTATTTACTGGAACTGAAGACACTATTGTCTCCCAGCCACGCTCCTCAATATGTATAAATTACCGACTTAAATAAACTAGAAAACTTACTAGACTGGTTAACATTGACAAAATGATTTGACACTCGAATGTGAAAAAAATTTATTGAAATTAAAGCGACAGATCTGTTTCGCTTTACAAAAGCATTGTCAAATAATTCGTTCAACTTGACAATGTTTTTGTAACACGAAACAAATCTGTCACTTTAATTTAAGTTATTGTGTAGATTAAGTGTCAAACTATTCTGCAATAAAATGGAGTTCTGCAATATAAATATTAAATCAATAAATAAATTGATATATGAGTAAAAATCTCACGGCATTTCATGTTTTTTTAGTATCGTTCGTAGTCCCATTTTTGTCATTTTTCTATTAAATCGAATTATAAATAATGAAATTACACCACTTTACAACTGAACACTTCGAAAAAAAGAATTGAAAACGATTCATTATTTTAGCGTTTCCATGTGAGACTGTTCAGTTAGATTGAAAAATAATACACATGACAACCGGAAATATCCCATTCCTCAGACATAATTCCTCATATTCGGCAACGCTGGCCGCCATTCAGCGAAGTACACTCGAATTACAATAATAATAATGGACAAACGGCGAGCAACTTTTTAGTTACGGTTTGTTAACCACCAAATGATTGCGCCATACCATGCTTCTGCTTCCGCCAGCCATTGTGTACTTATTATGATAGATAAATGTGTGTTTTCCGTATCAAAACATACCGTGAATCTGTACTCGATTATTGGAAAAAAATCAGGAATGACAAAATTATGGCAACACCATTTTTTTAACAAGTTTGATTTTTGTGAAGGGTTTCCGTAAATTGCAATCGAACTAAATACTATGCGTATCCAGAAAGTAAGTGTACTGAGGCTCTCACGACCGGATGGATTTTATTTTCGACATGTTGGCTACACTTCCGTGTAGCCTGACCCTTCCCCTCCGCAACGAGACCGGTTCGAGGTCAGTACGTTGAGAAGTGTCGACGTGACAACACGTTTCGTGAAAAATGTCAATCTAATCTCCCGCCAAGTGCGAAATACGCGGCGTCATCCGTTATCTCGTTTGGAAGGGAAAACCTCCGGTTGAGGTTTTATAATGAGGTGAAAACTGCATATGGTGATAAAGCTATGAATCGTACGAGTGTGTAAAAGTGGTGTCGCGAGTTTAAAAACGGTCACGTCACACCTCTTCACCCTCCGCCAAAAAGTTCAAAACCACAATTTCAGCCAAGAAAATCATGGCATCCGTGTTTTGGGACTGTCAAGGCATAATTTTAATTGAACATATGCCTCAAGGGGAGACCATCAACTCTGCAAGATACTGTGAGACCCTAAAAAAATTGCGGAGGGCGATTCAGAACAAGAGGAGAGGCATGCTGACAAAGGGAGTCTGCCTGCTGCACGACAATGCCAGACCACACACGGCCAACGTCACGAAGGAACTGCTCGCCTCGTTTAAATGGGATGTCCTGAACCATCCCGCGCATTCCCCTGACCTAGCACCTTCAGATTACTATCTCTTTACCTCCCTGAAGCTGCACATGGGTGGAAAAAGGTTTTCAACCGACGAGGAGGTAAAGGAGGAGGTGGAGAAGTGGACGGAGGGGTTGGCGGGAAACTACTTCGAGGAAGGCATCAAAAAGTTGATACCCCGCTTCACCACCTGCATTGAGAGGAATGGCGACTATGTCGAAAAATAGCTTACATATGTACTACGGTAACCATGTAATTTTTTTGTTTAAATAAAAAAAAATGTAACCTACAAAAATTCAGTACACTTACTTTCTGGATATGCCTCGTATTAAGATTGTTGATGTGAAACCTTGTGTATATATTGTAATTCGTTTTATTAAACACTGTTTATTCCACTTTTCGTAACGGTATAACCCTACCGGTTTCAAGGCTTTCATGTACTCGATTATTATTACCGTGAATCTGTACTCGATTATTGGAAAAAAATCAGGAATGACAAAATTATGGCAACACCATTTTTTTTAACAAGTTTGATTTTTGTGATGGGTTTCCGTAAATTGCAATCGAACTAAATATTAAGATTGTTGAAGTGAAACTTTGTGTATATATTGTAATTCGTTTTATCAAACACTGTTTATTCCACTTTTTGTAACGGTATAACCCTACCGGTTTCAAGGCTTTCACCTCATCATCAGGGGAGCACAAACGAGACTGAATTTTGTTCAAACTGGTACCGAGATACACACTTCTAACGGTAAACATTCGGGTTGGGGACTGGGGGTTGAGGGAGGCATGGGACAACCTCGGCGAGCAGCGGAGAGATTCTTGGGATATATGTGTTTGCCAGATGTTCACCTCGATGCACTAACTTAGAAATTTCTAGGGCCTCTTCTAATCTGTCCAAAAAAATACGAGCAGTTTTTTTAATTTTTGGCATTTATAAATATTCTTAATTAGGTACCTATCGGAATCATAGATATTTTGAAGTAACAAACAAATAGCAGTAGTAAGGGGGTATATTTACGTCATATTTTGAAAGATAGTAGTTGTATTCTTAATTGTTAGTCTTTTTTGGAAGATATTGAAACGATACATATGTTATGTTTATTTTATTTTGTTGATAACTAAATACATTTTTTTTCATCACTTGTCCTCTGAGATAATCTCACCAATGATCTCGCATTGAAAAATATCTCAGATATACATATATAGGTGGAAAGGTATTTGGAGCACGGATAAAAAATAAAGAATCTAATCCCAAAGGGTCAGTTCTGGATAAGACCCTTGCCGTAAAACCAGATGGACGGGTATGCAAATGGTTATTTCATTTCCCTAAATAATCTAAGAGAAATTATTTTCACTTGAAAATAAAAGCGTCGGATATTTTAAAACTAATTTATCCATTTTTAGTAATGGATTAAATGCGACAGGGTTTACTTCGTCATCAAGTAGGATTGTCAGCCATCTTGTGGATGGAAGACGCCTGTGCGTGTATAAGTGTAAAGTGCGTAATCTGTTGTACTTCAGTAAGCACACAGTCTTGACAGATCAGACCCGAAAATCCTATGACAAGGAGAAAATTCTCAGATATTTTAAAATCAATTTTTTAAAATTGATTAAATGTCGTCGACCCCCAAATTATTTTATTGAAACTATCGATCCCTAGAAAAATTAAATCGATATCGACCACTTTGGAAACTCTTGGTTTAGAGCAAAGATTTCCAAACTTATTTAACCTACCACCCTCTTTTCAGAAATAAAATGCTATGCGCCCCCCTTGAAATCTACAATACCATCTTTAAGAGAATAAACAGAAAGACGCAGTGGCAATTTTTTTACGTATCTTCATTTCTACCTACGTCCTACAACAAAGTATAAAACATATTGTAAATAAAACACCTCGAAGCTTGAAATTATAAAATTATTTTTAAATTCAACCATAGTGACATTCGCATTAAATACAGAAAATTGAGATAACGAAAAATAATATTAAAAATCACGATCGACATTAAAAATAATTCTAATGAGAAGAATGGACCTGGTGCGCTGCTATCAATTTATTAATGTTCGGCTATATTCTTATAAATGTATGCTTGTCTGGCAACACTTGCTTGTTAAGACCTGTCGTGGAACTTGACCACTGATTGGTTACAGCTTGCATTTTGAGTGTTTATTTAGAAAATCAAGTAACCACTACGACTTGAACTCTATTTTACACAGCAAATGAAACATGTACAAACGGTTTTTCAAAATTTTCTATCTTCGTTTCTTTCTTTATGCTTTCATCGCCCTCTTATTTTTATTCTACGCCCCTCAATTGCATCCGAGAATACTACCTACCCCCTCTCTGGGTCGTTTCAGCGCCTCCCAGGTGGCGGTATCGCTCAATTTGGCAAAAGTAGAAATCAGGAGAATATTGTTTAAAGGTTGAATTGTTTACAAAAATATTTGCTATAATAGGTTAGTCAAAAAGTTTTGAAAGCGACATCTATAGAGCAGTAGAAAAACCAAAATTTCTACGCCATTTTAATATTTCATCTTTCATAAGAACGTACTCAAAATTTCATTTCGATCTGTCGATTCATTCTTTGTTTACAAGCCATTTGAAGTTGACGTGTCAGTGTATTTTTTAACAATGGAAAAATCCGAATATCGTGCAGTGATTAAATTCTTTGTTTTGGAAGGTTTATCGGCTACTGAGATCCATGCAAAGATGGTGAAAGTATTAAAGAAGTCTTCTCCTTCATTTAAAACCGTTCACCGATGGGTTTTGGAGTTTAAGCGTGGCCGTACAAGCGTTGAAGACGATCCACGCTCAGGACGTCCAAAAAGTGCATCAACACCAGAAATCATAGCGAAAATACAGGATATGGTTTTGAAAGATCATCGATCGACTGTGGATGTGATAGCTGACACCATAGGCATCTCACATGGAACAACATGGCATATTTTGGCTGAAGTTTTGGGTTTCAAAAAACTGTGTGCACAATGGGTGCCGCATTTGCTAACAATGCAACAAAAACACGTTCGAATGCGACTTTCTGAGCAGCATTTGGAGCAATTTCGAAAGGATAAAAAGGATTTTCTGCGTCGATTTATCACTATAGATGAGACTTGGGTCTACCACCATGATCCTGAATCAAAACAAGAGGCTAAGGAGTGGTGTGAACCAGGCACTTTGGCTCCGAAGCGAGTTCGTGTCCAGAAATCGGCCAAGAAGGTGTTAGCGTCAGTTTTTTGGGATGCAAAAGGAATTTTATTGATAGATTATCTCCAAACTGGTAACACAATCAACTCTGATTATTATTGTGACCTTTTGGACGAGTTGGATGAAAAAAATTGTGAAAAAAGACCCGGTTTGCAGAAGAAAAAAATCATTTTTCATCAAGACAATGCACCTGCCAAAAAACCATCGCGAAAATCAGTGAATTGGGGTACGAATTGTTGCAGCATCCACCCTATTCGCCAGATTTAGCTCCCTCTGACTTCTGGATGTTCTCACACCTCAAAAAATTCCTTCGTGGAAAGCATTTTTCATCAAACGAAGAGGTTATAGCCGTCGTAGAGGAGTATTTTGCAGGCCTTCCAGAAAGTCACTTCCGTGATGGGACAACAAAGTTGGAAGATCGTTGGATCAAGTGTATTGATCTTATGGGAGACTATACTGAGCAATAAAAGTGATTTCCCCCCAAAAAAAATGTATTTTCATTTCCGCTTTCAAAACTTTTTGACTAACCTAGTATACGAGTTATTTTGGAAAAAGAAAATACCAGTAATTTTGGGAGATCACACGAAAACACTTTCCGGCACTCAACGCTAATCTTGTTGATCACATTAAAACACGGGATCGGGATACAAAGTGTTATACTTCAGAAATTGTAGCACAGTTCCTGTGACAGTTCACAAATTTGCCCCAATACAACCTTGTAACGACGTTCAGTAATTTTAATTATTTTATCAACTTTAATATAAGCCTCGATTCTAATAAATAGCAAGTTATTTAGGTAAATACATTACATAAAACTAACAATAATGACAAATTAATACATGTTGTTACAAATTATGCAAAAATGTGGCAGTTTGTTAAAATCAAATAATATTTGGTGACGTTTGTCAAAAGTCACTACGTTAGTCTGCATTGGCTAGGGATGGGGTATTCGATAATTGTTTTTTTTTATATTTTTAATACCTAAAATGAAATGTTCGTAATAAGTATTAATTCATTGTGGATCTTGACCTATTTAAAGATAGATACAAATCATACAATACATTAGAAAGTCAGTATAATGAAAATTAGGAATTAAAACGTCAGTTTAGAGAAAAACAATATTTTGATTTATAAAAAAACTATTCGTCAACTCAAAAACAAACTCAAAAAGTCACTTGTTTGAGCCGATGTGTGAGAGCTCGCATTGTCGTGGTGGAGAATGATCCGTCTTCGGCGGTTGGTTTTCCTCATTTCTCCGAACACTTCTGGCAAACAAATGGTGGTGTACCATTCAAAATTGGCCGTACGACGTTCCACTAAAGACAATGTTGCGACATGACCATTTATACCGAAGAAACAAGCCACTATTTGCTTCGAAATGCTTCGTGCGCGAACAACTTTTGTTGGATTTAGCTCGTCTTGAAAGACCCATACAGTCGACTGCTATTTAGTTTCTGGCTCATAAGCATAGATCCACAATTTGTCGCCTGTCACTATCTTATAGGCGTCTTTTGAAGCACCGCGATAGATTTTTTTCAACGTTTCTTTGGACCAATCGACACGATCCTTTGAGCGATTGTCAAATTATGCGGTATCCAACGCGAACAAATCTTTTTGACGGCCAAATTGCATGCAATATTGAATGTATGCGAGTGGAACTAATGCGCAAACATGCCTCAATCTCACGATAAGTCACATGACGATCTTGCAATATCAGTTCACGAACAGCATCGATCTTTTCTGGCACAACAACCGATTTTGGACGACCTTCACGAAATTCGTCCTGGAGCAAACTACGACCACGATTGAATTCGGAAAACCAGCGAAACACAGTGGCCCGGGATGGTGCTTCATCACTAAAAGTCAAAACGAGTTGATCGGCACACTGTTGTTGAGTTAGTCCACGTCGAAAATCATAAAAAAAACATCGCACGAAAATGTTCACGATTTAATTCCATTTTTGGCCGAGATGAATTTTTCAAGTCACTGTAAACAACACAAATAGCACTCGTATGACAAAACTTTCTGAGCACGTATACCATTAAAAACGTCAAACTTTACGATGTTGATGACAGATTTGACGTATCTACACTGGTGTTGCCATATCTCAAAACTTAAGTAGCAGCTCTCGTACACTGCCAAGACGACGATGGCAGTGTGCGCAGTACAGCGATGTACATCCTTCAGCCTTTCATGAGCCACTAATACAGAAAAAAATATAATATTGTAGGGGAGAATTGAAGGATGAAGAATTGTGGGAAGAAGAAGCATTTTCTGCTTGAAGAACCAACGAGAGTGGTGTCACTATGTTATCATATCTTTGTTCAGAACTGTTGCTTCAAAGGTCAAAATACCCACGTTGATTGTCAACCTCTGAAGATCTTCTTCTTTTTTTCTTCCTGGCACTGTCCCAACTCATTACGTAGGTAGGCTGTTGGGGTCGGCTCTCCTCGTTCTCAGGCTGTATGTTCTTTGATTCTGGATGTCGCTTTCATCTAGGCCGTTTTTCTGTAGGATTTTGGAGCATCGAGTTATCCAGGAGTTCTTTGGTCTTCCTGTAAACGGCTGTCGAGGAAGATCCACAGACATTGCCTGATTTACCGTATGGTCTGGTGGTCTTTGTCTTATGTGCCCGTATCATCTCAGCTGTCGCTCTTCCAGCTTACTGTTTATGTTAGTGACCCCCAGCCTATCCCAGTCAACCTCTGAAGATGAGATGAAATTTTAAGAAGATAAATCAGGAATTGAACCCGAAATCCTCGGGTGGAAGTCAATCGTCTTACCAAATAGTCACGGAGGTTGTATGTGCAATAAACTCGGGATTTGAATAAATAAGTAACATAATGTTAATCGATATCCAAGTTAGCGAGAACCAGAGTACAATCTTCTATTATTAGGTTCTTTTTCCGAAGCTCTTTGCCTTTAGGGGGGAAATCTCCTCCTATCCTGGCTGTTGCCCTGCCCCCTTTAAAAAGAAATGGGGCCCCTAATGGACAAGCTAAGAAGTTGGACGCCGTGGAAATTGTGGAAAAAGGGACAGTAATAAATGATTTTAAACTCGGCAAAGAGAAGTTACTATTTTTTTTAATACAAATGGCTCTCCTGAAACTACTGGGTGTTTCGTAGCTACAGATCTTTAATATTTTGTTATTTTTTTATTAAAATTATATGATGCTGACACAACAGGGTTATTAATATTATAACATTATAAGTTTAGGCATTGCGCGCTATATAAATTGTCATTTTATTATTATTACTTATTATCCCAGGTCGGATTCTATACATTAACAATTTTATTATTATTATTACTTATTATCCTAGGTCGGACTATAAATTAGCAATTTTATTATTATTATTACTTATTATCCTAGGTAGGACTATAAATTAGTAATTTTATTATTATTATTACTTATTATCCCAGGTCGGACTATACATTAGCAATTTTATTATTATTATTACTTATTATCTCAGATCGGACTATACATTAGCAATTTTATTATTATTATTACTTATTATCCCAGGTCGGACTATACATTAGCTATTTTATTATTATTATTTCTTATTATCCCAGGTCGGACTATACATTAGCAATTTTATTATTATTATTACTTATTATCTTAGGTCAGACTATACATTAGCAATTTTATTATTATTATTACTTATTATCCCAGGTCGGATTAAACATTAGCAATTTGTCTAAAATATATCATACATACATACATATTTTAAAAAGCAACTGAAAAAACTTAATTTCTAGTAAGTAATACTCGTATAACGTGTTTCATTCCATATTTTTCTTATCTCTCCACCATACCTTCTTTTTAATTTGATTGATGATATCTCACTTTTACTTTAATATGTTTATGCCCATAAATTTAACAAATAAAATAATCATTTGAATCTTTTTGCGATCATGCAACTTGCTTTACTAATTTATATCTGGTTGTTTGGCAGAGATTACCGCTTGGCAATAAGTCCGCAAGGTTGTATTTGCAATAAAGTGTGAAATAAATAAATACACATCGTTACCATGTGTCCCTTGTGAGGTCGGCAAATGAACAGATCTCCATACTTTTCTATCCAAACATTCAACATTCACCTCCTCGTCTCGTCCATATATCTCGTCATAGTTAATCTTCTATTATTTATACTTTACCTTGACCATTCAAAATCCGGGTTCGCTTGAAGCAGTAACGTTTTCCTTGGTCTTCCTATGTCTTCCACGCACACTCGACATATCTGACATTAATTTTCTCCACATGTCAAAACCATTTTAAACCTTTTTTCTTCATCTAACTTAAAATATCCGGTTTATCTTTGCATTAATTTCTGCTGTATTCATATAATTTTCTTCCACACCTTGACACTCCACAATTTTTTCTTAGTGCATGCATTCCCGCACCATTAATCTTACTTTTTTCATTCTTCTGCCGAGTCCAAGTTTCACTTCCATTTGTTAAAGAGAACATCAACACCTTAGGTATTCTCATTTTTGCAATATTTGAGAAAGCGCGCCTGTTGATTCATGATTCCTGTCGTCTTTATTCCGTCTTCTTTCATTCTTTGATACGCCATATTTTTTTCTTAATGCATGCATTTTCATATCATTTAGTGTTACTTTAACCCATGTTCTGTCAAGTTCATGCGTTATTTTTGCTACATTTGAAAAAACGTGGCTGTTGAATATAACGTTAAGACCTCCATATGTGGTATTGTTGTGTTGTGGTTTGTATGCGTGGACATCATTTCCCATTTGTCATTTTACTTTTTAAAAATGTTGACTCCTTTGAGATTTTTTTTTTCGTTATTGTTGACAGTTAACCTGAGGTGGTATATGTGGGTTTACTTTTTATTTTGTTTTCTGCCATATATAATATATTTTTGTTTCTTTAGTCTAGATGTACAAGGGTGTGGGCTGAAAGCCCCCCCGATGTCCTTGCGGTCGGGCTCGCCCTATATTAGTGGGGTGTATCTCAGCCGGGGGAATGTTGTTAGATGAGCCCGGACCATTTAATGTCGTCTCTTTTAAAAGTATTCTCAGCAATTAATTTTGAGAAATATGTGCGATACTTGGAATGAATTTATTATATACGAGTATGTACACATTGTGTTGCTATCAAGTAACCTTTATTTATTTGTTTGAATTAAACTGAAGTGGTATTTGTCGATATGCTTTTTATTTCTGCCCTCTATTTATTTTCTGTTTTTTTTTCCTTCTTATTCTACATGTGCAAGGGTGTGGGCTGAAAAACATCTGATGTCTCCGCGGCTGGGCTCGCCCTATATTGGTGGGGCATATCTTGGCCGGGGGGATGTTATTAGTTGAGTCCAGACCTTTTGATAGCTTCTCTCTTAAATGTATTTTCTGCCATATATGTGTTTTTGAAGTGTATTTAAATATTTTATGTACATAATATGTTGCTATCAATAAACCTTTATTTATTTATTTATTTTACTTTATTCTCTATCGTTACCCATTTCTAAATCCCGTTTTCAACTCAACCGTCACATGTAAACAAACTGGCCGGATAAAATGGCTCACCTAACTGTTCCAGTTTCTCCAAACGTTGCCGCGCTTGGTGAAATGAGTTATTTATTGGTGACCACTTTAGTCCATAGTTCGGAAATTCTAGGATGAGTCCTGTGACAGCTCACAAATTTGCCTCAATACAACCTTATGTAATGTATTTACCTAAATAACTTGCTATTTATTAGAATTGAGGCTTATATTAAAGTTGATAAAATAATTAAAATTACTAAACATCGTTACAAGGTTGTATTGGGGCAAATTTGTGAGCTGTCACAGGACTCATCCTAGATTTTCCGAACTATAGTTGATCAGACGCTGGAATTCCAAACGCGGGATTCGGGATCGATTCTTGATGGCAAATGACAAAAAAAAAAATTAAATGCTGTCTATAGAGAATCTTGTCTGTAAGCATATCTAAACGTCGTTTAATTTCTGCCGGACTTTTCCCGTCTTTTGGAAGCAACTTAATAATCGTGCGATATTTCATTTTTAACATTTATTATTTATTATTAAACACTTTACTGTAAACACAATCTGACGGGGTTATTAGCAGGTGGCAATCTCTTTCAATCAATAGACAAAAGGAAGTTAGGTGATCGCTTTTTTTTTTATTAAACAAAGTAAATTATTGTACTCGTACAAACATTTGTCAAGGCTATACCTATATACAAATTTATTACTTAACTAATCTTAATTATATGTTATAATTTATGCACTTACTTAATCTTATTTTCCTACATATCATTGTATTTTATTTATTCAATCTTAATATATGAGATCTTAGAAATAATTAACACATACATACTACTTATAACTAGATAACAATTCTTACACTAATTATTTAGCAAGAACAAGTCCACTCGTTCAGACTACTTGTATTCCATCACATTCACTCAGACCTTAGTCCTCCCAGCTAATACTGTAGGTGGACTAGTCAGGCAACAGATAATGCTTCGGGAGCTTGTGCTTATAACGGAAGGGTAGGTCGGATTTACTCTCGTAAGCCCCCAGGGCAGCGACTAAGGGGTTGCTGTGAATTTGTTAGCTTTTATAGAACTTCACGGTCCAAGCGAGGATGTAGAGGTGATCGCAAAAAATACTCATGTTTATTTATGTAGATATACATAATAAAAGTAAACGTGAGATATCACCAATCAAAGGAAAAGGAATGGGAGGTGGAGAGGAAAGAAAAATCAGGAATGAAACACGTTATATTACTGACCAGATTAATTAAGAGTTTTATCAATCGCTTCTTAAAGCACTCCAAAGACATCTCAGAGTGCTCTTCTTCATCTTACTCAACACATCAGCCTCAACTTCCTATTCAATCCTTTAGTTCAGAAATTCTAGGATGAGTCCTGTGACAGCTCACAAGTTTGCCCCAATACAACCTTGTAACGATGTACAGTAATTTTAATTATTTTATCAACTTTAATATAAGCCTCGATTCTAATAAATAGCAAGTTATTTAGGTAAATACATTACATTAGGTTTATTATACATTACACTTTATGCCGTTTTCTGTTATACATTGTCACTCCATGTATTCTTCTCAGTGAATGCATTTTTGTAGCATTTGTTCGACTCGTTTCATTATTTTTCGAAGTCAACGTTTCACTCCCATGCATCAAATATGGGTCACTCAACGTCAACGTTTCACTCCCATGCATCAAATATGGGTCACTCAACGTCAACGTTTCACTCCCATGAATCAAAGATGGGTCACTCAACGTCAACGTTTCACTCCCATGCATCAAAGATGGGTCACTCAACGTCAACGATTCACTTCCACGCATCAAAGATGGGTCACTCAACGTCAGCGTTTCATTTCCATGCATGAGACTGAATTTTCGTTTCAATAATTTAACTTTTTATTAATTTGATTTATTTGTTGATATATGACAAGAACATTTCTTCTTCTTCTTCCCAGTGTCATGTCAGGTCCCCTCAATGTTGAATATCACCCGAGAGTAGACATCTCTGTCCCCGGCAACCCGAAAAAGATCTCCAACGCCCCTTATGCCAGTCCAATCACGTATATTGCGGAGCCAGGAGATTTGCCTCCTGTCAACACCTCTTCGGCCTTCTATTTTGCCTTGGATGATCAGGTGCAGTAATTTATACTTTGCTCCTCTAAGTACATGACCCAAGTAGGATACCTTTCTGATGAGAAAGATCGGAAGAACATTTATAAATGCATAATTAATGAGAAAACAACAGGTAATTTAAAGTGGATACATAATTTGTATGGATTAGTGTTTGTTGCCTTTCATTTATCGTGTCCCCAGCAAACTAGGCTTTTGCCTGTATCTTACTGAGGACAATAGAGCGATATTTTAACAAAATCAGAGATTATTAGTTTTTTTTTTCAAGAAAATCAGTCAATTAAGAACAGGGTGTAGAAGTGAAAGGCAGGCGAATGTGCTCTTTCTTCGGACTGAACATATTTAAAAGTCCAAAAAGGTTTTTAACTGAGTTTTTAAAAGGAAACTTGCTTCAGAGAGATGGAAATGGGGGAGAATTGTGAAGAGGAGAGCGACAAAGGATCAGATTGATGGGGGAACAAGTCCTGGAGGGGGTGGAGGGGGACCAAAAGGAAGTGGTATTTTTAACGCCAATATGTCCAACAGCACTGTTACAGTATTGTGAAAACTTGGGAGGACACACTAATTAAACTTCTTGAATTTTTAATTCATAAAGTTTGAAAAGTGTTTTGTTGATTAAAGCTCGTTGTTAATTCGATTTAATCGTTTTTTTCTCTTTGACGATATTGAACCAATTGAGTATCAAAAGAATATTCTTGAGTCCGCCTAGAAGTGTGAGAGGAATACCTTTCTTTTCCCTGTCTGAATAAACATACAGGAGAGAGCGCCATAGTTTCCTATCGTGACACGCATCTTTCAACTCTCGCCATTTTAAATTCATCAATAACTGCACAATATCAACAGTATAAAAAACATGTATTCCCATCCACCTTCATGTATGGAAGTAAAACTTGGACATAGAAGACTTCTTCTTCGTAAGAGTAATATTATTTTTTATTTATTTATTTTATTTCACACTTTTATTGCAAATACAATCTGGCGGGCTTATTGCCAGGCGGCAATCTCTTCCTACCAACCAGACAAAAGTAAATGAAGCAAGTTACGTGGTCGCATAAATCATTCAAATGACTATCCATCCTCACGAAATCCATAAACACATACGTGAGCACATACCCACGAACCCCACAAAGACGGACAATCACCCGAACATGTTTTTTCATATAAACTGAGATATCATCAATCAAAAGGAAAGGAAGGGGTGGTGGAGACGAAATGAAAAGAAAAATCGGGAATAAAACACGTTATTTTACTGACTAGAAATGAAGAGTTTTTTCAGTCGCTTCTTAATGCATGCCAAGGACGAATCGAGTCTTATATTCGTTTGTAACTGATTCCAGAGTCTCACTGCATGGACAGAAAAAGGACTACGTAAAAAAATAGGAGCGGTGAATTGGAAAGGCCAATAGACAATCTCTGTTTGAGCGTAGCGCTAATCCATGATTGGAAAGACGCTGAAAATTTTCGGCGAGATAAGAGGGGGTGGCGGGACAGTTTATGATAGTATACAATAGATACAGTATGTGAATTTGACGTCTATTTCTAACATTCAACCAGTTCAATGCCTTCTGATATGAAGTTATATGATCGTACATTCGTAGGCTGAAAATAAATCTTAGACAAACATTTTGAAGACGCCGTAATTTATCCAGCTGTTCCTATGTAACATACAAGTAACATACGTCCGCATAGTCCAGGATCGGAAAGAGCAAAGATTAATGCTTCATTTAAATTTGTTATAGTTAATAACAGCATTCATGCTGTCCGTTATATGAGTATATTATGGAATGATTACACACCCATACCTCGCTTTACGGCCTAGATACGTTCCGAAAAAGTTGGCCGTAAAGCGAAAAGCCGTATAACGAATCAATTATTTTAATACAAACCCATACAAATTCAATTGGATCAGTTCCAATTTTATATAAAATAATATAGTTTTTAGTTCATAAAGCCTTTTATTCTTTTTATTTCCTGTAAAAATGCTTACATAAAAATAAAAGTACAAAACAATGTAATAATAAACAGAAATTCAAATAATAAACATATCAATTAAAAAACAAAAGAAATCATATGCACATATGTATACATATAATAAACACAAAAGAAATCATATGCACGTATGTATACATATTATAAAAACAAGATAAATCATGTATACACATAATAAAAACAAAATAAATCATATGCACATATGTGTACATATAATAAATCATATGCACTATATGTATACATATAATAAAAACAAAATATATCATATGCACTATATGTATACATATAATAAAAACAAAATAAATCATATGCACATATGTATACATATGATAAAAACAAAATAAATCATATGCATATACTCGTATGTATACATAGAATAAAAACAAAAGAAATCATATGCACATATTTATACGTATAATAAACACAAAAGAAATCATATGAACATATGTATACATATAATAAAAACAAAATAAATCATATGCACATACTCGTATGTATACATATAATTAAAACAAAGAAATCATGTGCACATATTATATATATATATATATATATATATATATATATATATATATATATATATATATATATATATATATATATATATATATATATATATATATATATATATATATATATATATATATATATATATATAATAAAAACAAAAGAAATCATATGCACATATGTATACATATAATAAAAACAAAATAAATCATATGCACATATGTATACATATTATAAAAACAAAGTAAATCATATGCACATACTCGTATGTATACATATAATTAAAACAAAGAAATCATATGCACATATTTATATATATAATAAAAACAAAAAAAATCATATGCACATATGTATACATATAATAAAAAAACCATAAAATAAAATGTTTAAAAACTGTTTTAATCTGATGACGAACATTAACATGAAGAATCAGTATGCTACTATGTACGAGTAGTATGCTGTATGTACGAGTAATATGTATGTATAATATGTATAATATATACCTATGTATAATACTATATGTACGAGTAATATGCTGCCATCATCACTTTCCGCTGTTGTGGATTGCTGGACCCTGTTTAAAATATTGGTCCAACGTTGTGTGCTTCGTCTTGTTTTCTGCTTCGCCTCGCAGTGCTTTGTAACAGGTATCCAGATGCAGACTTTTCATATTTTGAAATGTAAGTTCTTTCAGGCATTCGCTTTCAATAGAGTCCTGTCTCGTCTACATTGAAAACTTGTTCAGGTCGGTATCCACCTCTTTCAATAATTCTTTTCAAAATGTTGGGACATTCTTTAGCTGCGTCATCATCGGCACTAGCTCTTTCGCCTTTCATTTTTAAGTTGTGCAAATTGTGTCGATTTTTGAATTTAAAGCATTTTTTTTTGGCCGTATAACGAAACATTGTGAGCCGTAAATACAAAAGGTGCCATAATTTAAAAAGGCCGTTATAGCGAAATGCCGTATAAAGAGCGGCCGTACATTAACATACATAAAACATGAAGAATCCGTAATACGTGGAAAGAATATTTTTTTTACGAATATTTACAAATTATTAGTGAACAGCCATAAACGCAGACACCCATAGATAAAAAGTTTGCTCACATCTGAGAAGTTGGCGCCCATTCTGTGTAAAAGTTATTTGGCTGTATAATGCATTATTTTCGCTTCTGGCAAGACATGGAAGAAATAAAAACGGACAAGGCAATTGAACATGTCATGCGGGCATTATTGCCATGTAATTTGTAATGAATATAATTATTAAATTGTGAATCAGTAGCCCGCTGTTCGCTATTGTTAGCGTAATGGCAACAATTGCTCTATCTGACGAGCTTGCGAATTAGACTTTTGATTTTTTTTTTTCATTATTATTTAAATCGTTTCTTTCGCATTAAACTGTCATTTATACCCTGTTATAATGGACGAGAATTAAGTTTAAAGATGTTTTTTTATTACCTTTTTAAAGCAGGTTGACACATAAAACTGAAAGGAGAATGGTTAAGTATTTTTTTTCTATCTATAAAGGTGATTCCCCTTTTTTATATTTTATTTTATTACAATAGTCAAATCGAATGTCACCATATACTAAAAAGAGGATTTAAGTTGATGTTATAGAAACTTAATTAAATAACAAAATGTGGTGCTGGAAAAGACAAACTTCTGGATCTGGAAATCAATAGGTAAGAAACTAAGCTTATGTGACAGTTTGTTACTAAGCTGTAATAACCACAGTAACAAACTGCTACCAAATAATGTGAATTATGGTCTGGAAGAGGTTAGGGTAGGTGTCCCAAATATCGCCCCTGTGCCTAATATCGCCTACTCGTGTTTACAAGCTACTATACTCGTACGCACCATCTATGAGTTTGTGTAGTTAACTTGACGGTTTAGGCCTCGGCCACACAAGTAGAAGCCTCGCTTGATGCTTAGAGCTATGTTGCGAGTTAGGCGACATATCCTAGCGAACCAACGTACCGCATATTGTCGCAGTGGCCACACTGCACGCTTCGCGCCACGTTGCATGACGATTAGTCATCGAGTGAATCTCCTAGTGAACAGACGTGTTGGTTAATTTACAAGACGGCGGAAGTTTTAATGACAGCTGTGTATAAAAGGGAGCCTTTATGGAACCCATCGAGCATATTATAGAAAAATCTACCTGTAATAAAATCACTTTGGAATGAAGTTGCACAGAAAGTAAATAAAGATGGTAAGTTGTAATGAAATTGGTTAGTTTTGAGAGTGTCATCGCGTGTTGACTCAACCGCTCCCAACTGTCAAATGAATTTGTGCGTTGCACTTTGGTGTGGCCAAGGATGAAGCCACCTAGTACATGAGTCACGTAAAACCATGCCTAGCACCTAACGAAGCACTTTGGTGTGGCCTCGGCCTTAGGCTCCAGTATTGCCAAGAATGGAGGGTGTGGTACTGAGGTGGAAAGAAAAACTGGAATGGCAAAAAATGCGACGTCAAAGCTGTAAATATATATGGAGGAGCAGAATCATCACCATCACTAGGAAATTGGGCTTATTTAAGTCTCTCATCTTCACAGTATTTGTGTATCTAATGGAGACTTTAACTCTGAGAGAAAGCGAGAGACGTAGAATAGATGCATTTGAAATGTGGTGCTGAAGAAATATGTTACGAATTCAATGGACAGCAAGGCGAACTAACGCCTCCTATCTCGAAGAACTGAGAATCACCGACATATTGTTAACAATATGCCTTCGAAGAGTCCTCCGATACATTGTTCGTGGCCAAGGACACAGTTTGGAGAGGTTTTTAATTACTGGAGGCGTCGAAAGACGTCGCACAAGAGGAAGAATCCTAATTCGTTGGGCTGATCGAGTGAGAGATACAACTGGACTACACTTAACAACTGCCCTTCGAGCCGCGGAGTGCAGAGATGGGGATGGAGAGGAGCCGTCACAGGCTATCATGGGAGTCACGATGCTCAGTAATGAGCTACACGACAGGATGAATTAATAAATATATTTATTCCAAAATAATATAAATGAATGTAGGCGACAATAAAAAAAAAACATAAAGATTTTTGAATAGGGATGGAATAACCCATACCTTCTCACGCTTACTTTTAAACAAAATAAGACATTGTTTCTTGAATCTTAGAAAAGTCGTTTGTTTCACTTTGTAGTGTCATGTTTGTATTTTTTTAATAAAATAAATAAACATTTTTTTAAATTTTGTATTCACCACCTTACAAAAGTTTCTTTGTAGTGCTTCTCTCTTAGTAAGTTATCCACGGTTTTCTTACTAAATATTTTTTTCTAAATATATACAGATGCGGAGTAGTACCTAATCTAATGACCGCAGCCACCATCTTCCTATCCTTAAACTCAACTTAAATATTGTATATTTATTTTTTAATATAGTTTATTATATTACAATATAATTTATAGTTAAGGCATTAACATTGTGGAGGTTTAAAGGCATTGTAATTTGTTTTTATCAAATACTGTTTATTCCACTTTATGTAACGGTATAACTCTACCGGTTTCAAGGTTTTCACCTCTTCATCAGGGGAGAACAAACATGACTATATTTCATTATATTTAAATGATATTGGGTTTGATTCTCAAGTTATAGCACCTTTGAGGAGAGCCTGTTCTCTAAACAGTGCTATATATTATAAATTGTCCTATTATTACTATTTTTAAATAGGCAATCCACTCAAACTAGGATGATTCGTGCCATCAAATTAAAGACATTATGAAATTATATGAGTCAATATAATTAAACAATTTAAAAAAATGACCATTCTAGATAAATCAAAATTTCAACAGATTAAGCTTAAAAAAATTAACAATCGATTTAAAAATGGAAAAGTTCCTCGAAGAAAGAAGAAACGCAACATGCATTGGACGCGGCAAAGATATGGTTTTTAGTAAATCAAATATGTCTCCCAAAGGACAATCGAAACATACATGGTCTATAGTTTCATCATCCAGACCACACTCGCAACCGTGATTCTCTACAATACCCATTCTGTAAAGGTGACTAGCCACCACGTAGTGTCCCGTCCACAAACGACAAATGACATACACTTTCATCTTGTTCATTCTTATAATATTAAACCATGATTTCAAAGGGATGTATTTTTTTATTATCCACTTTGCACGGATTTCTTCTGTTACACAACGAGGGTCTGCTTCTAGCGTTAGCTTATTCGTTAGGAAGAATATCAGCCAGGATTCTTCTCATACTGCTAGACGGTACCGAGAATATATCAACAGTGTCATTCAGTTGGTTCAATGTCTCTATACCACGTGTGACTGAGTGTTTAGCCATGATATTCGTCCTGTAAGTTGGTATGTAGAACAGAGGGTGATTACTTGCACGGCTATATTTATTGGGTACATATAAACTTAGTGCATCTAGAATCGCGGGACAGTTAAAGCAACCTTAAATAACCTTTATTAGGAATATCGCAATGGATTTTTGCCTTCTTGTTTCGAGGCTTCTATAGTTACACACCGTGAGAAGTTCGGCATGGTGAGCATATTTTGGGTAATCCCCCTTTGTTCTATACCATAGATATCTGAGGATTTTTTTTGGTATTTGTTCTATATTGTTTTTATATTTGAGCTGATGAGGAGCCCAAACCGTAGATGCGTATTCTAATTTGGTTCTAATTAGATAATTATATAAGTTTCGAAGGATATCGGTGCTGTTAAATTCTCTTGATATTCTCATTATAAAACCGAGTAGTTTGTAACAGTCCGATATCAAACGTGAGACATGGTTAACGAACGTGAGTCCGACATCAAAGCTTACGCCCAAATCTTTGAATTCAGAAACTCTGTTTAGTGCCACTCCCTGTATAGTATACTGATGGTGGATTGGTGAAAACGCTCGACTATAAGATACACAGACACATTTATTAATGTTGAACAGAATATGATTTTGCTCACTCCAGGAAACTAGGGAGTCTAGGTCCTGTTGTAACTGTGCACAGTCGTGAGGTGAATTGATCTTTTTGAATATTTTCAAGTCGTCAGCGAACAATAAACGTGTCGAGTGACTTATGGAATTTTGAATGTATTGTTGGATTGATTTATGGTATATCTAGAGTCGTTATTTATACCAGTTAAATCCCAATCATTATAATTGTAAATAAAAAGTTCAGTAGGAATCCAAGAATCATTCTGGGCTATAAAGCTGATTGTATCGGACGTGTGCGTTACCTAAAATATGATTTATATATTTTCTTGTTTGATATTTAAAGATGTTTTGTTGATATGTAAAATGTACCGATTGTAATGAAATGTTCCTTATGCGTGGCCTTCGCGAGATCTACTATCAAAAGTCGGCTGGTCCATGCACGCGAAAACGTGCGAGATATGTAATATCTCGCAAGCCATGACGGCATGCACAGGCAAAAATAGGCGCTTACGATGAACGATTGGCCGCACATAAGGAGCGCAAAACGTCAAAAAATACATTCTCAGTTTCACTACAGTCTACTGTGTTTAACTTGCGACCAACTTCTACCTGCTAAAGAGGAATATCTTCACTCTGCTACTCTATACTGGAAAAGCATAAAGTAAGCCGAAATCACCGAGTATTGAGCGGCAGTCATTCACCTATTCTACAGTCTTTGTACGGTGCTGTACACTGATAATGAGGATGATGTTGATTATTTTTGCTAATCAACGTTCATATATATATTTTCTCGCATTTGTCGGACAAAAATATTGATAAAAAAACTCCGTAAAGTTAATACATAATGAATTATAAAACGTATTATACAAAAAAAGTCGAACTGCAGCCATTACACCGACCCGGCATACAATAAATGGTGTATTAAAATGCCATTAATGTCGAATCTGTGGGATATACGGCTATTAGTTAATACAAAATGGTACAAAAACATAACGTTAAAACGTAACCGATGTGTCACATCCTCCTCATTCAGGGGCTTTCAATCAAAATATCATAAACAGCAAGTCCAGTATATCAGATTTAGTACATATCCGTATCTTAAAGTAGATTTAGGTAATATTCATGATATCGTAGATTTACCACATAGAAACCCTACAACACCACATCCTCGCTTGTACCGTGAAGTTCTATAAAAGCCAACAAAATCACAGCAATCCCTTAGTCACTGCCTTGGGGGCTTACGAGAGTTAATCCGACCTACCCTTCCGTTATAAGCACAAGCTCTCGAAGCATTATCTGTTGCCTGACTAGTCCACCTACAGTATTAGCTGGGACGACCAAGGTCTGAGTGAATGTGATGGAATACAAGTAGCCTGAACGAGTGGACTTGTTTTTGCTAAATAATTAGTGTAAGAATTGTTATCTAGTTATAAGTAGTATGTAGGTGTTAATTATTTCTAAGATCTCATATATTAAGATTGAAAAAAATTAAAATAAAATGATATGTAGGAAAATAAGATTAAATAAGTGCATAAATGATAACATATAATTAAGATTAGTTAAGTAATAAATTTGTACAATATATACTCGTAGGTATAGCCTTGACAAATGTTTGTACAATAATTTACTTTAATAAAATGAAAAAAAAAAAAAAGATTTACCACATTCGTAATATTAGATTTACCACATATGCTATAGTAGATTTACTCCATTCGTTATACATAGTAGACTTACCTACCACATACGTTATAGATTTACCTCATAGTAGACTGACCATATACTTAAATAGTAGATTTAATACATATCTCATAGTAGATTTACCACATATGTTATACTAGATTTTCCCTATATCTACCTCACATCTAGTCTTTTCCCCACATCTAGTCTTTTCCCCACATCTAGTCTTTCAAGTTGAGCAGTTTTTTTTAATTCTATTTTTTTATTCTTAAATAAAACACACAATTTGCTTTGATTTCAAAAACTTTTTATTGGTTATTGAGTTATAATGTGTGACATTTAAACAAAAAAAAAAACAATATCTGTAAAATGTCAACCTCTTGCAGCTGCACAAATGTTTACTCTTTTGTCAAAATTTTCGATGACATTTTGGCATAATTGTGGTTCTAACTCACCAATAACGCGAATAATTTCGTCCTTCAGCTCAATAATCGATTGGGGGTCATTCTTATAGACCTGATTTTTCACGTAAACCCAGAGAAAATAGTCCAACGGTGTCAGTTCACATGATCTTGGTGGCCAATTAACATCACCGTTTCAGGAGATTACAATACATAAAATAATTCTCAATTTGAACGCGTTGTTGTATTGTATACGACTCTATTTTTAAAAATGTTATACATTACACATCTCAAATGTCACAAGACCCAGGCAAGTTCACGACGCCATCTGTGTTTTATCCAAGAATTAAAAAAACCGCTCAATTTGAAAGACCCTTTATCTTTAAACCTCCACAATTTTAATACTTCTTCACCTTATTTTAGGCCTGTTGGCCTGTTATGGTCCTGCACCATTGTTTGCCTTTTGTGACGTCGACTGCCAGCTGTCTTTCGATCTTTTGGGAGGTTGTCCTGGAGGTCTGCTTGCTTGGGGGATCTGTCCCTGGCCATTCTTACGGCTCTGGTTCCGCCATTCTGGATACGTGTTCGTTCCAGAACCTTCTTCTCTGTCGTCCCCATCTGACAATATCTTCAACTTCACAAATCCTTCGGATTTCTGTATTTCGTACTCTATCAGGAAGGGTTTTGCCAGCGATACTCCTCTGAGTACCTTCATTTCGCTGATTGGAAGGAGATTTTTGGTTCTGACAGTGTCGGCTCTGGACTCTATGCTGTATGTCATTATGGGGCGGACACAGGTCTTGTATATCCTTACCTTGCTTTGGATGTTCATATGCTTGTTTTTTTTCAGATCATCATCATCAGTCCGTCTCCGTCCAAAGTTGAACATAGGCCTCCCCTCTCCTCCTCCATTCCTCTCTTTCCTGGGCCCAACGTTTCCAGTTGCTCCCGGCTACTCTTCTAATGCATTCTGACCACCGTGTCTGAGGACGGCCTTCTTCCCTGTCTTGGGCGCCACTCTAGCACTCTCTGGGTCCATCTATAGATGGACCCTGAGAGTTTTTCCAGATAGTGTTCTTTAAACATTCAAACATAAATTTTAATGCCTTAACTATAAATAATCTAGAAAGTATTGTATTGACGTAGAAGATGCTAAGGATGTATATGACATAGAAAGGAAAGGGTGCCGCTCTGTTCTCTCGCCCTATCACGACAGGGAAATGGTTCGATGGTATGTATGTATTTTATAACATTTTATTCTTCTATTAGAATGTCAGTCGATGCAAAGCCCCTGACATAAACGAATGGCAGTAATGCCACGTAGTTAATTTAACGGCACAAATAATTAAATAAATCAAATAAATTCTCTTTTCAGCACCGAGTTAAACTTCCTAAATCTGGTACATGACAGAACAAAAAGCATTTTTCGATACGCTGAATCACTCAACAGTCACTAGACGCACACAGTATTTATATTTTTGTTAAATAAATCGAGAAATATATGAGGTAAAATAATGTATGACAGAATAAGAAGAAGTGAAATAAGGAAGTAAGGTGGATTGAAAGAAGAGGCAGTAAATTAAGATAAAGAATAGACCATAAAGAAAAGCGACTAAAATAAATCTTAATTTTACGTTAGTGTTGCATCTTGCTTCATTCCGATTTCCTTTCCTTTTCGAAATCCCTTTCCTTTTCGAAATTCCTTTCCTTTTCGAAATTCCTTTCTTTCTATTTTGATTGTTTAGATGTCATTTTATTATCATTCTTTATATTTTTCATTAATTTTATACAAATAAATAAATATTTGAATTTATTTTTTCCGATTATTTTACTTCCTTAATTTACTTTTGTCTCGTTGTACGGAAAAGATTGACCCTAGCAATAAAAACATCAAATTTTTAATCAATGACGTGTTAAATAAATAAATTAATAATACAAATCAATGGGGAATCAAAAACGTTACAAAGATATACAAATAGCATTTTGAAAGAATGAAGAGTAACAAGTCTATATAATAAGAGAGTATGCATGAGGGGTGTGAGGAGATGGCAGAAGTGAAAGATGTGTGTCAGGACATAATGATGTGGATATCTGTTCTCTCTGCCTACCCCAAAATGGACATATCATGATGGTGATGTTATATAAAAAAGACGAATGACAAAGAAACCTTTGTAGATATTTCAATATGTGATCAGTAACTCATTCGGCTTTAGGTGTAGTGTAACGCATATGCCCTCCTAAAAATAGTTACCTTCAAGTGCTTCCTAAAGCTGCACACGCCACCCATATTGCTTACTCAGTAGGTTGCCGGTTCGAACCCTACGATGTGCTGGTCCCCTCGAATAACACAGGCATTTTTTTGCGCTTAGTGTTCGGAGGTATAAGGATACCTGTGACTTTGGTCATATCCATTCTTAAAGAAAACTTAATTATTAATAAGTAATAAATAATTCTCAAAAAAAGACGACCTCCGTGGCCTGGTGGTAAGACACTTGTCTGCCGATCCGGAGGTTGCGGAACACAGATTTTTTAAAATAGGATTCCAGTCTGGTTAACACTTAGGGGCTTTCTGGTTGGTTGGAAGAGATTGCCACATGGCAATAAACTCGCCAGATAAAAAAAAAAAAAAAAAAAAGAAAAGAAAAAAAAAATGTTGGTGTATTTCGATCGTTTCACTTCAGGTGCGCCATCGGATCCAGTACAGCGTTTTGACCGGTGTGTTTGCTGATGTGCAAAGACTCACTCACTTAAATTGTAGAAAAGAAAAGAAATAGACAAAACTCCACGGCATAGCTTCGCTTTGTAACTGAATTGACGCTGAAATGGCGAGGGGATTCTCGACTATGAGGCCCAGCAACTACGAATACTCTTCGAGGCATATGATTCCATACATACCGCAGGACATCAACGGCACAAGTCTTGTCATAATATTCTGTCTTATTAGATCTATTCAGAAAAAAATATTCGATGAAGATGGCATTTATCTTGAAATTCTTCCTTTTTCCAAAATGAACATCTCCCAGACCTGTGTCTGTTCGTAAAATATAATGGGGATATCCCATTAAGGGACTTGAATCAACATACTATAAATGACAATTCAATAATCTTGTTTAATTTTCTGTATTGGCATCACTAATTAAAAAATAAAAAGCGTAAATGGTCTATTGGCCGTCTCATACAGGTTTTTTACAGTCATGGTAATTTTCCGTGAAAAGATATTTTGAGATTTGTTGATAGAGTAAAACTACATCGAAATTATTTATGTCTTCAATTCCAACCCTAAAATCTGTCTAGAAGTCTACACTTAATTTCCACCCTCGTTCCTCGAATATAGAGGGGTTGGTCCCCCACCAATAAAACACTTGTTCTTACTTATCAGCGCGCCAAACCACTCCGCGACAATAATTCGATTCAATGAATTAGCGTACATACAATCATAATACATGTAATTGTAGGGGCTCACTTATTCTATTGTCGTTTATTTTAATAAAATGTTATTTTGTGACGGGTGGGACATGAATGATTTTTTTAAATTTAACTGGTGAGTACGTACCCGTTTAAAATATGATTCTACGTATCTATGGTACTGTATTTAAATTGTCTATGTCAATTTTATGTATTTTGTTTATGGTAAACGTAAACTTTTGTTTATGGTAGATTTATTTTCGATAAAGGCCAGCTTACATTAATTACGTCAACTAATCATGTAGTGATGAAAATTTTAAAACTTGATTTTAAATGTATTTTTTGAAAAGTTTATATTTATTTTATTACAATGAACGGTCTTTTATCGACCATTAAAAAAAGTTACAAAAGTAATTTTCAGAATATAATTTTGAAAGCGCATTAAAATAATACAACTTGTCGCAAATATTTACATGAATCATATATAAAAATATCGAAATTCAGTACGCACATGTATACCAAACAAAAAACACATCAAATAGAAACTTGAGAGCTTAAAATAGAATTTAAAAGGCTCTAACATACAAAAAGGAAAGAAAAAAAAATATATAAGATAATAATAAAAATATGCATTCGCACAATCAATACAATACCCAAAATACAAAAAAGCACATCAAATTTCAACATATTTCGAAAAGTTTGAGAGAAACAAAGCCAATGAGAAAAAAAAATCAACGAAAGTCACGCCGTGGCGTAGGATTTATGGTTCAGACAAACAAAAACGTTCTTTAAGAGGACTTTTAAAGGCATTAAGAGCGTCACCAAATATGTCCGAGACTGCTGTATAGTAATTACCCACCCGATGCATTCTGGTAACGAGAATTCGAGTTAGTTCTATGTACAACTCTTGCACCAGAATATATCCTGCAGTCTAGTATTTCCAGTCAAGTTGTTCTTAAAGCAGTTCTTTTAGATATTGCTTATATATTTTTTTAAATTAAAATGGCATTTGTAAACGTTGTAGCCGTCATTCTTTCATCTCAATCTCAGCCTGCCAACACGTTGACATATTTGAGCCTTGGAATGGATCCCCTGTGTTTTTCAACGGCTTTTCAAGGTTTTTTTGATCTGCATTTTAATATAATTTTTTCCTTTGCTGAAGGAGATTCTTGAAGTTACACCTATCTGATTCCACTCTTTATATTCTATACTAAATTTGTTGCTCTATAATTGGTCGTTTGTGTCTGTATTTTTTCATTGTTTGGAAATTATGCGCGTCTTGAGAGATTGAAATATGGCGACGATTTTTACTTTTATTATGTTTGGGGGTAGGTATATATAATTTAAACTTATATTTGTTTTGCATCTGTATTATCCTTTCGCACTGATGTCAAAAGTGACGTCTAGTTTGGTACAGTGCGGGCTGTCCGCCTTTGAACGGCTCCGTATTGTATTGGTGACATATTATTATGTACGTTTTTATACGCCTGTTTCCTTGTAATTAATTGTGCTATAATTATTTTAACCTCTTCAGATTTGGTGTCCATTATAATGGACACAGAGTGCACATGAACTTTGTAAACAAGTTTGTGGATAATTTATGTTTTTTTAATAACAAATTAAGCGTAGGAAGGATTCTGTATTATCGACATTGAACGTTTTGGGCGCCATCTATCTAAACTAATATCACATGATGTTGAATTTAGTGTAAATAATTGTTTGAAGAGGTTGAACAATTTTGTATTTTTCTACATATTCTTTTGCTTTTTAATTTATTGAGCAATTGCTAATGGATTTATTACTGTTATTATTGTTATAAGGTACATTGTACCGTTTATATATAAATTAAATCATTCTTTAAGTTTTGTTATTCAGGAGAAGCTTTGGAAAAAGAGATTGTACTCATATAAATCATAAAATTAACACTTTAATTTTGCACTTGAAAGTTATTTCGTATATTTTTTAATCGTACGAATAATCAACAATATTTTGATTTCTTGTTGGGTAATCAATATAGTTTTGAGTTATTTACACGTGGACAATTAATCTGTGTGACAAAAAAAATCAATAAATGACAACCACCGTGTTCTAAGTGGTCAAATTCTTGTCATTCAAGCTGGGTTTCCGAGTTCGAGTTTTGATGGAACGTATAAGAATATAAAAAGGTCCATTTCTGACTAATTATTTGTCTACGATATTAATGTTACCTCTCATTGTGCGGTTGTATCATCAACACGTACAACGCAGGACATCTTATCTATTCCAATGCTTATAAACTCGAAGATTCGATTTGAGTAGCTGAACACAATATTTCATCTCAATGCTGTCTCCCAGCCACTCTTTTCAACATGTTTGCCCCATGAATGTATAGTAACATACGAACGAATGTTATAATTGATAATTCAATCTGTCTCATAAAAATATAACTGAATTTTTGTAAAAAGCAACAGCTGCTAAAAACTGCCTCAGGGCTTGATTTTATTTCACTGGCCCTTTTGAATTATTTCGCCTCCTCCCCAATTATAATAATTTACTATTTCATACACATGTTTTCACCATTTATGCAAAAAATCAAGTGCGTAGGCTTCTTTGTCAATTAAAGACGCCTGTTTTAGTTTTTAAATAACACTTCAGCCCATATCTAGTTTTGACGTCCCCAATCTTTCGCTTGTCTTCAATGACAATTTTACAATTTGGAGTGGATAACAGAAATTGGTCAATCTTTTTTGACGGTGTTCTCTTAATAAAATCACAGTATTCAGTGTTTTCTTCCACCCTCTCTCCCTTTCTGAGAGTAAACTCCTTCCTTAAAAGAGGAACCCGTATCAAGGTGTGTGGATATTATGTGTATCGAGATAGGAAAGTCGTGCGCGCTGTATTTTGCCTACGAGAAATGGCGTGATTATATGTAAGTTTGTATGTATATACATACGGTTCTGGACCTTCGGAGACCTGGTCTATTGTGTACCGTACGATGAATGTATGCACTTTTTTTAGAATGCAAATTTTATGAACCATGTTTGTATTTTGATGTTTATACGTTTTTTATTTAACATATTGTATTTTTGTATTCAATGCCTGAATTTTAATTGTATTTCGTATAAAATAAATTAACGATCGAAATCGAACCGTAAATAAACTATTTAAAACCCGACCAAAATGAGGACAACCTGTCCCGATGACTGGATTGTCTTTGAGGGATTCAGATTTTTGTAAAGTTTACTAATCTAAGTAAATATTAATAATGTTTATTTATTTATTAATTTAAATTTTTTATTGCAAATACAATCTGTCGGGCTTATTGCCAGGCGGCAATCTCTTCCTACCAACCAGACAAAAGTAAATGTAGCAAGTTACGTGGTCGCATAAATCATTCAAATGACTATCCATCCTCACGAAATCCATAAACATATACGTGAGCACAAGCCCACGAACCCCACAAAGACGGACAATCACCCGAACATTCTTTTTCATATAAAATGAGATATCATCAATCAAAAGGAAAGGAGAAGAAAAATCAGGAATAAAACACGTTATTTTACTGACTAGAATTTAAAAGGTTTTTCAGTCGCTTCTTAAAGCATGCCAAGGAAGGAGCGAGTCTTATATTGGTTTGTAACTGATTCCAGAGTCTCACTGCGTGGACAGTAAAGGACGACGTAAAGAAAGAGGAGCGGTGAACTGGAAAGGTCAATAGACAATCTCTGTTTGAGCGTAACGCTAATCCATGATTGGAAAGACGCTGAAAATTCTCGGGGAGATAAGAGATAGTACGTATATTATACAATAGAGATTCAGTGCCTTCTGGTATGAAGTTATATGATCGTACTTACGTAGGTTGAAAATAAATCTTAGACACACATTTTGAAGACGCTGTAATTTGTCCAGCTGTTCCTCTGTAACATCCAAGTAACATACGTCCGCATAGTCCAGAATCGGAAAGAGCATAGGTTGTACGAGTACAATTTTGGTTTCGGTTGGAAGGAATCTTTGCAACACTTTAAGGGAATGAAGGCGGAAGAAGATCCCTCGCCTTACATCATTCAATTTAGTATTGTAACTATGAGTATATTAAGAATGTTGTATTGTAACTAAGAGTATATTAAGAATGTTGTATTGTTACTAAGAGTATATTAATAATGTTGTATTGTAACTAAGAGTATATTAAGAATGTTGTATTGTAACTAAGACTATATTAAGAATGTTGTATTGTAACTAAGAGTATATTAAGAATGTTGTATTGTAACTAAGAGTATATTAAGAATGTTAATATTAAAAAATACCTGTGCCATTCGAGGAGAGTCGCACAGCGCGGGGTTCGAACCGATGACCTTCCGCATGGAAATTCAGTGCGTTACCGCGCGGCCATGCACCTCACTGTAATCTTATGGATGTAGTCCAACAGATTTTTTTGTCATCTCCCATGTTGAGGCGTCATCAGGTGGACTAATTTCAGCTTTTAGAGGTCGTCACAGTACACATTAGAGTACATTTACAGTCTCATTTATGGGGTGAAAAGTTCCCCATTGTTCGGTAAAGTAGTGATTGACTCCTCGGGTAATTTGTTGTATTGGCCGCAGCCCGTGACGATCATGACCGAGCTGTGAGCTCCCCCACCCTTGCCCAGGGGTAGGAGCGCACTTAATAAAACCAAAAGGGGATGTTTATTGTTCTACCCCTATTGTATTACGCTGTACTCTGTTCCGAATGGAACGCTGTAGCTTAATTTCATTCAATATTTTATAATTTATTGACATCAAGACAAAAAAAGCTAAGGTACCTTTATAATGATGTTCGTCATCACCATTACGTCACGTATTTAATGAGGTAGGCAGAGATAACTGATTTCCACTTCATTCGATCTTGACACACCTTCAAATTCAAAAGATACTTTTAAATAGCGCCGTTTAGAGAGCAAACTTTCCTGAAGCTCTTACTTTAAATTCGAACCAACTATTATCAAACAAATCACGTTTGGCAGCTATAGCAGCGCCCGTATCGTATCGTGTGTAACACTTTGTTTTTGTATTAATCTTATTTTGATTAACCTTTCTCTTCCTGTGCTAAAAAAATCAGCGCGTTCTGGTGCTGTGTATTCAGTACACATCAATACACATGTAAAAATGAGCGATTTAAAATTGAAAATATAAGAATATTCATAGTCAATCGCTTAAATTAATGAAATTTAAGTCAAAAGTGATAATAATTGAAATTTAATTGCTGAAAACATGAAAAAACATCGGCCGACGTTCACAAAACGGACGCAGAGACCACCTCGTATGAATGCACGCGAGCTACTGAGACGGAACTCGGAACACCAACACTGTATATGTTATTCCTCGAAGGAAGAAACACAACTGCAAACTGAGATTCTATTTCTTGCGTTCCCATATACTGAAGTATAGTGAGAGTGAGACATAAATAGCGTCGCTTCTCACCCATAGCGGTTTTTTAGAATGAATATACTTACGTCACACACTGGCACACGTTTGATTGCTTTGGTGAATTTATTCCCGATTTTCACAAAATATCTCTGATGTGGCCGATAAGTGCTAATTATTATTAATATTATTTTTTCATTCAATGCGTAAATGTATTACGGAGGAATACCTAAAATCTGAACCCAGTATTTATTATATTTATAGAGATATTAAAATTTTTAGAAGCAATGTGTACTAGTTATACATCATAGGACAAAAAGGGTTAATAAAATTAATGATGCTATTAAGTACATATATTTTAATGCTTCTCAACAGTTAGGGAAGATTTGCGGGGAGGAATACTTACGTTTGTTTCTTAAGGTATATATAGTAAGTAGGTATAAATTCATGACGAAGGTTTTTTCATGATTTGCCCATGAGTGTTGGAACAGAGTATGCGAAGATGGGGGAATATGGGGCACGCAGGCCCATTAGCAGTAAGTAGCAAGGAATGATTGTTATTGTTGTCAAGTCACTTTGAGGGGAGGCAGGGTATAGGAGTAGAAGCGAGAAGATACGGAGTAAGAGGGAGAAGAACCAAGTCCCTACGCATCTCCATCGTGCCGTGTACCTATCTTGCAAAGGGATACATCTAAGTGATACAATTTTCCTCGTATTATTGCTTTAGGTTTATTTCTCCCGTTTCTATCTCCATAACTTTCATGGACAAACATACATACCATCATAAATATAAATATGTAGGGTGTGGGCTGAAAAACATCTGGTGTCCCCGTGGCTGGGTTCGCCCTATATTGGTGGGGTGTATCTTGGCCGAGGGTATGCTATTAGATGAGCCCAGACCTTTTGATAGCTTCTGTATTTAATGTATTATCTGCAATTTATGTGTTTTAGAAGTGTTATTTAAATATAATCTGTACATACTATGTTGCTATCAATAAACCTATTATTTATTTATTTATTTATTATTTATTATTGATAGCTTCTTAGTTTGTACATATATGACGAACTCCATGGTCGAGTTCAGGGGTCAAAATCGGGGTGATGTCTATGACTTACATCATATCTATTTTTTCAAAAAAAAAAAGATAAAAATAAAACATGCCGATGTGCTCCGATTGTCACTTCACTTCGGTGTGCCATCGGATCCAGTACAGCAGTGCCGGCGGCGAGTTTGGTGGTGTGCAACGGCCCACTTACTTAAATGAAAAAATGCTTTACAGCACAGATTTTTTCCAACTGAATTGACGTCTGACTGGCGAGGGGATCCTCGACTACGAAGCCCAGCAATGAGGACGTATAGAGTAACAAATTGTTAAATTTAACCGCTTGTGTACTGTTATATGAGCATATCAATTTGAAAAAGCGCAATTTCAAGCGGGCTTTATAAACTAAAAAGTGGGTTTTACATCTGCCACGTGACTCAGCAATTCGTTCAAGTCATTAGAAACAACGCTTTGCCCGATTTTATTGTGGATGTGCGACGAAACTGGGCCACATTTTATTTTTCATATTTATTTTTAAGATGGTATTAAAGAAATACAATTTATATTCCTCGATAGAAATTTTACGAGTTTATGAGAGGGTGTATGGATTTTGAAGATTCGACGAATGTGTCTTGAGATAGGAAAGTCTGGAGCTCTGTCCTCTCTTCCTGTTTCGACAGGGAAATGGCGTGATGGTGTGTTTGCATAATATAAATAAATAAAGTGTTTGGATGTATACGAGGCGAAGGATATGTCTCGAGATAGAAAGTCTGCTGTTTTGTCCCCTCTGCCTATTCTGAAAAGTGAATGCCGTAGTGGTATGTATGTATCTACAATTTCTATTGTATTGTATCACACTTTTGCTGTATACAATGCAATCTACGGGCTTATTGTCAATTAGCAATCTCGTCCAACCAACCAGATAAATGTTAAAAAGTCCTTAAGACTGGATTTTGTTTTCCGAATGATCTGAGAATGATACTTGTGATAGTTTCTCAGATAATGGAAGATGTACGAAAGATATCAATGGCGTGAACGATAGGAAAAAAGTCAATATGGTAAAGTGTCTTTCAAATTGAGCGGTTTTTTTAATAAAAAAATTTAAATTCTCGAATAAAACACACAATTTACTTTAATTTTAAAAAACTTTTTATTGGTCATTGAAGTACAATATATGGTATTTAAACACAAAAAATAATATCTGTCAAATGTCCATCTCTTGCAGCTCCACAGATGTCCATTCTTTTGTCAAAATTTTCGATGAAATTTTGGCGTAATTGCGGTTCTAACTCACCAATAACGCGAATAATCTCGTCCTTCAGCTCAGGAATTGATCGGGGGTCATTCTTATGGACCTAACATTTCACGTAACCCCAGAGAAAATAGTCCAACGGTGTCAGATCACATGATCTTGGTGGCCACTTAATATCACCGTTTCCGGAGATTACAATGCATAAAATAATTCAACAATTTGAACGCGTTGTTGTATTGTATACGACTCCATTTTTATAAATGTCATACATTGCACTTCTCAAATGTTACAAGACCTAGGCAAGTTCGCCACGCCATCTGTGTTTTATCCAAGAATTTAAAAAAATCGCTCAGTTTGAAAGACCCTTTATCTTTAAACCTTTACAATTTTAATACTTCTTCATCCTATTTTAGGCATCTGTTGGCCTGTTATGGTCCTGCATCATTGTTTCCCTCTTGTGACGTCGACTGTCAGCTGTATTTCCATCTTTTGGGAGGTCGTCCTGGAGGTCTGCTTGCTTGGGGGATACTGTCCCTGGCCATTCTTACGGCTCTTGGTACTTCTCAAATGTTATAAGACCCAGGCAAGTTCGCGACGCCATCTGTGTTTTATCCAACAATTAAAAAAATAGCTTCATTTGAAAGACTTTTTATTTGCAATAAAAGTGTTAAATAAATAAATAAATAGATGCGATTTGTTGTCGAGGTCGATCGAAAAAAGTATGATTGAACCAAGTGAATGACGTATGACATATCAAAGTTTCGAAACAGACATCAATGGATAAAATTCAGACAGCGAAGGAACTTTCACATTGTGTCAGCGTTTGTGTCCTTAACAATCCTAATTCTCCTCATAGCTTTGTGAAAAAATCCAGTTTCTTTTCAGAAAACGAACGTTCTCTTCAACCAGGAGACGAAAAACACCTTTGTATATTTCATAAACACACCACATTTTATACATATTTATATGCAGTTCACAAAGCGCGGTTGTGGTACGAAATTCCAAGATTAATACGATGTATGGGGCACATCCTTATTTCCGTTTAAGAAAGAATAAAAAAATTATAACGTCACTCTTCTTCTTCCTCTCAGTGTAATGTAAGGTCCTCCCAACGTTGAATATCACTTGAGAGTAGATATCTTTGTCCCCGGCAGCCCGAAAAAGATCTCCAACGCCTCTTACGCCAGTCCAATCACGTATATTGCGGAGCCAGGAGATTTGTCTCCTGCCAACACCTCTTCGGCCTTCTATTTTGCCTTGGATGATCAGGTGATATCATTATTCAGAATACCATTTTATCCTTATATTCTTTCGTTTTCCTACCTTATCCTTGAACGAACTCCTTTCCTCTAGTTCTACTTTTATTAATACAGTTTTTTTTTTGTAAAATTCGTCATAGTAAGCTGGTTGGTAGGAAGAATTTGCTGCATACAAATAGGCCCGACAAGTGTAATTTATTCTTATTTGTTTAGACGACCTCCGTGGCCTGGTGGTAAGACACTTGTCTGCCGATTCGGAGGTTGCGGGTTCGATCCCCGCTGGAACCCAGATTTTTTAAATAAGATTCCAGTCTGGTTAACACTTAGGGCCTATAAAAAATCTCTTTCTGGTTGGTTGGAAGAGATTGCCACATGGCAAAAAGTTCGACAGGATAAAAAAAAAAATATTTTATAATTAAGATATTAACACTGTGGAGGTTTAAATACATTGTAATTTATTAACCCAAACAAATCTTGTTTGTGCTCCCTTAATGATGAGGTAAAAACCTTGAAACCTGTAAGGTCAAACCGTTATATAAAGTGGAATAAACAGTGTTTGATTGAACAAATTACAAATTATTTGTAACACTTTTCGTATGCATACACACACATCATAATTGTATAAAATATTTTTGGGGTTGTAAAATGGTTACTTTGAAACTATCGACAGGTTTGGAATCTGGAAGGGAGGAATATGGGGTTGAATGCTATAAGAGTAGTACTTCAAACAGGCAGCGTTCTGGATTCAATAGTAATTTGCGCCCACTTGACTCGATTATCGAGTGTTTGTGTGGGAGCAAGGGTTACTCTAGAAACTTAAAAATATCGAAATGCCAACATAATTGTTAGGTAAATGTGTCCGTTAAATGTATTTTCTGTTTTAATTACATGTTTATTTATGCATAGGTTGAGAGCTCCCTTCCAGGCGTTTCGCGAATATCGAATTTAACACTGAAAATTAAAACGGTAGTCTCTATAAAGCTATACACATATCATCTCTGATATATGGAATCAAGAGTTCTCTACGGAGGATATATTAGGGCAGGGGTAGCCAAGTGGTTTGCTGTCGCAATCGACTTTTGACGTAAAATAATAGTCGCGTTCTGCTTATCAAATTCGCGCGAATTAACACATAACTAATTTATTAATTTATTTATTTAACACTTTTATTGCAAATACAATCTGGCGGGATTATTGCAAGGTGGCAATCTCTTCCAACCAACCAGATAAAAGTAAAAGAAGGAAGTTATGTGGTCGCATAAATCATTCAAATGACTATCCATCCCCACGAAATCCATAAACACATACGTGAGCATATACCCACGAACCGTACTAAGACGGACAATCACCCGAACATTCTTTATCATATAAAGTAAGATATCATCAATCAAAAGGAAAGGAAGGGATGGTGGAGAGGAAAGGAAAAGAAAAATCAGGAATGAAACACGTTATTTTACTGACTAGAAATAAAGAGTTTTGTCAGTCGCTTCTTAAAGCATGCCATGGACGGATCGAGTCTTATATTGGTTTGTAACTGATTCCAGAGTCACACTGCATGGACAGTAAAGGATGACGTAAAAAAAGAGGAGCGGTGAACTGGAAAGGCCAATAGACAATCTCTGTTTGAACGTAGTGCTAATCCATGATTGGGAAGACGCTGAAAATTTTCGGCGAGATAAGAGGAGGCGGCGGGACAGTTAAGGATATTATACAATAGATACAGTATGTGAATTTGGCGTCTATTTCTAGCATTCAACGAGTTCAATGCCTTCTGGTATGAAGTTATATGATCGTACTTACGCAAGGTTGAAAATGAATCTTAGACACACATTTTAAAGATGCTGTTATTTGTCCAGCTGTTCCTCTGTACTACCATTTTAGAAAAGGATAACATATAACTAAAAGTCAATTAATTAGCATGAGCGGAATTTACTTCGCTTAATTATTAAGGAAAATAAAACTTATACTAGGTTAGTCAAAAAGTTTTGAAAGCGGAAATGAAAATACATTTTTTTTGGGGGGAAATCACTTTTATTGCTCAGTATAGTCTCTCATAAGATCAATACACTTGGTCCAACGATCTTCCAACTTTGTTGTCCCATCACGGAAGTGACTTTCTGGAAGGCCTGCAAAATACTCCTCTACGACGGCTATAACCTCTTCGTTTGATGAAAAATGCTTTCCACGAAGGAATTTTTTGAGGTGTGAGAACAGCCAGAAGTCAGAGGGAGCTAAATCTGGCGAATAGGGTGGATGCTGCAACAATTCGTACCCCAATTCACTGATTTTCGCTATGGTTTTTTGAGCTGTGTGAGCAGGTGCATTGTCTTGATGAAAAATGATTTTTTCTTCTGCAAACAGGGTCTTTTTTCACAATTTTTTTCATCCAACTGGTCCAAAAGGTCACAATAATAATCAGAGTTGATTGTCTTACCAGTTTGGAGATAATCTATCAATAAAATTCCTTTTGCCTCCCAAAAAACTGACGCTAACACCTTCTTGGCCGATTTCTGGACACGAACTCGCTTCGGAGCCAAAGTGCCTGGTTCACACCACTCCTTAGCCTCTTGTTTTGATTCAGGATCATGGTGGTAGACCCAAATCTCATCCATAGTGATGAATCGACGCAGAAAATCCTTTTTATTCTTTCGAAATTGTTCCAAATGTTGCTCAGAAAGTCGCATTCGAACGTGTTTTTGTTGCATTGTTAGCAAATGCGGCACCCATTGTGCACACAGTTTTTTGAAACCCAAAACTTCAGCCAAAATATGCCATGTTGTTCCATGTGAAATGCCTATGGTGTCAGCTATCACATCCACAGTCGATCAATGATCTTCCTAAACCATATCCTGTATTTTCGCTATGATTTCTGGTGTTGATGCACTTTTTGGACGTCCTGAGCGTGGATCGTCTTCAACGCTTGTACGGCCACGCTTAAACTCCAAAACCCATCGGTGAACAGTTTGAAATGAAGGAGAAGACTTCTTTAATACTTTCACTATCTTTGCATGGATCTCAGTAGCCGATAAACCTTCCAAAACAAAGAATTTAATCACTGCACGATATTCGGATTTTTCCATTGTTAAAAAATACACTGACACATCAACTTCAAATGGCTTGTAAACAAAGAATGAATTGACAGATCGAAATGAAATTTTGAGTAGGTTCTTATGAAAGATGAAATATTAAAATGGCGTAGAAATTTTGGTTTTTCTACTGCTCCATAGATGTAGCATTCAAAACTTTTTGACTAACCTATTACATACATTTATTTGGAGTAGACATATCTACATGTTCAAAAGGAATAACTAACTGACTGTGTTGACAAGTGTGAGCGCGTGATGAGATTTGGTGACGTCGTACGCCATGTTGTAAGTTATGAAGACAGTCGCGATCGACCAGTCGATCGCAATCGACCTATTGACCATCCCTGTTAAATAGAAATCGTCTTCTTTAAAGTTCCTTTCCTATTTGTAGGTTGACAATCAACATGGATATCTTAATCATTGAGGCAGCCATCTTTTTGCTCCACAACTCCGTGGGTGACTCCTAAATTAGTAATATTGTTTGCTCACCCTTGACACCATGAATATTCTTAATGGCAAATGCTATCTCTCGTATATGTTACTTCTTGTCGAATACCATCTTGACAATCTCGAAAGGGGACCTCTCGTGAAAGAGGCGGTTGATATTGGTCATCCCTGCATCAGGGCACTCGAAAATTATTAGCAGAGGCACCACAGACAAATAATGAAGATTTGGTGCCACGAACTCCCCTGCGTTGGTCTGGACAAGTAGCTCGTATACTTGAATACAGACTTCTAAGAAATATCCTCTTTGATGAGATGGTGGAAGGCAAAAGAAAGCATGATGGACAGCGCAAGATATTTACATTAAATCTCATTACACCTGGGATCAAATTACAGCAGATGGAGCCAAATGGCACAGAACTGTTGTTAGTTATTATGGAACCTAAAGGAATAAAAAGACGCAAACTGCAAATACAGAAGGTCCTTGCCCTATGTGCAACAGGATATGCCTATCATAAAATCAAAAGTCATCTCCGTTGGCACCAACGCCAAATAGTGCCTTGTATTAAACTCGTCACGGGTAATGGGCATTTATTAATTATTAACCTTTTCCTTCCTGTGCTGAAAAATCGGCGCATTCCGGTGCTGTCTATTCAATACACATGTAAAAAAGAGCGATTTAAAATCGAAAAAATAAGAATATTCATAGCCAATCGCTTAAATTAATTAAATTTGAAGTCAAAAGTGATAATAATTGAGATTTAATTGCTGAAAACATGAAAAAAAAAAAAACATCGGCCGACGTTCACAAAACGGGCGAAGCGACCACCTCAAACGAGAGCCCGCGAGCTGAGTTGAGCTGAGAACTGAGATTCTATTTCTTGCGTTCCCATGTACCGAAGTAGAGTGAGATGTGAATAGCCTCGTTTCCTCACCCATAGCGGTTTTTTAAAATGAATATACCTACGTCACACACTGGCATACGTTAATTATTGCTAATTATTTATTAATATTATTTTTTCATTCAACGCGTAAATGTATTACGGAGGAATACCTTAAATCTGAACCCAGTATTTATTATATTTATAGAGATATTAAAGTTTTTAGAAGCAATGTGTATTAGTTACAGGAAGGGTTAATAACGTTACAGTTTACGGTCGCAAACTTAAATTCTATTGAAAAAAATTCATCAAAATTAAAATTAAAACGGACAAATAGAAATATTTATCCTTTAGGCCTTCTAATAGGCTTTTCAAGGACCTCCGTGGCCTTATTGGTAATACGCTTAACTTCTATCTGGGGGTTCTGCATTCGATTCCCGATAGTACAAATAAAAAAGGTACTAGTCTAGTAAGAGTTCATCTGGTAACAAATCTCACACGCATTGTACGCATTTGCGAGTATTTTTGTCCGTTTAAATGCGGTAGTGTCATCGACATGTTCAATTTCCGTGTCTCCTACAGTGGCTCTTAACTCGAAGATCCGATTTCTGAAGACAAAAACAATTTTATCTCTTTGCCACGCTCTTCATGTGTCTGAATCGCCAATTTTAATGTTGAAGGGTATCATATTATATATTGTAAGAGAGAAACCATAAGAGAGAAAAACCCAACAATTGGCACTAATCTGTGTAACTTTTATCTGGTTGGTTGCAAGATATTGTCGTTTGGCAGTAAACTCGGTATTGGTATGACGTCACACTCATAAAAAAATCGATGATTTCGATCATCTAGTGTAGATCGCGCTGAATCGAAATTTCTTTTTCTTTAATAAAATAATCTTTAATACAAACGTTTGCCAAAAGCCATATCTACGAGTATATACGAATTTATATCTTATTTATATATTATAACTATGAACTAAATTCATTTTAATTTCGAACACGTAATTTTAATTTAAAAAATCTGAATATTTAATTTCTTAGAAACAGTCAAATGCTACGTTTGGTCAGTGTTATTGCATAGAGTGGAATCATGGACCCTCAAAGTTGGTAGTATGAACCGACTGGAAGCATTCGAAATATGGATGCACCGGAGAATGCTACGGATACCCTGGATGGATATGGTCAGCAACACGAGGGTCCTTCAAAGAGCCAAAGGTTATAGAGAGTTGCTGACTAATATTAAAATCCGAAAGGTATCCTATTTGGGTCATGTATGGTACTTAGAGGAGCAAAGTACAAATTACTGCACCTGATCATCCAAGATAAAATGGAGGGTCGAAGAGGTGTTGGCAGGAGGCAAATCTCCTGGCTCTGCAATATATGTGATTGAACTGGTATAAGGAGCGTTAATGATCTTTTTCGGGCTGCCGGGGACAAACATTCCTCGCTCGTCGTGCGACAGAGACGACTCTCAACAATGTCGAAGTTAGCCGATTATGGCCGACAATCTCTTTCTTTAGCCCGATGTATATTACTTACCGCCGGATAGATTGTATTATATTACACTTTCGTTTTATATAGTGCAACCGTTATTGTCAATTTACAATCTCTTCCAACCAACCAGATAGACGGTTAGGAGGCCTTAAGTAAGAACCAAACTGGAATCCTTTTTTTTTTAATAAAAAACCTGGGTGCGAACTGAAATCGAACCTGCAGTCCCCGGGTTGGGAGGTAAGCCTCATACCAACTTGGCCTCGGAGGTCGTTGGTTGTTGAAAATTGTTTAATAAAATAAATTGAATGGATCAATGCTTTCTCGATATTTTCAATTAAACCGAAAAAAAAAAGTGTTGTTTGAGTTGAGTGCTTTTTGCATATATACATTAAATTTAAAATATGTATAAAGGTTCGTTTACACCTGACATTACCATATGCGAAACCCGCAAAGTTTCACCCTTTCGCCGGCAGAGGGAATTAATTAAAGATTCCTAACGGATCTCGCCGGTTCCTTTTCACACTTTCCAAATGTACGCTTTGATATCCACTAAGTTCTGTACCTGGATTTTAATGCGAGTTTAATTTGCGAAATCTAAATACGGTTGTGCCTTCGCGAGAATTATTATTTTAATTAATTCCTAAATCCGGGGGAACACGTTTTCATAAATAGAGTTTATCATTAGCATGTGTGAACGTATCTCAGTTAGGGAATTTATTGCTTTTATTTATACAATATATTATGCTATTTTAGATTATTTCGATATAAGTATTTTATTATTTTATTTAACATTTTTATTACAAATACAATCTGACGGGTTTATTGCCAGGTGGCAATCTCTTCCAACCAACCAGACAAAAGTTAATGAAGCAAGTTACATGGTCGCATAAATCCTTCAAATGACTATCCATTCCCACAAAATCCATAAACACATACGTGAGCATATGGCCACGAACCCCACAAAGACGGAAAATCACCCGAACATTCGTTTTCATATAAAGTGAGATATCATCAATCAAAAAGAAAGGAGGGGATGGTGGAGAGGAAAGGAAAAGAAAAAATTAGGAATCAAACACTTTATTTTACTGACTGAGTTTTTTCAGTCGCTTCTTAAAGCATGCCAAGGACGGATCTTGTCTTATATTGGTTTGTAACTGATTCCAGAGTCTCACTGCATGGACAGTAAAGGACGACGTAAACAAAGAGGAGCGGTGAACTGGAAAGGCCAATAGACAATCTCTGTTTGAGCGTAGCGCTAATCCATGATTGGAAAGACGCTGAAAAATTTCGGTGAGATAGGAGGGGGTGGCGGGACAGTTAAGGATATTATAAAATAGAGACAGTATGTGAATTTGGCGTCTATTTCTAACATTCAACCAGTTCAATGCCTTCTGATATGAAATTATATGATCGTACTTTCGTAGGTTGAAAATAAATCTTAGGCAAACATTTTGAAGACGCTGTAATTTGTCCAGCTGTTTCTCTGTAACAACATCCAAGTAACAGACGTCTGCATAGTCCAGAATAATAACACATGTTAATAAATTTAACTGGATGATAAAAGTCTTAGCTCATATTCAATATACTCGTACATACTGTTCTCGTTCTTAAGTCAAACTGATGGCATGTTTCAAAGTTGCAACAATATACTCGAACATACTGCTCTCGTTCTTAAGTCAAACTGATGGCATGTTTCAAAGTTGCAACAATATACTCGAACATACTGTTCTCGTTCTTAAGTCAAACTGATGGCATGTTTCAAAGTTGCAACAATATACTCGAACATACTGCTCTCGTTCTTAAGTCAAACTGATGGCATGTTTCAAAGTTGCAACAATATACTCGAACATACTGTTCTCGTTCTTAAGTCAAACTGATGGCATGTTTCAAAGTTGCAACAATATACTCGAACATACTGCTCTCGTTCTTAAGTCAAACTGATGGCATGTTTCAAAGTTGCAACAATATACTCGAACATACTGTTCTCGTTCTTAAGTCAAACTGATGGCATGTTTCAAAGTTGCAACAATATACCCGAACATACTGCTCTCGTTCTTAAGTCAAACTGATGGCATGTTTCAAAGTTGCAACAATATACTCGAACATACTGTTCTCGTTCTTAAGTCAAACTGATGGCATGTTTCAAAGTTGCAACAATATACTCGAACATACTGCTCTCGTTCTTAAGTCAAACTGATGGCATGTTTCAAAGTTGCAACAATATACTCGAACATACTGTTCTCGTTCTTAAGTCAAACTGATGGCATGTTTCAAAGTTGCAACAATATACTCGAACATACTGCTCTCGTTCTTAAGTCAAACTGATGGCATGTTTCAAAGTTGCAACAATATACTCGAACATACTGTTCTCGTTCTTAAGTCAAACTGATGGCATGTTTCAAAGTTGCAACAATATACTCGAACATACTGTTCTCGTTCTTAAGTCAAACTGATGGCATGTTTCAAAGTTGCAACAATATACTCGAACATACTGCTCTCGTTCTTAAGTCAAACTGATGGCATGTTTCAAAGTTGCAACAATATACTCGAACATACTGTTCTCGTTCTTAAGTCAAACTGATGGCATGTTTCAAAGTTGCAACAATATACTCGAACATACTGTTCTCGTTTTTAAGTCAAACTGATGGCATGTTTCAAAGTTGCAACAATATACTCGAACATACTGCTCTCGTTCTTAAGTCAAACTGATGGCATGTTTCAAAGTTGCAACAATATGCTCGAACATACTGTTCTCGTTCTTAAGGTAAACTGATGGCATGTTTCAAAGTTGCAACAATATACTCGAACATACTGTTCTCGTTCTTAAGTCAAACTGATGGCATGTTTCAAAGTTGCAACAATATACTCGAACATACTGTTCTCGTTCTTAAGTCAAACTGATGGCATGTTTCAAAGTTGCAACAATATACTCGAACATACTGTTCTCGTTCTTAAGTCAAACTGATGGCATGTTTCAAAGTTGCAACAATATACTCGAACATACTGTTCTCGTTCTTAAGTCAAACTGATGGCATGTTTCAAAGTTGCAACAATATACTCGAACATACTGCTCTCGTTCTTAAGTCAAACTGATGGCATGTTTCAAAGTTGCAACAATATACTCGAACATACTGTTCTCGTTCTTAAGTCAAACTGATGGCATGTTTCAAAGTTGCAACAATATACTCGAACATACTGTTCTCGTTCTTAAGTCAAACTGATGGCATGTTTCAAAGTTGCAACAATATACTCGAACATACTGTTCTCGTTCATAAGTCAAACTGATGGCATGTTTCAAAGTTGCAACAATATACTCGAACATACTGTTCTCGTTCTTAAGTCAAACTGATGGCATGTTTCAAAGTTGCAACAATATACTCGAACATACTGTTTTCGTTCTTAAGTCAAACTGATGGCATGTTTCAAAGTTGCAACAAATCAAAATCGACATAATTGAGGGGGTGCGGAAACTAACAATTGTATTGTATTACACTTTCGTTGTATACAGTACAACCTGGCGGGCTAATTGTCATAGGGTAATCTCTCCTGACCAATCAGAAAGATGTTAAAGATTCCTTAAGTGAAGACCAGACTGGAATCTTTTTTTTTTTTTTTAGAAATCAGGGTTCCAGCGGAATTTGAACTCGCAACCTCCGGGTTGGGAGACAAGCGTCTCACCAACTAGCCCACGGATGTCGTCAAGGTTAAATTAAAGAAGCACTTAACACTTTATGACCCAATCAAAAGGAAGCGACAACATTTCCCAGTGCCTGGCTTGCTTTTTTTCGAAGATTTTGCTAAAATTGTTGTATTATTTTATTCAATGCAGCCTTTTATTTGTAAAATTGAAGTACATTGTGTTTATAATAGTAGTAAGCATCTAATCCTGTGAATATTTGTTGTTATTTTGTGTTATAACATATATTGAAGTTCGTAGCGTATGTTGCATTGATTTTGAGAATACGTGTTGTTATAAGGTGTTATATATTGAAGTGCGTAGCGTATGTAGCATTGCTTTTGAGAATACATGTTGTTATAATGTGTAATATGGTATATTGAAGTGCGCAGCGTATGTAGCATTGCTTTTGATAATACATGTTGTTATAATGTGTTGTATTGAAGTACACAGCGTATGTAGCATTTTTTTGATAATACATGTTGTTATAATGTGTTATATGGTATATTGAAGTGCGCAGCGTATGTAGCATTGCTTTTGATAATACATGTTGTTATAATGTGTTGTATTGAAGTACACAGCGTATGTAGCATTTTTTTGAGAATACATGTTGTTATAACGTGTTACATGGTATATTGAAGTGCGTAGCGTATGTAGCATTGCTTTTGAGAATACGTGTTGTTATAAGGTGTTATATATTGAAGTGCGTAGCGTATGTAGCATTGCTTTTGAGAATACGTGTTGTTATAAGGTGTTATATATTGAAGTGCGTAGCGTATGTAGCATTGCTTTTGATAATACATGTTGTTATAATGTGTTATATGGTATATTGAAGTACGCAGCGTATGTAGCATTGCTTTTGATAATACATGTTGTTATAATGTGTTGTATTGAAGTACACAGCGTATGTAGCATTTTTTTGAGAATACATGTTGTTATAACGTGTTACATGGTATATTGAAGTGCGTAGCGTATGTAGCATTGCTTTTGAGAATACATGTTGTTATAATGTGTTATATATTGAAGTGTGTAGCGTATGTAGTATTGCTTTTGAGAATACATGTTGTTATAATGTGTTATAGTATTGCTTTTGAGAATACATGTTGTTATAATGTGTTATATATTGAAGTGCGTAGCGTATGTAGCATTGCTTTTGAGAATACATGTTGTTATAATGTGTTATATATTGAAGTGCGTAGCGTATTGCTTTTGAAAATACATGTTGTTATAATGTGTTACATATTGAAGTGCGTAGCGTATGTAGCATTTCTTTTGAGAATACATGTTGTTACAATGTGTTACATGGTATATTGAAGTGCGTAGCGTATGTAGCATTGCTTTTGAGAATACGTGTTGTTACAATGTGTTATATATTGAAGTGCGTAGCGTATGTAGTATTGCTTTTGAGAACACAAACATTTTTTGATTTTGTTTGTTCTAGCTAAAGCACTGTAAAATGTTCAGAAATGTTATTTAAAATACTTTGAAACCGTTGACTACTCTTGACTAGTTTAGAATATAAAACTATTGAATACACAATAGGGGAAAGACTAGTAATAATAATCTCAATAAATACGATGTATAAACCATAACCCCTTTTTGAAAAATATAGATAGCATCACGTTTATCCTCACATTAAATGGTCATTTTCTCCATTTTGTGGACGATAGTAATCTCGACTGTTGGACGTGTTTAATCCTGAATGTCAGGACTATTGGTTCAAGGCAAGTGTGCCGCCATTTATTTGTACCCTTCTATGGGCATCGTTATTTATTATACATTTAAAATTGGCGAATTTAAATAAATAAATAAATATATACAATATTTATTGATAGCAGCATATTATGTACATTTTAAAATAAAGGGTCTTTCAAATTGAGTGGTTTTTTAATGTTTGAATAAAACACACAATTTGCTTTGATTTCAAAAACCTTTTTATTGGTCATTGAAGTATAATGTATGACATAGTATAAATAGGCCAAAACCCATACGATGGTTGTCGTCAAAGAAAGAATACGAGAATTGAATTTTGAATACAAGAGAGCGAGAGAGGAATACTTGGATTCTCTGCGAAAGTAATTCGAAAATTTGAATCTCGGTGGGTCCGTGATAACTGAACGAATTTTTAATATCTAGCTAACAATTTTTGAACCGGTGTAAAAGGGAACGATATATAAATATATATAAATAAATTCTATATTTATGAATATATATTTTCATAAATTTTGAATTTGTTTTACTTCCGTGAATATTTCACGGGCTGCAACAAGTGACATTTAAACATAAAAAACAATATCCGCCAAATGTCCACCTCTTGCAGCTCGACAGATGTCCACTCTTTTGTCAAAATTTTCGATGACATTTTGGCATAATTGCGGTTCTTACTCACCAATAACGCGAATAATTTCGTCCTTCAGCTCAGGAATTGATTAGGGGTCATTCTTATAGACCTCACTTTTCACTTAACCCCAGAGAAAATAGTCCAACGGTGTCGGATCACATGATTTTGGTGGCCAATTAACATCACCGTTTCCGGAGATTACAATACATCAAATAATTCAACAATTTTAACGCATTTTTGTACTGTATACGACTCCATTTTTATAAATGTCATACATTACACTTCTCGAATGTCACAAGACCCAGGCAATTTAGCGACGCCATCTTTGTTTTATTCAAGAATTAAAAAAACCTACATTGATAATTCACATATACGAGTATATCTCAAGATAAATAGCAGAAAATACATTTGAAAGAGAAGTTTTCAAAAGGTCCAGGCTCATGTCATAATATCCCTCCGTTTTTTTGTTTTGCATTCAGTATAAAATCAGAGATGACCTGCGTAATCTAGTTAAAAAGACGCCAAACCGAGGGTTGCGATTCACGTTGTAACCCAAATTTTACAAAAGTATTTTTAACTTAACATAAACGCTTGTTTGGTTGGTTGGGGGAGATTTCCACATGTAAATAAACCCACCAAGTTGTACCGTATACAACGAAAGTGTAATATCAATTATTTTTTGTCTGGTTGTATTTACAATGAAGTGTTAAATAAATAAATTTTTTTATTTTTTTATTTTCGTTGCATAAAGGGCAGTCTTTTTACTGTAGAACGGCCCTGTCTACGTAATGCGAGCGAGATGTTGATGATGATTGTGGCCGGATTAGCGGGGACTTATTGTGTTTCTAAACAAAAAAGCACATAAAAGCGGATTAATGAGGGTGTAAACGGATCGGCGGACACGTGCGAGAAGATGTATTAATGTTGATAATGATCGATAGAGCTTATATCTAAATTTATGATAAAATATATTTGTAATACAATATGTTAACAGTGTGTGAGGTATGAACATTTTTAAACTTGTAATATATTTTTGTTTAGGACAATTGAACCTATATGTTATAAACTGGAGTGTGGCAGGGATGTATCTTGGCTCCGATTATTTTTATCATCCGTATTCAAGTTCCATAATGCTATGTCTTCATTGAATCTTTGTCGTCTGAGAGATGTAATATTATAATGTATCGTGTTAAACTTTGTTGTACGAGTATACACTACAGCCTGGTGGGCTTATTGCCATGTGGCAAATCCCTTCTAACTGACCAAACAATATTTTAGGAACAAGTCGTTTCTAAAAGGAGAGATGATGAGGATGATTTGTTGATAAATAAAACTTGTCGAGATCACAATATGCAAAGAGAGATTTTATTGACAAACGTCGGTATTTATAATGTTTATTGAATGTGTGCGGGAATGCGCGCGAGATATATCGCTGTCTAGTCTCTGCACTTACAATACGTTTGATGTCGCGTGTAGGTATCCTTTCTTTTTTGGGAGACAGCGCCAAAGATGTGTTGCTGTCTCCCTTCCTCATGGAATGCGCTCTCGATTGGTAGCGATTTGAATGACCGGCGTCTGGACTTTAGCATTGTTTGTTTCACATTGTTAAGGTGTGCAAAGGTCGTCTCGTGGGTTCAGTGACCGCGCATACTTTCGCCACAATATGTACAAAAGCCTTAAGTGGAAAACATCTTTGTTTCAACGAGATTAGAACCTTCAACCTCCGTCTCGAAGACGAGTGTTTTACCAGCTACACCATGGAGGTCGTCACACTTTCGTTTTATACATTGCAATCGGCGGCTGTGGTTAAATGATTATCATTTAGGATGAGCAAGCGGGCGTGCCAAGTTCGACTCCTAGCGCATTCGATTCCGGACTGTTTGACCGTTATACATCTAAATTTATGTTTTCCAATAGCTTATATGCTGCGAACCATTAACTCAGCGCTATATAAAACTCTGCCTGCTAAATGAAAGGCTGCAATAGATTGATCTTGCCGATCGAGAGCTAGATCTGTCAAGAGTTTTTCTGAAGCATTACTGCTTGCACAGTCAAGTGAAGAATTGAATCATCTCGTGCAACTTTTAATAAAATGAGAAGCGTATTCTGCGATGATAATCTAAACTTGAAACTTCGACAACGGTTAGTCAAATGCTACGTTTGGTCAGTGTTATTGCATAGAGTGGAATCATGGACCCTAAAAGTAAGTAGTATGAACCGACTGGAAGGATTCGAGAATGCTACGGATACCCTGGACTGATATGATCAGCAACACAACGGTTCTTAAAAGAGCCAAAGTTGCTGACTTATATTAAAATCTGAAAGGTGTCCTACTTAGGTCATGTACTTAGAGGAGCAAAGGACAAATTACTGCACCTGATCATCCAAGGCAAAATAGAAGGCCGAAGAGGTGTTGGCATGAGACAAATCTCCTGGCTCCGCAATATACGTGATTGGACTGACATAAGGGGCGTTGGAGATCTTTTTCGGGCTGCTGGGGACAAAGATGTCTACTCTCAAGTCATATTCAACGTTGGGGCGAGCTGACATGACACTGAGAAGAAGAAGACTGCTTGCACGTTATAAACCAACCAATGTCGTCTACCATCCACAAGATGGCTATCATATATCCACAAGGATTAGCCTATCATACAGTACTATCTGGCGGGCTCATTGCCATGTGGTAAAACTCTTCCAATTGTTGTATTTAAATTAGGAAATAAAATAAAATAGGAAATATTTAAATCCACATCACAGTTGAAGAACAATTGATTTATGACGATCTCTCCTGATCTTGTGTGATTGTCAGTCACTCTGTTGCTCTGATAATAACAATTGGTCTAATCCAAGAGTTCCCAAAGTGGTCGAGATATCGACCCCCGGGGGTCGATTTGATTTTTCTAGGGGTCGATAGTTTCAATAAAAAAATTTGGGGGTCGACGACAGAAAAAATAGACCCCTTTACTACTGCTATTTGTTTGGTACTTCAAAATGTCTATGATTCCAAAAGGTACTTAATTAAGAATATTCGTCAATATTTGTACTTATTTTGAATTTACATAATTATTTCATAAATGTCAAAAATAAAAAAAAAGCTCTGTTCGTATTTTTTTGCATTAATTTTCGTCAGCGCAGATTTCAATATTAAATCTGTGGCGTTATGGCAGAAGTTGATATGTCCGTTTTACCTTAGTTTACAAAAGAAGCAATATTAACTTTGATAAGCTGTTAAAACCAGTACAAATAAGCATTTTTTAAGTTTTTCCAAACAATATATCTTTTGTTTGGATAATGACTGACACACCAAGTTTTGCCACAACGTGCTGAGAAATATTTTATATAAATTGAGAGAATAAACACAAAATGACAAAAAATGGACATATCAACTTCTGCCATAACGCCACAGAAATGTTGCACAAGATAATGCAATGCATAATCCGTAGTCCTTTTATCTTTTTCAATCCTTAATTACAAGTGATTAAAATGAAAAGTTTGATATCTAGTGAAATATTTAATATCGAGTACTGTACAAACTTATTAATTTGAGTAAGTTAAGTAAATGACTAGGGGGTCGACGGTTTTAAAAGTTTTTGGTAAAGGGGTCTGCGGCCGAAAAGAGTTTGGGAACTCTTGGTCTAATCTGTTGCATTATTTGGTTTGTCAGTTTTATATAGTGCTATTTTGTTTTGCTTAGGAATTTATGATTAGCAATTTAGGAACTAGTCCTTAAGGGAAGAGATGATGATGATCTGTTGATAAATAAAACACGTTTTGGATCGCAATGCGGAAGAAGAGTTTTTATTAGTAAACGTAGGCATTTATACTATTTCCGCGTGTGTGCGGGAATGCGAGCAAGATATCCTTCGTCTCGTTTCTGCATTAGCAAAACGATTAATGTCGTATGTAGGTGACAATTTATTTACGAAACTGGCGAGACAGCGTGGTGCGTTCTCGCTCTAGTATGGAATGCGGTCCACTCCGGGCTATGGGTTGAATGGCCGGCGTGTGAACTTCGGACTTGTTTATTTAGATTTGTCGAGGAATGTAAAGGTCACTTCATCGGTCATTGACCGTATGTATGAACGCCCACAGTGTTCCGAGTGGGCGACCGCCACAGCAACTTATGTTAAAGAGTTATTTGAACTTCAGGGTTTAAGTCACTTTGTAAGTATATTTATTGCGCTGTTTGTGATGCATGGCCGCGCGGTAATGCACTGAACTTTCGTGCGAAATTTCGCCGGTTCGAATCCCGCACTGTGCTACTCACCCCGAATGACACAGGAATTTTTTTCCGACAAGTATTCGAGGGACACATATGACTTCGATAATATCCATTCTTAAAAAAAAAAAGAAGTTTAAGATGTCTTATGTGAAAACCAGACTAGAAACCCTTTTTAAAATAAGTTGGCTTCCAGCTTGAATCTGAATTGAATCCTGGAATTGAATCTGGAAAACTGGTGTCTTATCAACTAGGCTACGGATCTTGTCTTCTGGACTATATGGAGCTACTTCGCTCTAATTACACAGGTATTTTGTTCCGACACGTATTCGGTGGTATAAAGATACCTATGACTTCGGTCATATCTATTCTTTCAAAAAAGAATTTCGCTTTCCAACTGAATTGACGTTCGAATAGCGAAAGGATACTCGACTACGAGCTCCAGTAACAACGAATAACGTCGTTTGCGCTGCTAGTTATTTTCCTTCTTCTGTGTCATTGGATCTTAAGTCTGTCGTGGCCACCAGAGAAGTATCTTTAGGCAGTTCCTTATTTAGCATTACGTGATATCACGATCATCAAAAAATAAAGAAGATTGTAGATCGCACTGTATGGGGATTTATTTTGTCCTTCATAACAGTGCGGGTGATGGTGGGATCGAACTAGATCTGAATTAAGTAAAAATGTTAATTAAGATGGTATAAGGTCTAATAGTAAAACCAGTCTGGAAACGAATTTGTTAGAGATCAAAACCAGGGTTTCCGCTTGCTTAGCGTGAACGTTAACCGTTAGACCATGGAAGCCGACGGTGTGAGTCTGACGGAAGCCATCAGCTGGTGGAAGTACCTAATCTAATGAACGCAGCCATCACCTTCCTCCTTGCACACTCAGCTTGTATGTATTTGTCAAGTCTTTTTGGTCAGTTTTTTATTCTTCGTTTACATACTTGTTCATGCAGTGAGACCAGTTATAAATCAGCCACACTCACTCAGACCTTGGCATGCTTTAAGAAACGACTGAATTTAAAAAAAAATTTTAATCACTGATACGAGTAACTTGTTTTATTCCTGATTTCTCTTTCCTCTCCACCATCCTTTCCTTTTCCAGTGATTGATGACATCGCATTTTTACTTTTATTATTATATAATATATACATATATATGGTATAACATAAATTTCATCAATTTTATCAAGATCTTTCGAATATTTTTGGCGACCATGTAACTAACTTCCTTTATTTACTTTTGTCTAGTTGGTTGGAAGAGATCGCCGTCTGGCAATAAGCCGGCCGGATTATTTCAACAATGAAGTGTTCAATAAGTAAAAAAAACAGTGGAAAAACATTCCTTGAGTTCCTACTCGAGAGTAGAGTTTTAAAATATTTAAGGGCATTTTAAAAATGTTGACAATTTCATTACACCCCCCTCAAAAGGTTGGATTCGCATGTTAGGTATATTGACAAAGAGCTAAGTACTTAGTTTATTGTCATAGGGTTATAATGCGTTTCGCTTAATTCCCATTAATAATGCATGCACTCAAAAGAGGGCCAGGGTGGCAGATCTTATCTGTTCGCACCATAGTCGTGCACCCTTGGGGTTAGTTTCTGTATCGTCCCATCGGAACGTGTCCCCGCGGGATTAAAACAACATATCAAATTCATCATTAAGATCATATTTACCGTTATAATATGACTCTTTTAGAAGCAAAAGTTTTACTTACCTTATTTAGGTTGTAACTTCTGCCCTGGACAGCATATCGTAGGCTAAACTATGTAACTTCTACCCTTGACAGCATATCGCAGGCTAAACTATGTAACTTCTACCCTAGACAGCAAATCGCAAGCTAAACTATGTAACTTCTACCCTGGACAGCATATCGCAGGCTAAACTATGTAACTTTTACCTTGGACAGCATATCCCAGGCTAAACTATGTAACTTCTACCCTGGACAGCATATCGCAGGCTAAACTATGTAACGTCTAGCCTGGACAGCATATCGCAGGCTAAACTATGTAACTTCTACCCTGGACAGCATATCGCAGGCTAAACTATGTAATATCTACCCTGGACAGCATATCGCAGGCTAAACCATGTAACTTCTATCCTGGGCAGCATGTTGCAGGCTAAACTATGTAACTTCTACCCTGGGCAGCATGTCGCAAGCTAAACTATGTAACTTCTATCTTGGACAGCATATCGCAGGCTAAACTATATAACTTCTACCCTGGGCAGCATGTCGCAAGCTAAACTATGTAACTTCTACCCTGGACAGCATATCGCAGACTAAACTATGTAACTTCTACCCTGGACAGCATATCGCAGTCTAAACTATGTAATTTCGACCCTGGACAACATATTGCAGGCTAAACTATGTAACTTCTACCCTTGACAGCATATCGCAGGCTAAACTATGTAACTTCTACCCTGGACAGCATATCGTAGGCTAAACTATGTAACTTCTACGCTGGACAGCATATCGCAGGCTAAACTATGTAACGTCTACCCTTGACCGCATATCGCAGGCCAAACTATGTAATTTCTACCCTGGACAGCATATCGCAGGCTAAACTATATAACTTCTACCCTGGACAGCATATCGCAGACTAAACTATGTAACTTCTACCCTGGACAGCATATCGCAGGCTAAACTATGTAATTTCTACCCTGGACAGCATATTGCATGCTAAACTATGTAATTTCCACCTTGGACCGCATATCGCAAACTATGTAATTGTAATTTGTTTTATCAAACACTGTTTATTCCACTTTTTTGTAACGGTTTCCTACTGGTTAACCCTACTGGATTCAAGGTTTTCCCCTCATCATCAGTGGAGCACAAACAAGACTCGTTACAAAAAGTGGAATAAACAGTGTTTGATAAAACAAATTACCATTCCCTCAAATTGTTATAGGCACAAATCAGCCTCTTTATAGGGTGAAATGCTTAATTAGCTAATGAAAATAGGTAATACTTAAGTGTACAATAATACAGATTTATTGCCATGTGGTAATCTCTTCCAGTTAACTATCCATATGTTTTACAAAGTTTAGCGCGCAAGGTAGAGGATTTTCATAATTAATGTAGACTAAAAAAATGTGTAAAATTGAAAATGTAAAAAATCATTTCAAAATTTATCGATACGCTAAGCCAGAGAAGGAAACATTAATGTTGATAAAAAATTGATGATAAACCAGGAAAATTATGCTGAAGGGATCTGTAATGTTTTTTGTTACTTTAAACTCTGTTAACCAATCATACAATGGTATTACGATGCTTCTAAATGACACAAGTATTTTTTCCGCATAGTATTCGAGGGTATTAGGGTATATATGACTTCAGTCATATATAATTAAAAAAAAAAACTTCCCGGTGTGCCCCGATTATCTCACTTCGATGTGCCACCGAATCCAGTATAGCGGTGTGGCCGGTGAGTTTGCTGGTGTTCAACGGCTCACTCACTTAAAAAAAAACTCCACAGCACAGTTTTTTTAAATTTTATTTTATTTTAACCTGGCGAGTTTATTGCCATGTGGCAATCTCTTCCAACCAACCAGACATATGTTTTTATAAACCCTAAGTGCTAACCAGACTATAATCCTATTTTTTAAAAATCTGGGTTCCAGCGGGGATCGAACCCGCAACCTCCGGATCGGCAGACAAGTGTCTTACCACCAGGCCACGGAGGTCTTCGTCGGAGCTTTGCTATCCAACTGAATTGTTATTTTTCTTTATTGCTTTCCAACATCAATTCAATTGGAAAACGAAGATGTTTTATGGAGTTTTTTGTTTCTTTTAAGGTGAGTAAGCCGTTGTATACTAGCAAACTCACCGGCCATAACGCTGTACTGAATTCGACGTCACACCTAAGAGACACGATTGGTGCACACAATGTTTTTTTTCTCTCTTTTTTGAAAAAATGTATATATGACTGAAGTCATAGGCATCCGTATACACCCGAATTCTAGGCGGAAAAATGTCTGTCATTTGAGAGTAGTACAGCGCGGGAATCGCACTGGCGACATTATGCACTGAAGTTCAGTGCCTCGCCACGCGGCCATGCCATGCATTTTCCCCTTTTTGAAAGAATAAATATGACCGAAGTCATAGGTATCCTTACACCCCCGAATATTAGGTGGAAATAATGACATGACTGTGACATTCCAGAGGAATATTACAGCGCGAGATTCGAACTGGCGACCTTCCACACGAGTCCAATGTGTTACCGAACAGCCCTGCACGAAACTAAATGACTTACATAAAGTCCTATAAACACAATACAAAAAAAAAACGAATTAGATTAATTCTTATGCATAGTTAAAAGAACTTAATCACGCCATTATTGCATACCCTAATGCTTTGCCACGGTCCGCTCAGCATAGAATTATTGCGATGATTCCAGTCTACTAAACAAATAATCGGAGGGAGTTGCAGCAGCAGTCTCAAATGGCACAATAAAACACATTTTGCTATGAAAGCTTATCAAAATAAATGAATTGAAAAATCACATAAAAAAACACAATAAAAGCTACCCCACCCCTAGGACTTGGCAAGTGTCTATATGAGACAAATCTCCTCTATTTATACCGACTCCTTCGAGGGGTTGGCTTTCGTGTTCACGGTAAGTGGTTAACTGCGTTGTATACACAGTTTAAACAGGCGAGTTTATTGTCAAGTGACGACCTAGTAGATAAGACGCTTGTCTGCTAATCCGAGGGTTGCGGGTTCGATCTCTGTTGAAACTCAGATATATTTATAAAAGGATTCCAGTCTGGTTTTCATTAAAAGTGTCTTGAACATCTTAATGGTTCTTTGGAAGAGATTGATACATAGGAATAGTTAGTACTAATGAAGAAAGTGTGTTTTTAACTATTAATACTTTTGAGGATTTAACTGGAGTTTAACCGAAGTATAGTACCCGGCGGTAAGTAATACACATCGGGCTTAAGAAAGAGACTGTCGCTTTGTAGAGCGTCATCTCTGTCGCACGGACTGAGGGCGCATCGTGCGACAGAGACGATGCTCTACAAAGCGACAGTCTCTTTCTTAAGCCCGTTGTGTATTACTTACCGCCGGGTACTATATGTTCCAGATGGGGAATCTTCTCTCGATAATTCTCCATCTCTCTCTACTTTAGACATATAGGAGTGCGGTCGTCTTTCTCTACTTTAGACATATAAGTTGTCGTCTCTACTTTAGACATACACGTCGTCTCTACTTTAGACATATAAGAGGATTCTAATGCTTTTATAAGTTTATTTCAAATGCAAAATTTCGCTTTTTCCTATTTTTTAAATAACTGTTTACTTAATAATAATGTATCAATCAGAATGTACGATCGGGAGGAAACATCAAAGTGGAACTTCATCTTCTTCTTGAAGAATGGCCGTGAGCTCTTATATATAAGTATTCACCAGTGCTAAGTGATGTCCTCTCCATAGGATCTCGTTTCTTCTTTTTACATGGGCAACATCGGCACACTTAGTGGCCGTGTCTGTTTTGACCATATTTCTTTTATTTCATATTTATAACCCGCTAGGTTGTACCAAAATGTTCTTCTTCGATGGCTCTATAGCTCATATCGGGCCTTGGCCTACATTAATCCTCGTCTCCAACTTCTCCTGTCTCCCGCAGCGGCCTTCCAATCTGTCACTTGTAGCAGTTGGGCTACGTCCTTTTTCACCTCATCCTCCCATCGCAGCCTAGGTCTACCGACCTTTCTTCTTCCGCCCGGATGCCCCTCAAGGATCCTTTTAGGTACCCGTGATGACGGCATTCTCTGCACATGCCCATCCCATCTCAGCCTGCTCAGTCTAGCATGTACAGAGAGCCTGGGAGATTTACAAATGTTACACAGCTCATCATTGTTCTCCAGGTTTCACCATCGTTCACGGGCACCAGGATTTTACGTAACACTCTCCTCTCAAATGTGTCCAGCATCTCTGCGGATCTTGCTGACATCGTCCATGCTTCGCACTCGTATGTCACTACTGTCCTAATTATGATCTTGTACAGGGTGATTTTGGTTTTTCTGTGGACACTTCTTGATTTAAGCACTGGGAGAAGAGAGAAGAGAGGAGAGAGAAGAGAGAAGAGAGAAGAGAGAAGAATGTTTTGTTTCCTATCGCAATCCTTCGTTTGATCTCTATGTGTTCTTCATTTTCCTTAGTTATGGTGGATCCCAGGTAGGTAAAGTCATCAACTACCTCAAAGTTATATCTATATTTAAACTGAGTGCTGTGTTGAGGGTAATTGCCCAGGCTTCTAGATTGTTTCATTATTTTAATCAGTACAAAAATGTTATTTCATTAGTACAAAAATGTTATACAATACAATATATTTCAACTTCTTCCCCCTGGCTCCATCCCATCTCACTGTCTGCGAAGACTGTTGCGGTCAGCTCTCCTCGTCCTCAGGTTGTATGTTCTTCTGTCCCGGACTACGTCCCCCAGGCCGTGCCTCTGCATCAGGTTATCTTTTTGCACCACCCATGAATTATTTGGTCTTCCTCTGGTTGTTATTCGAGGAAGATCCATGGAGATTGCCTGGTTTACAATGTGATCGGGTGCTCTGCGTCCAACGTGCCCATACCACCTCAATCGCCTCTCCTCCATCTTACTGTTGATGTCTGTAACACCTAGGCTTCCACGAATGCGTGAGCTTCTTATTTTATCTCTTAGGGACACACCAGCTGACCATCTTAGCATGCGCATTTCAGCAGTTTCTAGTTGCCTGGAGTAAGATTTATACATCGTCCAGCATTCGGAGCCATAGAGGAGTACGGGTCTGACAATCGTTTGGTATACTTTTCCTTTTAACTTTACTGGCATTTTCGGATCACATATAACTCCCGTCATTGATCTAAACTTCACCCATCCCACACTAATTCTATGTGTTACATCTGCTGCACATCCTCCATCGCTATGGATGAGTGACCCAAGATATTTAAAGGAGTTACAATTTGGTCATGTTTCTCCATCCATTTGCATTACGGGAGTGACAGCATTTGTGTTATCGGATGGTAGGTACAGATACTCTGTTTTCTTTCTGCTCAGTCTCAATCCATTGTCCTCTAAGATTCTTCTCCACCTTTCCAGACTATTTTGCAGGTCTTCATGTTTTTCACTTATTAATACGATATCGTCTGCAAATAGTAGGATCTTTAGGAGACTGTTCATTTCCTGGTTGGTTAAATAGTCCATGACTAAGATGAACAGTAGCGGACTGAGTACCGATCCTTGATGTACCCCCACCTTTATAGGAAATTAAAAGGTAGGGGTACATCAAGGATCGGTACTCAGTATTATGATTCATTTGTTTTGTATTACAATACAAAACAAATGAATCATAATAAATAATCTGTTAATAATACCTTTAAAAACTAAATAAGTATGTACAAAAAAAAATTGAAATTTAAATAAACATACAATCTCAGATTCACTACAGTGTAAAGAAATATATCTGGGTGGCTGGAAAATATTGGCAATGAACACGCCGATTTGTGCATTATAATATGTGCATTTAAGTATTTAACTAATTAAATATAACAAATTATGCAGATGCGGGGAAATGACTAATCTATTGGACACATCCGCTACCTTCCCATTATTAAATATTTATTTGAATTTTTCATCAATCAGCTTAGATTTACGAGTATGTATTGAGTATATGAAACTCTTTAAAATCACATGCACCATGAGGAATCGAACTCACAACCTCAAGGCTATAACGCAAAGTATGCCTCTAAAACAAAAAAAACTTCAGTACAAGTAAAGCGCTTAAACTCAAAAAAGGCTACTACGATTAAATGAACAACTCAAACACCAAAAAGTAAAACACTTAAGACACCGTTGTGTCGTTAATTAAATAAATAAATAATTGGGTTTAACCTTTCCTTCCCTGTGATGTGTAACTAGTACACATTTCTTCTAAAAACTTTAATATCTCTATAAATATAATAAATACTGGGTTCAGATTTTAGGTATTCCTCCGTAATACATTTACGCATTGAATGAAAAAAATAATATTAATAATAATTAGCACTTATCGGCCACATCAGAGATATTTTGTGAAAATCGGGAATAAATTCACCAATGCAATCAAACGTATGCCAGTGTGTGACGTAGGTATATTCATTCTAAAAAAAACACTATGGGCGAGGAAGCGACCTATTCACGTCTCACTCTCACTCTACTTCGGTATATGGGAACGCAAGAAATAAAATCTCAGTTTGCTCGCTTCTCTCGCTTCAGTAGCTTGCGGGCATCCATTTGAGGTGGTCTCTTTGCCCGTTTTGTGAACGTCGGCCGATGTTTTTTTCATGTTTTCAGCAATTAAATTTCAATTATTATTATCACTTTTGACTTCAAATTTAATTAATTTAAGCGATTGGCTATGAATATTCTTATTTTTCCGATTGTAAATCGCTCATTTTTACGAGTACATGTGTATTGCATACACAGCTCCAGAACGCGCGGATTTTTTAACATAGGAAGGGAAAGGTTAAACTCAAAATGACCATTACGGCAAAGTGAATCATTCAAACTCAAAAAGGCTACTATGTGACCAAGTGAGGTACTTAAAATAAAAATGCTACAATGACAAAGTGTACCACTTAATATCCAAAAAGGTTAATACGACAAAGTAAACTGCTAAAATACCAAAAACGCTACTTATACAAAGTAAACCATTTAAATTCCAATAAGACTACAACGGTAAAGTAAATTCAAAAATGATACTATGACAAATTTAACAAGTTAAACTCTAAAATACAACTATGACATATTCAACCAATTAAACTTTAAAATGAATATTGAATAATGTGAATCAGTCATTTCACGAAAGCGCGAAATTTAAAACCTTGTATTTCGAATCAAACCATAGATACATCATACGACATCCCACCTAGTCGCTCTGCTGGGTAGATAGGGGTGGAAACAGGGACATTAGTATTCATGAGGAATATTTTATTCGGTAAAATAGCGCTAATTCCACACCACTCCTCCCTCGTTAGGGGAGATTGAGGATAATGCGCATTTCATATTATGTCTTTATGGAGTAATTTTGTTTGTTATCCTCGCTCGGCGGAGATGGATATGTGGCTGTTGGGGAATTTTGATTCGTCTAGAAATTGTTCCCCTCGCTATGTCGAATGTGTCTATGATGAAGTGAATTTTTAGCACGAGTTAAATATTTATGTTAAATATTCAGTTTTTTTAGCATCAGATTTGTAATTTATGTATCATCATCATCAGTACATTACATTGTTTCAAAGAAATCCTATCCTTTGCACTATGTTGCAATGTAATCGCTGCTTGTTTACGTATTTCGTCCACCCAGCGTGTCTTTGGTCTTCTTCCAGACATTATACTGCCTATTGGGTTCCACTGGATTACTTCATACGTTCAATGATGGTTCGTTACTTGGGCTACGTGCGTAGCCCACTTCCTTTAGTCTTTTTGCGACCTTTGTAACACCATCAACTTCTTTTTGGACACGTATCCACTAATTACGTTTGCGATATCTTGTGGTATAATCTAGCATGCACATCTTCATGCTGCTTTTGTATTGTCTGGAGCTTTTATACCATTCGTACAGAAATAGCCCAAGTTTCGCATCCATATGTTAGTACTGGTCAAATGCATTGCTTAAATATCTTCGTTTGAGATATATTGCAAATCTAAGACACATTTATGTTTGTAGATGATATTATTCGTGTTTCATTCTTGATTTTTCTTTTCCGTTCCTCTCCACCATCCATTCCTTTTCTTTTGATTGATGATATCTCACTTTATATGAAAAATAATGTTCGAGTGATTGTCCGTCTTTGTGGGGTTTGTGGGCACATGCTCACGTATGTGTTTATGGATCTCTTGGGGATGGGTAGTCATTTAAATGAGTTATGCGACCACGTAACTTGCTTCATTTACTTTTGTCTGGTTGGTTGGCAGAGATTGCCGCCTGGCAATACTCCCGCCAGATTGTATTTGCAATAAAAGTGTTAAATAAATAAATATTCTTTTCGCTACACATCCTGAGGAACTGCAAAGTAAAATACTGGAATTGGTGGAAGCAGGCAGACTAGCGGTTTGAAAAGATAAAATACATGTCGTATATTTGTTCTAATACCACATAGACTTTTTTCCTATCTCTCACGCCATTGATATTCTTCGTAACTCTTCCATCATCTGAGAAACTATCACAACTATCATTCTCAGATCTTTCTCTTTACATCTCTTAAACAATTAACTTATCAGAATATTCAGTTCATCTTCATCAACACTACACGTTATCAATTTGTAGTAATTCGGCATATTTCCGTTCGGACACATTTCCATTCGACATTGACTTTTGTAGTTCCTGCACATATGAATCAATATAAATAAACGAGGGTGACACAACGCATCCTTGCTTTATCCCTTTTGAAATATTAAATCTTTCAATCAAGGTACCGTTCTCTCGAATACATGCTCTAGTCTCTGCATATATTGATGCAATTCTCCATAACATTATTGCATATTGCTTCGATTATTCAGTCGCAATGATCTATCTAATATACACTCCTTACATTGTCTCGGATTCCCGTTCCAATTTTCGATTCCAAACATGTCTCTTATTGTTTGATCAGCCTGTCCCTTCAATACAGGGGTGGCTTCTCAAGATAATGTCAGCAGGTATGTCTTGGGGATTTGTTTTAAGGGATGATAAAAAATTATACATCTGTGTATTTTTTTCCTTGTGGTATTAATGGAATCTTTGATCCAGTTCTGGGGTGGTTCACCGTTTTGGACAGTGTGCCAAAACTGGTATTGAATAAAAGCTCGCGGGCAACACATGAGTTTTTAATTTTTTTTTATCCGTCAAATTACCTTTTTGATACAATGATTTAAAATATTAACACATATTAATTTAACATTGACATTTAGGCAGTGTTATACAATAAAAATGAATGGTGAAGGCGAACAACACAACAAAACAAATTCATTCAATTCATCCCGGTAAGAACGACTTTTTCACTTTCCTCTTGTAAGTAGCCAACGTCACATGAAAATCCATACAATTTCCATTTTGATTGCCCAATCTGTGCATTGTTGTTTATTTTTTATTTATTTATTTAGCACGATATTGTAAACACCATCTGGAAGGCTTATTACCAGGCGGCAAACTTTTCCAACCAACCAGACAAAAGTAAATAAAGGAATTGTAATTTGTTTTATCAAACACTGTTTTTTTTTTTTTCACTTTTTGTAACGGTAAAACCCTACCGGTTTCAAGGCTTTCACCTCATCATCAGGGGAGCACAAACAAGACACCAGGGGAGCACAAACAAGACTGAATTATGTACGAACTGGTACCGACATACACGCTTCTAACGGTAAACATTCGGGTTGGGGCTGTGGGTGGAGGGAGGGAGGAGACAACCTCGACGAGCAGCAGTAAGGTTCTTGGAATATATGTGTTTGTCAGATGTTCACCCCGATGCACTGACTTGGAAATTTTTAGGGCCTCTAATCTGTCCAATTTATTTCCGTTACTACTGATATGTAAGAATTTGTCATCATCGGTAGAAATTGCGTGGTTTTCACGGTGACAATGATTAGCCATACGAGTTCGAACTTAATTCAGTCGTGTTTGTGTTCCTCTGATGATAAGATGAAAGCCTTGAAACCGGTAGGGTTATACCGTTACATAAAGTGGAATAAACAGTGTTTTATAAAACAAATTACAATGTCTTTAAACTTCCACAATGTTAATGCTTTACCTATAAACAATATATAAATAAAGGAAGTTACAGGGTTGCGAAAAATATTTAAATGATTATTCATCTTTATGAAACTTATGAACAATACACACAGTAAAGGTAAAAGTGAGATATCATCAATCAAAGGAAAAGGAAGGGATGGTGGAAAGGAATGAAAAGTCAGGAATGAAACACGTTGTATTACTGACTGGAAATTGTGAGAGTTTCTACTTATACAAGTATCTTGTGCTGACTGTAGCGATATACTATATAATCCTACTTTATTGGAAAATATAAAGTTTTGTGTTTGTGACAGGTATATTTTACATTTGGTACACAACTATTAACCTATTTAGGCTGTCAATAAGTAGAACTAATCTGCCAAGTGCTGTTCCTCTGCATCACGGGCTGTCTCTTGTAAATAAGGCCTCGGATATTGACATCTTCAACATCTCCAAAAATGTATTGTTTACGAGTATAGTTAAGTCATTAAAATTGTGGAGGTTTAAAGACATTGTGATTTGTTTTATCAAACACTGTTTATTCCACTTTTGTCGAATAAACAGTGCAACTACAAACCCATCATCAGGAGAGCACAAACAAGTTTTGTTTGTGCTCCCCTGATGATGAGGTGAAAGACTTGAAACCGGTAGGGTTATACCGTTACAAAAAGTGGAATAAACAGTGTTTGATAAAACAAATTACAATTCCTTTATTTACTTTTGTCTGGTTGGTTGGAAGAGGTTGCCGCCTAGCAATAAGCCTGCCAGTTGGTTTTTACAATATGCTAAATAAATAAATAAAAAATAAACAAGACTGCACAGATTGGGCAATCAAAATGGGCATTGTATGGATTTTCATATCACATTAGCTACTTGCAAAAGGAAAGTGAAGAAGTTGTTATTATCGGAAAGAATTGAGTGAATTTGTTTTGTCGTGTTGTTTGCTTGATTTAATTCTATTCGAACTCGTATTGCTAATCCTAGTCACCGTGAAAACCATACATTTTCTACCGATGATGCTAAATTCTTACATATCAGTAGTAACGGAAATAAATTGGACAGATTCAAGGCCCTAAAAATTTCTAAGTCAGTGTATCGGGGTGAACATCTGACAAACACATATATTCCAAGAATCTCACCGTTGCTCGCCGAGGTTTTCTCCTCCCTCCCTCCACCCACAGTCTCCAGCCCGAATGAGCTACTGAAGCGAGAGAAGTGAGCGAACTGAGATTCTATTTCTTGCATTCCCATACACCGAAATAGAGTGAGAGTAAGACGTTAATACCGTCGCTTCCTCACCCATAGCGGTTTTTTTAGAATGAATATACCTACGTCATACACTGGCACATATTTGCATTGGTGAATTTATTCCCGATTTTCACAAAATATCTCTGATGTGGCCGATAAGTGCTAATTATTATTAATATAATTTTTTTCATTCAATGCGTAAATGTATTACGGAGGAATACCTAAAATATGAACCCAGTATTTATTATATTTCTAGAGATATTAAAGTTTTTAGAAGCAGTGTGTACTAATTACACATCACAGGGAAGGAAGGGTTAAGATAAAGTTTTGTATTCTTTGTCAATAATTTTAAGTACTTGTATAACCTGTCACATGTTCATGTGTATATAAAGACACTGTTGTGTCGTTAATTAAATACATAAATAAATAAATAATTGGGTTTAACTTGTATATGTAAGTTTCATAAAATAAATAAATAATGAATACATGATTCACTCGGACGCTGCTATAGCTGTCAGATGTGATTTATTTCATGATAGTGGATTTGAGTCCCAAGGAAAAGCACCCTTGAGGAGAGCTTGCTGTCTGAAAGACGCTTTGAATTGTCTTTCGAATTAAATTGAAAACAAATCTTATATATAAGTTTGAGGCTAAATGGAACCTTAAATCGACTCTTTTCAGCCCTACGCACGGTGACTGTTCAGGGACTCCCCCGCCCAGACCATGAATATTAAGCTGCGCAGACGGGGGCGGAGGCGCATCACTGTTGCGGCATTGCCAGGGGGCGGCAGATAGGGAACTGAGGGAGACACAATTGGGGCTGCCATTGGCGAGGGTGTAAACACCAACAAGACTACCAATTGTGGAATCGATTAAACTTGTTACAATTGAAGGAAGATATGTGCTAATGGAGATTGTGTACAGATGTATTCCAGGCAAATTGTGGAATCGATTAAACTTGTTACAATTGAAGGAAGATATCTGCTAATGGAGATTGTGTACAGATGTATTCCAGGCAAATTGTGGAATCGATTAAACTTGTTACAATTGAAGGAAGATATCTGCTAATGGAGATTGTGTACAGATGTATTCCAGGCAAATTGTGGAATCGATTAAACTTGTTACAATTGAAGGAAGATATCTGCTAATGGAGATTGTGTACAGACGTATTCCAGGCAAATTGTGGAATCGATTAAACTTGTTACAATTGAAGGAAGATATCTGCTAATGGAGATTGTGTACAGATGTATTCCAGGCAAATTGTGGAATCGATTAAACTTGTTACAATTGAAGGAAGATATCTTCTAATGGAGATTGTGTACAGATGTATTCCAAGCAAATTGTGGAATCGATTAAACTTGTTACAATTGAAGGAAGATATCTTCTAATGGAGATTGTGTACAGATGTATTCCAGGCAAATTGTGGAATCGATTAAACTTGTTACAATTGAAGGAATATATCTGCTAATGGAGATTGTGTACAGATGTATTCCAGGCAAAACGACGTAGCTGTCAAATTGGTAATTTGACAGGAAAGATTTTAATTTATATCGGTGATCTTTTCGACAGAGAGGGTTTTGTGGTTCAGGTTAAATGTGGATAATACTTTGCTTTTTAGATCTTGTGAAAAAAATTCTGAGACAAGATTATTTCCAACTATATTTTCAGTCTCAAATTGAATGACAATAAATAAATTTAAATTACAATAAATCGGAGAGTGTAATTTATTTTTATCAAGCACTGTTTATTCCACTTTTTTGTGACGGTATAAACCTACCGGTTTCAAGGCTTTCACCTCATCTTCAGGGGAGCGCAAACAAGACTAAATGCTGTTCAAACTGGTACCGATATACACGCTTCAACGGTTGGAGGCTGAGGGGTGAGGGAGGCATGGGACAATTTCGGCCAAGAGCGGAGAGATTTTTGGGAAATAACTATTCAACAGATGTTCGGATCGATGTACTGACTTAGAAAATTCAAGGGCCTCTAATCTGTCCAATTTATTTCCGTTACTAATCGGAGAGTTAAACGGATTTTCTCTAGGCACATTTGCTGCGTAGACAACCCCTTCTTAATGGGGAGGCTTTATCAGGCATGTGTGTTGTATGTGTGTTAGTATCTATCCAAAACATAAGCCTCAAATTTCTTCGTGTCTGTCTTGATAGTAAGCTATCCTTCGATATACAAATTGATTACACGCTTTCTATCGTCGTTTCCGGGCCGCGCAGCCAAGGATCCCCTAGCCACTCCAACATCAGTCTTGAACCGCTCTCCCACGTCGATTGTGTGATCTTCTGTGAGAGAACAGCCCGATCCTGAATGCGCACTCCCTCCCGTAAATGCCACATATATATGGACCCTTCTAAGCCGCCTGGCCATGTTGACGCATGTTCGCAGCGCGCAGACTGTTTCTCACACGTCTAGCCGCTGAGACGCCATCTGTCTGTCTTGATAGTAAGGTCTCCTTCGATATACAAATTGATTATACGCTTTCTATCGTCGTTTCCGGGCCGCGCAGCCAAGAATCCCCTCGCCACTTCAACATCAGTCTTGAACCGCTCTCCCACGTCGATCGTGTGATATTCTGTGAGAGAACAGCCCGATCCTGAATGCGCACTCCCTCCCGCAAATGCCACAGATATATAGACCCTGCTGAGCCGCCTGGTCATGTTCACAGCGCGCAGACTATTTCTCACACGTCTAGCCGCTGAGACCCCATCAGCCCGAGAACATACGACTCTCCACCCCTCACGGTCCTGAGCCACCTGCTTCCAGTCCTCAGGTGCACCGCACGAAGTAAGCGAATCTCGCACACTGTCCTTATAGCGCTTCCTCTGCCCCACCAAATCTTCGCTTCCGTATTCTTTAATATACTGTCACTCCAAGTATTTATCCATTTAAACAAAAAGATTTTACACTTAAATGAGTTTGAATTAAATCGACATGCTTGTTTCACTTCACTAAAAGCATTTTTGAACTGTTGCTTTACTAAAGCTTTGTTATACAATTTGAGAAGGCTTTTTTTAAAGCGAAACAGGCCTGTCGTTTTAATAAAAGTTTATTGTGTAGATTTTTTTACATTTACATGTCTCATCATTCTGGTTAAACTTTTTTTTAAACATTTATGTTCAGTCTTTGCTCAACACCTGCTGTATTTATTATATTCAGTGATATATGTGTGAACAACTCTTGTTTGAGCATGTAACCTACGCAGATTATGTAGTCACCCATCAGTCCTGTACATCACTTCAATTCCTTTGACACAAAGTCGTCTGTCAACGACAAACATAAAGGCTGTCACGTATGCATTAAATACAGTTGGAACTAGGATGCATCCCTGGCGGACGCCGGTGTTGGTATCAAATGCGTCCGTCTCCAGTCCACCAAGCGAGACATAACACCTGTTGCAGTTATGCAGCTGGATCAGAAGCGCCGTCATAAGCGGTGGGACACTAAGTCTCCCGAGGATCCTCCATAATAAATCTCTATTGATTGAGTCAAAAGTCTTGGCCAAATCGACAAAAGCGGCAAACAGACTTCTGCCCTGCTCTCGACATTCAGTAAAAACTGAAGGCTGTCAACAGTAGGTTATCCACCAGGATCTCTGTACAATCGGTATATTTTATTAAATCGGTGAATACCTCATAAACAAAATATTAAATAAACAAATAAATAAATTGTTTTTAGGAATATAAAACCTTACCGACATGTAATCGATTGTCTTTAACTACAGGCGTTTGATACAAAGGCTCTATTAAGGTGTTGTGACCATCCTATCCAGAGTTAATCGATTGTCCTGCAGCATTCCACGCTGGCTTCGGATAATGGCAAAGGGCACGCTCCATTGGTGACCAATCGCCCTTAAAACTGGCGCGTTGGATGTCTTTATATGGGCAAGTGCTTGTTGCCCTGCTGGCGGCTTTGTGGATGCCGCCACTTAATGCGCGTGAAACTTTACCTGTGTACCTAAAGAAAACATGAACTTTCTTGGAAAAAGCTACGAAAAAATATAACGAAGTGACTGATACATTACATTCTCTTCTTGAACGAGAATTCAACTTCATGAAACAAACTTACTTATATTATTAAAGGCTTCGTTTTTAACCTTGTGGAACTCCATATTAAATATATAAGTATTTTTCAACATAGTCACCGTGTAGTTCAATAGATTTTTCAGACTGATTTCAGGCTAACGTGATGAGTAAGGTGAAGACGAGGATTCTTAGATGCTTTGGACATGTAGAACGGATGAATAAAAAATGACTAATAAAATAAATATGTAATGCAAATGCGAGTGGAAAGCGTAGAGGAGGAATACGAAGAAAAGTAAAGTTGGATCAAGTGAATTATATCTTGAAAGAAATAAATGTTAAAAGTTAAAGAAATCGTAGGAATTGGTGTGAAGGTCTATGGATATAGAAGAAGCAGATAGTCTTTGAGGAGAAGAAACATGATTTGAAGATTTCTGTTATTTGGGATGAAAGTTCTTAGTCACTTATTTAGTGCAAATGTAGAGGAAGACCAAGCAATGTATGGTTGGATTAAGTAAATCATGTTTTGAAAGAAGAAAATGTAGAAAATCAAAAGAATCGTAGAAGTGTGCAATCGCAATCGTATAATGTGCATGGATATGAAAGAAGCGAATACCGTGTATCATATTAGAAAAGTCTAGCACTCTGTCGTCTCTGCCAAGCCTGTCTCCCAGCCCGGGAATTTCGGGGTTAATTCCCGCATGCACTCAGATTATATATAAAAGGATTCCAGTTTACTTTTTTTTTTTTTTTACTAAAGGCCTTTTATTTTTTCTGGTTGGTTGAAAGATATTGCTACATGGCAATAAGCCGCCCAGGTTATGTTGTATATAACGAAAGCATAATACAATGCAATACGACAATGGTTAAATTAGTAGAAAATATTGTCTGGTGCAGTTGAAAATTACGAGCTTTAGAAAAATGTGTTTGTTCTAGAACAGATATGTCCTAATCGTGGCCCGCGGGCCACATGTGGCCCAATTTAAGATTTTGTGTGGCCCTTTCGAAGTTTCCAACTTTCTATACATTTTGCATTTTGTTTTGATAAAATAAAAAAAAAACAAATTCCGTGCACGTTAATTTAAATAATTTTCAACAAGCATTGAGATGAAAGCCATGCTTGAAGGGAATAAAATACACGAATTTTATCAGAAATATATCCTTGAAGATACATTTTCAAAATTAAGGCAACTTGCAGTGTGCATTATAACTGCTTTTGGCACCACATATCGCTGACAAATTATTTTTTTGTCAAAATTGAAAATTATTAAATCGAAGTAACGAAACAAGTTGTATGGTGAAAACTTGCCCTATCAACTGCGATGCGCGACGTCCAATTTACCAGTCGATATTATATAGTATATATTAGGTCCTTACATATGAAATTGGCGTTTTACCGTACTGGCAACTTTGATCTCAAATATCTTCTCTTTGGTTAGGAATCCCAAATTAAAATTTATACAGCTATTTACTCAAGTATTTGTGTTTCGAAAATTATAATTCATTTGTTTTTTCCTCAATTGTTTTTTTTCTTTGCGTCACTCAGTTTACAAAATGGAAAACTTGAAATATCGCGTTATTTACGAGTACGAGTTCCACCGTGGCACCAGTGCTGCAGAAACGGCTCGAAGGATTAATGATGTGTATGGCGACGGTGCCGCAAAAGAAAACACAGTGCGTTTTTGGTTCCAACGTTTTCGTTCTGGAAATTTCGACCTGCAGAAAAAGCCCTGTGGACGGCCGGAGACCAAAGTTGATAATGAAGAATTGAAGGCTATTGTGGAAGCGGATCCATCGCAAACCACGTCCGAGTTAGCTGCAGGCTGCGGTGTTAGTGATAAAACTGTTTTAATCCACTTGAAGCAAATTGGGAAGGTGAAAAAGCTTGAAAGGTGGGTACCTCACGAATTGAGTGAAGCAAATCAACAAACGCGCGTTGACTGCTGCGTTGCATTACTCAACCGGCACAATAATGAAGGGATTTTGAATCGAATCATTACCTGTGATGAAAAGTGGATCCTGTATGATAATCGGAAGCGCTCATCGCAATGGCTGAACCCTGCCGAACCAGCCAAACCATGCCCCAAGCGAAAATTGACTCCAAAAAAGTTACTTGTGAGCGTTTGGTGGACTAGTGCTGGTGTCGTTCACTACAGCTTTCTTAAATCTGGCCAGACGATTACGGCAGATGTCTATTGTCAGCAACTGCAAACCATGATGGAAAAGCTAGCTGCTAAACAACCGAGGCTGGTTAATCGCTCTAGGCCACTGCTGCTTCATGATAACGCTAGACCACACACTGCACAACAGACGGCTACCAAATTAGAAGAGCTTCAATTGGAATGTCTAAGACATCCACCGTACTCTCCGGACCTTGCCCCAACAGATTACTATTTTTTTCGAAATTTGGATAACTTCTTGCAAGGGAAAAAATTCAACTCCGATGGGGCAGTCCAAACCGACTTCAAAGATTTTATTGATTCCCGTCCGAATGGTTTTTTTAGTAAAGGGATCGATGAACTACCTATGAGATGGCAAAAGTGCATAGATAGCAATGGTACATACTTTGATTAAATAAATATATTATATTAAAAAAAAATCAACTTTATGTTCCTCCCAAACAAAACGCCAATTTCATATGTAAGGACCTAATATTATAACTATGAACTAAATTCATTTTAATTTAGAACACGTTAATTTAAAAAATCTGAATATTTAATTTCTTAGAAACAGTCAAATGCTACGTTTGGTCAGTGTTATTGCATAGAGTGGTATCATGGACCCTCAAAGTTGGTAGTATGAACCGACTGGAAGCATTCGAAATGTGGATGCACTGGAGAATGCTACGGATACCCTGGATGGATATGGTCAGCAACACAAGGGTTCTTCAAAGAGCCAAAGTTGATAGATAGCTGCTGACTAATATTATATTAAAATTCGAAAGGTGTCATATTTGGATCATGTACTTAGAGGAGCAAAGTACAAATTACTGCACCTGATCATCCAAGGCAAAATGGAGGGTCGAGGAGGTGTTGGCAGGAGGCAAATCTCCTGGCTCTGCAATATATATGATTGGACTGGTATAAGGAGCGTTGAGGATCTTCTTCGGGCTGCTGGGGACAAACATTCCTCGCTCGTCGTGCGACAGAGACGACTCTCAACAAAGTCGAAGTTAGCCGATTATGGTCGACAGTCTATTTCTTAAGCCCGATGTGTATTACTTACTGCCGGATACATTGTATTATATTACACTTTCGTTGTATACAGTGCAACCGTTATTGTCAATTGACAATCTCTTCCAACCAACCAGATAGGAGGCCTTAAGTAAGAACCAGACTGGAATCCTTTGTTTTTAATAAAAAACCTGGGTGCGAACTGAAATCGAACCTGCAGCCCCCCGGGTTGGGAGGTAAGCCTCATACCAACTTGGCCTCGGAGGTCGTTGGTTGTTGAAAATTGTTTAATAAAATAAATTGAATGGATCAATGCTTTCTCGATACTTTCAATTAAACCGAAAAAAAAATGTGTTGTTTGAGTTGAGTGCTTTTTGCATATATACATTAAATTGGCAAAAGTGCATAGATAGCAATGGTACATACTTTGATTAAATAAATATATTATATTAAAAAAAAATCAACTTTATGTTCCTCCCAAACAAAACGCCAATTTCATATGTAAGGACCTAATATTACTTTTTATTTTGTTTTCTGCCATACGTTTTTGTTTTTTTTCTATTTATTCTTTAATCTAGATATGCGGGGGTGTGGGATGGAAGCCCTCTGATGCCCTTGCGGTCGGGCTCGCCCTACATTGGTGGGGTGTATCTCGGCCGGGGGAATGTTTGAGGGATGAGCCCGGACCTTTTAGTGTCTTCTCTCTTGAATGTATTTTTTTTTATATTCTTGTTCTACGTCTTCAAGGGTGTGGGCTGAAAAACATCTGGTGTCCCCGTGGCTGGGTTCGCCCTATATTGGTGGGGTGTATCTTGGCCGAGGGGATGTTATTAGATGAGCCCAGACCTTTTGATAGCTTCTGTATTTAATGTATTATCTGCAATTTATGTGTTTTAGAAGTGTTATTTAAATATATTTTGTACATACTATGTTGCTATCAATAAACCTATTATTTATTTATATTTATGTTAAAAATTATCAAATAATTATATTCATTAATTTTACAAAATAAAAAAATATTTCGATTGTAAGTTGTTTGTTTATTTTTAATATACAAAAAAGTCATAAAATATTTATATGTATGGCCTATCAAAGACTTCCAATGTTTTATTTGGCACACCAAATTATTTTAGTTGGACACCCCTGTTCTAGAATGATTACGAATGGCTGAAAATATATGAAAAAAGTTTTAGGTTTTTATTAAACGCGCATATAACTAAAGAAGTATGAGAATGAACAAGTAAAAAATAAGAAAGAATTTGATAAATAAGATGTAAATTAGTTCATTTATATTTTTTCCCCACGAATTTCTCATGAAAGTTGTGGGCCGAATCCTCTTTTATTATACTTATGCCCACAATTGATTTGTACCACTCGAGGAAACAATACTTTCTCTTAGCTTACTGTCTCAAAGCTTCCGTAAGAAAATTAAGATGTTATCCCAAGTGTTTCAATACGAGTATTAACTTGACGTGGCTGTGAACGCGTAAGAATCCATTTCAATCTTGTATCATTCCCCAGCACGTAACGTTAAATAAACAAAAAAATATTTAAATAATTAATAATATACTAGGCCGTTATTAACCCGAGCTATGCACGAATTTAGAGTTTTTTATAAAGTTTTTGAAGTGTTGCAACACTGTTATGTTGTAAAACGATACTACATCGGCAAATTCAATATACGAGTATATCGTAGATATATCGTAATATGGGATTGGTAAAGTTAATGAGGCAAAAGAGTTACGTAGGAGAGGTAAACGTTAAAGAGCTTAAAGAGTTACATGGAACAGGCAAAAGTTAAAGAGCTTATAGAGTATTAAAGGAGAAGCAAAAGTTAACGAAGTAAAAGCGTAATACGAGTATGGGATAGGTAAAGGTTAAAGAACCAAAATAGTTATATGGGATAGGTAAAAGTTAAAGATCCAAAAGAGATATATGGGACAGGCAAAAGTAAAAGAGCTTAAAGAGTATTATAGGAGTAGCAAAAGTTAACGAAGTAAAAGCGTAATACAGGATAGGTAAAAGTTAAAGAGCGAAAAGAGTTATATGGGATAGGCCAAAGTTAAAGAGTTTAAAGAGTAATATAGGGGAAGCAAAGGTAGGACAGTTAAATAGTTTAAAGAGTAATATAGGGGAAGCAAAGGTAGGACAGGTAAAGGTTAAAGAGACAAAAGAGTTATATGGGATAGGCCAAAGTTAAAGAGTTTATAGAGTAATATAGGGGAAGCAAAGGTAGGACAGTTAAATA